>CM026559.1:10983615-11622170 GCA_015143295.1 Tetracentron sinense
ATCGACTTTGAAAATTTTCAAAAGCTCAGATCTTCTTATAAATGTCACCATGACATAGGAGAATCATTAAACATGACTAGGATGTATCGCTTCCACCTCGGCCGTTCAGTTTTGGAGGACCATAAGTTCATTGAATTAATTTCAGTGGAGGTGTGAAGTGCAATACTAGAAGTCTTCCTTATGTGGGGTTCAATTTGTTACCAATCTGACATGGCCCACACATAGCAGTAGAAGGCTGCCTAATTTGGGCAACCTCCACAAGTATTCTTGAGATGTCGCCATCAGGCGTTGAAGTTATGTGACCTAGACTGCGGTGCCAAAATCAAAATTCCTCAATTTTAGCCCTGTTACAGACATTTGAGAAATTAGAACTAGGGATTAAGCCGTAGCAATTGTCAGTGGTTCTCAACCCTTCTAGAACACACTTACCTTTACCATTAATGACTAAGCATTTATTTTGGGTAAAGTGCACAGCATGGTTATTATCACATAGTTGACTATGTTAATCAAATTAGCTTTCAGTCCTTCAACAAACAAGACATTTTTCAATTTTGGTATGCCTGGTGAATTGATGATCCCCTTCCCTTTAACTAATGACTTGCTTCCATCACCAAAAGTAACAGTTTCATCTGGACAGTCCTCAAATTGAGTAAATAGGGACTTGTTACCTGTCATATGCCGAGAACACCCACTGTCGAAGTACCACATTTCTGTGTTTTGGGCTTTAAAGGCAGTATGGATGACAAGGCACTTAAGGTCATCCTTTCTCACATACACAGTTTTTAAACTTTGTTTAGACATTTGAATATTGTTCTGTGTAGTAGAGACATTTTTCTTTTGCGACCTTCTAAACCTCTTTCTGTTCTGTTCAGTTCAGTTCTAGCATTATGATTCGTCACATTCTTTCCTCTTGAGTAATCATAAGGAGTGAATGGATCATTTTCATTTCTAGACATTTGAGCAATCCTATTGACATCTTCACTCAAAATTCTAGATTTTTCAGCCAGAACTTGAATCTGCATTTGAAGATTCCCTTGACTTTGATTTTGGTTCCATGAACCATTTCGGGGAGCTCTCCTAAACGCATTACAGTTGGGTCGAATGTGACCTTTCACACCACAAAAGTGACATGTGGGTATGAATCTAGGAAGAGGAGGAGGATTTCTTCTAAATAGAATTTGATTCCTCAAAGCATTCACTCTAGGAGCTGCATTGCTAGGCTTTACAAAATTTGTATAAGCCTTAGTACTTGATGTAGAAGGTACATTTACTTTGGGATCAGAATGTATTGGTTCAAACACAGCACTAGCCATTGTACCAACAGCTAAAGGACCAGCTGGTGTGTTAGCATGTCCTATCCCAGATCTATTCGAATTTGAACCAGATTTTCTAACTAATTCATCTAGGCAACTAGTGTTTCCAAACATTCTTACTTCTTTCTCAAGAGCATAGACCTTCTGAATCAAGTTATTCTTGTCTTTAAGGGTATTATGATGTTCTTTTTCAAGAAATTTCACCTTATCAACAAAAGAATCTTTTAAAGATTCCAGCTCCACTAATAGAGTCTTTGACTCTTCAACTTCTTTCAAAGAAGTGTCTCTTTCAACTTCTAATTTTCTGACCAAATTAGTCAATAAGACATTTTCTTCCAAAAGACAGTGAACTTTTTCAACAAAAGCCTCTTTTTCATTTTCAAGCTGACTAACTAGAGCACTCTTCTCCTTTGCTTCTAGTTTACAAGTATCTCTTTCATTTTGAATGATTTTGAGTTTTTTGCTCAAAGATATTTTTCTTTAGTCAGCTTCAAACTTTCAGAATACAACTTCTCATAAGTTGTTTGCAAATCTTCATCACTTTCACAGTCAGTATGACTCTTCTCAGTGTCTCCACTAGACTCAGTATGAAAACTTTCATCACTTCTTTCCTTTTCATCAACCACAGAGGAAGTCTCAAGAATCCCAGAAAGGGATACAGTGAAAGCAGTATGATTATCAGTTTCTTCACTTGAAGAGGAACTGTTCGATTCTTCATTCTCGGAATCACTGTCATCCCAACAGGCATTCATTACCTTGCCCTTACTCTTCTTCTTGTTAGGGCAGTTAGGTGAAATATGACCGAAGCCATGGCATTCATAACATTGAATACCTTGGGATTTCTTGTCGCCACTCTTAGAATTTTTCTTGTTTTCCAAAGGCTGACTTTGACTTCTCAAAAGATTTTCCTCCCTGTTTGGGATTGAACATCTTTTTCGTTCTAAAAAATTTTTGAAATTTTTTAACGAAGAGAACCATTTCTTCCTCATCCATCTCTCCATCACTGTTATCCTCATCCAAAGATTCCTTAATTGATTTCAAGGCTAAAGATTTGGTCTTCTTGAATAGTCGAAGATTGAGTTCATAAGTTTAGAGTGAACCAACTAATTCTTCAATCTTCAGAGAGTCAACATTTTTACTCTCTTCAATAGCAGTGACCTTGGGTTGAAATCTCTCAGGTAGAGATCTAAGGACCTTTCTAACTATCTTGGACTCAGTTAATCTTTCACCTAAGTTGAAACTAGCATTGACAATGTCACTAAGTTTTGCATAAAATTCATCAAATGTGTCATCGTCTTTCATTTTCAAATATTCAAATTTGGTGGTTAACATTTGGAGTTTTGAGATTTTAACAGTGGTGGTACCCTCATGGGTAATCTCAAGAATGTCTCATGCCTCCTTTGTTGTTTCACATGAAGAGATTCGTCTGAATTCCTCAGCGGTGACTGCAGTAAAGATAGCATTGAGACCTTTAGTATTCTAACCACTTGTCTCAAGCTCTTCTCTAGTCCATTCATTAGAATATTTGACGACAGTCAAATCACCTATAGTTTTCACAGGCGTAGTCCACCCATCTTGAATAGACATCCAAATTCTCTCGTCAATTGATTTGAGAAAGGCTCTCATACGGCCTTTCCAATATGCATAATTATTCCCATCGAACAGTGGGGGACGAGAGACTGAACCGCCCTCTCTTAGATTACTCATGATCACAGAGTTAAATATACAGGATCACACTAAAGGGTTTAGTCTTAAAGGTGAACCCGCTCTGATACCAATTGAAATTACCCTGATCAATGATCTCTATGACCTAGAGGGGGGTGAATAGGTCTATCTAAAAACTTCTAACCAATTTTAATTTTTCAAATAATTATTTTAGAAATCAATAAACAATTCAAACCAACAATCCACACAAATCAAACACAGCATATTTTTACGTGGAAAACCCTTACAGGGAAAAACCACGGGACCACGTCCAGCAACAAACTTCACTATGAGAAGAATTCAAGTACAAGACAAGACCTTACCCAAACCGGACACGACGTTCCTAGGTACAGAATCTTACTCTTGATTTCCACGAACCAGCAGGTTCAATCTCCGTCGTAGCAGCTTCAGTTCCTGACCGACCAAATCTTCTCAAGCTACTTCAATACCACGATCACACACGATCGATCTCCTTCCACGAAGGCTCCGGATCATACATCAGACACACACACAAGGTGTAGGGTTGTGAATCAATTTAGAAAGCTTCAAACCCTAGAGGGATCTCATACAGATCTGAGATCACACAATGCAAGATCAAAGGAATAGATCTATACTTGCATTCTCTAGGATGATTGAAAAATGAGGGATCACTAAAGATCTATGAGGAAGAAGGGAAAAAAGCCCTAGAAGGGTTTCTCAGACCTCTACTCTTTCAAAAACAAACAAAGATACGAATTAGGTCTCCAAAAATTTGTTTATATAGGGTTTAAAAAAGAGTCCAAAAAAATAGAAATTATGTTTACGAGGACCGATCGATCGGTGCTTATAAACGATCGCTCGGTCCAAAACCGATCAATCGCTATTTCCACCGAGAGATCGGTTAAAAATTACCTCTCTAGAAAAATACCTCATACAAATTTTTTGACCAGTCGATAGCCACCGATCGCTCGGTAGGCCACCGATCAATCGGTCTCAACACCGAGCGATCGGTTGAGACAGAATTTTAGCCAAAACATTTTTCTTTTATTTTTGTTGGATTCAAATAAGACCAAGAGACTTTGTTAGGCTTAAAACTATCCTCCTAGGTATGTTTAGAGTTATCTAAGTCAAATCCAACCTAGGTAGGGGTCTCTAAGTCCATTACCTGTCTAGATTCGGAGTAGAAGCTTTTTCTTCAACATCTTCACTCTTCTCGAAACTTTAACTCTTCTAACAAGTTGAACAAGACACAACACACATGACCTATCTAATGATCACGGAATTTTCCAACACCTACTTAGGGATTTACACAAAACCGTGTGAGTCAAGCAATAATCATAGCCTTGTGAGTTCATAGAGTTTATGGAGTTCCTTAGAGTCATTTATGATCCTTTTGAGACATAGAGCAATACCATGGAGCACAACCATAGTGCCAATACCATAGAGATCTTAGAGCAATTTCATTTATGATCCTTTTGAGCTTGTAAGATGATCTTAGACATTATCATAGAGTTCTTGTGAGTGTATCATGATCCTTTTGAGCTTGTGAACTGATCTTAGAGATATCATAGAGTTGCTTAGAATCATTCATATAAGTCATTCATTCGAAACCCTTTTTCGTACTTTGAGAAATCCGTGGAAAACACCGGTTCATGCGAGACATGCAAACATGTGAACATATGAGAGTAATACCATGTTGAAACACCCAAAAACCCTTAGAGACATTAAATAAACACTTAGAGTGCATCATAGTGATAACTTACATCCAAGTATAAAATAACATCCCTTCACACCATAACAATCAAAAGATATATAGTATAGAACAAGAAGAACAGCATGTGGTAAGTAGTAGTATCACAAGATTGGTAGTAGAGTGTATCTACCTTGGTGAAATCAGTGGTTTTGTTTCCAAAATCTTGGAATGCGTGAAGAACTTCAAGTTCTTAGATGAGAAACACCAAAAAGAAGGAAGGATCTTGATCTTCGTTCAAGCTTGAGCAACAACCTAGCTTCTCTTTTCTTCTCTCTCTCAAAATCTCTCAAAATAGTGCACAAACGGTTTCTGAAACACTAAGACACGAACCCAGCCTTATATAGGCAAAGGGGTAGTGGCAAAAGACTCAAAAACCCTTAATGAAGAAAATCTGCGTATGACAGATCGATCGGTGGTACAAACCGAGCAATCAGTGACTGACCGAGCGATCGGTGGTTTCAACCGAGCGATCGGTTGAAAACACCCTCTCTGGATTTTTTCCCCATACAAATTAGTTAACCGATTGATAGCTACCATTAGATCGGAGGTTATCACCGAGCGATCGGTGATCCCCTGTTTTGCTATAAAACCCTATTTTCACTACTTTCGACCTTTCCAATCCCATTTTCAACACCTTTAGTGCTTAAAACACACTCCTTAAGGATATGTAGACTTATTAGAACATGCACGCCATAAATCCAAACATGTATATTAACATAAGGCCCATTAGTGTACAAAACCACCCTTGAGCACTATTCACTACTTAGTGAAACGAAGATTCGGGGTTCTACAGTTTGACACCCTTGCTTAGGGAAATGATATTTCGTATTTCTTCATGTGGGTTTCTTATCAAAAACCCTCCTTTTATAGGTTTGAGAGATTCATTTTTTATCTCTCTTTAACTCCCTTATTTTAGGGAAGTCAAAGCGGGCTCTCCTCTTACAGGATGTCAGCTCACGGGTCTCCCTTATCTGGGAGAATCCTCTTCTTTTATGTACTCTCCTACCAGATCTCTCTTTTTGGGGGAAATCCTAATACCTTTCGAAAAGGAGGATGTTTAATCACATCATTTCCTAGGATATAGGATATAGTCCTAATCCTATCATAATGATGAGGTGCCATGTGGCATTCCATGGGATTTTAAAAGAGAGAATCCTTATCTTGGGATCCCCCATAACTTGACAGAGAATCCTTTTTATTAAGGAATCTCTGCCCTATGATAGTCGTATACTGACTATCAGTTGGGGACAGACTGACCTAGGTCCAAGGCCCATTTGGGCCATGGACTAGATCTCTGAAAGGGGACTAACCTTGGTCAATCCATAGACCTAAAGGATGAGACCATGGGTCTTGCCCACGGACCAGAGGATGAGATCATGGGTCTTGCCCATGGACCAGAGGATGAGTTCATAGGTCTTGCCCACAGACCAGAGGGTGAGATCATAAGTCTTACCCACGGACCAAAGGGGTGAGACCATAGGTCTTGCCCACGGACCAGCAGGAGAGACCATAGGTCTTGCCCACGAACCAGTGGGTGAGACCATAAGTCTTGCCCATGGTCTGGGTTAAGTTCAGGACCAAGTATAATGATGGTTGATCCGTAAGGATTTTATCCTCACGGATTGAACACGTGTCAGCCTTTTGGAGATTGGCACCCAAAGGTCATCCGTGGGAAGATATCAAGAAAGGTTCATCTGATGAAAACCCAAGACTCAAGAAAGTTATACAAGTTAAATTGTGGTCAGTGAAGGTATTTAGTATTTTTGTAAAAGAGTCTTCAATGGTTGGTTGTGGAAAAAGCTCATTTACCTAGAAAGACCTTAGGATCCTTATAGACCAAATTAAAAATGTTTAAGGACCTTAAAATAAGTTAACAAGCTTTAAAAAGTCGTAGCACAAAACTTGGAATTCAATCTCATCTTAAAAGAATTGAAAATTCTTCTTGGTGCAGATTTTGCACCATCCAGTCGACTTGATGGTCCCATCCAAACGACTAGATAGGCCAAAAAAATCAATTCTAGCCTCTATGCGTTAATTCTCTTTTTTCCCTCTTTGATTAATTTAAAGGTCAATGGAAATCACTCTTATATCTTTTAAATGATCTTAAAAACATGTTTATCACATTAATGATCAAAGGAAAAATGTTTTTGAATCAAATCAAAGTGCCAAAAGTTGAGAAAATCGAATGCGTGCAAAAATTGCACCATCCAGACGACGGGATAGACCAAAAACATGTTTTTGGTTCTGAACGTGTTTTTTCAATTTTGAATCCGATCTTGATCATTTGTTACTTCATCTAAATTAAATTGTTTTAATGATCATAAAACTTTGATTTTAATCTTCTAAAATGTTTTAAAAGTATTTGGAAACCAATCAAATCTTTAAAAGTTAGAAAAACTCAAGTTTGGATGATAAGCATCATTCAGACAACTAGAAGCTTGCATCCAGTCGACTGGATGACCTGTCCACGTTGACAAAAACACCAACGGCTATATTAATAACAGGCAAATCACATTAAATGCATCCCCAATGGTAATAAATTTCTGGAATCTATAAATAGAGATGAAATATGAATGATTAATCATGAATGCTCAAATCCAAATCACCTAAAAATCATTCACCATCGTTCTAAGTGAAAAATTCCCAAAATTTCCATACTCTATTTTCTCAGCTTTTCTACTTCCTCTGTAGAGTGATCCTTCTAGAAATCAGAGAGTATTTAAATCATATCCAGCTCTTGTTAGGAGCTTTATTTCAGATTAGTGTATCCACAAATCCTTCATTGTAAAAGAAAGTCAAGAATAGTTGATTCTTACATTTGAAGCTGCTGCTTCAGTTTCAGCAAGAGAGGGAAAGTGCTCTTGCAGTGCGAAAGTTATCTCTCGGCCTAAAGGAGGGAGTGTAAGGTTCCGTCTCTTCCAGAAGAGAGGTTGTAGCGGTTTTAGGCTTCACCTATGAAGAAGTCTGAGTGGTTTAAAGAATCGTGGTGAATGCTCTAGCTGGAACAGCTTGAGGCGGGGAGTAGGCTGGGTTTGCCAAACCTCGTGAACAAATTCTTGTGTTTGACTTTAACTTTTCTCCTTTACTTTCTACATTGCATTGATTAAATTTTTGTTGCAATAAAATTTATTTCCGCATAATAGACTTAGAGTCTAAAAAACTTAAATCCGCCATAGACCCTATACACCCCCCTTTAGGGTCATTACCTAGTCAACAATTGATATCAGAGCTTGATACTCTTGGTAGATCTAAAACATCTTAGAGTAAACGATATTAATGGCAAACAACATTTTTGCAACCAGTTTAGGAGAAGGTCAGTCAACCACCAGACCTCCATTATTTAATGGAGAAAATTACAACTACTAGAAAACCAATATTATGTATTACATCCAAGCTCTGGATTATGAGTGTTGGAGGGTAATAGTCAAGGGCCCCCATCTTCCTGTAAAAACTCATGAAGGGGTACAAACACCTAAACCTAAGGAAGAATGGACTAAGGTGGATATTAAACTCATCCAAATCAATGCTAAAGCAATAAGCAATCTTTATTGCGCTTTAAGCCCTCAGGAATTTAACAGTGTATCTGGATGTGACTCTGCAAAAGAGATTTGGGACAAACTCCAAGTTACATATGAAAGAACTAACCAAGTTAAAGAAGAGAAAATGAGCATGCTTGTTCACAAGTATGAACTATTTAGAATGGAAAAAATGAATCAATAGGTGACATGTTTACCTGCTTTACCGATATTATTAATGGACTAAAATCTTTGGGTAAAGTGTATACTAATGCAGAGAACATGAGGAAGGTTCTTCGTTCACTGCTAAAGGAATGAACTCCAAAAGTTATAGCCATCCAAGAAACAAAGGACCTCACCAAGCTGCCTATAGATGAACTGTTGGGATCTCTCATAACCCACGAGGTCATAATAAATGACCAAACTACTAAGGAACCAAGAGCCAAGAAGGGGCTGACTCTAAAGTCCTATTATGTGGAAGAGAGTGATGAGGAGTCAAGTGGAGATGAAGAAGACATTGCCCTGATGACAAGAAGGTTCAAGAGGTTCCTAAAGCACAAGAAAAACTTCAAGAAGAGACCATTCAAGAAGGAGTTCTCCAAAGAGGTTTCTAAAATGGAGTCAAACAAGAAAGAGCCTCTCACATACTATGAGTGGAAGAAACCTGACCACATCCGAACCGATTGCCCTCAACTCAAAAAGAGCAAATTCAAGAAAAAAGACATGAAGGAAGCGGGTCGGAAGACTCAAGCGAAGAGGAAGTGGCAAACTTGTGCCTCATGGCAAATGAGGTAGAGGTAACTTCTACTCCTAATGAATCTCTTTTATATGATGAAATTAGGGATGCCTTTTATGAGTTATATATTAAATTTACAAGAATAGATTCAATGAACAAATCTTTCAAAAAGGTCATCCTTACTCTTACAAACTCTTGTGAAATCTTGCAAAATTAAAAAAATATCCTACCAAATGAGAATGAGGCATTGAATGAAAAAATAAAGAAATTCAAAGTCTACCTCATGACTCATCAAGTGAATGTAATGAGCTAAAGCTAAAGTCAATGACTTAACAAGCACAATTCTCACATTCATTAATGGCCAAAATAACTTTAAAAGATTATTAGGTCAACAAAGATATGTGTTTAGTAAAGCCGAACTTGACTATAATCCTTCAACAAAACAAAAGGATTACTAAAACTTCTTTACTAAATCAAGTAGTAACTTAACTCCACCCTCTATTGCCTTTTACTATGGAAAAAATATAGTTAAGAAAATTTGGGTTCCAAAAGGAACATCCTCTTCTAAAACTAATTACAAATGACCAAAGATGGTTTAGATTCCAAAAGGAATTTATCCTCCCAAGACCAACCATAAATTGGTTTGGGTACAAGGGGGATTATATCTTGGAATTACTTGACCTTATCTTGTAGGTATGCCTCAAGTCAAACTCTTCCAAGACAACTTGGTTCTTGGATAGTGGATGTTCAAGGCACATGACCGGGACCAAGAAGCTTTTCATATCATTCACTCCCAAGGATGGAGGGCATGTGACCTTTGGTGACAATGCAAAGGGAAATATCATCGAAATAGGTAAAATTGGTAAGAATAACTTTATTTTTATTGAAAATGTTTTACTAGTAGATGGTCTTAATCATGACCTTATTAGCATAAGTCAATTATGTGATAAGGGATTAAATGTTTCTTTTAAATCCAACCTTTGCATGATTAAGGACAAAGAAAACTTCAACACCATGTTTATAGCTCATAGAAATGAAAATTTTTATACTTTAGAATTTGATGAGCTTCTATCACAAAATATGATTTGCTTTTCTGCTTTAGATGAAACTAGTTGGTTATGGCATAGGAGATTAGGTCATGCTAGTATGGATCTCTTGCCTAAATTATCTAAGAATGATCTAGTTAAAGGTTTACCTAGAACTAAATTTGTAAAAGAAAAAATTTGTGATGCTTGCCAACTAGGAAAACAAATAAAATCATCCTTCAAAAATAAGAAAGAAATATCTACATCTAGGCCTCTAGAACTCTTGCATATGGACCTTTTTGGACCAAATGAAATAGCTAACCTAGGAGGTAAAACATATGTCTTTGTAATAGTTGATGACCATTTAAGGTACTCTTGGGTGTTATTCTTATCTCACAAAGTGAGGCACCCTCTTTGTTTAAAAAATTCTACACAAGAGTTCAAAATGAAAAAGGTTATGCCATAAATAATGTAAGAAGTGATAGAGAAAGAGAGTTCAAAAATAAAGAGCTAAAGATATTTTGTGATAAAAATGGTTTTAACCATAATTTTTCAGCTCCTAGAACTACTCAACAAAATGGAGTTGTGGAAAGGAAAAATAAATCACTCCAAGAAATGGCTAGGACTATGCTAAATGAAAATAAACTACCTAACTATTTTTGGGCTAGAGTCCTTAACACTTCTTGTTATGTAATAAATAGGGTTGTGATTAAAAACAAATTAAATAAAACTCTCTATGAGTTTTGGAAAGGAAGAACCCCTAATATAGGATATTTCAAAGTGTTTGGTTGTAAATGCTTTATACTAAATGACAAACATCATCTAAAGAAGTTTGATCCTAAGTCAGTGGAATGAATCTTCCTAGGATATTCTACAAATAGCAAAGCTTATAAAATCTTTAATAAGAAATCCTTAATTGTTGAAGAATCAATTCATGTGGTATTTGATGAATCAAACTCATTTACCAAAACTCCATCTAATGATGTTAAAATTGATGATGAAATAGAAAATCTTCTAACTTGAAAATTAATGAAGTTGATAAAGATAACCAAGTGGAAGAAGAATCTAATGATAAAATCATTAAAGAAGAAAATATTGAGTATGAAGAATCAAATCAACTTCCCAAAGTTTGAAAATTAATAAAAGATCATCCTAAATAATTTATTCTTGGAAATATGGAACAAGAGGTTAGAACAAGAAGAAATTTAATTAATTTTGCTTTCTTAAGTCAAATTAAACCAAAAATGCCTTGGAAGTCATTGAAGATAAATCTTGGGGCATTGTTATGCAAGAAGAGTTAAATCAATTTAATAGAAATCAAGTATGGGATCTAGTACCTAGACCATCTAATAAATCAATAATTGGTACCAAATAAATCTTTAGAAATAAAAATGATGAAAAATAAAATATAATTAAAAACAAAGCAAGATTAGTAGCCCAAGGTTACAACCAAGAAGAGAGCATAGACTATGACGAAACATTTGCCCGGTTGCTAGATTAGAAGCAATAAGAATACTACTTGCATTTGCTAGTCACAAAGAATTTAAATTATTTCAAATGGATGTAAAAAGTGCATTCTTAAATGGATTTATAGTTGAAGAAGTATATGTAAATCAACCCTCTTGCTTTGAAGACCATAGATTTGTAAATCATGTCTTTAAACTAACCAAAGCCTTATATGGATTAAAGCAACCTCCTAGAGCTTGGTATGATAGACCAAGTAGTTTTTTAATAAAAAATGGATTCATTAAAAGAAAAATTGATACTACCTTATTTGTAATCACCATAGATGATGATATGCTAATAATTCAAATTTATGTAAATGACATCATATTTGGATCAACAAATGAATCACTTTGTAAAATGTTCGCTACAACTATGCAAGAAAATTTTGAAATGAGTATGATGGGAGAATTAACATTTTTTCTAGGACTCCAAATTAAGCAAACAAAACAAGGAACCTTTGTTAATAAAGCCAAGTACACTAGAGAATTGCTTAAAAAGTTTGGAATGGAAAATACTAAAGTAATGGATACTCTTATGAGTCCATCAACCAAACTTGATAAAGATGAAAAATACAAAAATGTTCATGAAAATAAAAATAGAGGCATGATAGAAAGTTTACTGTATCTCACAGCAAGTAGGCCTGACATCATGTTCAGTGCATGTATATGTGCAAGATTCCAAGCTTGTCCAGAAGAATCACATATGATTGCTGTAAAAAAAATCTTTAAATACTTTCTAGGCATTACAGAATTAAGTTTATGGTATCATAAAGACACAACACTAGACCTAATAAGCTATTTAGATGCTGACTTTACTAGATACAAAGTTGATAGAAAAAGCACTGTAAGCACATAAATTTACCGTCTTTTCTCCCCTCTCAACTCTAAGTGTCAAAATAAGGCCCGAGAGTAGAGGAATAACGCTAAATTCATTCTAAGAGTTGCCACCTACTTAGGAGAAATAGGATCCCGAGGTAATCCAAGATAAGGGGCCTACGGTCCAGAGTAGTTTAGGTAAAAGATCCATTTAAGTCATGGGGAAGGGATTAGGCACCCCAAGACCCCCATCCAATGATGGTTACCTACTCATTAGGTTTAAGCCAAACTTTTAAAATCACTTAGAATTTCCTAAACAATTATTAATTTTGCTAATCAAGCACAAACAATCATAAATGCTGTGTAAAATTTCTATTCTAGGTTGGGGTCGAACCTTGGCTCGAGCTACCTACTTATCCGGTTAGTCGGAGTCAAACCCTAATAGTAGTTCGGGGAGGTGACTATTTTTATACTCGTTTCAGAGTGTGGTCACTTCTAACTCGTGCTTGAGTTGGGGGATGCAGAATTGAGATTTATGAATCTCATTCCAAGAGTTGGTTACGTAGCTAGGTGCTCATGGGGGAGCACTAAGGGGCGTTCAATTATTTAGGGTAGGTCCTTTTTCATTTTAGATTTTTTGAATGTTTTTGTTATTTTTGTATTTTTTAATTTTGGCAAATTTAACTAGTCAAGAACTAACCTAAGTGTCTAATGTAGGCAAAAAGAAAATAAAACCTAAGTGATTAATTAATTTAAAGGCAAAGAGTAGGGCGGGACAACCGGCCTTAAACCAAAAGAGGATATGGTTTAAATACGGACCCTGCTCTAAGTCCCAAGGGGGATAGACCAATGCCTTTAATTTATTTTGATTTTTTTTATAGTTTTTGAATTTTTTTGTAAGATTAAACTAACCTAGGTGCCCAATGCCGGCAAAAAAGAAAATAAAGCCTAAGTAATTAATTAACTTAAAGGCAAAGAGCGGGGCGGGACAACCAAAAAAGGGTATGGTTTAAATGCGGACCCTGCTCTAGGTCCCAAGGGGGATAGACCAGTGCCTTTAATTTATTTTGATTTTTTATATTTTTTTGATTTTTTTGAAACACTAACTAACCGGGTAGGCATATTATTTAGGGTTAAAAATTTACCTAAATGCCCAATGTAGGCAAAACAGGAAAAGAAAACTGCGGCCTAGACCTATTGCACATACACACGTGGATAATTCACAATATACTAATTAGTGTCATAAATAAAACAATAAAATAAGGGCTACAATAAAGCTAATGGGCCAAGGCCCCTTGACCATTATTGGTCAATTGGCTTTAGCTCAATAGCTCCTTTGGGCAAGTCTGGTCCACAAGAGATCTCAAAACTTAACCAAACTAAACAACTATCATGCAACCAGAATATTTTAAAAAGGAAAGAGGAGGGAAACGGTATACTTGCGCAGTGTCTATGAAGGGAAGGATGCCGATATCACCGCTACTCCAGTGGGAAGAAACTGGCGATGACAAATCACTCTGTCTCACCGTCACTCAACCCACAGAACAATGGGTGTACTATAATAATAATAAAAACAAAACAAAAAATCCAATGAAGCTACTGGTCTGGCCAGAAACTTCTCTTGAGGACAAGGGGTGGCCAAGATTATGCCTTCCGCTACAGATCAAAAACGAGATGGTGAGCCACTGACCGGAATGAGGTAATGACCGTATGAAAGAGACGAATCCCATCTATTGAAATATTTAGGGAGGTAAACAAACTGAAAGTATGCCTCTTTTTAATTTTAGAAAAACAGTTCTTGGGGGGCATACATCGAATCCCAAGATCTGACTAAGATTCTAATTGATTTTTATTCAATGAAGGTTAGAATAACATTCACCTTTGCGACTTTGAAATTGTTAAGTCAAATCCATGTTAGAATAGTACTCGCAAAACTTCACAAGTGTCAAGTCTCCTGTCGATTCACACGAACCTTCTTTTTCCTTTAAAGCTTTCTCTAATGGAAGCTAATGGCCCTTCCAAATTTCCAGCTCTAGGAATCTTGAATAAAGATCCAATCATTATTGTTCAAGAACCTTTCTTGATGAACAAGATGAATTCTTGCTTTTTCTCAAGATCCAATCAAGAAGACAAAAGAAGAGAGAGATGGGTGTGACCGTACACCTCAAGGAGAGAGAGGGGAGGGCGTGAGGTTTTAGGAGAGGGAGAGAAGAAAAATTCTGGAGAATTATATATCTCATATGGCTGGGCATCCAATCCTTTATATAATTTCTCTCTTGGTTGCTTGAATTGTAATCTAATTATAATTCATTAACCTTATCCTAATCCAATTAGGATTCCTCAATAGTTTCCTTTATTGATTATTCTCCTAATCCAATTAGGATTAATCTTAAAAGAAACCAACCTTATCCATTAGTAACTAATCTTATCCTTATCCAATAAGGAATCTTGAATTAGTAACTAACTAATGGAATCCCTAACAATTAGGGAATCTTTAATTAGTAACTAACTAACTAACTAACTAACCTTATCCAATAAGGTGTTAATTAATTAGAAACTAATTAAAATAAAACTTCCTCCATAAAGTGGGCGTCCCACCCTAAGTGGGTCCCACTCCACACGCCCAAAGGGTTTCCAAAACCCTTCTTGGTCACTTCAATTATTCTTTTATAATAATTCCCAATGGGTCCTACCCATTTGGTTTTTCACATCTAATGTGATTCCACCTTTTAGAGCTTCACTATTCCATATAGTGATTACTTAGAGAAATTAATTAATTTAATTATAAATTAAATTAAATACTTTAAGAAGGTCCTTGTGTGTGGGATCTAAAGGGATCTCCTATTTCCGGTTGTGGGACCAAGTACTTCACCTTTTTAGTTGAAGCATTGTTACTAGGAAACACCTTTCCTAAAACTCCATTAGGATCATAGAATGTTATCTAAGTCCCTGGACTTCCACTAATCACAATTAATGTCCATTAACACAATGTGATTAACCTCCAGAAATTAGAGAATTGCTTGTAAGTACCATCTCACAATATATTTACAAATAAATCCTTCCACATTCCGATATCACATGTAAGCTTCCGGGATTAGAACAATTCCACTGTCTTAGTCCCTAGCTTATGAATAGAACTCTTTCTCATGATTACTTTTCATTGAACTGAACCTCCAAAACACTTTTGAATAAACATTAGAAAAGAACTGACATATATATTTATATATACTTTTCCATATTAAAAATATCAACTTCGATAAAGACCATTTTACCGAAAAGCACCAGTACTGGATTTAACAGTTCAGTTCAACAAGTATCACCTTGATATCATTATCTCCAATTAAGGAGTTGTGGAATCCTTATTGAGTGTTTACACACTTCTGCAAACATAGTGTACATGACCCAATGTACCCGGAGTTAGTCCTGTGCATTGGACATTGCCGATTGGCACATCAAAGCCATATAGACAAATGTCTGAGAAGATGTTAACCTCTCAGGTCTAAGGACAATTTGTCAAATGGATAACCCTAATACAATCTGACAGTGTATTCCATAGGGTATCCACTAGTGACCCCGTTCAGTATTATGTACTTGCTACATATACTCACATGTTAGTCAAGAGTCACCACTCTCTGTGAATGAGATTCATCATACTATCTCATAGAACTACACATGTGCAAGCCATGATGAAGTACAGCGCCCAACCAGTACTCTAGAGGCTTCGAATAATATTAGGTTTACAAGGAATCGGAAAATCATATCTCCTCGCAACCTTTGCATGATTTTCCTACAATGTTACCTATGGAACTTTATGTCATCATCATATGAGACAGTAATTAATATAAATACCCTTTATAGTTGGTTGTGTGAATATGATGTTTGTCTAATCAACATAGAAAAGTCTCTTATTGGCTTTTGAGGGCATATATATCCAACAATCTCCCACTTGCACTCTAAGCCAATTAGATGTAATGCCCATCATCTCAGTGATGTTTCTCAAATACCAATTGAGACATAACTTAATATGTATGGGTCTGTCATGTCTGCTTTACCACAACTATTGTAGTGATTCAATAACACTTGCAACTCTTGCAAATTTATTATCAATAACCATAGTCTTAAAAGACTAAACAAAAATGATACTGTCCAACAGTCATTTTCAGAAGTTAACATGCTTGTGCTTTATCATTATGCAATGCTCCGGACTAATCTGATTAATATCTTATCACATCAACATGTGATGAATATCCGGTCTAGTACAAGTATATTTTCTCATGATATCATATATCTAAGAGAAAGAGATTCTGTAGCACCCCGGATTTTTCCAACTTTAATGAATAGCATTTTCGTTACCAATTGACCTTCCTCATAGTATAATTAATAAATAAGGAAGAAATCGGAAATTCTGAAATGTCAGAAATGTCCGTTTTTGAAAGACGAATCCAACGCAAGTTGAATCATCAAAATCGGACGAACGAGTCAAAAGATATGGTCAAAACAGTGGAACCTGCAGAGCACCGATCGCTCGGTCCTCATCAACGATCGATCGGTCCTAAACCGATCGATCGGTGGCTATCGACTGGTCAGAAATTTTGTATGGGGAAATTTTCCAGAGAGCATATTTTTGACCGGTCGATCGGTCAATAACACCGATCTCCCGGTAGGCAACCGATCGATCGGTCATAAGCACCGATCGCTCGGTTTATCGAGTTTTGCAGAATTTTTAGTAAGGGCGTTTTCATCTTTTGGGTGTTAACCCTTACCCATAAGGGCTTGCCCGAGCCTTTAGGGCTTCATTCACCTCACTTAGAAGGTTTTGAGAGAGAAGAAGAGAAGAGAAGGGGGATTTACATCTAGGGTTTTCCACTTGAGAGAATCAAGGGTTTTAGAACCCTAGAACCGTTCTAAAGGCTTGGATTCTCCAAATCCAACCTCAAGCTCGTGTGGAGTACCTCTTCCAAGCTAGGGCAGCGTTTCTACATCATCCTCAAGGATTTTTCTTTCCCTTTTCAAGGTTAGTACACTCTTCCTAGTTACTTTGGTAATAACCTAGGATTTTTCTAAGAAAATATGTGTTGGATCTTCCCCATTGCTCCCTTGTGTTGGTATATGCTAAATCCCTAAAACATAAACAAGATAATACAAACAAATGGTGGAATGTATGAATGGATGAGGAGTGGAGGCGATTGGATGCCATGTTGTGATGTGTTGAATGATGGGAAAAATGGTGGAAGGGCATATTACGCATAATGAACACACCCTAAGTGTTTGATGAAATGTTCGAATGAGAAAATATGAAATAACTAAAGGTAAAAAGGTTGAATACCACATGTTTGATAGAATGCATGAATAAACTAAGATTTGAAAGCATGAGTCACATAAATGTTCGCCATTTGGCAAGTTGTATGCATGTGTTTATTTCGCTTCTTAAATTCTCATGTGAGTTGGGAATTGTTAAAATGCTATATGTCATCATAATTTCACGATTTCTATGCACGAGCACATATGTAGATGGAGGATATTGTCAAGGAGGTTGGTAGCCCAGGATTATGCGGGTGCTAACCTCTGGCTCATAAGAAACGTATTGCATTGTCAAAGGGGTTGGTAGCCCAGGGATCATGCGGGTACTAACCCCTGGCTCATAAGAAAGGACTCGGAAATGTTGCACTGTCAAGGAGGTTGGTAGCCCCGGTTAAGGGTGCTAACCTCTGGCTCATAAGAAAGGAAATAGTATTGTCAAGGGGGTTGGTAGCCCCGGTTAAGGGTGCTAACCTCTGGCTCATAAGAAAGGAAATGTTATTGTCAAGGAGGTTGGTAGCCCCGGTTAACCGGGTGCTAACCTCTGGCTCAAAAGAAAGGAAATGGTATTGTCAAGGAGGTTGGTAGCCCCGGTTAAGGGTGCTAACCTCTGACTCATAAGAAAGGAAATGGTATTGTCAAGGAGGTTAGTAGCCCAGGATTACGCGGGTGCTAATTTTTCTGGCTCATAAGTAAGGTATCGTACTGTCAAGGAGGCTGGTAGCCCAGGGATGTGCGGGTGCTAGCCTCTGGCTCATAAGAAGTGTATTGTACTGTCAAGGGGGTTGGTAGCCCAGGGATGTGCGGGTGCTAACCCCTGGCTCATAAGAAATGTATTGTACTGTCAAGGAGGTTGGTGGCCCAGGGATATGTGGGTGCTAACCTCTGGCTCATAAGAAATATTAAAAGGACAACTCAAATAGAAATTGTATGATGCATAGACATGTTTTAGTTTCATAATAATTATGACTTGATAAAATGTTTATGTTTGAGGTTGCTAGAAATGATTATGAACTATACTCCTCCCATTACTTGTATATGATGTTGTTCGTTATTACCATTGTTAACTTAGGGGCTTGTACTCACTGAGTATTCCATGCTCAGCCGTACTTTCATGTCGGCAGGTACCCGAGTCCCTCTCGACATTTGTGATCCGGGTCCTTGGATAGAGGAGGACTATGGCGAGGAGGAACCTTATGAGGATCTAGTAGTCGAGCCTCAGGCGGAGGCGAGAGACTTAGACCATTGGCCCCACGGGGATGACTATTGAGCGAGACAGAGTTGTATTTTATCTTTTGTATTTTGTTAAGTGGGCCTGTCCACCTTAGACTTAGACGTGTTTTGTATTTATGTTAACTTGGAATACTACATTTTGGATCATTATAAAGAAAAGAAAATTTTAGTTTTCGCTTCCGCAAATTATGTTTAGCTTTCGCGCTCTGATTATCATTGTTTAGTACCTTATTTATCTTGTTCATTACAGGATGGTTTGGCAGGTTTGTATAGTTCACCTAAAGTATCCCTAAACTCCTAGGGGGTATTTTGGGGCGTGACAGATTCCATCCCATAAAGGTAGAAACTCTTTTCTTGGAATCTTACTTGCACAAAAACATGATTGTTATTGGGAGAATAACAATATCATTTTTCTTTTGTCTCTAAACCATTTAGGACTAAGAAAACATGATGTCAAAGTTTTTGTCCTTCATTGTAAAATTGCTTGATCATATCTAAGAGAAGAATAATATTCATACTTCATTCGCAATGAAAAGAATATTATCTTTGCATATAGCCAGGAAAGTAATTATGCTCCCACTAACCAATTTGCACACAAATGATACTTTTATTCTTAGATGAAAATCAAACAGTTTGATTATTTCATCAGAATAAAAGTTAGTCCATCTACAGATTCTGGGACCTGTGGGTTCTAGTGTACTATTTAGGTATAGTGAGAGTAGAGAGTTGATCTCTATCAATTCTCATAGTTATTGGTCTATTGGGCTTCCGCTTCTAGAACAATTCTAGATTCAGTTTCTCTACTAGGAAACTTGTATTCCTATTTACAAATATCTTCTGTTATCTAGGAATAGAGACTATATGTCTCTAATGCGAATCCCAAGCTCATCTTCTATCAAATCATATCCAATATAATTCGATTTAACAACACCATCATGCTATGGTTTATTATGAGAATTATCTGAGACAGATGTAATGAGAGTAAATTATGAAATTTCTATTAAGAGGTACTCTTCTCAATCATGGAAGACTTACCTAGCTGTTTATTTATTTCAATGCGGAATTCCTTGAACTTTTCAAAGAATGTGAAATAAAGTTAGCTACCTCTTAATGGAAGATTCATATGGTTACGATCATCAAACTTTTGTCCCATTCGTAAGTAAAAGTTTTATCCACTCAGATTTCTCCTTCTCCTTAACAAGCATGCAACTATTGCACTTATGCAAAATCATACCAAGCATTAGGAGCTAGATGTTCCAACAATTAAGTTGGACTTGATGAGTATACAATCTGGACAATCCTTCCAAAGGTTTGTCCTGTATCCAATGACCAATTGCTTCATCATGAAGCACAATCCTTATACTTTCCTTTCTTCTCAGAAGAGCCTTTGTCCATACTACTAGAATACATTTCCAATGGAAAATCTTGAATTTCTTTCCTTTGCATAAATGCTCGGGATTTTGAAAATCCAATTCTTTTGAACATCTTTGCAAGTAGCATTGAACTCTTCAAAGGTTCTTAGCCATATGCAACATGTGGGATTTCAGACAATCTGATTTCCTACTTGTTCAACATAACCATATTAAAGGACTGCGGGAGTTTGTCGAAGATCATATCCTCTAATCCCTTAAATTTATCTCAATTTATCTTAGCACCAAGAATTAGGATTTATGAATCCAATGATCTCTATCATATTCTTTGTGACTGGGTTTCCCTAGTCAACTTGGTGTCCACTTGTCCTTTTATATAGTAAGCTGCCTAGCAGCCCTATTGTATTCTGTAAACATCTCATATGAGATTTAACATCAGTAGTGAGAACTTGGGCAATTCTTTAGATAGTAAGCACAAACTTGAGATTCCTTTTCCATTCCAAACACTTTGAATTGGTCAAGAGATTCTCATTAAAGTCTTGGTAAGGTGGTTATAGAATGACATGAAAATAAAACATACATCATAATATTTCACACATTATAATATCATTAGATCGGGGCTTTCGATCTTTGATGATTTTGCTCATCATTCAGTCAAATTTCATAGACCCCTCAATCTATAAAATTAGGAAATATGCTACTTCATATTTCTGATGAGCATTGGGTGCCTTATAATACACATGCCTTCCATGCTAGGATAGTACCACACATGCACTACAAGGTGGATAGTAACTATCCATCACTGAACATCTCATGCATAACTCCTTATGTTAATCAGTGAAGAGTTCAACATGTGAAACCCATTATTCTTGGTTGTCATATGATCAAGTAGGAATATGCCCTCATGCTAGTTGACACTCCCTATCAGGCCATACACATTCCTATCTACTATAGAAATAAAACACTAGGAGTTTAATTTAGACTGAATTATGTCTGATTCCTGTCAGAGAGACAAGACTCAGGCTAATTAATTCCTAGTCTTATTGATAATGGAAGGTCATAGGACAATATTATCCCGTAGGATAGATTAGCCCATTTAATTCACTTAATATTTTTCTTGAGTGAAAACAGAATATCATGAATAAATTATACATCTAATGCATATATCAAAAGCATTCACAATATTTATCGTTGTATCACATGTATAAAACAATATACAAATATCATCACAAGATAATAAATCAAATTTCATTTAATTAGATCAAACTAATTCCAATGAACTCCCACTAGCCCCAGAAATCTTAATGGATCTAATCCAATGGTACAAAGGTCATTTTTAACATCAGTGGGCTTTAAATGGTTCATACATCCATATGATGGACCATTGGTCATACCAAGCACCATGGGCCCAAAATAACAATTATAAAGTGTCCATGTGCATCATTAAAGCCCATAAGTCAAAATGGACTATATTGCCCTTTAATTCTCTATGAATTATTTCAGCACATTAGGGTTCACCAACCCTATGTCTAAAAAATTATGAGAGTTTTTAAACAACTCTCTAAGACCTCTACTAGGGTCTATAAGTGTCACTCAAGCACTTCCCATAATCGTGAATATTGTTAGCTTACATCTATGCCAATTAAGGCACAATTATCTCATAATCATGCAAGTAACATATTCCACTTAAAAATTTCAACATGGACTAGATGTATCACGTTCAAAAAGGCTATAATAATGTGTTTTATTTAAACACAAACTTTTTATGTTTGAACAAAACACATATTGTGGGGTTTGATCCAATTATCCAAAATTTAAATAAAAACAATAATCACATTATCACAAGTTATAGACTTTTCTAAGCAACTAAAAGCTATAACAAATCATCACATGAAATACATAATATAGCCGCACAATGGGTCATCATGATCATGCTATCTTAGAAATCCTACAACTACTCTTGTAGAACGCCTTCTAAGATTTATTCTCCATACGATTATCATCATCTTCTATCTTCAATTCGATTTCTCCAAAAAAAATTAGCAACTCCTAATACTAAGATTACATCGTATTCAAAATAAGAAACCTTGAGAAATCACCCAAAATAGGGTGCTCAAGGGGAGTACAACTCATAAGAAGAAAGAGAAGAGAATAGAGAGAGAAGAAGAAGGCATGATCATGGAACCCATCCACCATTCAACAAGAATATTTATTAACAATTCATCAACTATGAATAATAACATGGCATGAAAAATTACTTAGAAAGTCCATAACCTCAACAAGGGTTTTGCAAACCTTAAGGAAACTCTTTCCCATATGGTTAAGGTCTCTATTAACATTTAATAGAAAAACCCTAGAGCAAAGAAAGCAAGCATGACAAGAATGAATTCTTAGGGTTTTTAGATCATCATTAAAAGAAAACAATTTTCCTTTAATTCTTGGAAAATCATTAAGAGAAACAATTTCTCTAAAATTTAATCTAACCTTAAAATTCATCATCACATTCCTCAATTGATAAACAAATAGTAAACACCATATTAAATTCGGCTAGGCTAGGGATCTAATCTCTTCTATATTATTTTGATCTAATAACTATTAAAAGACCAAAATAAAAATCAGTAAATTGCTAATTTTTAATATCACTTTATATTGATTCAAAATCAATAATAGGTGAATTCAAAATTTTCCATAATGGCCAACTGCTTTAGGGATTATTTGATTTAACAATTAAATAAAATAATACCCTAAACACTAGTATTAAATGTCCATAAAATAATCGATCTCTATCAATTAAAATTTACTTGAAATAAAACCCTGTATCTCAACCAATGGCATTTATGTAATTACTTGATTAACTATTAATCAAATAAAAACTTATAAATACTATGTAGCCGAAAATTTTGAGCACATGTAATTGATCCAAATCAACTACAATAATTATGGTATTATTCCCATAAACTTTTTAGGGAACCATAAAAGATATCATAATTAACATTTAATTAAATGATATCCCGTGGACTCGAAGCAAATAATTAAACAATTTAATTAAATCTCAGCCCGTGCTCTCGAATCAAATAATTAAACTATTTAATTAATTGATAGCCCATTAAATGATTTAATAGCATCCCATACTCTCAAATCAAATAATGGAATTTAAGAAAAATTTGAAAGCCTCTTGGAAAATTAATTTAGAAAACTCATTTTCCCGCTTTAGATTTTCGACTCAAGTTTTGACCCTCAAAACGATTGATTCTGGAAAAACTTTCTTCACAAAAGTTGTAGATCTTTTTGACGGCTTCGAAACGATGTACTGATGGACCTAAATCGGACTTACGGTCATAAAGTTATGGCCGAAATACCGAAACTGTATCGATTCTTTTAATCAAATACAAATCCGAAAATCCATGAATCAATTTTAATCAAAATAAACTTTAATCTCCAAGAAAACTTAAGCAAGGGTGTCTAACACCATGGGATTTATTAATTAACATTTAATAAATAAAATCTCATCTATATTTGTTAGCCAAAATATCAATGGGTATCTAAGTGGTATATATCAAAGGGAAAACTTGTCCCGGGCTCTCTAAAATAAATTAAACAATTTAATTTAATATTCTAAAAGGATTTCCAAATCCTTGAAGGCTATAATCAAGATTTAGATATCTCTAAATACCTATCCCTTATGAAAAGAGGTTTTCAAAAAATCCAAAACCAAAATTAGTATCACACTAATTTATAAGGGCTTGATCTCTCCCTCAATAACTAGAGGGATCTCTTAGGCCTAATAATAATTATCCAATAATCAAGAATCTAGAAGATTGATTCATTAGGGCTACCAAAATTCATAGGGGAGGCAATCTTAATATAAATCTTGATTAAACTCAAAAATCAAAGAGAAGCATAGCCCTGGCTCTCTGATACCAATGAAAGTATACCTCTTTTTAATTTTAGAAAAACAGTTCTTGGGGGGCATACATCGAATCCCAAGATCTGACTAAGATTCTAATTGATTTTTATTCAATAAAGGTTAGAATAACATTCACCTTTGCGACTTTGAAATTGTTAAGTCAAATCCACGTTAGAATAGTACTCGCAAAACTTCACAAGTGTCAAGTTTCCTATCGATTCACACGAACCTTCTTTCTCCTTTAAAGCTTTCTCAAATGGAAGCTAATGGCCCTTCCAAATTTCCAGCTCTAGGAATCTTGAATAAAGATCCAATCTTTATTGTTCAAGAACCTTTCTTGATGAACAAGATGAATTCTAACTTTTCCTCAAGATCCAATCAAGAAGACAAAAGAAGAGAGAGATGGGTGTGACCGTACACCTCAAGGAGAGAGAGGGGAGGGCATGAGGTTTTAGGAGAGGGAGAGAAGAAAAATTTTAAAGAATTATATATCTCATATGGCTGGGCATCCAATCCTTTATATAAGTTCTCTCTTGGTTGCTTGAATTGTAATCCAATTATAATTCATTAACCTTATCCTAATCCAATTAGGATTCCTCAATAGTTTCCTTTATTGATTATTCTCCTAATCCAATTAGGATTAATCTTAAAAGAAACCAACCTTATCCATTAGTAACTAATCTTATCCTTATCCAATAAGGAATCTTGAATTAGTAACTAACTAATGGAATCCCTAACAATTAGGGAATCTTTAATTAGTAACTAACTAACTAACTAACTAACCTTATCCAATAAGGTGTTAATTAATTAGAAACTAATTAAAATAAAACTTTCTCCACAAAGTGGGCGTCCCACCCTAGGTGGGTCCCACTCCACACACCCAAAGGGTTTCCAAAACCCTTCTTGGTCACTTGAATTATTCTTTTATAATAATTCCCAATGGGTCCTACCCATTTGGTTTTTCACATCTAATGTGATTCCACCTTTTAGAGCTTCACTATACCATATAGTGATTACTTAGAGAAATTAATTAATTTAATTATAAATTAAATTAAATACTTTAAGAAGGTCCTTGTGTGTGGGATCTAAAGGGATCTCCTATTTCCGGTTGTGGGACCAAGTACTTCACATTTTTGGTTGAAGCATTGTTACTAGGAAACACCTTTCCTAAAACTCCATTAGGATCATAGAATGTTATCTAAGTCCCTGGACTTCCACCAATCACAATTAATGTCCATTAACACAATGTGATTAACCTCCAGAAATTAGAGAATTGCTTGTAAGTACCATCTCACAATATATTTACAAATAAATCCTTCCACATTCCGATATCACATGTAAGCTTCCGGGATTAGAACAATTCCACTGTCGTAGTCCCTAGCTTATGAATAGAACTCTTTCTCATGATTACTTTTCATTGAACTGAACCTCCAAAACACTTTTGAAGAAACATTAGAAAAGAACTGACATATATATTTATATATAATTTTCCATATTAAAAATATCAACTTCGATAAAGACCATTTTACCGAAAAGCACCAGTACTGGATTTAACAGTTCAGTTCAACAAGTATCACCTTGATATCATTATCTCCAATTAAGGAGTTGTGGATTCCTTATTGAGTGTTTACACACTTCTCCAAACCTAGTGTACATGACCCAACGTACCCGGAGTTAGTCCTGTGCATTGGACATTGCCGATTGGCACATCAAAGCCATATAGACAAATGTCTGAGAAGATGTTAACCTCTCAGGTCTAAGGACAATTTGTCAAATGGATAACCCTAATACAATCTGACAGTGTATTCCATAGGGTATCCACTAGTGACCCCGTTCAGTATTATGTACTTGCTACATATACTCACATGTTAGTCAAGAGTCACCACTCTCTGTGAATGAGATTCATCACACTATCTCATAGAACTACACATGTGCAAGCCATGATGAAGTACGGCGCCCAACCAGTACTCTAGAGGCTTCGAACAATATTAGGTTTACAAGGAACTGGAAAATCATATCTCCTCGCAACCTTTGCATGATTTTCCTACAATGTTACCTATGGAACTTTATGTCATCATCATATGAGACAATAATTAATATAAATACCCTTTATAGTTGGTTGTGTGAATATGATGTTTGTCTAATCAACATAGAAAAGTCTCTTATTGGCTTTCGAGGGCATATATATCCAACACAAACACTCCCATTAATTAAAAAAAATTAGATAGAGAATTCTAAAACAAGAAAAACAAAGATCTGAACCCGGGAAGGGGGATTACCGGACTTGCCGTGAACTCGCCCCGGTGATGATGATACGCTTTGGCCAGAGTTGGAAGTGGATGAACTAGATGGAGGTACGAACTGAGATCTCCTTCAGATCAAGAGATGGTGGCTGGTTCGTCGACAAGGATGGAAGTCGCCGGGGAAGATGACCGGAGCTCAGACCGAATTGAGATCTTTACAGATCTAGGATATTTGAAGAATAAAAATAAAAAATAAAACAATCAAGATTAAAGATCCAAATGAAAGAAAAGAAAAGAGGAGAGAGGGTGATCGGTTACCTGAACAAAGGATGAAGTGAGCAGCAGGCCGAAGCTATAAGCTCAACAGAATTAGTGATCTAGCCGGATGTGAAGCTGGAGAAGAGCTCGTCAAAGATCGGAGTTGTTGGTGGTCTCTCCTCTGCAGATTGGATCTAAGTGATAGGAAGAGATCAAAGATAAAATAAAAAATAGATGAACATAATAAAAATCAGAATCGAGATATAAGGAATTATCTACAGCAGAGAGCTCAGAAGAAATTGAAATGACCTGAGAAACGAAATAAGAGCATAGAGAAATTACCAGAGTTAGGACTTTCTACTGCAACTCAGATCAGATCTAAAAAGGTGAGCTGCTGGCCGACGCTGAGAAGCGGAGCTTTCTTTGAAGGTTGAAGACAAAGTAGACTTCAGAGAGCTATTGGAAGTGGTGGAGTTACAGCTACTAGCGATGAGAGGATATGGAAGAGAAGACTCTGCCGAGGTGAATCAGAGGAGAGGAGATCGAGGACTTGGCTGGCCAAATTTTAGGCATTGCTGGCCTCGCCGAAGATGAAGGGAGATGGCGATGGAGAAGGAGCTCAAGCGAGAGCTACTGTTGCGATGGGGTCGCCAGCTTGGTGAAGCTTGCTGGAAAGTGATCTGAAGGAGATGGAGACTTGCGGCTGATTTCCAAGAGAAGAAATTCAATTTTCTTTCAGGTTTAAACACCTTAAGGTGTTTATATATGGATGAAACTCTTGGTTTGGGCTTGTGAGAGCATTGGGTTTGGAAGAAAGTGGATTTGGATCATGAGTTTTTGAACATGGGTAATGAGCTTTATGGTATAGGCCTAGGTTGGTGGGTTTGGTCTATGGATTTTAAAGTATGGATTTTAAGGTTAAAACAAAGGGAGATGGGCTTGAGCTTGGGGGTTTAGGAGTGGGCTCACAAGTAATGGGTCTCTCTCTCTCTCTCTCTGATCTAAAACCCTGACACTCAAATAAAATAATAAAAAATAAAAATAAAATAAAGTAACACTAAAATTAAAATTACAAATTAAATTAAATTAAATTAAATTTAAAAAATGGGATTATGGGGTGTAAAAATGGGGTGTTCACAAGCACTAGTGGGACTTGTCACTTTCTAGGACATTCTCTTGTTTCATGGTTTAGCAAGAAACAAAATTCAGTACCACTATCTACAGCCGAGGCTGAGTATATGGCAGCAGGGAGTTGTTGTGCTCAAACTCTATACATGAAACAATAGTTGGAAGAATTCAAACTTTTCTATTCTAAAATTCCAATTAAGAGTGATAATACTAGTGTCATCTGTATGACTAAAAATCTCATTCAACACTCAAGAACTAAACATATTGAAATAAGATATCACTTCATAAGAGATCATGTGTAAAATGGGGATGTAGTGTTGGAATTTGTGAATACAAATAACCAACTTACTGATATATTTACCAAATCCCAGCAATTTGACAGATTTAGTTCATTGAGAAAAGATCTTGGATTAGGATGGCTTAATGACTATTTATGAATTCATAAGATGCCAAATAATCCTTCATGGTAAATAAAAATGTAATTAATGCTTCGAAAAAAATATTTAATTATTTAAATAAAGGTAATTAAAAGTTTTATCAAAAACATGAGTTAAATTGCTTAAGTATGATGTCTGATTTTTGAAAAGTTGTTTTGGAATGATTTATAAAAGAAAATTTTAAAAGAGATTGGTTTTGGAAGAAAACAGAAAGTTTTAGGTTTTTCTTCTGTCAAGTCGACTGGGTGAAGCAATCCAAACGACTAGATAAGAGGAAAAGGCCTCAAAATCGATTGTTAAACAAAACCGAGAAAAATTCTAGTTTTTCTTCTATCCAGTCAGCTGCATGAGGTCATCCAGACGACTAGATAAGAGAAAAATCCTCAAAAACGGATTTTAGGCTAAATCGAGAAAATTTCCAAGATTTTCTTCTATCCAGTTGACTAGATGGACCAATCAAATCAACTAGATAGTTGAAAAATGTGAATTTTTAAGCAAAATTGGATTTTGGGTCACTTAAGTGAAATAAGTCATCCAGACGACTAGATCAACCCATCCAGACGTCTAAATGACTTAAAATATAATAAGTTTCCAAAATCCCCAAATCACATTTCATTTCAAAACTTTTCCCTCTCTCAAACTCTTGTTCATCTTCTTGGGATCTATCCAATCCTCATCAAATCTCTCAGATTTTCCCTCAAATCTCTGATTCACCTCTGTCAAATCATAAATCATTCAAAATGGTGGGAACTAAGAATGGGAGTGAGGAACCAAGCCCTAAAAGACGAAGAACATCAAAAGGAAAAATGGCAGCATCATCTTCAGTTCCAGTCCAAGCCCTAAGCTTCCTCACAGTCAAATCAGAGAAGAGATACTGTGAAATATTCAACAAACATACTGTGGTGTACGGTAAGTTCCTTGACCCAGCATTCTTCACTCTCTGGGGTCTAGAACATATCACAGAGCTCTTCAAAGCTCTAGATTGGCTCAACTTTCTTACCTCTAGTGAGCCAATGTACTCTGAGCTTCTGAAGCTCTTCTATACTCATTTCGAGTATGATGCAACCACCCACAGAATTTCTTCATTCCTCTATAGTCAAGAAATTATTCTGTCCCTTGGAGAATTTATCAATCTCCTTGGACTTCCTGATGGGGATTTCCAATCTTATACTCTAAAAGAAATGACAACCCATGAAGGGTTCAATCCTTTGGATGCTCTCAAGCTTATATGCACAAATCAGGACATCACTGAACCTTTTCAACCCCAGTCCAAAGACCTCACTCTTGAGGCAAGAATAATTCATCACATTATCACCTACAATCTGATTCCTAGGTCAGGTACTAGAAATTACATTTCCTATCTAGATGTTTTTCTTATGTGGTGCATCCTCACTTACAAAAACTTTGATCTTACATATATCATAATTCAGTCAATGGTAGACAATGTCAAGAAGAAGAGTACTTGTCTCCCTTATGGACAAGCACTTACCCTATTGTTCAAATATTTCAAACTACCACTTGACTCTATCTCAGACAAAGTTGCCTCCACTGTAACTAATTTTTGCAGTTTACCCACTCTGTTAATAATGGGGTACCAGTGGGAGAATGTCATGAAAGCTTGGGTTCCCAAACCTCCATCCACTCAATCATCCACCTCTGCTCCTGATACTCAACCCTCAACAGCTAAAACTTCATCTATTTTGCTCCATCAAGTGAGTCATCCATCCCTGCTCAAAATGAACTAGAATCCTCTGCTCCAGAACCTTCTACTGTTCCTGATCCTTCATCTTCTCCTCTGCATTTTGAAACTCCAGCAGTTGCTACAACAAAGATTGAAACTCTTGTTCAATCTTCTCTTCCTCCTTAGGCTTCTTCACCTCCTAGACCTTCCCTTGAACCTAATATGTTTTCATTAATTATGGAAAAGCTGGAATCTATGAGTTCAAGCATAGCAGATTTTCAGCAAGAGGTGAGAAATAGACTAGCTTCATTAGAGTCAAAGTTAGCAGACCTTCAAGCTGAGAACAAGACCAAGCATGAAGCCAATGAAGGAAGGTTAGAAGAACTGAGCATTGAAGTGGACATCATCAACAACTGGGTGAATTCTACAATATCCCTAATAGAAAGAAAAGCCACTGATGCAGCAGTGAATTTTGACCAAATAGAGCTTGGAGTCTCTCAAATCAAAGGAAAAGCTAAACCAATGGATAAGCAAATCAAAAATCAAGGACCAATGGTTACCCAAATGGCCTCCTTGATTGGAAATCAAGCTCCAATCATTCACTCTATGGCCACTCAAGTAAATCAGCTTGCCATTGAAGTCTCCAATATGAAAAAGCAGACATTTCAAGTTGTTAAAGGAGCAATCTCTTCCTCCCAAACTCCAAAATCTTCCAAGAAGTCTCCCAAGATTCACACCATTCCCTGTGACTCCTCTGATGATTCTAGTGATACTGATGCCACTGATGATGAGAAGGTGGACGCAGTGAAAGATCTTTTGAATGAGCTCAAGAAGAAGCAAGCCGAGGAAGGGTTGTAATAAATATTTTTTTCTCTTTTTGATGCTGACAGGAGAGAGTTTAATGTAATGAATAGATTGTTTTTAATATAATGACTGAACTTGAAAATGAAATTTTTTGTTTTAATATGTAATAAATGGATGTAATGATGATATGATGTAAGTGTACATAAATGGATGTAATGATGATATGATGTAAGTGAATGTCTTTTTGATATATATATATATCATGAATGTTTCCTTTGCTCATATTCCTCATATATCATATTTTGAATTATTTCTTGAACATAATGCATAAAGTTTGGTCAAAATGATTTATAATTTAGAATGCATATGTTTAGGGGGAGCTTAATCTCAGTTCATTCCACTATTTGTGTCATCATCAAAAAGGGCGAGATTGTTAGCCAAATGGTTACAACCCAAGGACCCTAATTGATTTTGATGATAACTTAAATAATGAAATGAATTTTAAGATACTAATGTCAGTTTAAGTTATCGTGAATATCAGTGATCTAAAGACATTAGCTACAATTCAATTCAAATCATGGATATGTCATCAAAAATGAAGAAGTGTAAAGAAGCCAAAGTTTCAAGAAGCTTCAAGCAACCAAAAAGACCTCAAGGAAGTTCATGCCAAACTCAACAAAAAGAAGGAGTCATCTGGGAAGATATCAAGAAAGGTTCATCTGATGAAAACCCAAGACTCAAGAAAGTTATATAAGTTAAATTGTATTCAGTGAAGGTATTTAGGACTTTTGTAAAAGAGTCCTCAATTGTTGGTTGTGGAAAAAGTTCATTTACCTAAAAAGACCTTAGGATCCTTATAAACCAAATCAAAATATGTTTAAGGACCTTAAAATAAGTTAACAAGCTCATAGTACAAATCCTTGGAATTCAAAATCATCTTAAAAGAATTGAAAATTCGGTTTGGTGCAGATTTTGCACCATCCAGATGACTGGATAGGCTAGAAAAATCAATTCTAACCCCTGTGTGTTAATTCTCTTTTTTCTCTCTTTGATTAATTTAAAGATCTATAGAAATCACTCATATCTCTTAAATGATCTTAAAAACAAGTTTATCACATTAATGATCAAAGGAAAAATATTTTGAATCAAATCAAAGTGCCAAAAGTTGAGAAAATCGGATGCGTGCAAAAATTGCACCATCCAGTCAACTGGATGGTTCCATCCAGACGACTGGATAGACCAAAAACATGTTTTTGGTTCGGAACGTGTTTTTTCAATTTTGAATCCGATCTTGATCATTTGTTACTTCATCTAAATTAAATTGTTTTAATGATCATAAAACTTTGATTTTAATCTTCTAAAATGTTTTAAAAGTATTTGGAAACCAATCAAATCTTTAAAAGTTAGAAAAACTCAAGTTTGGATGATAAGCATCATTCAGACAACTAGAAGCTTGCATCCAGCCGATTGGATGACCTGTCCACGTTGACAAAAACGCCAACGACTATATTAATAACAGGCAAATCACATTAAATGCATCCCCAATGGTAATAAATTTCTGGAATCTACAAATAGAGATGAAATATGAATGATTAATCATGAATGCTCAAATCCAAATCACCTAAAAATCATTCACCATCATTCTAAGTGAAAAATTCCCAAAATTTCCATACTCTGTTTTCTCAGCTTTTCTACTTCCTCTGTAGAGTGATCCTTCTAGAAATCAGAGAGTGTATTTAAATCATATCCAGCTCTTGTTAGGAGCTTTATTTCGGATTAGTATATCCACAAATCCTTCATTGTAAAAGAAAGTCAAGAATAGTTGATTCTTACATTTGAAGCTGCTGCTTCAGTTTCAGCAAGAGAGGGAATGTGCTCTTGCAGTGCGAAAGTTATCTCTCGGCCTAAAGGAGGGAGTGTAAGGTTCCATCTCTTCCAGAAGAGAGGTTGTAGCGGTTTTAGGCTTCACCTATGAAGAAGTCTGAGTGGTTAAAAGAATCGTGGTGAATGCTCTAGCTGGAACAGCTTGAGGCGGGGAGTAGGCTGGGTTTGCCGAACCTCATGAACAAATCCTTGTACATGACTCTCTAACTTTTCTCCTTTACTTTCTGCACTGCATTGATTAAATTTTTGTTGCCATAAAATTTATTTCCGCATAATAGACTTAGAGTCTGAAAAACTTAAATCTGCCATAGACCTTATTCACCGCCCCCCCTTTAAGGTCATTACCTGGCCAACAATCCTAACGAGCATTAGTAATCTTGTGGACCCACTTATATCCACAAGGGGACACATTCTTTATCGACGCCTTCATTACCCGTATTAATTCGTACACAGAACCCATAGTCGACCACTTATCTACATTTATCACCCTTAAGACACGGTAAATAGGGTCTAGTATGACAGTCATATCATCCACTTTGTCCCAAAATTTTTTGTTAAGGATAATGTTCTCAACTTTCTTTGCCAAACAGTGCACCTGTATCCATACTCTGCTCAATCAGTCCCAATGAACAATGTCTTTAGTCCAAGGCAATGAAATTGGTGGTGAAGTGCGTCGCCCTTGGCAATATTATTTCACCACCACACAAGGCCCTCATCTTCGCTAGAACCCAACTGTGGTTGTATATGAAGTTGGTTACCATTCTTACCTCATTAATAACCTCCTTCACATATTTCCTTTCACTTATCGCCTGTAACATCAGGTTTATGCATTGGGCTGCTCAAAGGGTCCAGTATAGGTGATACTTTTTCATAGGCATCTTCCCAACCTTCACGAAGGAACTCTCATTATCTGTAACGCCCCAAAATACCCCATAGGAGTTAGGCGATAATTGGGCTCGTTACTGGTCACAACAACCATCCTGCAAAAGAATATAAGGCATGACAAATAGTGAACCTGAAAATTTCTTATAACATCAATGGTATTCCAAGTACAAAAGTTAACTAAAACTGAATTATAAAATTTCATGTTTACATATAATGATAACTCATGATACCTAAACCAAGTTTAACCAAAAACCCCACATGAGATCCCAAAATACATGTCACTCTCTCTCTCTAAATCAACAATAAGGCCACATGTCGAGGCCCCTATCATCTGTGTGCTAATCCCCAGCAAGCTCCTGCTATCCTTAGTTTTGTAGCACGATCATCCCACTTGGAACCTACCGACATAACAGTTTGGCTGAATATTGAATACTTAGCGTATACATACTACTAACTAACCATGTTACAATACATTAACATGTCATATTGGATACAGTTCATCAAAATATACATGATCAGAGTGCGGAAGTTAAACCAAGATAACATTTGCATAATCTTAAAATCATACTTTATATCATACATTCAGTTCATGCTTTAACAATGCGTATTTCATATATCTTGTGAGTTCCTTACGCATCTTATGAAGTTCTTAGCTTATGAGGTCATTCTTTTCACTTATCTTGTACTTGCTTTGATACAAATGCTAGTACCCATACCTAGTCATAGTTGTTAGCCTCAAGGTTACAATCCTTAGTACCCTAAATTGTTTTGATGATAATACAATAATAAAATGACTCTTGATATACTAATATTTTCTTTGAGTGTGTAAAATTTCAGTGAAGTAGTCCATAAAGATCAAATTTCAAGATATGAGAATTGAAGAGCTTAAGTCATCAAGGTCAAAGTTCAAATGCTAGTTCTTCTAAGAAGCACCAAAAACTCAAAGTCAATGCATGAAGATCCATCAAAAGTAGAGCTTCTCAAATCAAGATTGAAGATCATCTTCCATGAAGACTAGTGTCTAAGTTAAAGTGTCTAGGACCTTGTAAAAGTCCTCAAGACATTGGAAAAGAATTGCTCAAAGATTACCTAGATAGACCTTAGGTGACCTAGTATAATTTGGACATCATTCTAAGGCACTAAAAATGATTAAAATATTGATAATTTAATTGTCAAATGGTCCTAGCATGTTTCCCATCATTTTGGTCTCACTACGATGAGTTTACTAAAAAAAATTCAGTGAACTCGTCGACGAGTACAAGGGACTCGTCGACGAGTGGGTGACAGGAATTTGAAGCAATAGCTTTTGTCTCCACTCGTCGACGACTCAAGCCTAATTTTCATTCACTCGTCGACGAGTGCCTGCGGGAAAAATCTTCAACGGCTAGTTCGCATTCAATGCTACTCCTACCGGCCATATTGATTGCCCAACTATAAATAGAATTGATTTATGATAAAAAAAAAAAATATAACATTCTAAGGATTCCAATCACTGTTCCATTGCTCATTCATCACTCACTAACTTCCAGCAATCAATACTCTATTTTTTCATTGAATACTTAGAATCTCAATCCCTCTCTCCTTGAGCAATCAATTTCAATCAGTCTTGAGAGATTGTAAGTTATGCATCCAATTCTTATCTAGCTCAAAATTAGGAGCTTTCAATTCAGATTTCAAATCCACAAATTTCTGTATTTATTGAAAGTCAAGAATCAGGGATTCTTGCACCCTGTTAAGAAGAGTGTCTTCTTTGTATCCAAGAGAGAGTCTCTCTTGAAGAGGTTATTCCTTAGCCTGTAAAAGGATTACTAGAGGTTATTTCTTAGCTTGTAAAAGGATTGCTAGAGGTTCTTCTTGACCTTGAAAAGGATTGTAAGGCTTGCTCTCTATCGGAAAAGAAGAGTACGATTAGTGAATCATGTGAAAATCCTTGAAGCGGGAAAGCTTAAAGGCGTGGACGTAAGCAAGTTGCTGAACCCTGATAACATATCTGGTGTCTGGTATCTTTACCCATTTCTTTCTTTTATTATCTCTGATTCTTTTTGGTAGTTGTTGTGATAAATTTTAATTTCCACAAATATCACTTCGAGTAAAAATTTTATTTTGCCATAAACCCTATTCACCCCCCCCCCCTCTAGGGTCCATTATCTAGGCATCAATAGTATACTAGCATCCTCTCATATTCTTGTTAACTTGCTTGTGAGTTTCTTTTGATCTTGTTTGCATAGAAACAGATGATAGTGCCCATACCTAGTCATAGTACACTAGGATCCTTTCATATTCTTTCATTTTACTTGGAGACAAATACTAATACCCGTACCTGGTCATAGTATACTAGTATCCTCTCAAATTCTTGGAAACAGATGTTAATGCCCATACCTGGTCATAGTACATTAACATCCTTTCATGTTTTTTACTTTTTCTTGGAGACAGATGCTAGTACCCATACCTGGTCATAGTAAACTAGCATCCTCTCATACTTACTTGGGAACAGATGTTAGTGTCCGTACCTGGTCATAGTACACTAACATCCTTCCATACTTTACGTGTCTTAATTCTTTTCTTGTCCTGTTTTTGTCTCGTGGAAACCCCTCTTGTCTTGTTCTTATTCATGTTTAGAGTCACACTTGTCTGGTTCTTATCTTGTGGAAATCACTCTTGTCTTGGCTTAGTTTCATGTGACTGTACTTAGAAAACTAGGTTCATGCATGCATACGTGCTTGTGTATAGTGCCTCTGAGCATCTTGGTTTTCATAGAAGGCATTTAAGACATTGAATACAAAGTATAGCATATTGGTGAGCATCACAAGGTACGGTGAGCAACATATAGGTATGAAAACACTTAGGAGAACATTACATAGCATTACAAGCATTTCTATAGGTATGTGAGGTTTTGACTAAACATATAGGACGTGTTAGCAATTTTACCAAATTGGGAAAAATCCCTAAATCATAATTTCATAGCCTTAAATAAACTCTCTTACATGCATTTTATTGAACATGTAACATTCAACATACTTATATGCATTTCATTCATTTTTCTCATAGTCAAGCATTTCATCAAACATTTTGAGTGCGTATTTTATTTGTAAATTTCCCTTTCCCATTTTTCATCATACATCAACCATCTCATTCATAACTATTTAAATTAACATAAACCTATTAAGCTACACTTCTTAACATCATCTCAATATGGTTTACATTTGATTTTTACAAGAGTATCACAAAAATAGAGATGCACATCAATGGATTGTAGCGAGGAGGTTAGTAGAATGTATCTACCTTTTAAGACAAAGCCCACTTTGGTTGAAGCTTGAGAATTTCCTTGGATGCACGATCTAAGCTTGAGAAGGCTTGAGGAAGGAGATCTAACCCTTGAGGAAGCTTGTAGAAGCTAACTCCAAGCTTCCATGGTGCAATAGAAGGAAGATCCGAGCTTGGAGAGAAAGATCCAAGCTTCTAGGGCAAGAAATTGAGCTCCTCCTTGATCTTAAGACCCAACAAGCAAAAACCCTAGAAGAACTTTGTTCTTCCCTCTTCTTATCTCTAAAATCCCTCTAATTGTGTCTTAGAGGGTTTATGAAGCTCTAACCCATGAAATTTGGGTATATATGGGCAATGGGATGGTCAAAGACCAACATACCCTTAATGAAATGGCTTAAAAATGATCAAAAATGGCCAAAAGTATGAGGTTCGATCGACCGGTGGTGCCCATCGGTCAATCGGTCAAAATCAGCACTTGGGCCTCAAAAGCACTGTTTACAGCACTATTCACTTAACTCACCATACCACCAAAAAAAAAAAAGGCCTTAAGCTTTTACACACACCACCCAAGGGTACTATTCACTGACACTTTTCATAGCACAGTGAACTTGGATTCCAGGGTTCTACATTATCCGTCACCATCGGTACTACATTTTTCTTTCCCACTTCCTCAACAACACCCTTCATCAAGCCATATATATTCTTTGCATCCTTTATATTGTCATATGCATCCACGGACTTTAAAAATATTGTCCTTCCCTAACTGTATACCATAAAGTTGATGATCAAAAGCCTAGTGGACCCTATCTAACCATCTCACATAATAGTGACACCAAAATTTTCCCATGTTGGCTTTAGGGTGTCAATATAGTGTCTCATCTCCTTCTCCTCTGCTTCTAAATATTTACCTGTAATCTTATATGGAGAAGGGAGCTCTACCCCTGATCCAACCCGTTCTGCCTCATCAATCATGTTCTTAAATTGTAGGGTTGAGGTGGCATTAGCAGACACATGACTATGTATAAAGAACTTGGATATAGCTGTTCCAAGCGCCTCCACCAGACTTCCCTCACTCCACATGTAGAACCCCGAATTTATTGCTCTTCACGTTCATGACGTTTATTAAATTCTATAGAAACCTGTGTTTAATTTTAATATGTTTAAGCGTGCAAATTTAGTGTGAAAAGTATCGATTTTAAAACACTCAATTTAAGTTGTTTTTGAGGTTTAATTTCATGAAAAGGAAGATAGGCAAAAAGTAGCAAAAGAATTTTTTTTTAAAAAAAAAGATCGGCACTCCGGCCTATCGATCGCCCACCGGCAGCGATCGATCGCCCCTGACGGCGATCGGTCGCCCAAAACGCCGTTTTGGTGATGGTTTACGTGATTTTTTAATTTTTTAGATTCCCTAGGGCTCCCAACACTATAAATACTCCTTATAACCGTGGTTGAGGGTTTCTAAAGCTTTCTAAACCTAAAAGAGAGTGAGAGAAGAGGGTTTTAAGAGATTCAAGAGGGGAGATTAAAGGTTTTGCAAGGAAAAATAGTGAAAAGGCTTAGATCCATCCCATTCGCAAGCGCTTGATCGTAGGGAAGCGATCGTGAGAGGTAAATATAACTCCTTCCTATGATTGAGTTTTGCACTAACCGAGTACCCACAAGCCTATGATCAAGGCAAGAGAGCCCGTATACACTGGTTAATGTGTAGACAAGTCGTATACACCGGATAATGTGTAGACAAGCCGTATACACCGGATAATGTGTAGACAAACTGTATGCATCGGATAATGTGTAAACCGTGTGGTACCTCAGAAAGTAAGGTATATGTTAATCTCTACCCAATATATTGGGTAGATTTATTTTAAGTTATTACACCATGCATGTTATTGGATACATTCACGAACAAGAAAGATAAGTAAAATAAACAAGTACAAGTGATCACGTATAAGAATTGAAATTGAATTATGGTTCCGCACTCTGAATTGGTTATATGTTTACATGTCATGTTAAATTCCAAATTAAGTTTTATATTAAATATTGTTATATTGTTAGCTAGGAGTTTCAATATACGTGGGATAACTTGTTACTCAGCCAATGACTGTTGTTGTCAGCAGGTTCTAGGTTTGATATTTGTGCTCCAGGACCTTAGGAAGAGGAAGAGTGAGAGGAAGAAGAGGAAGAGCCAGCAGATGAATACCTTGATGGTGAATGGAATTTGGACCGTTGGTCATATACTGAAAATTAGATTACTAGTATTTTAATTTCAAGTTTCAAACGTTGTAAGAGAACAAATTTTAGATTTATGGTTGGATTCAATTGATGATTGGGAATCATGGAGGATGATTCAAATTATTTATGATGTTTTTAGTATTTAATTCCAGACATTAGACTTGATTATGATTTATTTAAAGAAAAATTTTTAGGTTCATGTTTTAGAATTGTCTTAAATGTTTTATGACCGGAAGATATGAAAGTGATGGTTAGTTCACATGCCAAAGTCTCACATTACCCTAGGTGGGATTTTAGGGCGCGACAGAATTGGTATCAGAGCCAAGACATTAGGTCACATAGGGCTAAGTGTCTTCTAAGTTAGAATAGGGTTATTTTACTCTGGGTCTGATACCAGAGTTGGTATCAGAGCTCAGGCATTAGGATCATAGGGATTGAGATGTTTTTCTTATTTGAATCCATGATTGATTTAATAAATGTCTGATACCGTGACAAAGTTGGAATCAAAGCAAAGGCATTAGGTTAGCTAGGGCATAAGTTTTAGGGATACAGCATGCCAGGATTCATTGCCATGTTAGTGTAAGGCTTGATTGTTAGAGTAAATTAATTCCAGGTTAGACTAACTGTTGTCGTTTGCTCTCAGGAATATTACAATGATGCGTGGTGGCAGAGCTCGTGGATATAACACTAGGGGAAGTTTTGGAAGGGGTATTAGAGAAGGACATCCAATTGGTAATGACCAGCCTGACTTGACGGAAGTTTTATGATCAATTGCCCAGAACATGGCACTCCTTACAGCCAGGCAACCCGCTGCAGCTTCTACTGGACCGACAGAGGCACATGCACCTCCTCCACCTAGGGCCCATACAGGGATTGAGGCATTCCGGAGATCGAGGCTTCCGTCATTCTATGGGACCACAGATCCAATAGCTGAAGAGGCATGGATCTTACAGCTAGAGAAGATATTTTCAGTTCTGTCTCCAACAGGTACTGAAAGAGTGACATGGGCAGTCTTTGTAATGGAAATCAAAGCAAAGCATTGGTGGCGAGTAGCCTCCAGGACTAGGGATTTGACTAGAGCAGGCCAACCATGGACATGGGGGGAATTTTTGGATGTGTTTTATAAGAAATACTTCCCAGTGGTTGTTCAGGAAAAGAAAGAAGCTGAATTCCTCACTCTTGACTAAGGGAAGATGTCAGTGGCCGAGTATGTGGCCAAGTTCTCCGAGCTTTCAAGGTTTGCACCTCACATGATCACCACAGAGGCAATGAAAGCAAGAAATTTTGAAAGGGGTTTAAGGGATTTTATTCAAGACCGAGTCTCAATGTTTCGACTCGAGACTTTCGCTGAGGTGACCGATAGGGCTCAGTTGGCTGAAAAGAATTCAGAGGAATTCTTGAAGAAAAGAGAAATGAATCAGAAAGAGAAGTTCAGTAGGGGACAGCCAAGCAAGGTAGGACCACAGGATAAGAGGCCCATATTTTCAGGCCAACCACCAGCAGCTAGGCTGACTCCGTATCAAAGGCCTATACCTCCATCTGCACCTACTGTGCCTCGCCCTACTACTTCTCAGGTCACTCGATATGTGCAGCCCACGTCTTCTGCACCTATGTTCAATGTGTGTGTACATTGTGGGAAGAGACATCCAGTGGGCGAATGTCGAGCAATCACTGGTGGATGTTTTCAGTGTGGACAAATAGGACACCGGATTAGAGATTGTCCTCACCGTAGCCAGCAGACCCAAACTCAGGGGAATAGACCACCTACCAGGCAGGTACCACAGCAGAAGCCTCCTCAGGCGCCTAAACCCCAGCACCCCCGCAGCAGCAACCACGCCAAGTGACTCAGGGCAAGGTCTTTGGAATATCAGAACAAGATGCAGTGGCATCAGATGATGTGGTGCAAGGTACACTTTATGTAGAGCCCTGGATTTTTTTGCAAACACTGATCATATGAGTGAATAGTGTTTTGCACTAGGCATGTTCAAGCCAAGGTGTTCTGTGAGATCTTGGCATTTGGTTAATACTAAGGGGAATATATTTTTGTGTAAAACATGTGATATGTGTTGTATGAGTTGAGGATTGGGTGTGTTATGAGCCTTAGGGGTGAAAACCAAGTCCACATGAACTGAGAATAGTGTTGTGATTAGTGCCAAGGGCACTAGTATTGGAAGGGCCAAAGGCCTTCATTTTAGTTAGGTTTGGTTAACGAGGGCAAGGGTTTTCACATGGCCTGACTATGATGTGAGTTTAGTGTATGAGTCATGGGATGTGAGGTATCTTTGAGAAAGCAAGCAAAGAGTATAAAACATACTCTTAAGTGTTAAGTGAATAGTGCATATAGAGGTCAAGGCCTCTATGTATCTTCTTAGATATTCCCAGTAAAAAGATGGTTCGATTTGCGTGTGTTGAGTCTCAAAAAGAGAGTAGAGAGTATAAGTATACTCTATGTATCTAAACACGTAGGGTATAAAATAACCTAAGTGTGAATGTAGGACCCTAGGAATCAATTTCACAATGCTGTGAATAGTATCAGCGCATTGGAGTTGAAGGTCAAAAGTTTTCTTGTATTGTTATGATGTTATAGATGTTAGACATGATGCCCAGAAAAGTCATTTAGATTTTTAGATTCTTATTAATTTGATTAATAAATACTTCTTCTTAATCTATTGTGTATTCATTATGGGTAATTGACTATGATCATGAGATGATCTATATGATATGAGATATCGATAAAGGTCCATAGGATAAAATATAGGAAAGTTATGTGATTAGATTATCACAGGTAGATATAACTTTCTGGTTCCTTATACCTTAGAAAGTCACAGCTATGGGTGAAGCTGGGCACTTCACTTATATGGCTGCCAAAATACTAAGATGTTCTCAATAGTTGAGATGTAGTTCTATCTCGAACTATTGTAGTGGAGACTACACATCAGCATATCGGTGCTTAAATGTACGCTGACTGATTGCATTCAATGAGAGACCTCTTGCATAAACATACTATCAGATAGTTGGTCTCTCATTCACATTGAACGGTTTCGATGATCCTTAGATCTAATGAGTTCATCTATGACTGAGCAATGATCTAACTGTTTTGATTCCACCAACATATTTTCTAACTTAGGGAATACAATACAGTGGCAGTTGGATAGTCAGAAAGCTGTTCGATTCATGATGAATTTCAAACAAGAAATCAATGATCATCGATTTGAGAGATTATCCAAGTTCTGGGTAAGACAGTTGATTAAGTTCAAATCTTGCGCAGGTGATTTTGAAAACAAAATAAGTTTTGAAATATATTTTTTATCAAAAGGTATTCTACTTATAAAAGGATTTTCTCAAAATGTTTTTCGTGAGAAATTTTTTCTCATGGCTTAATCATAAGTCTTGGAAACCTGGATGATTTGCAATGGGCTATGGGTTAGATAGTATGTCAATCTCGAAGGCCCGTTAGGGATAATGTATTTGGAAGGATAAATCGAATTTAAAAGTTCATGTGGCGGGATCCGTAATGGTTAATGTTCATACACTGGGATTCAATTGCAACATGGATATCTCACGTCACTTGCAATTCCGATGTAATTCCCGTTTAAGGTCAATGGGATATCATTGGGTAAGCCAGGGTTAGAATGTCCCAGAGCAATCTGTGAAGGTGCTCAAGAAATATAAGCTCAATAATTGATTAAAAGTTAATCAATTATTTAAGTGATTAAAAGATAATCATTTAATTAAATAGATTAAAAGTTAATCTAGGGTTTAAATTAATTGTTAATTTAAATCTAAGGATTATTTAATTAACATAATTAAAGGGGAAATGGGTTTGACCCATATCCATAAACCCATTAAAATGGACCTTCAATATGGGCCAAAGCCTATAGGTTTAAACCGTAGGGTGGGGCGCCCACTTGAGGAATCCTAATTGGATTAGGATTGTGTTAATTGAATAATTATTGACATATAATTCCTTTTATAATGGAATTAAAATCCAATGGTTGGATTGCAATAAGGATTAAGATGACATAAAGTGGGATTGCAAAAAGGAGTTTAAAGCTCCCCAAAACTCACGCCCCTTTAGTGCTCACGCCCCCCCTTGTGGACTCCTAGTTTGACTAGGTTTCCTTCTCTTATGTAGGATATTGACTTATCCCTTTAATTAAGGAACCCTCTTATTAGAAGGACTCCTTAATTAGTAGGTATTCCATAATTAGAGTAATTATAGATAAACTAGGATATTGTTTAATTAATAATAAGAGTTATTATTGATAAACAATTCCTAAAAGATAAGATCAAGTTGGAGTAGGATTAGGATAGGATCCTAGTCTATAAATACCCCAACACCCTAGACCATTAAGCACTTTTCTCCGAAACATTTTCTCTTCTCCCTCCTCTCTCTCCAAACCGTAAGACCCTAGGGAGACCCCTAGGGATTTTCATGAGCTATATAGGTGGTGCAAATTGGGTTTTGCTTTTCTAGGGTTTTGAACTGTAGTATTTTTGGTGATAGAAGGTAGACCTTTGATCCATCTTCTTTCTCTTACTTCAGTAATTCCAAAGGAGATTCTAAAGCTTTGTGGGGATAGCGAAGAACAAGGATCGAGCTTCAAGTATTTTTTTCGGAGAAATCTCTACAAAGAGTTCTAACGGTTCGAGTGGATTAAGCTTCACCGGTGAAAAGCATTCACCAAGGTGATATGACTAAAACTCTTAGATAATTTTGATGCTTTCTATGGTGTTAAGATCTAGGGGATCTAGTTTCCGCATAAATTTTTATCCAGATCCCCCTTCAAGTGGTATTAGAGCTCATGGTTAGGAGCATTATTTGTTTATTTTGATAAAGTAATTAAATGGATGATTTAATTCATAAGACGAATTAATTTAGATCTATTTAATATTGTATTTAATATTGCTCGTAGTTTATATTATTTTATTTGTTCATGAGATGAATAAATAAATATTTATTATATTATTGAATGGGATTTGATAATTAAATAATTTTAAAAAACTAGTATTATATGTGATATAATTAAATTTGAAATAAAAAGTTTATTTTGAAATTCTTTTTAAATGATTTGATCATTTAATATATATTTATTAATTGTTTAAAATAATTAATAAATAATTTTTTCCATAAATAGATTTTATTTGAAAAATTATAAAACCCTAATTTATGATGAGATCATATATAGGATTTTCGATTCTTTTATTTTTTCTTTTAATCCTGGGTAATAGTAGAACCAGTCTTGGATAATAGTATAACCAATCTATATGAAAGGATCTTGCATTCGAGAAAGGATCTTGCATTCGGGAATGAAATAAAATTTTATAGAAATTTTAAGAAAATTCTATCTTATATTTTAAAATAATTTTATGAAAATTGTTTTATGGAAAATATAATTATTTTATTTTTTCCGGGGTTAGATCTATATAAGATATAGATTTTATCGAGCGATTTGATAATTGTTATCAAATTTTAAATCCTTTTAAAATAAGAAAAAGTACTTCATCACCATGTAGCATCTATTTTATATGAGATTATAGTTATGGGTCATATTTTTTGATAAATTGTTTATCATTCATGTATTCATATTGGAGGTTAATATGTAGTAGGTTTTGGCAATCTGTAAAAGGCAGATTCATTCGGTTTCCCTGAAAATGGTGAATGGAATACTGGTTTCCCTAATGCCTTTTAAATTCTATTTAATGCATTGGTGGAGATGCTGTGAAGGAGGATGCTACGATGTGATCTCAATAAGATGATGAAGGAAGGGATCGTGAAGGAGTTTGCGAGTTGCCTTTATTCTTATCTCATTCTCTTGCATCCATGCATTTTAATTTATTGACCCATAACATTAATCTCGTATATTATTGTTTTATTTTATCATAAGATGATACTTGCTGTTTATTTTATCATGAGAAGATATCTGTTTATATGTTTAATTATTCTGTTAAAATAATTGCCCTTGATATATCATGTGTATATAAGACTGGGGACAAGTCCTTAAGTATTATGATCTTCTACGATACACTATGTGATCCTATAATGGGGAGTGTGAGTAAGCTGACAGGCCAAAGTCGGACCCAATCCCTCTCACCTATGAGTGAACATGGTGAAAACTGAATAAGCAAATAGTGGGAGCAATAACGCCAAAGCGTGAGCTTTCGCTAGGTATTTATTAGGTTCATGGTAGGTGGGCACATGAATAAGAGATATTATACAATAACACCAAAGCGTGAGTATAACATCCCTTATAGATCAAACAGTAAATCGAATACTCCAGAATTCGCAAGATAAGATCTGTGAAATTGGAGAAGATAGTTTCTATCTGCCTATTCAAGGTGATGTGATGATGTGCCCAAAGGTAGAATTACATCAGCTAGTGTCTAGGTTTTCGATGCCAATTGATTCTTCCCAAATTGGCAATACTATTAGAAACAGAACCATAATCTAATAGGTATTAATGAATACAATAGATCCCTAATACTATCTATTTTGTCATTTGATTAGATCATGACAGGCCTACACCCATTGACTGAAATTCTTCTTGATGAAAATTTAGTTGGAACTAACTATGTAGGCTGGAAAAGAAAGATTAGAATTGTATTTGTCGTGGATAACCTTCACCTATGTCTTAAGACACCTAAGCCCGAAATTCCTTCAGATGCTTCACCGGCCCAAAAGGCTGAGTTTGAGCAATGGGAGAGGTTCAATCAGATGACCAAGTGTTACATACTGGTTTGGATGTCTAATCTTTTGCAAAGCCAGCATGAACACAGGGATAAGGCTTCGGACATTTTGTAAAACCTTCATGAGATGTTTGGTGAGCAAAATAAGTCAGCTCGACAAGTAAAGTTGAAATCCCTTGTTAACACCAAGATGGCTGAGGGAACTCCAGTCAGGGAGCACATCATAAAGATGATGGGCTTATTGAATGAATTGGAAATTCCTGGTGGAGAGATGGATGCCATCACTCAAGTTGACACTATTCTGCAGTCACTCCCTTCGTCCTTCAATTCGTTCGTGTTAAATTATAACATAAACAAGAGTGAAATGTCACTTAGTGAGCTTATGAACTCACTTGTGGCTGTAGAAGATGTCGCGACCCAAAACCCACCCTAGGAGTTAAAGTGAACTTTTGACGACTAATCATGACTTACATGACTTGCTTGACCAAAATAACCTGCAAACCCACAGAGCATACACAATAGAGGACAATAATAGCGGAAATATAAACTATAAAGCACAGCGGAAGTCTAAACAAACCTCTATGTATATACAAATCCAAGTTTACACAAAAGAAATCCAAAAGAAAGTGCGGACATGCCCGCCAAAATACATGGATATGTCTCTCTCAACTCACCCATAGCTCTATCACTCAGAATCTACCACCTTTAATAATAACCCTAGACCAGAGGGTCCTCCACAGGTTCCTCAACGTACTCCTCCTCCACCCATGGGCCAGGAGCACATACATCAAAAGGAGTAGCCGCTCCGCTATCACCTGCCGACATAAGAAGTACGGCTGAGCATGGAATACTCAGCGGGTACCAAGCACTAACCAACAGTCATAGCATACGGATAGCATACATAAAGCAGGAAACAATTCACACATAAAAAGCCGGAATGATTCATATCATGACAATAAAGTAAAGCAATATAATTCATCATGTTTGAATTCATAAAATCCGGTAAAACCCTTGAAATCTTGTGCACTTGACTTGACTGAAATTACCCTTTTATGCTTGAAAACTTGTCTACCGTGTCATGCGTGTCATGCTTGTATCATGCGTGTCATGTCATGCCATGCCATGCGTGTATCATGCTTGCTTGTTCTGAAAAGTAATCTACTTGTGAGGGAAGGGAGACCCTTCTTCCTAGAATGCTCATGCTTGTCCTTCCACTTATGAGATTCACTTGTGAGATGTCCTTGTGAGATGCACTTGAGAGGGAAGGGAGACCCTTCTTTATGCAATGCACTTAAGAGGGAAGGGAGACCCTTCTTCATGATACGTATGTATGTACTTGCGAGGGAAGGGAGGCCCTTCTTTTATGCTATGCACTTGTGAGTGAGGGGAGACCCCTCGTGGAATGTTTGTTCTTGTTTTCTTGTGAAAAGCGAGGTAAAACATATCGTAGAATATGTCCCACCTCTAACCATGTTCTTGAAAACCTCGGTAAATCATGTCATGCATGCCGTGCTCGTGGGAATCGTGTATATACTTGCATTTAAATTTAAATATGACATTTGGGTAATTCACCACACATGTAACATCAATGATTGAGCAATGCAATATTCACATCATTTAGGGAAAGCAAGAAAACACACTATCATAGGTCCTAGCAATTTCCATAATTTATTAGGCATGCATTTCCTAATTTATCACTCATTTTATTCACCTTGGCGTTTCATCAAACATAGGGTGTGCTCATTATTTTCTTAACCTAAGTCATGCTTTTCTAGGTGGGTTATACTCACATCACACTTGTATGTTTATTATTTGCACAATGCCCTCCCCATTTCATTCATCACAACCATACATACGGCATCCAATCGCCCATTCCGTCTCCATTCACCATTCACACCCATCCATCTCATAGCACATGTGTAAATGAAAGAAAACAAAGAGAAATAAAGGAAAAGAATAAACTATAACTAGGAGGGTAGCAAGAAGTACCGACCTTGAAGAAATGAGGAAGAAACCCCTTCCAAAAACGACCGTGTAGCTGCTGTCCTAGCTTGGATCACGAGCTCCTCGAATGCTTGAGCCTTGATCTTGAAGAAAACGGGCTTGGGGTTGATCTAGGGTCTTAACCCCTTTGATTTCTCCCCAAATGAAAACCTAGGTTTGGGAACCCTTTCTCCTCTCTTCTAATCTCCAAAATCTTCTAAGTGTTGAGAATGAGCCCTAAAGGCTCGGGCGATCCTATATAAGAAAGGGTATAACACCCGAATGCCGAAAATGCCCTTAGTGAAAATTCTGTAAAACGCGAGGACCGAGCGATCGGTGTTTATGACCGATCGATCGGTTGCCTACCGAGCGATCGGTGTGTTGACCGAGCTCTCGACCAAAAATCAACTCTCTGGAAAATTTTCCCATACAAAAATCTTGACCAGTCGATAGCTACCGATCGATCGGTTTTGGACCGATCGATCGCTCTATGGACCGAGCGATTGGTTGCCTGCAGGTCCAGACTGTTTTGGCCATATCTTTTGACTCGTTCGTCCGATTTTGACGATTCAACTTGCGTTGGGTTCGTACTTCGAAAAAATACATTTCTGACGTTTCAGAATTTCCAATTTCTTCCTTATTTATTAATTATTCCTCTTTAAAGGCAAAATGACAACGAAAGTGTCATGCATTAAATGTGAAAAGGTCCGGGGCTCTACATCCTCCCCCCCTTACAAAAATTTCGTCCTTGAAATTTAGACGCTACTTGCATTACAAACCAAAAAGAAAATTACAAGTCATATACAAACTTATACAAAAACTCATTCAAATAATTCTAGGTACTTCGCTTTGACTTCGGCTTCACGCTCCCATGTTGCTTCTTCCCGAGCATGGTGTTGCCATTGCACAAGAACCAAAGGGATTGTCTTGTTGCGAAGCACTTGATCTCTTCGATCCATAATCTGAACCGGCTTTTCAATCAAGGTGAGGTCCTCTCGAATCTCCAACGGTTCCAAGTCTATGACATGCGAAGGATCCGCAATGTACTTCCGAAGCATAGACACATGGAAAACGTTGTGAACTGCGGTCATGTGAGGTGGGAGAGCTATCCTGTAACCAACCTCACCAACTCGCGTGATAATCTCAAAAGGCCCAACATACCGAGGACTGAGCTTGCCTCGCTTGCCAAATCTCATGATCCCTTTGCTAGGAGATACTTTCACAAAAACTTGATCCCCTACTTGAAATTCCAAGTCCATATAGCGCGTGTCCGCATAACTTTTCTGGCGATCTTGAGCGGCTTCCAATCGATCCCAAATGATCTTAACTGTGTTTACAGTTTGCTCAATCAACTCCGGACCAAGTACTTTTCTTTCTCCTACCTCATCCCAATAGAGAGGAGACCTACAACTTCGCCCATACAAGGCCTCAAATGGCGCCATTTGGATACTCGCCTGATAGCTGTTATTATAGGCAAATTCAACCAAAGGCAAGTGCTCTTCCCAACTGCCTCTGAAATCCAACATACAAGCCCGAAGCATGTCTTCAATGACTTGGTTCACTCTCTCGGTTTGCCCATCCGTTTGTGGATGAAAGGCGGTGCTGAAATCAAGTCGGGAACCCATAGCTTCCTGAAAAATTTTCTAGAATCTTGATGTGAATCTTGTATCCCGATCTGACACAATACTGACTGGCACTCCGTGAAACCTAACCACTTCCTTGATGTATAACGCGGCCAACTGGCTAGAGTTGAAAGTAGTTCGGTACGGTAGGAAATGAGCGGACTTTGTCAAACAATCCACTACTACCCATATAGCATCTGAGCCCCTTGCCATCTTTGGCAAGCCAACTATGAAATCCATGGATATGTTCTCCCATTTCCACTCGGGAATAGGAAGAGACTGCAATAGACCTGCCGGCCGCATGTGCTCTGCCTTCAACTGTTGGCACACTAAGCATCGTGCTACATACTCCGCAACATCTCTCTTCATATTCCGCCACCAAAAGTGACTCTTGAGGTTCCGGTACATCTTTGTACCCCCAGGATGCACTGTGTACTTCGAACGATGTGCTTCGTCCATGATCTCTCGTCGAAGATCTGCATTGGCCGGAACACACAGCCTTCCTTTGAATGTGATAGCACCTCGGCTAGCGAGAGAAAAGTCTTCACTACCCTTGGCAACTTCCTTATCCCGATAAGCCAACAGTTCAGCATCCACGGCTTGGTATTCTTGGATCAAATCTATAATGTATGGCCGAACCGTGACATTTTCCAAGATAGGACTACGGACAGAGTCATTCACACTGATGTCCAGATTTTCCAAATCTTCAAGTAGCTTCCATTCTTGCACCAACATGTGTGCTAATAACCCCGGAGGTCTTCTACTCAAAGCATCGGCCACTACATTCGCTTTACATGGGTGGTACTGAATGGTACAATCATAGTCTTTCAAAAATTTCATCCAACGCCGTTGCCTTAGATTCAGCTCCTTTTGGGAGAAGAGATACTTGAGACTCTTGTGATCCGTGAACACATAGAACTCCACCCCATAAAGGTAATGACGCCAAATCTTGAGTGCAAACAAGACCGCCGCAAGCTCCAAGTCCTGCGTGGGATAATTCTTTTCATGCTCCTTCAATTGCCTTGATGCATAGGCAATGACTTTCTTGTGCTACATGAGCACGCACCCAAGTCCAACGTTCGAGGCATCACTATACACCACATACCCATAAGGTCCGGATGGCACTGTAAGGACAGGAGTTGTAGTAAGCCTCTTCTTCAGTTCTGTGAAACTGATCTCACACTTGTCGCTCCAGACAAACTTCGCATTCTTCCTTGTCAGGTGAGTAAGCGGTGCTGCAAGGCTAGAGAAACCCTCTACGAATCTCCTGTAGTAGCCTGCCAACCCAAGAAAGCTGCGTATCTCAATAACACTCTTGGGCCTCGCCCAACTCATAACTGCTTCGATCTTCTTCGGATCTACCAAGATACCTTCTGCAGAAACAACATGGCCTAGGAATGCCACCTCTTTCAACCAAAACTCACACTTGCTAAGTTTGGCGTATAGCTTGTGCTCTCTCAGCATTTCCAAAGCAAGGCGAAGGTCTCGTATGTGATCTTCCCGTGTCTGGGAATACACCAAGATATCATCGACAAACACTATCACGCATCGATCTAGGTATGGCCGGAACACCCGGTTCATTAAATCCATAAAAGCTGTCGACGCGTTCGTAAGACCAAAAGGCATCACCAAGAACTCGTAGTGTCCATATCTAGTCTGGAAAGCAGTTTTGGGAATATCTTCCACCTTAATCTTCAACTGGTGATAGCCCGATCGAAGATCTATCTTTGAGAAAAACCTCGCTCCTTTCAACTATCGAACAAGTCATCAATTCTAGGCAATGGGTACCTATTCTTTATAGTGACTTTGTTCAGTTACCGATAGTCAACGCACATCCGCATCGAGCCATCCTTCTTCTTAACAAATAACACCGGGGCACCCCACGGTGAGACACTTGGTCGAATGAAACCAAGGCCTTGTAATTCCTCCAACTGAGTCTTCAACTCTTTGAGTTCAATAGGGGCCATTCTATACGGAGCCCTGAAAATAAGAGCTGTGCCTGGTTCAAGCTCGATCACAAACTTAATCTCCCTGTCTGGAGGCAATCCTGGCAAACTCCTCTGGAAATACATCCAGGAATTCACTCACAACCGGAATAGTCGATGAGTCCTTTGCCTCGGGGTTAGCTAAGCTCAACGCCCCAAAACGAGCAATATCTCTACTTTTCAACCCGCGAAAGTGGAATGGTTTTCCTTCTACTGGCTTGAAGAGTACCATTTTCTCAAAGCAAGCTACGTGCCCGTGATGTGTCGCTAACCAATCCATTCCCAATACCACGTCAAAGTCTTGGAATCCAAGAACTATTAGATCGACCGCCAACTCGTGGCTTCCCACTTAAACCACACTATTTCGACACACTTTATCGGTCAATACTGTTTTGCCGAGAGGAGTCGAAATGGCTAACTCCGGTTCTAGCTGACTAGGCTCCACAGAAAAGTCTTCTGAAAAACTCGGCAAGACAAACGAATGAGTAGACCCGGTATCAATCAACACTCGAGCCAAACACTCATTGACTAGTAGGGTTCCTGAAATTTTAGCTAGCTAAGTCAATCCATGCATCAACAACGTATACATATAGGTATTTATATATATAACATGCCATATACGTACACAAAGAATAATACATAATAATTTAATTTACGGGTAATTAAATTATCGCGACCCAAAACCCACCCTAGGAGTTAGAGTGAACTTTGGACGACTAATCATGGCTTACATGACTTGCTTGACAAACCAACCTGCAAAAAACCCACAGAGCATATACAATAGAGGATATAAACAGTGGAAACATACTCTAACATAGCACAGCGGAAGTCTAACAAACCTCTAAGTGGATACATATGGTCCAAGTTTAAACAAAAGTAACCAAAAGAAAGTGCGGACAGACCCGCCAAAATACATGAATGTATATCTCTCATCTCACCCATAGCTAATCCACTTAGAATCTACAACCACCTAATGGTAACCCTCTACTGGAGGTTCCTCCAAAGGCTCCTCGACGTACTCCTCCTCCACCCATGGACCAGGAGCACAAACATCAAATGGAGCACCAGCTCCCTCAGAACCTGCCGACATAAGAAGTATGGCTGAGCATGGAATACTCAGCGGGTACTAAATACTAACCAACAATTATAGTATGAAAATGGCAATACATAAATCAGGAGCAATTCATATATGTTAGACGGAAACAATTCATATCATACAAGGAAGCAAAGCAATTTATAATCATGCTTGTATTTCGTAGAAAGCCGATAAAACCTCTTGAAAACATCGTGCACTTGACTTGACTTAAAGTACCATTTTCGTGCTTGAAAACTCATCTTGTTTATCTTGCTTGATTCTTGTATGTCGTGTCATGTCATGCGTGCTTGCTTGTGATCATGTAACTTGTGAGATACACTTGTAAGATGTACTTGTGAGATGCGCTTGTGAGATGCCTTGAGAGGGAAGAGAGACCCTTCTTTATGCAATGCACTTGCAAGTGAAGGGAGACCCTTCTTCATGATATGTATGTACTTGCGAGGGAAGGGAGGCCCTTCTTCATGATATGCACTTGTGAGTGAGGGGAGACCCCTCGTGGAATGTTGGTTCTTATTTTCTTGTGAAAAGCGAGGTAAAACATATCGTATGATATGTCCCACCTCTAACCATGTTCTTGAAAACCTCGATAAATCATGTCATGCATGCCGTGCTCGTGGGAAATGTGTACATACTTGCATTTAAATTTAAACATGACATTTGGGTAATTTCACAACACATATAACATCAATGATTGAGCAATGTAATATTCATATCATTTAGGGAAAGCAAGAAAACACACTATCATAGGCCCTAGCAATATCCATAATTTATTAGGCATGCATTTCCTAATTTACAACTCACTTTATTCACCTTGGCATTTCATCAAACATGGTGTGTTCATTATTGATTTACCCTACAACATGCTTTTCTAGATGGGTTTTACTCAAATCATACATGTATGTTCATTATTGGAACAATGCCCTCCCCATTATAATCATCACAACCCAATCATTGGCATCCAGTCGCCCATTCCATCTCCATTCACCATTCACAACCATCCATCTCATAGCACATGTGTAAATGAAAGAAAATCAAAAGAAATAAAGGGGAAAGAGGAACTATAACTAGGAGGGTAGCAAGAAGTACCGACCTTGATCAAGTGAGGAAGAAATCCCCTTTCCAAAACGACTGTGTAGCTGCTGCCCTAGCTTGGAGAACGCTCTCCACGAGTGCTTGAGCCGAGATCTTGGAGAAGAGCCGAGCTTGAAGTGATCTAGGGTCTCAAACCCCTTTGATTTCTCTCCAAAATGGAAACCTTAGGTTTAGGAATCGCCCTTTCTTCTCTTCTTATCTCCCAATCTCTCTAAGTGTCGAAAATGAAGCCCTAAAGGCTCGGGTTAAACTCTTAAGGTAAGAGTGAACCGACCAAAAGACCATAATACCCTTACTGACATTTCTGCAAAAACACGAGTGCCGAACTCGTTGTGCTGTGAACAATGCCGAACACGTTGTGCGGTGAACAGTGCTGAACACATTGTGCTATGAACAGTGCCGAACACGTTGTGCCGTGAATAGTGCCGAACACGTTGCGTCGTGTACAGTGCCGAACACGTTGTGCTGTGAACAGTGCCGAACACGTTGTGCTGTGAACAGTGCTGAACACGTTGTGCTGTGAATAGTGCTGAACACGTTGTCCGTTGTCTTATGTACAACGTGCCCGTCGTGAGCTGTACAACGTACCCGTTGTTGCTATATAACGTACCCATTGTTGCTGTACAACGTACCTGTTGTTGCTGTACAACGTACCCGTTGTTTGTTGCACAACGTATACGTTGTCAGAGCTAGAGCTACGTCCTTAGTGCCTTCCGAGCTACGATTTCCTGCAGGTCCAGACTGTTTTGGCCATATCTTTTGACTCGTTCGTCCGATTTTGACGATTCAACTTGCGTTGGGCTCGTACTTCGAAAAGGAACATTTCTAATGTTTCATAATTTCCAATTTATTCTTTATTTATCAATTATACCTCTTTAAATGCAAAATGGCAATGAAAGTGTCATGCATTAAGTGTGAAAAGGTCCGGGGCTCTACATAAATAAATTACAACTGCGTACCTTGCACTACATCGTCAGATGCAAGTGCATCACCCTCTATCAAGGCAAAAACTCATCCCTGGTTCGCTTGGCAAGGCGGAGGTGTAGACCGGGTAGTCTGGGATGACGCCTGATATGATCCTGCTGGGCGTGCTGGGGGCCTAATCCCCTGAGACTGGCCTGGCAAATGCCGACTGGGGCAATCCCTGATCATATGGCCCTGGTGACCACAATGAAAACATCCACCCGATGCCCTTCGCCAATCTCCTGCCGGGTGCCTTCGGCCGCACAAAGTGCAGACCTCGTGTGTATAGGTCGGAGGGGCCGGAGGTGGAGCATACCTCACCGTCTGAGGTGCAACTGGCCGTGGAGCTGGAAGAGTGAGGTCGCGGTGCCTGAGGCACATACTACCGTGGAGCTGGAGGCGCATAAGATGGCCTCATCGGTGGTGCTGGCCACGCATACTAATAAGGGCCGGTACGAGCCCGCCTCTCTGGAGGTGCTGAACTACTGGCTTGGCCTCTTGCCAACTCCCTCTTCTTGGACACCGCCTCAGAATTTGCCTCGATCAATAAGGCTTTGTCTACCACTTCTGGATAAGTAGCGTGCCTGAAAGCCGATACTTTCTCCATAATAACATCCTTGAGCCATTGCTCAAATCTCCTCGCCTTCCTTGCCTCAGTAGCCACCATGTGAGGCGCAAATCTAGAGAGCTCCGAGAACTTAGCTTCATATTGTGCTACTGACATCGAACCTTGCTCAAGGTTGATGAATTCTCTCTCTTTCCTTTCCCGTGCTCCGATCGGAAAGTACTTCTTATAAAAAGTGTCCTTGAACTCCTCCCAAGTCCAAGGTTGACCCTGCATGGTCAAATCTCGCATCCTCAATTCGGACAACCACCAATGGTGGGCTTCGCTCTCTAGCATGAAAACTGCCCATGCTACTCTATCCTCCTCTGTAGGCGAGAGGACCGCAAAGATCTTCTCCATCTGGAGGATCCATGCCTCCGCAGCAAGAGGGTCCACACTCCCATAGAATGGTGGAGGCCTCAATCTCCTGAATGCCTCAACTCCAGCTGTACGATGTACTGGAGCTGCGGGCGGTGGAGTAGGTGCCGCCGACGATGGTATAGCTTGCCGAGCCGCCAGTATGGCGAGTGTCTCAGCAATAGAGCCTAAGACCTGGGAGAGGTCCGGCTGCTCATCCTCATCTCTAGAAGAAGATGAAGCTTTGGTGTGTGGTCCACGACCCCGTGTGCCCCGCCTCATGACTAAAGTCCTGAGAACAATAGCACCACATGAGTCTCACTTGAAACCACAATTTATCGCATTTCCATTTCACAATAATTCAAGTGGCATTATGTGTATAATATAATACTAATATGCATCGCATCACAACCATCGGTGTATTTACAATATTATACCTTGGTGTTCTAGCGCTCCTAAGACTCGTACCTGGTTGAAACAACCATTTTGACTAAGACTAACGTTTAGTCTTTCACTTGGATCAAGACTCGCTTCCGACTTACTTCCTTCCTAACTCGTTTCCCAACATATGCTCTTGTCAAGCCGTGGTATTCGATTCTAAGTGACCCTAGAGACTTAAAGCCTAAGCTCTGATGCCACTTCTTGTCGCGACCCAAAACCCACCCTAGGAGTTAAAGTGAACTTTTGACGACTAATCATGACTTACATGACTTGCTTGACCAAAATAACCTGCAAACCCACAGAGCATACACAATAGAGGACAATAATAGCGGAAACATAAACTATAAAGCACAGCGGAAGTCTAAACAAACCTCTATGTATATACAAATCCAAGTTTACACAAAAGAAATCCAAAAGAAAGTGCGGACATGCCCGCCAAAATACATGGATATGTCTCTCTCAACTCACCCATAGCTCTATCACTCAGAATCTACCACCTCAAATAATAACCCACGACCGGAGGGTCCTCCACAAGCTCCTCAACGTACTCCTCCTCCACCCATGGGCCAGGAGCACATACATCAAAAGGAGCAACCGCTCCGCTATCACCTGCCGACATAAGAAGTACGGTTGAGCATGGAATACTCAGCGGGTACCAAGCACTAACCAACAGTCATAGCATACGAATAGCATACATAAAGCAGGAAACAATTCACACATATAAAGCCGGAATGATTCATATCATGACAATAAAGTAAAGCAATATAATTCATCATGTTTGAATTCATAAAATCCGGTAAAACCCTTGAAATCTTGTGCACTTGACTTGACTGAAATTACCCTTTTTATGCTTGAAAACTTGTCTACCGTGTCATGCGTGTCATGCTTGTATCATGCGTGTCATGTCATGCCATGCGTGTATCATGCTTGCTTGTTCTGAAAAGTAATCTACTTGTGAGGGAAGGGAGACCCTTCTTCCTAGAATGCTCACGCTTGTCCTTCCACTTATGAGATTCACTTGTGAGATGTCCTTGTGAGATACACTTGAGAGGGAAGGGAGACTCTTCTTTATGCAATGCACTTAAGAGGGAAGGGAGACCCTTCTTCATGATATGTATGTATGTACTTGCGAGGGAAGGGAGGCCCTTCTTTTATGCTATGCACTTGTGAGTGAGGGGAGACCCCTCGTGGAATGTTTGTTCTTGTTTTCTTGTGAAAAGCGAGGTAAAACATATCGTAGAATATGTCCCACCTCTAACCATGTTCTTGAAAACCTCGGTAAATCATGTCATGCATGCCGTGCTCGTGGGAATCGTGTACATACTTGCATTTAAATTTAAATATGACATTTGGGTAATTCACCACACATGTAACATCAATGATTGAGCAATGCAATATTCACATCATTTAGGGAAAGCAAGAAAACACACTATCATAGGTCCTAGCAATTTCCAAAATTTATTAGGCATGCATTTCCAAATTTATCACTCATTTTATTCACCTTGGCGTTTCATCAAACATAGGGTGTGTTCATTATTTTCTTAACCTAGGTCATGCTTTTCTAGGTGGGTTATACTCACATCACACTTGTATGTTTATTATTTGCACAATGCCCTCCCCATTTCATTCATCACAACCATACATACGGCATCCAATCGCCCATTTCGTCTCCATTCACCATTCACACCCATCCATCTCATAGCACATGTGTAAATGAAAGAAAACAAAGAGAAATAAAGGAAAAGAATGAACTATAACTAGGAGGGTAGCAAGAAGTACCGACCTTGAAGAAATGAGGAAGAAACCCCTTCCAAAAACGACCGTGTAGCTGCTGTCCTAGCTTGGATCACGAGCTCCTCGAATGCTTGAGCCTTGATCTTAAAGAAAACGGGCTTGGGGTTGATCTAGGGTCTTAACCCCTTTGATTTCTCCCCAAATGAAAACCTAGGTTTGGGAACCCTTTCTCCTCTCTTTTAATCTCCCAAATCTTCTAAGTGTTGAGAATGAGCCCTAAAGGCTCGGGCGATCCTATATAAGAAAGGGTATAACACCCGAATGCCGAAAATACCCTTAGTGAAAATTCTGCAAAACGCGAGGACCGAGCGATCGGTGTTTATGACCAATCAATCGGTTGCCTACCGAGCGATCGGTGTGTTGACCGAGCTCTCGACCAAAAATCAACTCTCTGGAAAATTTCCCCATACAAAAATCTTGACCAGTCGATAGCTACCGATCGATCGGTTTTGGACCGATCGATCGCTCTATGGACCGAGCGATCGGTTGCCTACAGGTCCAGACTGTTTTGGCCATATCTTTTGACTCGTTCGTCCGATTTTGACGATTCAACTTGCGTTGGGTTCGTACTTCGAAAACGAACATTTTTGACTTTTCGAAATTTTCAATTTCTTCCTTATTTATTAATTATTCCTCTTTAAAGGAAAAATGGCAACGAATGTGTCATGCATTAAATGTGAAAAGGTCCGGGCTCTACAGAAGATTTGATCAAAAAGTCAACTAAAGGTGAAACTTTAATCATCGATAAACCTGATACCTACAAGAAACCTAAAAAGTTTAGAAAAGGGAATAAAGGCAAAAGAAAGTTTAAAGACAATAAGGGTAAGGCAAGAGTTGCCAAAGGTTCTTCAGGAAAAACTGGCAAGGAAAACAAGGGCAATGGAAAGTGTTTCCACTGTGGTAAAATAGGCCACTGGAAGAGGAATTACTGGACTTATCTAGTAACTCTTAAGAAGGGTGACCGAAATACTCAAGGTATGAGATGCTTTGAAGTATTAATTAATGTTGAGTCTAACTTTCTGGACAATCCTCCTCACTCTTGGTGCGTGGATTCTGGATCCACTGTACACTTATGTAATTCTTTGCAGGGGTTCAAGGAAACCAGAAAGCCGACCAAACAGGAGCAGAAGCTTAAAGTTGGCTCCGGTGCAAATGTTGTAGTGAAGTCAATCGGCTTGTTCACTCTTTATTTACCTAATGGAAAGACATTAATTTTAGAAGACTGCTTTTATGTGCCTTCAGCACATCATAATTTGATTTCAATATCTAGACTCTTACATTGTGGATTCTCTATCATTTTTAATTCAATTGTTGAAATCAAGAAAGATTGAATGGTCTTGATAACGGGTAATCTCATTAATGGTCTTTATCTAATATTCCCGTTGGTAAATAATGAATGTCTACAAAGTGACAATGTCTCATCATCTAGAATGTCTAGAATTAAGAGACATTGCACTGAGTCTACTTATCTTTGGCATAAAAGACTTGGTCACATTAATCTTGATAGGATCAAGAGGTTAGTAAAATATGGTCCCCTTGATTTCCTAAAGGTAGAACCACTCCCTACTTGTGAGTGTTGTCTCGAAGGGAAGATGACCAAGAAGCCTTACCCTAAAAAGGTAGGAAGAGCCAAAGAAAAGCTAAGACTAATACATAGTGATATATATGGTCCATTTAACATTGTTGCACGAGGTCAATACCGGTATTTTGTCACATTTACCGATGACTATTCCAGATATGGATATGTCTATTTGATGCAACACAAATCTGACACCTTTGAAAAGTTCAAAGAATTCAGATTAGAAGTTGAGAATTAAACTGACAAATCCATAAAGACACTTTGATCAAATCGAGGTGGTGAATATCTCACAAATGAGTTTATAGATTACTTAAGGGATAATGGGATTATCTCACAATGGACAAGTCCTACCTCTCCTCAACAAAATGGAGTTTCTGAAAGAAGAAACCGAACCATATTAGATATGGTTCGCTCTATGATGAGACATGCCAATGTTTCTTCATATCTTTGGGGATATGCTATACAAACTGCCATTTATATTCTGAACCGGGTTCCATCTAAGTCTATTCTGGTTACACCCTATGAATTGTGGACTGGGCGAAAACCTAATTTACAACATCTAAGGGTATGGGGTTGTCCTGCGCATGTTCGCAAACTCGAACCCAGTAAGTTGGAATCTAGGACAGAGAAATGGAATTTTGTAGGATATCCAAAAGAAACTAAGAGTTTCTATTTCTACTCTAAGGCAGACCAAACAATAGTTGTTAGGCTTCATGCCACTTTCTTTGAGGAAGAAATGGATCTCCTTAAGAAGGTTGAATTTCATGAGATGAAATACGACACAGCCAGTATCCAACCTCAACCTAATCCTTCCACTTTAATTTCTCCTAATTATGTTCCACTGAGAATGTCAGAAAGAGTTTCTAGACCACCGGATAGACTTCAGTATTATAATAATGAAGTTTATCTAGTTACCCCTGATGATGAGGATACGGATCCTAATACTTATCAGGAAGCCACATTAGATGTAGATGCATCTCAATGGAATAAAGCCATGAATGCTGAAATAGATTCCATGTATGACAACGGTATCTGGACTTTAGTAGATCTACCAGATGGTATAAGGCCAATTGGATGCAAATGGATTCACAAAAGGAAGAAGAGTGCCTATGGCAACGTGGAGACCTATAAAGCTAGACTTTTTGCAAAAGGTTATACTCAAATTCAAGGAGTTGATTATGAGGATACTTTTTCATCAATAGCTATGCTCAAATCCACCAGGATATTGCTAGCTATAGTTGCATACCATGTAAAACCCCGGATCTTGATGACCTAGTATGATGAATGATATAATGTATTAAAAAATTTTAAGAATATAATTTTGGTGTATGGGTGTTTGTAATGAGGTAGGTAAGAGTATAGAATACTCTTACGTGTTAACAAGGGTTATGCCTTAGCGTACCCTCAACTTTGAAAAGCTCTAGTTCGCTCATACCTGATTAGAATAGAGTGATTCTTGAATTTTTAGAAAGCTATCGGAACCCTCTTCTAGGTCCATGTTGATCACTTTTCCGGATTTTGAGTCGAGGTAGACTCAAATGTCCGATTTCCGGAATCGGATCTGCTGCAAAAAAGGGGTTAATAAAACCCATTCGCATGTCAGTCAGATTTAGAGCCATATTGGGTAATTAAAAAATCAAAATCAGAATTTTTATAAAACACCAAAGTTGTTACTCTTCGAAAGATGAATCCAATGCAAGTTGAATCGTCAAAATCCGACAAGCGAGTCAAAAGTTATGGCCGGAATACGAAAATGAAAAAATCCTAAAAACATTCGGCAAAAATTCCGATCGTTTAGAGAGTTTTGGTTTACCCTAAACCTAACAAGAGTTCTTGAGAGAGAAAGGGAGAAGAGTTATAGATCATCAAGAGGGTTTTGGGACTGAAATCAAGAGGAGCATAAATTAAGGGTTTGATCTTCCCAAATCAAGTAGGGATTCTACTCAAAGGTTTTCTCAACCTAGGAATTGATCAAGAGGTTAGTGATTCTACTAATTAACCTTGTTATCATGCTAAGATTTGAAAAGATGATTAAAGGGTGATATTAGCTTTACTATGATGCAAATAACAAATGTATGATTTTGGGTAAACTTGATTATGGTCAAATGAGTAAATGAGGGTATATGATTTGGGGGTTTTTCCATAATAAGGATGAATATGGCTATACTTATAAGTGAATGAAATTATCTCTAAATAAACTATGATTTTAAGTATAATGTGATGAAATGGGTTTAGAAGCCATTATCTTGGTGATGTGATGCAATGTATGAAAATACTTCATGTTCCTAGAAATGATTCAAGTATAGATGATTGAATATGTGATTTAACATGAATATGATGCAAATGAGAAATATACAATTTGGGGTAAAACTATATAATGATCAAATGTGTAAATAGGGAATTGAGATTTGGGGGTTTTTCAATAAGAGAGTTAATATGCCTATGTTTACAAGTGAATGTTAATGTCTCTAATTAAATTATGATTTTAAGTATAATGTGATGAATTAGGCTTAAAAACCATGGTTTTGATGATGTGATGAAATGAATGGAAATATGCTATTTTTAGAATTTTCCAATGATACTACAATGCTAATAGGACTTGTATGAATCCATATGAATTGTTAAGGCTTTACATATATACACGATGATGCTCACAAGCACTCCACGCACTATAAGTTTTGCATGACCGAGGTTTTCGCATAAGCATGTATTTCAAGAATCATAAACAAGGTTTTCAAAGGCATTCATAAGAAAGACGCATAAGCATTGACAAAGCCAAACTTTGGGTTGGTATTCTAAGATCGGTTAATTCATGCTCACAAGGATCAAGTCTAAGATCTTGCATAAACTCCACGGATCATAAGTCTCGCAAGGCTTTTCAAGAATTCATAAGAAACTCATAAGTCTAAGATCTTGCATATGTCTCCAAGGATCATAAGCTCACAAGAACAAGCTCACAAGGACTTATAAGCTCACAAGAGGCTCACAATGACTCGGTGCTCATAAGAAAGCTCATAAGAACTCTAAGCTCAAAAGAACTCATAAGAAAACATGAGACTCACAAGCATTCATAAGAACGCATAAGCATACATCAGATGATTTGTTTTCCATAAAAAGAATAAGTTTTAAGAAAGGTTTTCCAAGATGGGTTTTAAACATGAATTTTGTTACTTGTGTTCCTTTACGCACTTATATGTATTATTATTCTATCATAGCATTGTTAGCTAGTAGTTTTCGCTCACTGAGTATTCCATGCTCAGCCTTACATGTTATGTTTCCCTTTGACATATATGATCAAGGGCCTTGGATAGAGAAGGATTATGGCGAGGAGGAGCCATATGTGGAGCTTTAGGAGGAGGCAAGGGACTTAGACTGCTAGCCCTATCTAGACTACTGCTGAGTGGAGAGATTGTGAGGTTTCTTTTGTATTTTGATAGGTGGGCATGTCCACCTTTACTTTTTTCATGTATGTACAAACTTAGAACACAGATGATATGTAAAGAAAAGAAATTTTTGGGTTACGCTTCCGCACTATGATTAAGCTTCTGCATTACTTTATGTTCCATTATGTATTGCCTTATGTATTTTGACAGGATGGTTTGGTATCGGATACGGCATATCACGAGCCAAAGTATCCCTAACTCCTAGGGGTATTTTGGGTCGCGACACACCATGACTATGAGATATGGCAAATGGATGTCAAAACTATTTTCTTTAATGGAATGTTAGATGAAGACATCTATATGAAGCAACCAGAAGGCTTCATTGCTCCTAACTAGGAGAATATGGTATGCAAGCTCAACAAGTCGATATATGGTTTGAAACAAGCTTCAAGAAGCTGGAACCAAAGATTTGATCTTTCCATCAAAGAGTTTGGATTCCAAAAGAATTCGGAAGAATCTTGTATTTACAAGAAGGACAGTGGGAGAGCGGTAGTGTACCTAATTCTTTATGTAGATGACATCCTACTCATTTGGAATGATGTAGGGATGTTGTCATCAGTCAAGATATGGCTTTCTCAGCATTTCTCAATGAAAGATTTGGGAGAGGCATCCTATATTCTAGGAATAAAGATTCTAAGAGATAGGAAATGCCGAATGTTGGGATTAAGCTAAACTTCCTACATAGACAAGATTTTGTCTAGGTACAGTATGAGTGATTGTAAGACAACACTCATTCCTTTCAGACATGGTATCACTTTGTCAAAAAAGATGGCCCCTACATCAGCTGATGAGATCGAGCAGATGAAGAGGTGCCCTTATGCTTCGGCAGTTGGGAGCCTCATGTATGTCATGTTATGTACTAGATCGGATATCTGTCATGCGGTGGGAGTTGTTAGTCGGTTTCAAAGCAATCCAAGTACGAGATAATTAGACTGCAATGAAGCATATCATGAAATACCTGAAAAGGACTAGGGATTATGTGTTTACTTTTCACATAGAGTTAATATCTTCTCATTAATGAGAGACAGAGGCAAGATGTAGTGGTTACAAAGATTAGGTCTCAACTTAATGTTGCTGACCCGATGACTAAGGCTTTATCAGATAAAGTATTTGTAACACACTTAGATAGTATGGGATTGAAATCTATGGCACAATGAATTTTAGGGCAAGTGGGAGATTGTTAGACATGATGCCCAGAAAAGTCATTTAGATTGTTAGATTCTTATTAATTTGATTAATAAAGACTTCTTCTTAATCTATTGTGTATTCATTATGGGTAATTGACCATGATCATGAGATGATCTATACGATATGAGATATCAGTAAAGGTCCATAAGATATATTGTAGGAAAGTTATGTGATTAGATTATCACGGGTAGATAAAACTTTCCGGTTCCTTATACCTTAGATAGTCACAGCTGTGGGTGAAGCTAAGCACTTCACTTATATGGCTGCCAGAATACAGAGGTTCTCAATAGTTGAGATGTAGTTCTATCTCGAACTATTGTAGTGGAGACTACACATCAGCATATGGGTGCTTAAATGTACACTGACTGATTGCATTCAATGAGAGACCTCTTACATAAACATACTATCAGATAGTTGGTCTCTCATTCACATTGAACAGTTTCGATGATCCTTAGATCTAATGAGTTCACCTATGACTGAGCAGTGATCTAACTGTTTTGATTCCACCAACGTATTTTCTAACTTAAGGAATACAATACAGTGGCAATTGGATAGTCAGAAAGCTGTTCGAGTCATGATGAATTTCAAACAAGAAATTCATGCTAATTAATTTGAGAGATTATCCAAGTTCCGGGTAAGACAGTTGATTAAGTTCAAATCCTGCACAGGTGATTTTGAAAACAAAATAAGTTTTGAAATATACTTTTATTAAAAGGTATTATACTTATAAAAGGATTTTCTCAAAATGTTTTTCATGACAAATTGTTTCTCATGGCTTAATCATAAGTCTTGGAAACTTGGATGATTTGCAATGGGCAATGGGTTAGATAGTATGTCAATCTCGAAGGCCCATTAGGGATAATGTATTTGGAAGGATAAATCGAATTTAAAAGTTCATATAGCGGGATTCGTAATGGTTAATATTCATACACTGGGATTCAATTGCAACATGGATATCTCACGTCACTTGCAATTCCGATGTAATTCCCGTTTAGGGTCAATGGGATAACATTGGGTAAGCCAGGGTAAGAATGTCCTAGAGCAATCTTTGGAGGTGCTCACATAAGAAATACAAGTTCAATAATTGATTAAAAGTTAATCAATTATTTAAGTGATTAAAAGTTAATCATTTAATTAAATAGATTAAAAGTTAATCTATGGTTTAAATTAATTGTTAATTTAAATCTAGGGATTATTTTATTAATTATTTAATTAACATAATTAAAGGAGAAATGGAACTGACCCATATCCATAAACCCATTAAAATGGACCTTTAATATGGGCCAAAGCCTATGAGTTTAAATCCTAGGGTGGGGCGTGCACTTCAGGAATCCTAATTGGATTAGGATTGTGTTAAAATTGAATAATTATTGAAATATAATTCCTTTTATTATGGAATTAAAATCCAATGGTTGGATTTCAATAAGGATTAAGATGACATAAAGTTGGATTGCAAAAAGAAGTTTAAAGCTCCCCAAAACTCACGCCCCTTTAGTGCTCACGCACCCCCCCTTGTGGACTCCTAGTTTGACTAGGTTTCATTCTCTTGTGTAGGATGTTGACTTATCCCTTTAATTAAGGAACCCTCTTATTAGAAGAACTCCTTAATTAGTAGGTATTCTATAATTAGAGTAATTATAGATAAACTAGGATATTGTTTAATTAATAATAAGCGTTATTATTGATAAACAATTCCTAAAAGATAAGATCAAGTTGGAGTAGGATTAGGATAGGATCCAGTCTATAAATACCCCAACACCCTAGACCATTAAGCACTTTTCTCCAAAAAAATTTCTCTTCTCTCCTCTCTCTCTCTAAACAGTAAGACCCTAGGGAGACCCCTAGGGATTTTTGTGAGCTATATAGGTGGTGCAAATTGGGTTTTTCTTTTCTAGGATTTTGAACCTTAGTATTTTTGGTGATAGTAGGTCTACACCTTTGATCCATCTTCTTCCTCTTGCTTCAATAATTCCAAAGGAGATTCTGAAGCTTCGTGGGGATAACGAAGAACAAGGATCGAGCTTCTAGTATTTTTTCGGAGAAATCTCTACAATTTTGACGGTTCGAGTGGATTAATCTTCACCTGTGAAAAGCATTCACCGAGGTGATATGACTAAAACTCTTAGATAATTTTGATGCTTTCTATAGTGTTAAGATCTAGGGGATCCAGTTTTCGCATAAATTTTTATCTGGATCCCCCTTCAATAGAAAGATGATAAGGAGGGTTTTTACCTGGAGAGTTGTTGGATAGAAATATGTGTGGTGTATGTCAGTGCGTTGAAACCAAGAGTATAAAATGCTCTAAGTCCATGGGAGTTTAAACAAAGAGTATGCATGACTCGAGAAATGTAGGTCATGAAGCAAAGATTAAAAAAGACTCTAGAAGAAATTGAGTGGTGTTAGTGTGCAAAGGAAGGGTAAAGGAAATACTCTAAGTGGGTAAAAGCAAGGGTATAAAATGCCCTAAGTGCTTAAAGGGTTGTAAGTGAATAGTGTGTGAATAGTGTTGTAAATAGCGTTTTTCAAGGCCTAAAGCCTTAATGGAATTATGGCTTCATGTTTTAAAATGAAATGAGGTTTCAAATGAATAAAAATATGTATGGAAAGTGTTTTAGGGTGTTTGGGATAAAAAAAAATGAGAGTATAACATACTCCAAGTGTCAAAGAAATGGATGCTTAAACATACCCTCAGATTTAAAGAGCTCTAGAGTTCTCGCCACTGATTGGAATTAAGTGATTAATGAATATTTGGAAACATATCGAAACCCTCTTTGAGGTTCATTTTTATCATATTTTCATATTTTGAGTCGAGGATGGGTCAAACGTCAAATTTTCGGAAACAAGTCTGTTGAAAATCTGGGCTGCTGAAATCTATTTTCGGATCAGTCAGTTTTATGGATAATTTAGTCCATGAATAAAGAAGAATTATAAATTTTGCAAAACATAAAAGTTGTTCCCCTTTGAAAGATGAATCCAACATAAGTTGAATCATCAAAATTGGATAAGCGAGTCAAAAGTTATAGTCGAAATACCAAAGTGAGAAAAACCTAGGCCTGTCATAACTTCACTAGTCGACGAGTGAGCGTCACTCGTCGATGAGTCAGCTCCGAAATGGCCAAAAAAAACATCCTGTAACAGTCCAAAACTCTTCCACCAACCTTGGGAGATATTTTGGGATATTTTTCTAAGAGATTTTGGGATTTTTGGCACCCTTTAGCCTATAAATAGATAGGATTTCGTGGGTATGGATTTACCCAAACCTAAAGCTTGGATTTTTGAGAGATTGAAGAAGAGAAGAAGAAGAAGAAGAACACTTTGATTTCTCAAACAATTCTCCTCAGACCAAAGTGAAGTTAAATCCTTACTTCTAAGGTTGGTATTTTACTATTTTTGGTGTTTTAGAGTTTGGGTTTTCTACCCGAGGTGATTCTTAAATTCTTAAATCAAAAGAGGGGTTTTTGGCTTGTTTTCCAATTAAGGTTCAGGCTTCTCAAAGCTTCAACCATGTTTCTTCAAGCTTGATTCTTGTTCCACAGAAATGTAAAAAGTTACTTTTGAGGTAGATACACTCTACTATCTAACCTTGGCTAATTTTTCAATAAAACCATATTTTACGGTGTGTTCTTGGATCAATTGAAATGATGGATTCTCATGGTTTGTAAGCTATCACTATTATTGAATTTTTATGATTATGATTCTATGTTTTTAAGCTTTCTAAGTATAGTATGATGTTCACAAGCACTCTATGCACCCTATGTCTTACATGTCTCGCATAATTTAAAGGTTTTCTCATAAGTCGGGTTTATCGAAACATTCATAAGGATTTCTAAGAACTCATAAGCTACCAAGCTCAAAAGAATTGATAAAGTCAAACTAAGGGTTGGTCAAGGATAGGGCATATCTAAGGATATGTCATATCTGGCTCAAAGAAATCTCATAAGAAATTGGAGAAAGCCAACGGGAAAGTTGGTCAAGGATCTTGGTAGCCCACTTCTATGTATTCAATTAAGGGTATTTAAATGCCCGGCTCTAAGTCTTTTCACGGGTGCTAAGGTCTGGCTCTAAGTTAAGCTCATAAGTAAATCTCATAAACTCATAAGTGAATTTCATAAGTGCTCTAAGTCTCTAAGCTCATAAGAACTCAAGGAGGTTGGTAGCCCAGGGTTTTGCGGGTACTAACCTCTTGCTCATAAGAAAGCCTCATAAGAAATCTCACAAGAACTCTAAGGCACTCTAAGAACTCTAAAGCACTCTGAGAACTCATAAGACTTGATTCTCATACGCTCATAAGACTCATAAGGTTTGGGATTTCATAAGAAATTCATAAGAAATGGTTTTGAAATTGGTACGGGTTTTCACGGATTTCTATGCTCCACGGCTCTATGTCTTGCATGCTCCATGTTATTATTATCTCACTGTTAGCTAGTAGTTTGTATGTGACTGAGTATTTTATGTTCAGCCGAATTATTGACTTCGGCAGGTGCACGTGTTCCCTTCGATTTTTGTGGTTCGGAGCCTTGGATTGAGGAAGAATACTACGAGCCGGAGCCTACCATGGATCATTACCAGGATGAGGGGGCACTAGATAGGCAACCTGATTTCGATTTTTGTTGAGAGAGTGAGAGTACTTATATTTTGATGGTATTGAGAGTGGGACTTGTCCACTCCATGCTTCATATTTTAGACATGTTCTGTTAGTTCAGACTTGAACCTAACAATAGGAGTGTTATTAAATTGCTTCTACTTTGTTTCCGCTATATGTTCTCAATTGTGTACTCTGACAGGATGGTATGCATGCCTTATGTGTCATATAGGACAGTATGACACAGCGGTCACGTACTTAGGTATCCTTAACTCCTAGGGGGTATTTTAGGTCGCGACACTTTACTTATGATTATTCAATATGTGATATTTCTATGATTTGGTTGATGAGTATAATTATTATGTATTTATAAAAACATACTAATGATATTATATTGATAATGCATAACATTGACACTTAGTTATATAATAACTCAGGCACCCTATTGATTAATGAATGTCTGGCACACGTATTGATTGATACGGGATCAACTCACGCATTTGTTACACCTAGTTTTGCAAAGGGATTTGTCTTAGAATCGAGTCAGTAAGATAAGGAGTTATCCATCTCAACTCCTATCGGTAGATCAGTAGTCACCAACCAAGTATATTGAGCTTGTGTCATCCGAGTGGGACAACATAAGTTACCAGCAAACCTAATCATCCTAGACTTCCAAGATTTTGATGTCATTCTTGGAATGGATTGGCTTGCAACTTACCATGGACAAATAGATTGTTTTGACAAGATGGTGAAATTCAAGCCAGTTAATGGAACTCCCTTCCATTTTAGAGGATTGAAGAAGAAAGACATTGCTAGATTTGCAGCCTTAAGTCTTTCGAATCCAAAAGTAAAAGATGGTTATGTCATTCCAGTAGTCAGTGAGTTCATGGATGTTTTTCCTGACGAGTTACCAGGGCTACCACCAGATAGGGAAATTGAATTTGTCATAGACCTAGCTCCGGGCACTGCACCGATTTCTAGAGCAGCATATAGGATGGCTCCAGTAGAACTAAAAGAGTTGAAGGAGCAAATCGAGGAATTACTGGAACAGAGTTTCATTAGACCAAGTGTGTCACCATGGGGAGCACTAGTTCTCTTTGTAAAGAAGAAAGATAGGTCGATGAGGATGTGCATCGACTATCGACAACTAAACAAGGTCACAATAAAGAACAAATACCCGTTGCCACGGATTGATGATCTGTTTGACCAGTTAAAGGGAGCAAAGTTTTTCTCTAAGATAGATCTAAGGTCAGGGTATCACCATTTGAAGATTAGATCAAAAGATATCCCTAAATCAGCATTCAGAATGAGATATGGACACTTCGAGTTTCTGGTTATGCCTTTCGGCTTAACAAATGCACCTGCAGCATTTATGGACTTGATGAATAGGGTATTCAAACCAGCCTTGGACTGTCATGTGATAGTATTTGTGGATGACATCCTTGTATACTCACCAACCCGGGAGGATCATGAGAAGCATCTTCGGGTTATACTTGAAACTTTGAAAGAGCATAAGTTGTATGTTAAACTGAGTTAATGCGAGTTTTGGTTTGAGAAGGTGGCATTTCTAGGCCATGTCGTATCATCAGAAGGGATTTCAGTAGACTCTTCCAAGATTGAAGCTATTGCAGATTAGGATAGGCCAAAGAGTTACAGAAATCAGGAGTTTCTTAGGCCTCGCAGGTTATTATAGAAAATTTGTAGAGGGATTCTCTAGCTTGGCAGCACCACTTACTCACCTGACCAAGAAAAATGTCAAGTTCACGTGGGAAGATAAATACGAGCAGAGTTTCTTGGAATTGAAGAAGCGCCTCACTATGGCCCCAGTCCTTACTATTCCATCAGGTAGTGGTGGGTTTGTAGTTTATAGTGATGCTTCGCATGTTGGATTAGGTTGTGTTCTCATGCAACATGGTAAGGTCATTGCCTATGCATCTCGGCAATTCATCTAGGCACTATCTGTATGGAGAAAGAGTTCAAAATTTTTACAAATCACAAAAGCATCAAGCACTTATTCTGTCAGAAAGAGCTCAACTTGAGACAGCGCCGTTGGGTAGAGTTTTTGAAAGATTATGATTGTTCGATTCAATATCATCCGGGAAAGCTAATGTTGTAGCAGATGCACTTAGCAAAAGGCCCTCCGGTTTATTAGCACACTTAAGGGTCAAAGGATGGAAATTGTTAGAAGACATGTCTAACAATGAAACAAGTTTCAGTCTTTGTACCTCTGGATGTTAGTAGCTAATATTGCAATCAAGTCATATATTCGAGACAGAATCATAGAGTTGCAAGGGTCTGATGAATAATTGTTAGCTTATCGAGCCAAGTCCTTCGAAAATGGTCCATATAGTGATTTACATGGAGAAATTAATTAATTTAATTATTAATTAAATTTAAAAGCTTTAAGAAGGTCCTAGTGCGTGGGATCTAAAGGGATCTCTTATTTCTAGTTGTGGGACCAAGTGCTTCACCTTTAGGTTGAAGCCTTGTTGCTAAGAAACATTTCCCTATAATACCATTAGGATCATAGAATTTTATCTAAGTCATTGGACTTCCACTAATCACAATAATGTCCATTAACACAATGTGACTAACCCCTAGAAATTAGAGAATTACTTGCAGGTATTATCTATTAAAAGATTTGTTTACAGACATATCCTTCCACTTCCAATATTGTTATAAGCTTACTGGAAAATATCTTATATTGTCTGTAATCCTTAGCTTATAATGAGAACCATTTCTCTTTGATACTTTTAGTCAAACTTGGACTTTCAAAACTATTTGAAATTCTTTAAAAGAAATAATTATTATTATTACTTTCCTTTTACATAGAAAATAGCATTTTTGATAAAACCATTTCATCGATAAATACCAACACTGGTTTTCTAAGTTTGGTTTGACAAGTGTCAACTCAATATAAATTACTCTAAATGAAGAGTGTGGATTCCTTGTTGAGTGTACACACACTTCTTCTAGTATAACGTACATAACCCAACGAGCCCATATTTAGTCCGATGTATTGGATATTGACGATTGGCTACATCAAAGCTATATAGGCAAATACTAGAGAAGATGTTGACCTCTCATTTTAAGAACATTTTGCCAAATAGACTACCCTAAATATACAGACAATATTTCTATGGGTATCCACTAAGCGATCCTATTACAATATAAGTACTTACTTATATCCACATCTTAGACAAGAGACCTTTCTCTCAATGATTGAGATTCATCACTCCATCATATGGAACTAACAGTGTGTAAGTTAGTAGGAATACATTGTCCAGATGTATCCTAAATAACTTAGAACAATTCTAGATCTATAAAAAACCAGAAAACCATATCTCCTTAGCAATTGGTTCAAAACCAACTGGATGGTTTTCCAATAATGTTACCTAAGGAAAAAAGTAGTCTCATCTTATGAGATACTTTTAATATGTTACCCAAGGTAGAAGACAATGTATGAATGTAAATATGCCTTTATTAATAAAGCAGATTAGTACAATTCCGAAATGGCTTTTGTGGGCATATATGTCTAACAACATCAGCCTACATGGGGAACCTGTCCTCATGACATTTCTGTCAGATTACAAAATACCTCTGACCTCAGCCAACGTGGAGAACCTATCCTCATGACATTTCTGTTAGGTTATACAACACCTCTGACCTCAAACAACGTGGGGAACCTGTCCTCATGGCATTTCTATTAGATGACACAATACCTCTAACCTCAGCCTATGTGAGGAACCTGTCCTCATGGCATTTCTGTCAGATGACACAACACCTCTGACCTCAGCCTACGTGGGGAACCTGTCCTCACGACATTTCCGTCAGACACCTCTGACCTTGGCCTATGTGGAGAACCTGTCCTCACAAAATTTCTGTCAGATGATATAAATACAATTCAACCTTTAGGGTGACATCATTCATCATTATAGCATCTATTAGGTGCGTACCTACGCATACAAGTCAATGCCCCTTCAAGGGTAACGTTCTTGAGTTTGTAAAATCAATACAAGACTGGGTCCGTAGACCCAAAACAACCCTAGGCCCATAAGCCAACTGTCATCCTAACTCTCCAGACTATTAGTCACAGAGGAACCCCGACTCTTTACAAACACCGCCTCTCCGGACCTAGTCAAAGAGGGACCACCGACGACATTTAACATAGGTTAGGTTTTCTAATCATAGGAAATCCTCAATTAATCCAAGCTTCGCTTTATTAATTGAACATGTTGGGCCTTGCGCCCGTGGATCAAGTCTGAAGGTACATAGTCCCGATGTGGAACATTAACCGTCCGATGAACTGGACTTGAAAAACCTAACATTGGTATTTATCGATGAAATGGTTTTATCGAGAAGTTTATTTTCTATATAAAAGGAATATATAATTATTATTATTTCATTTAAAGAATTTCTAAAATAGTTTTGAAAGTCCATGTTTGACTAAAAGTATCAAAGAGAAAGGGTTCTTAATATAAGCTAGGGATTAAAGACAATATAAGATATTGTCCTGTAAGCTTATAACAATATTGGAAGAGGAGGGACGCATCTGTAAAAAAATCTTGTAATAGAAATACCTATGTAGCACCCCGGAACTTTTTTATGGCTAATGAATAGTGTATTCAAAGCCATATGAGATTCCCCGTGTGTAAAATTGGTGTTTATGATAAATTGGGTGATAACAACCCATGTGCAGCATGAAGGAGGGAGTTTAAAACCCTAAGAATGATGAAAATGAGGTTGGAAACACCCCTATGGGTCTGCAGGGGGAAGAAACCAAAATTTGGGGAGTGCGATCGATCCCAAGTTAGGTACGATCGATCGCATGCAGGCGAAATTGGTCCCAAACATTCTGAACCAAGTACGATAGATGGGTCATCAGGTGCGACCGATCGCATGGATATGTGATCGATCACAAAGGTGTGCGATCGATCGCATGCAGGGAGAAATCAGACCAAAAGTATGCGGGTTCTTGTGCAACAGATCACCCTCAGGTGCAATCGATCGCATTGGATCTGTGATCGATCGCACGCGTGTGCTGATGCCGAAATTGAGGGTTTCAAACCCTTGTTTTATAAGGGGATTCATTTGGGGGTTTTCTTAGACAAAAGGAGGATCAAGAGGAAAGGAATAAATTGAGGATTTTCCAAGGGAGGGTTTGGATTGAAGTTCAAGGGAGGCTCAATCAAGGTTGGATCTTCCCCAAATCAAACTAGAGTTCCTTAAATCTCAAGTGGGGTTCTTCCTCAAGCTTGAACTCCAAATCAAATGGGTTTTCTTCCAAAACAAGGAGTAACCCTCAAGGTTAGTACACCCTACTAACTACCTGGGTAATAACCTAGATTTTCTTATGAATGTAGTGTATTGATCTTCCTTATCTTCCCTTTCTTGTTGTAAGGCCTTAATTTCCCCAAAATGAACAAGATAATAAATGGTGTGGGTTGTGTAAATAGATGAAGGGTGAATGTGATGTGTTGTGTGTGATGGAAAATGGTGGAAGGGCATTTAACGCATAATGAATACACCCCATGTGGTTGATGAAATGTATGCACTAAGAACTTGAATAGTATGACTATGAATGTGATGCACACTAAGTGTTCGATGAAATGCATAAATGAGAACTAAATGAAATAAATGAAGAGGATGAAAGTATGAATTATGTGGTTTTCTTAGAATGATAAATTGATCCAATGCTCAACATGTTTGTCTAATTCCCTCATTATTTTAGTAAGAATTGAAATACCCCATGCTATCCCTTTTATTGTACATGTCATTATGATTACCACAAGTGCTACACACACGCACGCATGCATGCATTAACCGAAGTTTTTCGAAAGCATAAGTATATGTAAACAAACAAAAGCAAGACACGTGATTTACAAAACACATGATAAAGCCGGACATCGGGCCAATCAAGGGTAGGGCATATCCCTCGGATATGTCATACCTGGCTCACAAGTAAACAAGCATGACAAAGCCAGACATCGGGCCGATCAAGGGTAGGGCATATCCCTTGGATATGTCATACCTGGCTCACAAGTAAACAAGCATGATAAAGTCAGACATCGGGCCAGTCAAGGGTAGGGCATATCGCAAGATATGTCATACCTGACTCACAAGAAAACAAGTTGATCAAGCCGGACAGAGGGCCAGTCAAGGATGTTGGTGTACCATTTTCTATATATATATTCGCTGAACGGAAATTTACATTCCTGGTTCACAAGTCACTACAAGGGCACTAACATCTAGCTCACAAATAAACAGATCAAGGCAAGGCAAGTCAAGACATGTCAAGAACATGACAAAACAAGCATGACAAGTGTGATTCTAAAAAGGACAAGACAGGTGTGATTCCTACGAAACAAGACAAGACAAGAATAAGTTTTAAGCACGACAAGCATGTTTTGAAAAAATGAAAGGCTATTTTCAAGAACAAGACATGAATTTTAAAGAATGGGTTTTTATCGGAGTTTTCGCATTCACTCACGCATGTCACGATTATTACATTGTTCTACTTTTTGTGCTACGAATGTCATATGTTGTTATAATTGCTTTAAATTGATGTGATGAATTATATCTTGTTATCGCTATTGTGTTTTGTTAGTACTATTGTTAGTTAGTAGCTTATATTCGCTGAGTATTCCATACTCAGTCGTACATCTCATGTCGGCAGGTATTGTGGATGTCCTCAACCCTGAGCCTTGGGTTGAGGAAGAGTATGTAGAGGAGAGAGAGCCGCCTATCCCGATGCAGATGCAGGCAGATAGAGATCTAGATGTATGGTTGTATCTAGATTACTGTTGAGTGGAGGGACTGTGAGATTTTACCTCTTTTGTATTTTGATAGGTAGGCATGTCCACCTTTACTTTGATATGTTTTGTATAGAACTTGGAATACCGACCATGGTTATAGAAAGGGAAAAACTTGGTTTACGCTTCCGCATTGTATTTAAGCTTCCACACTCTGTATCATGTTTTATTTGTAAATTATTACCTTGTTCATACAGGATGGTTTGGCAGGTTAAGTATAGTCACACCTAAAGTATCTCTTAACTCCTATGAGGTATTTTGGGGTGCGACAACCTGCAAGTATTTCTCTAATTTCTGGGAGTTAGTCACACTGTGTTAATGGACATTATTGTGATTAATAGAAGTACAGAGACATAGATAAAATTCTATGATCCTAATAGAGTTATAAGAAATGGTTTCCTAGTAACAATGCTTTAACCAAAAAGGTTAAGCACTTGGTCCCATAACCGGAAATAGGAGATCTCTTTAGATCCCACACACTAGGACCTTCTTAAATTTTTTAATTTAATTAATTAATTTCTCCAAGTAAATCACTATATGCTATAGTGAAGCTCTAATAGGTGAAATCACATAGGATGTGATTAACCAAATAGGTAGGACCCATTGGGAATTTTGATAAAGATCAAATAATGACCTAAGGAGTTTGGAACTCCTTAAAGGGGCTTGTGGAAGTGGGGCCCACCTAGGGTGGGACGCCCACTTCAATGTGGAGCCTCATCATTTAGTTGGTTCGTGATACGTATCTCCTAATAGTTAGGAAAAAGATTACTTGCTCACTAATTAATGTTTCCTTATAGGATAAGGATAAGATTAGTTAGTTACTAATTAATGATTGTTCTCCGAGCTTTCAAGGTTTGCACCTCACATGATCACCACAGAGGCAATAAAAGCAAGAAAATTTGAAAGGGGTTTAAGGGATTTTATTCAAGACCTAGTCTCAATGTTTCGACTCGAGACTTTCGCTGAGGTGAACAATAGGGCTCAGTTGGCTGAAAAGAATTCAGAGGAATTCTTGAAGAAAAGAGAAATGAATCAGAAAGAGAAGTTCAGTAGGGGACAGCCAAGCAAGGTTGGACCACAGGATAAGAGGCCCAGATTTTCAGGCCAACCACCAGCAGCTAGGCCGACTCCGTATCAAAGGCCTATACCTCTATCTGCACCTACTGTGCCTCGCCCTACTACTTCTCAGGTCACTCGATATGTGCAGCCCACGTCTTCTGCACCTATGTTCAATGTGTGTGTACATTGTGGGAAGAGACATCCAGTGGGCGAATGTCGAGCAATCACTGGGGGATGTTTTCAGTGTGGAAAAATAGGACACCGGATTAGAGATTGTCCTCACCAAAGCCAGCAGACCCAAACTCAGGGGAATAGGCCACCTACCAGGCAGGTACCACAGCAGAAGCCTCCTCAGGCGCCTAAACCCCAGCACCCCCGCAGCAGCAACCACGCCAAGTGACTCAGGGCAAGGTCTTTGCAGTATCAGAACAGGATGCACAGGCATCAGATGATGTGGTGCAAGGTACACTTTATGTAGAGCCCCGGATTTTTTTACAAACACTGATCATATGAGTGAATAGTGCAAAAGCACTAGGCGTGTTCAAGCCAAGGTGCTCTGTGAGATCTTGGCATTTGGTTAATACTAAGGGGAATATATTTTTGTGTAAAACATGTGATATGTGTTGTATGAGTTGAGGATTGGGTGTGTTATGAGCCATAGGGGTGAAAACCAAGTCCACATGAACTGAGAATAGTGTTGTGATTAGTGCCAAGGGCACTAGTATTGGAACGGCCAAAGGCCTTCATTTTAGTTGGGTTTGGTTAATGAGGGCAAGGGTTTTCACATGGCCTGACTATAATGTGAGTTTAGTGTATGAGTCATGGGATGTGAGGTATCTTTGAGAAAGCAAGCAAAGAGTATAAAACATACTCTTAAGTGTTAAGTGAATAGTGCATATAGAGGTCAAGGCCTCTATGTATCTTCTTAGATATTCCCAGTAAAAAGATGGTTTGATTTGCGTGTGTTGAGTCTCAAAAAGAGAGTATAAGTATACTCTATGTATCTAAACACGTAGGGTATAAAATAACCTAAGTATGAATGTAGGACCCTGGGAATCAATTTCACAATGCTGTGAATAGTATCAGCGCATTGGAGTTGAAGGTCAAAAGTTTTCTTGTATTGTTATGATGTTATAGATGTTAGACATGATGCCCAGAAAAGTCATTTAGATTTTTAGATTCTTATTAATTTGATTAATAAAGACTTCTTCCTAATCTATTGTGTATTCATTATGGGTAATTGACCATGATCATGAGATTATCTATACGATATGAGATATCGATAAAGGTCCATAGGATAAAATGTAGGAAAGTTATGTGATTAGATTATCACAGATAGATATAACTTTCTGGTTCCTTATACCTTAGATTGTCGCGCCCCAAAACCCACCCTAGGAGTTAGAGTGAACTTTGGACGACTAATCATGACTTGCTTGACAACTAATCCTGCAAAACCCACAGAGCATATACAATAGAGGATATAAATAGCGGAAACATACTCTAACATAGCACAGCGGAAGACTACCAAACCTCTATGTATATACATACGCAATTCCAAGTTTATACAAAAAGTCTCCAAAGAAAGTGCGGACATGCCCACCAAAATACATAAATCTAACTCTCATCTCACCCACAGCTAATCCACTCAGAATCTAATCACCACCTACTGATAACCCTCTACGGGAGGTTCCTCCAAAGGCTCCTCGGCGTACTCCTCTTCCACCCATGGACCAGGAGCACAAACATCAAATGGGGCAGCAGCTCCCTCAGAACCTGCCGACATAAGAAGTACGGCTGAGCATGGAATACTCAGCGGGTACTAAACACTAACCAACAATTATAGCGTAGAAATAGCAATACATAATCAGGAGCAATTCATATATGTCAAACGGAAACAATTCACATCATACAAGGAAGTAAAGCAGTTTATAATCATGCTTGTAATTTGTGGAAAACCGATAAATCCTCTTGAAACATCGTGCACTTGACTTGACTTGAAATATCTTTTTGTACTTGAAAGCTTGTCATGTCTATCTTGCTTGATTCTTGTATGTCGTGTCATGTCATGCATGTCATGCGTGCTTGCTTGTGATCATGTAACTTGTGAGATATCCTTGTGAGGTGTCCTTGTGAGATGCCTTGAGAGGGAAGGGAGACCCTTCTTTATGCAATGCACTTGCGAGGGAAGGGAGACCCTTCTTTATGATATGTATGTACTTGCGAGGGAAGGGAGACCCTTCTTCATGATATGCACTTGTGAGTGAGGGGAGACCCCTCGTGGAATGTTGGTTCTTGTCTTCTTGTGAAAAGCGAGGTAAAACATATCGTAGGATATGTCCCACCTCTAACCATGTTCTTGAAAACCTCGATAAATCATGCCATGCATGCCGTGCTCGTGGAAACCGTGTACATACTTGCATTCAAATTTAAAGATGACATTTGGGTAATTTCACAACACATATAGCATCAAAGATTGAGTAATGTAGTATTCATAGCATTATGGGAAAACAGGAAACACACTATCATAGTCCCTAGCAATATTCATAATTTATTAGGCATGCATTTCCAGATTTTCAGCTCACTGTGTTCACCTTGGCATTTCATCAAACATGGTGTGTTCATTATGGATTTACCCTACAACATGCTTTTCTAGATGGGTTTTACTCAAATCATACATGTACATTCATTATTGGAACAATGCCCTTCCCCATTTGTTCATCACACACAACCATTGGCATCCAATCGCCCATTCCATCTCCATTCACCATTCACCATTCACCATTCACCATTCACCATTCACCATTTATCCATCTCATAGCACATGTGTAAATGAAAGAAAATGAAGAGAAAAGAAGGGGAAAGAGGAACTATAACTAGGAGGGTAGTAAGAAGCACCGACCTTGAAGAAATGAGGAAGAAACCCCTTTCCAAAACGACTGTGTAGCTGCTGCCCTAGTTTGAGGAGATGCTCCTCACGAGTTTGTGCTTTGATCTTGAAGAAAAACGGGCTGGAGGTTGATCTAGGGTTTCAAACCCTTTGATTTCTCTCCCAAATGGAAACCCTAGGTTGGAATCGCCTTCTCCTCTTTCTTCTATTCTCTCAAACTCTCTAAGTGTCGAATGATGCCCTAAAGGCTCAGATTAAACTCTTAAGGTAAGAGTGAACTGACCAAAAGACCGAAATACCCTTATTGGGATTTCTGTGAATAGTGCTGTGAATAGTGCCAACTCGTTGTGCTGTGAATAGTGCCAACTCGTTGTACTGTGAATAGTGCCAACTCGTTGTACTATGAATAGTGCCAACTCGTTGTGCTGTGAATAGTGCCAACTCGTTGTGCTGTGAATAGTGCCAACTCGTTGTGCTGTGAATAGTGCCAACTCGTTGTGCTGTGAATAGTACCAACTCGTTGTGCTGTGAATAGTGCCAACTCGTTGTACTATGAATAGTGCCACTCGTTGTGCTGTGAATAGTACCAACTCGTTGTGCTGTGAATAGTGCCAACTCGTTGTACTATGAATAGTGCCACTCGTTGTGCTGTGAATAGTGCCAACTCGTTGTACTATGAATAATGCCAACTCGTTGTACTATGAATAGTGCCAACTCGTTGTACTATGAATAATGCCAACTCGTTGTACTATGAATAGTGCTAACTCGTTGTGCTGTGAATAGTGCCACTCGTTGTGCTGTGAATAGTGTCAACTCGTTGTGCTGTACAACGTACCCGTTGTGAGCTGTACAACGTACCCGTTGTGAGCTGTACAACGGATGCACAACGTATACGTTATCAGAGTACGTTGTCTGTGCTACGATATCAGAGTACGATGTCAGAGCACGACCTTAGTGCCTTCCGCGCTATGTCCTTAGCGCCTAACTGAGTTACGTCCTTAGTGCCTTCCGAGCTACGTTTGCCTACAGGTTCAGACTGTTTTGGCCATATCTTTTGACTCGTTCGTCCGATTTTGACAATTCAACTTGCGTTGTGTTCGTACTTCGAAGAGGAACAATTATGACATTTTGAAATTTCCAAATTCTTCCTCATTTATTAATCATACCTCTTAAAAGGCAAGATGACAACGAAAGTGTCATGTATTAAGCATGGAAAAGTCTGGGGCTCTACATAGATAGTCACAACTGTGGGTGAAGCTGGGCACTTCACTTATATGGCTGCCAGAATACTAAGATGTTCTCAATAGTTGAGATATAGTTCTATCTCGAACTATTGTAGTGGAGACTACACATCAGCATATGGGTGCTTAAATGTACGCTGACTGATTGCATTTAATGAGAGACCTCTTGCATAAACATACTATCAGATAGTTGGTCTCTCATTCACATTGAACGGTTTCGATGATCCTTAGATCTAATGAGTTCATCTATGACTGAGCAATGATCTAACTGTTTTGATTCCACCAACGTATTTTCTAACTTAGGGAATACAATACAGTGACAGTTGGATAGTCAGAAAGCTGTTCGATTCATGATGAATTTCAAACAAGAAATCAATGATCATCAATTTGAGAGATTATCCAAGTTCCGAGTAAGACAGTTGATTAAGTTCAAATCTTGCACAGGTGATTTTGAAAACAAAATAAGTTTTGAAATATATTTTTATCAAAAGGTATTCTACTTATAAAAGGATTTTCTCAAAATGTTTTTCATGAGAAATTGTTTCTCATGGCTTAATCATAAGTCTTGGAAACCTGGACGATTTGCAATGGGCTATGGGTTAGATAGTATGTCAATCTCGAAGGCCCATTAAGGATAATGTATTTGGAAGGATAAATCGAATTTAAAAGTTCATGTGGCGGGATCCGTAATGGTTAATGTTCATACACTGGGATTCAATTGCAACATGGATATCTCACGTCACTTGCAATTCCGATGTAATTCCCGTTTAGGGTCAATGGGATATCATTGGGTAAGCCAGAGTAAGAATGTCCTAGAGCAATCTGTGGAGGTGCTCACATAAGAAATACAAGCTCAATAATTGATTAAAAGTTAATCAATTATTTGAGTGATTAAAAGATAATCATTTAATTAAATAGATTAAAAGTTAATCTAGGGTTTAAATTAATTGTTAATTTAAATCTAAGGATTATTTTATTAATTATTTAATTAACATAATTAAAGGGGAAATGGTTTAACCCATATCCATAAGCCCATTAAAATGGACCTTTAATATGGGCCAAAGCCTATGGGTTTAAACCCTAGGGTGGGGCGCCCACTTGAGGAATCCTAATTGGATTAGGATTGTATTAATTGAATAATTATTGACATATAATTCCTTTTATAATGGAATTAAAATCCAATGGTTGGATTGCAATAAGGATTAAGATGACATAAAGTGGGATTACAAAAAGGAGTTTAAAGCTCCCCAAAACTCACGCCCCTTTAGTGCTCACGCCCCCCCTTGTGGACTCCTAGTTTGACTAGGTTTCCTTCTCTTATGTAGGATATTGACTTATCCCTTTAATTAAGGAACCCTCTTATTAGAAGGACTCCTTAATTAGTAGGTATTCCATAATTAGAGTAGTTATAAATAAACTAGGATATTGTTTAATTAATAATAAGAGTTATTATTGATAAACAATTCCTAAAAGATAAGATCAAGTTGGAGTAGGATTAGGATAGGATCCTAGTCTATAAATACCCCAACACCCTAGACCACATTTTCTCTTCTCCCTCCTCTCTCTCCAAGCCGTAAGACCCTAGGGAGACCCCTAGGGATTTTCATGAGCTATATAGGTGGTGCAAATTGGGTTTTGCTTTTCTAGGGTTTTGAACTGTAGTATTTTTGGTGATAGAAGGTCTACACCTTTGATCCATCTTCTTCCTCTTACTTCAATAATTCCAAAAGAGATTCTAAAGCTTCGTGGGGATAGCGAAGAACAAGGATCGAGCTTCAAGTATTTTTTCGAAGAAATCTCTACAAAGAGTTCTAACGGTTCGAGTGGATTAAGCTTCACCGGTGAAAAGCATTCACCAAGGTGATATTGAAAGTATGCCACTTTTTAATTTTAGAAACACAGTTCTTGGGGGGCATACATCGAATCCCAAGATCTGACTAAGATTCTAATTGATTTTATTCAATGAAGGTTAGAATAACATTCACCTTTGCGACATTGAAATTGTTAAGTCAAATCCACGTTAGAATAGTACTCGCAAAACTTCACAAGTGTCAAGTCTCCTGTCGATTCACACGAACCTTCTTTTTCCTTTAAAGCTTTCTCTAATGGAAGCTAATGGCCCTTCCAAATTTTCAGCTCTAGGAATCTTGAATAAAGATCCAATCTTTATTGATCAAGAACCTTTCTTGATGAACAAGATGAATTCTTGCTTTTCCTCAAGATCCAATCAAGAAGACAAAAGAAGAGAGAGATGGGTGTGACCGTACACCTCAAGGAGAGAGAGGGGAGGGCGTGAGGTTTTTTTAGGAGAGGAAGAGAAGAAAAAATTCTGGAGAATTATGTATATCTTAAAGGGCTGGGCATCCAATCCTTTATATAAGTTCTCTCTTGGTTGCTTGAATTGTAATCCAATTATAATTCATTAACCTTATCCTAATCCAATTAGGATTCCTCAATAGTTTCCTTTATTGATTATTCTCCTAATCCAATTAGGATTAATCTTAAAAGAAACCAACCTTATCCATTAGTAACTAATCTTATCCTTATCCAATAAGGAATCTTGAATTAGTAACTAACTAATGGAATCCCTAACAATTAGGGAATCTTTAATTAGTAACTAATTAACTAACTAACTAACCTTATCCAATAAGGTGTTAATTAATTAGAAACTAATTAAAATAATAACAATTATTATTCCTCCTTGAAGTGGGCGTCCCACCCTAGGTGGGTCCCACTCCACACGCCCAAAGGGTTTCCAAACCCCTATTGGTCACTTGAATTATTCTTTTATAATAATTCCCAACCCATTTGGTTTTTCACATCTAATGTGATTCCACCTTTTAGAGCTTCACTATACCATATAGTGATTACTTAGAGAAATTAATTAATTTAATTATAAATTAAATTAAATACTTTAAGAAGGTCCTTGTGTGTGGGATCTAAAGGGATCTCCTATTTCCGGTTGTGGGACCAAGTACTTCACCTTTTTGGTTGAAGCATTGTTACTAGGAAACACCTTTCCTAAAACTCCATTAGGATCATAGAATGTTATCTAAGTCCCTGGACTTCCACCAATCACAATTAATGTCCATTAACACAATGTGATTAACCTCCAAAAATTAGAGAATTGCTTGTAAGTACCATCTCACAATATATTTACAAATAAATCCTTCCACATTCCGATATCACTTGTAAGCTTCCGGGATTGGAACTATTCCACTGTCTTAGTCCCTAGCTTATGAATAGAACTCTTTCTCATGATTACTTTTCATTGAACTAAACCTCCAAAACACTTTTGAAGAAAACATTAGAAAAGAACTGAAATATATATTTATATATACTTTTCCATATTAAAAATATCAACTTCGATAAAGACCATTTTACCGAAAAGCACCAGTACTGGATTTAACAGTTCAGTTCAACAAGTATCACCTTGATATCATTATCTCCAATTAAGGAGTTGTGGATTCCTTATTGAGTGTTTACACACTTCTCCAAACATAGTGTACATGACCCAACGTACCCGGAGTTAGTCCTGTGTATTGGACATTGCCGATTGGCACATCAAAGCCATATAGACAAATGTCTGAGAAAATGTTAACCTCTCAGGTCTAAGGACAATTTGTCAAATGGATAACCCTAATACAATCTGACAGTGTATTCCATAGGGTATCCACTAGTGACCCCGTTCAGTATTATGTACTTGCTACATATACTCACATGTTAGTCAAGAGTCACCACTCTCTGTGAATGAGATTCATCACACTATCTCATAGAACTACACATGTGCAAGCCATGATGAAGTACGGCGCCCAACCAGTACTCTAGAGGCTTCGAACAATATTAGGTTTACAAGGAACCGGAAAATCATATCTCCTCGCAACCTTTGCATGATTTTCCTACAATGTTACCTATGGAACTTTATGTCATCATCATATGCGACAGTAATTAATATAAATACCCTTTATAGTTGGTTGTGTGAATATGATGTTTGTCTAATCAACATAGAAAAGTCTCTTATTGGCTTTCGAGGGCATATATGTCCAACAGATATGACTAAAACTCTTAGATAATTTTGATGCTTTCTATGGTGTTAAGATCTAGGGGATCTAGTTTCCGCATAAATTTTTATCCGGATCCCCCTTCAAGTGGTATTAGAGCTCATGGTTAGGAGTATTTTTTGTTTATTTTGATAAAGTAATTAAATGGATGATTTAATTCATGAGATGAATTAATTTAGATCTATTTAATATTGCTCGTAGTTTATATTATTTTATTTGTTCATGAGATGAATAAATAAATATTTATTATATTATTGAATGGGATTTGATAATTAAATAAATTTAAAAAAGTAGTATTATATGTGATATAATTAAATTGAAAATAAAAAGTTTATTTTGAAGTTCCTTTTAAATGATTTGATCATTTAATATATATTTATTAATTGTTTAAAATAATTAATAAATAATTTTTCCCATAAATAGATTTTATTTGAAAAATTATAAAACCCTAATTTATGATGAGATCATATTTAGGATTTTCGATTCTCTTATTTTTTCTTTTAATCCTGGATAATAGTAGAACCAATCTCGGATAATATTATAACCAATCTATATGAAAGGATCTTGCATTCGAGAAAGGATCTTGCATTCAGGAAAGAAATAAAATTTTATAGAAATTTGAAGAAAATTCTATCTTATATTTTAAAATAATTTTATGAAAATTGTTTTATGGAAAATATAATTATTTTATTTTTTTCCAGGGTTAGATTTATATAAGATATAGATTTTATCGAGCGATTTGATAATTGTTATCAAATTTTAAATCCTTTTAAAATAAGAAAAAGTACTTCATCACCATGTAGCATCTATTTTATATGAGATTATAGTTATGGGTCATATTTTTTGATAAATTGTTTATCATTCATGCATTCATATTGGAAATTAATATGTAGTAGGTTTTGGCAATCTGTAAAAAGCAGATTCATTCGGTTTCCCTGAAAATGGTGAATGGAATACTGGTTTCCCTAATGCCTTTTAAATTCTATTTAATGCATTGGTGGAGATGCTATGAAGGAGGATGCTGCGATGTGATCTCAATAAGATGATGAAGGAAGGGATCGCGAAGGAGTTTGCGAGTTGCCTTTATTCTTATCTCATTCTCTTGCATCCATGCATTTTAATTTATTGACCCATAACATTAATCTCGTATATTATTGTTTTATTTTATCATAAGATGATACTTGCTATTTATTTTATCATGAGAAGATATCTGTTTATATATTTCATTATTCTGTTGAAATAATTGCCCTTGATATATCATGTGTATATAAGACTGGGGACAAGTCTTTAAGTATTATGATCTTCTACCATACACTATGTGATCCTATAATGGGGAGTGTGAGTAAGCTGACAGGCCAAAGTCGGGCCCAATCCCTCTCACCTATGAGTGAACATGGTGAAAACTGAATAAGCAAATAGTGGGAGCAATAACGCCAAAACGTGAGCTTTCGCTAGGTATTTATTAGGTTCATGGTAGGTGGGCACATGAATAAGAGATATTATACAATAACACCAAAGCGTGAGTATAACATCCCTTATAGATCAGATAGTAGATCGAATACAGGACTTACCTAGCAACTCTTAAGAAGGGTGACCGAAATACTCAAGGTATGAGATGCTTTGAAGTATTAATTACTGTTGAGTCTAACTTTCTGGACAGTCCTCCTCACTCTTGGTGCGTGGATTTTGGATCCACTGAACACTTATGCAATTCTTTATAGGGGTTCAAGGAAACCAGAAAGCCGACCAACAGGAGTAGAAGCTTAAAGTTGGCTCCGGTGCAATTGTTGTAGTGAAGTCAATCGGCTTGTTTACTCTTTATTTACCTAATGGAAAGACATTAATTTTAGAAGACTGCTTTTATGTGCCTTCAGCACATCATAATTTGATTTCAGTATCTAGACTCTTACATTGTGGATTCTCTATCATTTTTAATTCAATTGTTGAAATTAAGAAAGATTGAATGGTCTTGATAACGGGTAATCTCATTAATGGTCTTTATCTAATATTTCCGTTGGTAAATAATGAATGTCTACAAAGTGACAATGTCTCATCATCTAGAATGTCTGGAATGAAGAGACATTGCACTGAGTCTACTTATCTTTGGCATAAAAGACTTGGTCACATTAATCTTGATAGGATCAAGAGGTTAGTAAAAGATGGTCCCCTTGATTTCCTCAAGGTAGAACCACTCCCTACTTGTGAGTGTTGTCTCGAAGGGAAGATGACCAAGAAGCCTTACCCTAAAAAGGTAGGAAGAGCCAAAGAAAAGCTAAGACTAATACATAGTGATATATATGATCCATTTAACATTGTTGCACGAGGTCAATACCGGTATTTTGTCACATTTACCGATGACTATTCCAGATATGGATATGTCTATTTGATGCAACACAAATCTGACACCTTTAAAAAGTTCAAAGAATTCAGATTAGAAGTTGAGAATCAAACTGACAAATCCATAAAGACAATTTGATCAAATCGAGGTGGTGAATATCTCACAAATGAGTTTATAGATTACTTAAAGGATAATGGGATTATCTCGCAATGGACAAGTCCTACCTCTCCTCAATAAAATGGAGTTTCTGAAAGAAGAAACCAAACCATATTAGATATGGTTCGTTCTATGATGAAACATGCCGATGTTCCTTCATATCTTTGGGGATACGCTATACAAACTGCCATTTATATTCTGAACCGGGTTCCATCTAAGTCTATTCTGGTTACACCCTATGAATTGTGGACTGGGCGAAAACCTAATTTACAACATCTAAGGGTATGGGGTTGTCCTACGCATGTTCACAAACTCGAACACACTAAGTTGGAATCTAGGACAGAGAAATGAAATTTTGTAGAATATCCAAAAGAAACTAAGAGTTTCTATTTCTACTCCAAGGCAGACCAAACAATAGTTGTTAGGCTTCATGCCACTTTCTTGGAGGAAGAAATGGATCTCCTTAAGAAGGTTGAATTTCATGAGATGAAATACGACACAGCCAGTATCCAATCTCAACCTAATCCTTCCACTTTAATTTCTCCTAATTATGTTCCACTGAGAATGTCAGAAAGAGTTTCTAGACCACAGGATAGACTTCAGTATTATAATAATGAAGTTTATCTAGTTACCCCTGATGATGAGGATACGGGTCCTAATACTTATCAGAAAGCTACATTAGATGTAGATGCATCTCAATGGAATAAAGCCATGAATGCTGAAATAGATTCCATGTATGACAACAGTGTCTGGACTTTAGTAGATCCACCAGATGGTATAAGGCTAATTGGATGCAAATGGATTCACAAAAGGAAGAAGAGTGCTTATGGTAACGTGGAGACCTATAAAGCTAGACTTTTTGCAAAAGGTTATACTCAAATTCAAGGAGTTGATTATGAGGATACCTTTTCACCTATAGCTATGCTCAAATCCATCAGGATATTGCTAGGTATAGTTGCATACCATGTAAAACCCCGGATCTTGATGACCTAGTATGATGAATGATATGATGTATTAAAATTTTTTAAGAATATAATTTTGGTGTATGGGTGTTTGTAATGAAGTAGGTAAGAGTATAGAATACTCTTAAGTGTTAACAAGGGTTATGCCTTAGCGTACCCTCAACTTTGAAAAGCTCTAGTTCGCTCATACCTGATCAGAATAGAGTGATTCTTGAATTTTTAGAAAGCTATCGGAAACCTCTTCTAGGTCCATGTTGATCACTTTTCCAGATTTTGAGTCGAGGTAGAGTCAAACGTCCGATTTCCGGAATCGGATCTGCTGCAAAAAAGGGGTTAATAAAACCCATTCGCATGTCAGTCAGATTTAGAGCCATGTTGGGTAATTAAAAACTCAAAATCAGAATTTTTATAAAACACCAAAGTTGTTCCACTTCGAAAGATGAATCCAATGCAAGTTGAATCGTCAAAATCCGACAAGCGAGTCAAAAGTTATGGCCGGAATACGAAAACATAAAAATCCTAAAAACATTCGGCAAAAGTTCTGATCGTTTAGAGGGTTTTGGTTTACCCTAAACCTAACAAGAGTTCTTGAGAGAGAAAGGAAGAAGAGTTATAGATCATCAAGAGGGTTTTGGGATTGAAATCAAGAGGAGCATAAATTAAGGGTTTGATCTTCCCAAATCAAGTAGGGATTCTACTCAAAGGTTTTCTCAACCTAGGAATTGATCAAGAGGTTAGTGATTCTACTAATTAACCTTGTTATCATGCTAAGATTTGAAAAGATGATTAAAGGGTGATATTAGCTTTACAATGATGCAAATAACAAATGTATGATTTTGGGTAAACTTGATTATGGTCAAATGAGTAAATGAGGGTATATGATTTAGGGGTTTTTCCATAATAAGGATGAATATGGCTATACTTATAAGTGAATGAAATTATCTCTAAATAAACTATGATTTTAAGTTTAATGTGATGAAATGGGTTTAGAAGCCATTATCTTGGTGATGTGATGCAATGTATGAAAATACTTCATGTTCCTAGAAATGATTCAAGTATAGATGATTGAATATGTGATTTAGCATGAATATGATGCAAATGAGAAATATACGATTTGGGGTAAAACTATATAATGATCAAATGTGTAAATAGGGAATTGAGATTTGGGGGTTTTTCAATAAGAGAGTTAATATGCCTATGTTTACAAGTGAATGTTAATGTCTCTAATTAAATTATGATTTTAAGTATAATGTGATGAATTAGGCTTAAAAGCCATGGTTTTGATGATGTGATGAAATGAATGGAAATATGCTATTTTTAGAATTTTCCAATGATACTACAATGCTAATAGGACTTGTATGAATCCATATGAATTGTTAAGGCTTTACATATATACACGATGATGCTCACAAGCACTCCACGCACTATAATTTTTGCATGACCAAGGTTTTCGCATAAGCATGTATTTCAAGAATCATAAACAAGGTCAAAGGCATTCATAAGAAAGACGCATAAGCATTGACAAAGCCAAACTTTGGGTTGATATTCTAAGATCGGTTACTTCATGCTCACAAGGATCAAGTCTAAGATCTTGCATAAACTCCATGGATCATAAGTCTCGCAAGGCTTTTCAAGAATTCATAAGAAACTCATAAGTCTAAGATCTTGCATATGTCTCCAAGGATCATAAGCTCACAAGAACAAGCTCACAAAGACTCATAAGCTCACAAGAGGCTCACAATGACTCGGTGCTCATAAGAAAGCTCATAAGAACTCTAAGCTCAAAAGAACTTATAAGAAAACACGAGGCTCACAAGCATTCATAAGAACGCATAAGCATACATCAGATGATTTGTTTTCCATAAAAAGAACAAGTTTTAAGAAAGGTTTTCTAAGAGGGGTTTTAAACATGAATTTTGTTACTTGTGTTCCTTTACGCACTTATATGTATTATTATTCTATCATAGCATTGTTAGCTAGTAGTTTTCGCTCACTGAGTATTCCATGCTCAGCCGTACATGTTATGTCGGCAGGGACACGGGTTCCCTTTGACATATATGATCAAGGGCCTTGGATAGAGAAGGATTATGGAGAGGAGGAGCCATATGTGGAGCCTTAGGAGGAGGCAAGGGACTTAGACTGCTGGCCCTATCTAGACTACTGCTGAGTGGAGAGATTGTGGGGTTTCTTTTGTATTTTGATAGGTGGGCATGTCCACCTTTACTTTTGTCATGTATGTACAAACTTAGAACACAGATGATATGTAAAGAAAAGAAATTTTTGGGTTACGCTTCCGCACTATGATAAAGCTTCTGCATTACTTTATGTTCCATTATGTATTGCCTTGTGGATTTTGACAGGATGGTTTGGTATCGGATACGGCATATCACGAGCCAAAGTATCCCTAACTCCTAGGGGTATTTGGGTCGCAACACACCATGACTATGAGATATGGCAAATGGATGTCAAAACTGTTTTCTTTAATGGAATGTTAGATGAAAACATCTATATGAAGCAACCAGAAGGCTTCATTGCTCCTAACTAGGAGAATATGGTATGCAACCTCAACAAGTCGATATATGGTTTGAAACAAGCTTCAAGAAGCTGGAACCAAAGATTTGATCTTTCCATCAAAGAGTTTGGATTCCAAAAGAATTCTAAAGAATCTTGTATTTACAAGAAGGACAAAGGGAGAGCGGTAGTGTACCTAATTCTTTATGTAGATGACATCCTACTCATTTGGAATGATGTAGGGATGTTGTCATCAGTCAAGATATGGCTTTCTCAGCATTTCTCAATGAAAGATTTGGGAGAGGCATCCTATATTCTAAGAATAAAGATTCTAAGAGATAGGAAATGCCGAATGTTGGGATTAAGCCAAACTTCCTACATAGACAAGATTTTGTCTAGGTACAGTATGAGTGATTGTAAGACAACACTCATTCCTTTCAGACATGGTATCACTTTGTCTAAAAAGATGGCCCCTACATCAGCTGATGAGATCGAGCAGATGAAGAGATGCCCTTATGCTTCGGCAGTTAGGAACCTCATGTATGTCATGTTATGTACTAGACCGAATATCTGTCATGCGGTAGGAGTTGTTAGTCGGTTTCAAAGCTATCCAAGTATGAGATAATTAGACTGCAATGAAGCATATCTACCTAAAAAGGACTAGGGATTATGTGTTTACTTTTCACATAGAGTTAATATCTTCTCATTAATGAGAGATAGAGGCAAGATGTAGTGGTTACAAAGATTAGGTCTCAACTTAATGTTGCTAACCCGATGACTAAGGCTTTATCAGATAAAGTATTTGTAACACACTTAGATAGTATGGGATTGAAATCTATGACACAATGACTTTTAGGGAAAGTGGGAGATTGTTAGACATGATGCCCAGAAAAGTCATTTAGATTGTTAGATTCTTATTAATTTGATTAATAAAGACTTCTTCTTAATCTATTGTGTATTCATTATGGGTAATTGACCATGATCATGAGATGATCTATACGATATGAGATATCGGTAAAGGTCCATAGGATATATTGTAGGAAAGTTATGTGATTAGATTATCACGGGTAGATAAAACTTTCCGGTTCCTTATACCTTAGATAGTCACAGCTGTGGGTGAAGCTAAGCACTTTACTTATATGGCTGCCAGAATACAGAGATGTTCTCAATAGTTGAGATGTAGTTCTATCTCCAACTATTGTAGTGGAGACTACACATCAGCATATGGGTGCTTAAATGTACACTGACTGATTGCATTCAATGAGAGACCTCTTGCATAAACATACTATCAGATAGTTGGTCTCTCATTCACATTGAACGGTTTCGATGATCCTTAGATCTGATGAGTTCATCTATGACTGAGCAGTGATCTAACTGTTTTGATTCCACCAACGTATTTTCTAACTTAAGGAATACAATACAGTGGTAATTGGATAGTCAGAAAGCTGTTCGAGTCATGATAAATTTCAAACAAGAAATTCATGCTAATTAATTTGAGAGATTATCCAAGTTCCGGGTAAGACAGTTGATTAAGTTCAAATCCTGCACAGGTGATTATGAAAACAAAATAAGTTTTGAAATATACCTTTTTTTTTTGGGGGGGGGGAAAGCTACTCAAAAGGAGTGGGGGGTTTGGCAGACCCCTACCTGTTTATTAATTAAATAAAATGGGGGGGACATAAAACCTTACCCCTACAATGACACAACCAGGGGGGGACATAAAACCTTACCCCTGTAAGGACACAACAAGGGGGGGACATAATACCAAAACCCCTAAAGAGACACAAAAGGCCAGGGGAATTAAAAACCCCCAGCCTAACACAAGGACACAAAAAAAAACAAAACAAAACAAAGACAACACATTAAGATCTTCTGATATTCCTTATGCCCAATTTATCAAGGAAAATAAGAGATTGGAGCCGAGGAGGGCACTCCTGTCTAGAAAGAAAAGTACCATTAAGATGAGTATCACATCCATAATTGGCTAAAAAATCAGCCACCTGATTAGCTTCCCTGTATATGTGATGAATATTAGAAACTAATCTGAGAACTTTATTTATCTGTTTATTCCAATACGAAGCAGTCCATGAGTGAGTAGACTTCCCATTCCAAGCTTCAACCAGAGTTTTAGAGTCAGAATCAATGTCAATCTGCGAATACCCTCTAGATTGACAAAGCAAGATACCATCAAGCAAGGCTCTAGATTCAGCCACATAACTAGTACAGTGATCATAATAAGCAAAGAAACAAGCTAGAATATCTCCATTGTGGTTTCGAATGATACCTCCACCTCCTGCTATACCTGGATTACCTCTTGAAGCCCCATCTACATTAAGTTTAATTCTTCCAATTGTAGGACGAATCCACTTGACAATAGAAATGAAAGCTCTTTGCTTTTGAGGAGAAGTACCAATATTTAGTATAGAGAAATCCAATCTCTTCTTTTTGGAATACTTCCCATAGCCATCATTCCATGATTAATACGGGCAATAAGACTATCAGAAGATTTCTTGGTACCTTTTAATCTGCGAGAACACCTTTCTTTCCAAATTTCCCATATAATAAGAAGGGGAAGCAATATGTAGAGTTCATTCTGGATGCTGTCAAAAGCTCTGAACCACCTCATCAGAAAACATTGGATGGTGTCACTGGGCTGAATGATGATAGAACAATAACCTACAAAATACCTCCATATACGAGCTGCAATATTACTATGAAAAAGAAGATGAGTTAGATTTTCAATGTGGCCATTGGTGCAACAGGTGCAACAGCTAACAAAAGTAATACCAGTAGATTGAATCTTGTTATCAGTTGATACTGCACCATACATTACCTTCCATCCAAAGATTTGAATTTTCTTTGGGACAATGTCATTCCAAATATACTTACTCCATTCTTTCCGAGGGAAAGGATTTCTAGTGTTCTCCCAAGCAGACTTAACTGAAAAATTACCTTTGGAATTGGGGCTCCATATGAAAACATCCTCTGATTCAGAAAGGAAAAAACCAGCTTTTCTAATAGCTATTTGAAGATGAATAGGCAAATATTCATTAACCATAGAGAAATCCCAGTTAGCATTATAATCAAGCATATTAAAAATAACTGGAAAAGAATTAGGAGTAGAAATAGCATAATCTATGAGAGGAACCTCTCCAAACCATCTATCAAGCCAAAAATTTATCCTAGAACCATCACCAATTAGAGAAATCGAATTATAAATCACATGCTTACAGAGAAGGCTAATTTCGATCCAAGTTTTAGAAGAGCTCGCCCTGTAGGAAGCATTCCAAATATGCTTAATTTGATACTTATCTCTAAAAAATTTAGACCAAAGATTAGATGATTGATAAAGGTTCCAGGCTTGTTTAGCTCTAAGGGCTAAAGCAAAGTCATTCATTTTCCGAATTCCTAGACCATCTTCCAAAGTGGGAAGGGAACAAACTTTCCAGTTAACCCAGTGACGCTTTTTAACTTCATTAGTATTATTCCAAAAAAAGCGAGCCAAAATGTTATCAATTTGGTTTGTTATAGCTTTAGGTACATGAATACCAACTAGTAAATAAGTGGGAATGGAGGATAAAACATGTTTAATCAGAATAAGTCTCCCACCCGAAGATAGAAATTTGGATTTCCAACCTTCTACCTTAGCATTTATAGAATCAATAAGGGAGTTGAAATACACCTTTTTAAGGCGACCCTTGTAAATGGGAACTCCCAAATAACGAAATGGGAAATTCTTTCGAGGGATCCCCACCCAGTTAGATATGGAATCTGATCTTCTTCTAGACATGTGATCAGAGCAATAGAAAGCACTTTTTTCTCTATTAATTAATTGCCCTGACGACTTTTCATAAGAGTCAATAAAATCAAAAAGTTTCTTAATATTATTCTTCTTGCCATTGCAAAATAAAAGGGTATCATCCGCAAAGAGAAGGTGAGTAACCGAGTTACCAAATCTCCCTAATTTATAAGTAGAAGAAAGACTCACAGAGATATGTTTGATACCCCGACTAAGAACTTCTTCCGCTAGAATAAAAAGAGCCGGAGAAATAGGATCACCTTGCCGGAGACCTCGCGAGCTCTGAAAAAAACCTTGTAAACAGCCATTGATAAGAATAGAAAAGGATTGATTAAAAAGACAGCCACGAATTAATCTCATAACCTCTTCATTAAAACCCATTTTACCCAAGACTGCAAAGATGAAATTCCACTCCATTCGATCATATGCTTTAGACATATCAAGTTTAAAAATGGCATTACGTCCAATAATTTTCCTATCAATATCTTGCACCATTTCCTGAGCAATACTAACATTATCTAAGATATTTCTACCTTTAACAAAGGCACTTTGCTCCTCAGAAATAATGTTGGGAAGCAATAAACCAATTCTATCAGACAAGATACGCGATATGATTTTGTAAAAGAAATTACATAAGCTAATAGGCCAAAATTCCGAGAAAGAAGTAGGAGAAATACATTTGGAATTAAGGCAATAGCAGTCGCATTTATAGCTCTAGGCATATCAGCAGTCAAGAAAAAAAATGTAATAGCATGGAAAAGATCATCTTTAATTATATCCCAACAAGACTAAAAAAAATATCCAGTATAACCATCTGGACCAGGAGCACTATCAGCCGACATGCTAAAGACAACATTTTTGATCTCTATAATTGTGGGTGACATAGAAATAGTATTATTATTATCCTCAGTAATAAGATTAGGAATAAAATTCAATATAGTAGAATCAATCATAGAATTGTTAGAAGTAAGCAGATTTTGAAAGAAGGAAACTGCTTCCTTCCCAATATCCTCCTGATTATCTAGCCAATTTCCTTGAGCATCTTTGATTCTATGGATTCCATTCCGACATCTTCTAGAATTAGTGACCATGTTGAAAAATTTTGTGTTGTTATCCCCCTCTTTCAGCCATTGGATTCTAGATTTTTGTCTCCAATAAATTTCTTCTTGGAGGAGAACAGACTGCAACTCAGTTTTAAGCTTAGATAATCTATCATGTTTTTCCTCATCCCAAGAATTTTGAATTTCCTCTTCCAGAAAACCTATTTGATTCTCTATTTCTTTCAGTTTTATGGAAACATTACCAAAGACATCTCTATTCCAAATTTTTAGGGTTACTTTTAATCTTTTAAGTTTTAGGAAGAAAGTCATAATAGGATTAGCTGAAATAGGGGAAACCCAAGAGTCAGTCACAACTCTAGAAAAATCCGAATGAGAAATCCACATTTGCTGAAATTTGAAAGGAGAGGGACGATTAATGGGAGCTTCACCAAATACAAACAAAAGGGGAGAGTGATCTTATGCAATTCTAGATAGATGAGAAACCGTCGAGTAATGGAATTTATGAGTCCACTCAGGATTGATTAAGATACAATCAAGACAGGCATAAATACGATGAACACCCTGTTGATTGTTACACCAAGTGTATTTGTTACCAGAAAAACCAGCATCCATCAGGCCCAAATCATTAATCATAGTTTTAAAATCTTCCATAGAGTCATAGTTTACATCCCTACCTCCCATTTTTTCATTAGAAACAGCAATAGCATTAAAATCACCACCGATGAAAAAAGGACCAGAATAAGTATTAAAAGCAACATTAAGATCTGCCCAAAGGGAAAGTCTCTCCTGTCTTGTACATTTGGCCTAAATGAAAGCGCATCTAATCTGAACCATAGAGTTATCGCATACGTCTACAACTAACATTTGATCAGAAGAAGAAATATAGGATACAGTAATAATATTTTTCCAGAACAACCATATCTTATCATGATTAAAGTTAGAATTAAAGTGATTGTCCATACCAACAAAAGAACATATTTCATGGATAGAGTCAAATTTTTTTTTTGGTTCAATAATAGCCGCTAAGGAAACAAGATTAGAAGAAATTAAATTTTTTAATCTAGCTTTAGAAGCCAAATTTCCAACTCCTCTTATATTCCAGATTAAATATTTATTCATTAATAATATTTTTGGAGTTTGTTTCTTTAGAGAGAACCGCAGTTCTAGATCGAGTAACTCTGTCCGTTGTGGCACTAATTTTAGTTGAGTTATTTTTCCGTTTTGAATTTTCCAAAGGCTGATTGATAAATAATTCCGAATTAAGGAGTTTTTTGGAAAACTTTAACCCATCTTTTTTAAAATCTTCTATATTAACTAAAGAACAAACTTCAAAAGTGGAATGAAATTCCATAGTTTGAGATTGTTCTTTAAATTTAGTCCCCATATTCTGATTTTGAGAGGTAGTATCTAGATTTTCTATAGTCTCCACTAGATTGTTCCACATACAATAACGATTTAAGTATTGAGAATTAATTCGAAAGGATATGTTTTCTGACATCCGAAGACCATTTAACTCAGATTTAGATAGGATAGTATTCCTTTCCAGGGCACTATTGGATTCATTAATTACCTTGTTGGTATTATCAGATTTTGGGTTCTTATCCCTAGATAAAAACAGATTATTACCCTTGTTCAGCTCCATGCTTTGATTATCTGAATCTTGGAGAGAGTTTCTAATCATCACCGATTCTATAGCATGATATTCCTCAAGATGATCAGTGTTTTTATCAACTGAAATAATAGGAGAGATCATACCTTCCAAGACTTGCTGGGATTTATTTACGTTGAGTAAATCCACTTGGTTAGCACTATCTTTTTCCAAATCGGTTAAAAGGTATTATACTTATAAAAGGATTTTCTCAAAATTTTTTTCATGAAAAATTGTTTCTCATGGCTTAATCATAAGTCTTGGAAACCTGGATGATTTGCAATGGGCTATGGGTTAGATAGTATGTCAATCTCGAAGGCCCATTAGGGATAATGTATTTGGAAGGATAAATCGAATTTAAAAGTTCGTGTGGCGGGATCCGTAATGGTTAATATTCATACACTGGGATTCAATTGCAACATGGATATCTCACGTCACTTGCAATTCCGATGTAATTCCCGTTTAGGGTCAATGGGATAACATTGGGTAAGCCAGGGTAAGAATGTCCTAGAGCAATCTGTGGAGGTGCTCACATAAGAAATACAAGTTCAATAATTGATAAAAAGTTAATCAATTATTTAAGTGATTAAAAGTTAATCATTTAATTAAATAGATTAAAAGTTAATCTATGGTTTAAATTAATTGTTAATTTAAATCTAGGGATTATTTTATTAATTATTTAATTAAAATAATTAAAGGAGAAATGGAACTGACCCATATCCATAAACCCATTAAAATGGACCTTTAATATGGGCCAAAGCCTATGGGTTTAAATCCTAGGGTGGGGCGTGCACTTGAGGAATCCTAATTGGATTAGGATTGTGTTAATTGAATAATTATTGAAATATAATTCCTTTTATAATGGAAATAAAATCCAATGGTTGGATTGCAATAAGGATTAAGATGACATAAAGTTGGATTGCAAAAAGAAGTTTAAAGCTCCCCAAAACTCACGCCCCTTTAGTGCTCACGTACCCCCCCTTGTGGACTCCTAGTGTAGAGCCGCGGACCTTTTCACAGTTAATGCATTACACTTTCGCTGTCATCTTGCCTTTAAAGAGGTATAATTAATAAATAAGGAGGAAATTGGAAATTCTGAAACGTCAAAAATGTTCCTTTTCGAAGTACGAACCCAACGCAAGTTGAATCGTCAAAATCGGACGAACGAGTCAAAAGATATGGCCAAAACAGTTTGGGCCTGCAGGCAATCGTAGCTCGGTTATGTGCTAAGGACGTAGCTCGGAAGGCGCTAAGGTCGTGCTCTGATAAGGCACAGACAACGCATAGACAACGTACTCTGACAACGTATACGTTGTGCATCCGTTGTACAGCAACAACGGGTACGTTGTGCAGCAACAACGGGTACGTTGTGCGGGTACGTTGTGCAGCAACAACGGGTACGTTGTGCAGCAACAACGGGTACATTGTATATAACACAACGGACAATGTGTTCAGCACTGTTCACAGCACAACGTGTTCAGCACTGTTCACAGCACAACGTGTTCAGCACTGTTCACAGCACAACATGTTCGGCACTGTTCACAGCACAATGTGTTCAGCACTGTTCACAGCACAACGTGTTGGGCATTCGTGTGTTTGCAGAAACTTCAGTAAGGGTATTATGGTCTTTTGGTCGGTTCACTCTTACCTTAAGAGTTTAACCCGAGCCTTTAGGGCTCATTCTCAACACTTAGAGAGATTGGGAGATAAGAAGAGAGGAGAGGGCGATTCCTAAACCTAGGGTTTCCATTTTGGAGAGAAATCAAAGGGTTTTAAGACCCTAGATCACTTCCAGTCTGGGTTTTCTCCAAGATCTCGGCTCAAGCACTCGTGGAGAGCGTTCTCCAAGCTAGGGCAGCAGCTACACAGTCGTTTTGGAAAGGGGATTTCTTCCTCACTTGATCAAGGTCAGTACTTCTTGCTACCCTCCTAGTTATAGTTCCTCTTTCCCCTTTATTTCTCTTTATTTTCCTTTATTTACACATGTGTTATGAGATGGATGGTTGTGAATGGTGAATGGAGATGGAATGGGCTACTGGATGCCAATGGTAGTGTTGTGATGATTATAATGGGGAGGGCATTGTTCCAATAATGAACATACATGTACGATTTGAGTAAAACCCATCTAGAAAAGCATGTTGTAGTGTAAATCGATAATGAACACACCATGTTTGATGAAATGCCAAGGTGAATAAAGTGAGTTGTAATTTAGGAAATGCATGCCTAATAAATTATGGATATTGCTAGGGCCTATGATAGTGTGTTTTCTTGCTTTCCCTAAATGACATGAATATTACATTGATCAATCATTGATGTTATATGTGTTGTGAAATCACCCAAATGTCATATTTAAATTTAAATGCAAGTATGTACACGGTTCCCACGAGCACGGCATGCATGACATGATTTATCGAGGATTTCAAGAACATGGTTAGAGGTGGGACATATCCTACGATATGTTTTACCTCGCTTTTCACAAGAAGACAAGAACCAACATTACACGAGGGGTCTCCTCTCACTCACAAGTGCATATCATGAAGAAGGGCCTCCCTTCCCTCGCAAGTACATACATATCATGAAGAAGGGTCTCCCTTCCCTCGCAAGTGCATTGCATAAAGAAGGGTCTCCCTTCCCTCTCAAGGCATCTCTCAAGCGCATCTCACAGGGATATCTCGCAAGTGTATCTCACAAGTTACATGATCACAAGCAAGCACGCACGACATGCATGACATGACACGTACGACACGACATACAAGAATCAAGCAAGATAGACAAGACAAGCTTTCAAGTACGAAAAGATATTTCAAGCCAAGTCAAGTGCACGATGTTTTCAAAAGGTTTTATCAGTTTTCTACGAAATACAAGCATGATTATAAACTGTTTTACTTCCTTGTATGATATGAATTGTTTCCTGCTTTATGTATGTTATCCGTATGCTATGACTGTTGGTTAGTGCTTAGTACCCGCTGAGTATTCCATGCTTAGCCGTACTTCTTATGTCGGCAGGTTCTGAGGGAGCTGCTGCTCCATTTGATGTTTGTGCTCCTGGTCCATGGGTGGAGGAGGAGTACGTCGAGGAGCCTTTGGAGGAACCTCCTGTAGAGGGTTACTATTAGGTGGTTGTAGATTCTGAGTGGATTAGCTGTGGGTGAGATGAGAGATATACAGTCATGTATTTTGGCGGGTCTGTCCGCACTTTCTTTTGATTACTTTTTGTATAAACTTGGATTTTCATGTGTATATACTTAGAGGTTTGTTAGACTTCCGCTGTGTTTTATAGTTATGTTTCCGCTGTCATCCTCTATTGTATATGCTCTGTGGGTTTTTGCAGGTTGGTTTGTCAAGCAAGTCATGTAAGCCATGATTAGTCGTCCAAAGTTCACTCTAACTCCTAGGGTGGGTTTTGGGTCGCGACACCTAGTTTGACTAGGTTTCATTCTCTTGTGTAGGATGTTGACTTATCCCTTTAATTAAGGAACCCTCTTATTAGAAGAACTCCTTAATTAGTAGGTATTCTATAATTAGAGTAATTATAGATAAACTAGGATATTGTTTAATTAATAATAAGTGTTATTATTGATAAACAATTCCTAAAAGATAAGATCAAGTTAGAGTAGGATTAGGATAGGATCCAGTCTATAAATACCCCAACACCCTAGACCATTAAGCACTTTTCTCCAAAAAAATTTCTCTTCTCTCCTCTCTCTCTCCAAACAGTAAGACCCTAGGGAGACCCCTAGGGATTTTCATGAGCTATATAGGTGGTGCAAATTGGGTTTTGCTTTTCTAGGATTTTGAACCTTAGTATTTTTGGTGATAGTAGGTCTACACCTTTGATCCATCTTCTTCCTCTTGCTTCAATAATTCCAAAGGAGATTCTAAAGCTTCGTGGGGATAGCGAAGAATAAGGATCGAGCTTCTAGTATTTTTTCAGAGAAATCTCTACAAAGAATTTTGACGGTTCGAGTGGATTAAGTTTCACCGGTGAAAAGCATTCACCGAGGTGATATGACTAAAACTCTTAGATAATTTTGATGCTTTCTATAATGTTAAGATCTAGGGGATCCAGTTTCCGCATAAATTTTTATCTGGATCCCCCTTCAATAGAAAGATGATAAGGAGGGTTTTTACCTAGAAAGTTGTTGGATAGAAATATGTGTGGTGTATTTCAGTGCGTTGAAACCAAGAGTATAAAATGCTCTAAGTCCTTGGGAGTTTAAACAAAGAGTATGCATGATTCGAGAAATGTGGGTCATGAAGCAAAGATTAAAAAAGACTCTAGAAGAAATTGAGTGGTGTTAGTGTGCAAAGGAAGGGTAAAGGAAATACTCTAAGTGGGTAAAAGCAAGGGTATAAAATGCCCTAAGTGCTTAAAGGGTTGTAAGTGAATAGTGTTGTAAATAGCGTTTTTCAAGGCCTAAAGCCTTAATGGAATTATGGCTTCATGTTTTAAAATGAAATAAGGTTTCAAATGAATAAAAATATGTATGGAAAGTGTTTTAGGGTGTTTGGGATAAATGGAAAATGAGAGTATAACATACTCCAAGTGTCAAAGAAAGGGATGCTTAAATATACCCTCAGATTTAAAGAGCTCTAGAGTTCTCGCCACTGATCGGAATTAAGTGATTATTGAATATTTGGAAAGATATCGAAACCCTCTTTGAGGTCCATGTTTATCACATTTTCATATTTTCAGTCGAGGATGGGTCAAACGCCAGATTTTCGGAAACAAGTCTGTTGAAAATCTGGGCTGCTGAAATCCATTTTCGGACCAGTCAGCTTTATGGGTAATTTAGTCCATGAATAAAGAAGAATTAGAAATTTTGCAAAACATGAAAGTTGTTTCCCTTTGAAAGATGAATCCAACGAAAGTTGAATCATAAAAATTGGATAAGCGAGTCAAAAGTTACAGTCGAAATACAAAAGTGAGAAAAACCTAGGCCTGTCATAACTTCACTAGTCGACGAGTGGAGTTCACTAGTCGACGAGTGAGCGTCACTCGTCGATGAGTCAGCCCCGAAATGGCCAAAAAAAACATCCTGTAACAGCCCAAAACTCTTCCACCAACCTTGGGAGATATTTTGGGATTTTTTGCACCCTTTAGCCTATAAATAGATGGGATTTCGTGGGTATGGATTTACCCAAACCTAAAACTTGGATTTTTGAGAGATTGAAGAAGAGAAGAAGAAGAAGAATACTTTGATTCTCAAACCATTCTCCTCAGACCAAAGTGAAGTTAAATTCTTACTTCTAAGGTTGGTATTTTACTATTTTCGGTGTTTTAGAGTTTGGGTTTTCTACCCAAGGTGATTCTTAAATTCTTAAATCAAAAGAGGGGTTTTTGGCTTGTTTTCCAATTAAGGTTCAGGCTTCTCAAAGCTTCAACCATGTTTCTTCAAGCTTGATTCTTGTTCCACAGAAATGTAAAAAGTTACTTTTGAGGTAGATACACTCTACTATCTAACCTTGGTTATTCTTTCAATAAAACCATATTTTACGGTGTGTTCTTGGATCAATTGAAATGATGGATTCTCATGGTTTGTAAGCTATCACTATTATTGAATTTCTATGATTATGATTCCATGTTTTTAAGCTTTCTAAGTATAGTATGATGTTCACAAGCACTCTATGCACCCTATGTCTTACATGTCTCGCATAATTTGAAGGTTTTCTTATAAGTCGAGTTTATCGAAACATTCATAAGGATTTCTAAGAACTCATAAGCTACCAAGTTCAAAAGCATTGATAAAGTCAAACTAAGGGTTGGACAAGGATAGGGCATATCTAAGGATATGTCATATCTAGCTCAAAGAAATCTCATAAGAAATTGGATAAAGCCAACGGGAAGGCTAGTCAAGGATATTGGCAGCCCACTTCTATGTATTCAATGAAGGGTATTTAAATGCCCGGCTCTAAGTCTTTTCACGGGTGCTAAGGTCTGGCTCTAAGTTAAGCTCATAAGTAAATCTCATAAACTCATAAGTGAATTTCATAAGTGCTCTAAGTCTCTAAGCTCATAAGAACTCAAGGAGGTTGGTAGCCCACGGTTTTGCGGGTACTAACCTCTTGCTCATAAGAAAGCCTCATAAGAAATCTCACAAGAACAATAAGGCACTCTAAGAACTTAAGGCACTCTGAGAACTCATAAAACTTGATTCTCATACGCTCATAAGACTCATAAGGTTTGGGATTTCATAAGAAATTCATAAGAAATGGTTTTGGAATTGGTACGGGTTTTCACGGATTTCTATGCTCCACGGCTCTATGTCTTGCATGCTCCATGTTATTATTATCTCACTGTTAGCTAGTAGTTTGTATGTTACTGAGTATTTTATGCTCAGCCGAATTATTGACTTCGGCAGGTGCACGTGTTCCCTTCGATGTTTGTGGTTCGGAGCCTTGGATTGAGGAAGAATACTACGAGCCGGAGCCTACCATGGATCATTACCAGGATGAGGGGGCACTAGATAGGCAACCTGATTTCGATTTCTGTTGAGAGACTGAGAGAAAGTGTACTTATATTTTGATGGTATTGAGAGTGGGACTTGTCCACTCCATGCTTCATATTTTAGACATGTTCTGTTAGTTCAGACTTGAACCTAACAATAGGAGTGTTATTAAATTGCTTCTACTTTGTTTCCGCTATATGTTCTCAATTGTGTACTCTGACAGGATGGTATATATGCCTTATGTGTCATATAGGACAGTATGACACAGCGGTCACGTACTGAGGTATCCTTAACTCCAAGGGGGTATTTTGGGTCGCGACACTTTACTTATAATTATTCAATATGTGATATTTCTATGATTTGGTTGATGATTATAATTATTATGTATTTATAAAAACATACTAATGATATTATATTGATAATGCATAATATTGACACTTAGTTATATAATAACTCAAGCACCCTATTGATTAATGAATGTCTGGCACACGTATTGATTGATACGGGATCAACTCATGCATTTGTTACACCTAGTTTTGCAAAGGGATTTGTCTCAGAATCGAGTCAATAAGATAAGGAGTTATCCATCTCAACTCCTATCGGTAGATCAGTAGTCACCAACCAAGTATACTGAGCTTGTGTCATCCAAGTGGGACAACATAAGTTACCAGCAAACCTAATCATCCTAGACTTCCAAGATTTTGATGTCATTCTTGGAATGGATTGGCTTGCAACTTACCATGGACAAATAGATTGTTTTGACAAGATGGTGAAATTCAAGCCAGTTAATGGAACTCCCTTCCATTTTAGAGGATTGAAGAAGAAAGACATTGCTAGATTTGCAGCCTTAAGTCTTTCGAATCCAAAAGGAAAAGATGGTTCTGTCATTCCAGTAGTCAGTGAGTTCCTGGATGTTTTTCCTGACGAGTTACCAGGGCTACCACCAGATAGGGAAATTGAATTTGTCATAGACCTAGCTCCAGGCACTACACCAATTTCTAGAGCACCATATAGGATGGCTCCAGTAGAACTAAAGGAGTTGAATGAGCAAATCGAGGAATTACTAGAACAGGGTTTCATTAGACCAAGTGTGTCACCATGGGGAGCACTAGTTCTCTTTGTAAAGAAGAAAGATAGGTCGATGAGGATGTGCATCGACTATTGACAACTAAACAAGGTCACAATAAAGAACAAATACCCGTTGCCACGGATTGATGATCTGTTTGACCAGTTAAAGGGAGCAAAGTTTTTCTCTAAGATAGATCTAAGGTCAGGGTATCACCATTTGAAGATTAGATCAGAAGATATCCTTAAATCAGCATTCAGAATGAGATAAGGACACTTCAAGTTTCTGGTTATGCCTTTCAGCTTAACAAATGCACCTGCAGCATTTATGGACTTGATGAATAGGGTATTCAAACCAGCCTTGGACTGTCATGTGATAGTATTTGTGGATGACATCCTTGTATACTCACCAACCCGGGAGGATCATGAGAAGCATCTTCGGGTTATACTTGAGACTTTGAAAGAGTATAAGTTGTATGCTAAACTGAGTTAATGCGAGTTTTGGTTTGAGAAGGTGGCATTTCTAGGCCATGTCGTATCATCAAAAAGGATTTCAATAGACTCTTCCAAGATTGAAGCTATTGCAGATTGGGATAGGCCAAAGAGTTACAGAAATCAGGAGTTTGTTAGGCCTCGCAAGTTATTATAGAAAATTTGTAGAGGGATTCTCTAGCTTGGCAGCACCACTTACTCACCTGACCAAGAAAAATGTCAAGTTCGCATGGGAAGATAAATGCGAGCAGAGTTTCTTGGAATTGAAAAAGCGCCTCACTATGGCCTCAGTCCTTACTGTTCCATCAGGTAGTGGTGGGTTTGTAGTTTATAGTGATGCTTCGCATGTTGGATTAGGTTGTGTTCTCATGCAACATGGTAAGGTCATTGCCTATGCATCTCGGCAATTCATCTAGGCACTATCTGTATGGAGAAAGAGTTCAAAATTTTTACAAATCACAAAAGCATCAAGTACTTATTCTGTCAGAAAGAGCTCAACTTGAGACAGCGCCGTTGGGTAGAGTTTTTGAAAGATTATGATTGTTCGATTCAATATCATCCGGGAAAAGCTAATGTTGTAGCAGATGCACTTAGCAAAAGGCCCTCCGGTTTATTAGCACACTTAAGGGTCAAAGGATGGAAATTGTTAGAAGGCATGTCTAACAATGAAACAAGTTTCAGTCTTTGTACCTCTGGACTGTTAGTAGCTAATATTGCAGTCAGGTCATATATTCGAGACAGAATCATAGAGTTGCAAGGGTTTGATGAAGAATTGTTAGCTTATCGAGCCAAGTCCTTCGAAAATGGTCCATATAGTGATTTACATGGAGAAATTAATTAATTTAATTATTAATTAAATTAAAAAGCTTTAAGAAGGTCCTAGTGCGTGGGATCTAAAGGGATCTCTTATTTCTAGTTGTGGGACCAAGTGCTTCACCTTTAGGTTGAAGCCTTGCTGCTAAGAAACATTTTCCTATAATACCATTAGGATCATAGAATTTTATCTATGTCCTTTGACTTCCACTAATCACAATAATGTCCATTAACACAATGTGACTAACCCCTAGAAATTAGAGAATTACTTGCAAGTATTATCTATTAAAAGATTTGTTTACAGACAAATCCTTCCACTTCCAATATTGTTATAAGCTTACGGGAAAATATCTTATATTGTCTGTAATCCCTAGCTTATAATGAGAACCATTTCTCTTTGATAATTTTAGTCAAACTTGGACTTTCAAAACTATTTGAAATTCTTTAAAAGAAATAATAATAATTATTACTTTCCTTTTACATAGAAAATAGCATTTTTGATAAAACCATTTCATCGAAAATACCAACACTGGTTTTCTAAGTTTGGTTTGACAAGTGTCAACTCAATATAAATTACTCTAAATGAAGAGTGTGGATTCCTTGTTGAGTGTACACACACTTCTTCTAGTATAACGTACATAACCCAACGAGCCCATATTTAGTTCGATGTATTGGATATTGACAATTGGCTACATTAAAGCTATATAGACAAATACTAGAGAAGATGTTGACCTCTCATGTTAAGAACATTTTGCCAAATAGACTACCTTAAATATACAGACAATATTTCTATGGGTATCCACTAAGCGTTCCTGTTACAATATAAGTACTTACTTATATCCACATCTTAGACAAGAGACTTTTCTCTCAATGATTGAGATTCATCACTCCATCATATGGAACTAACAGTGTGTAAGTTAGTAGGAATACATTGTTCAGATGTATCCTAAATAACTTAGAACAATTCTGGATCTACAAGAAACCAGAAAACCATATCTCCTTAGCAATTGGTTCAAAACCAACTGGATGGTTTTCCTATAATGTTACCTAAGGGAAAAAGTAGTCTCATCTTATGAGATACTTTTAATATGTTACCCAAGGTAAAAGACAATGTGTGAATGTAAATATGCCTTTATTAATAAAGTAGATTAGTACAATTCCGAAATGGCTTTTGTGGACATATATGTCTAACAACATCAGCCTACATAGGGAACCTGTCCTCATGACATTTCTGTCAGATTACAAAATACCTCTGACCTCAGCCAACGTGGAGAACCTATCCTCATGACATTTCTGTCAGGTTATACAACACCTCTGACCTCAAACAACGTGAGGAACCTATCCTCATGGCATTTCTGTTAGATGACACAATACCTCTAACCTCAGCCTACGTGAGGAACCTGTCCTCACGGCATTTCTGTCAGATGACACAACACCTCTGACCTCAGCCTACGTGGGGAACCTGTCCTCACGACATTTCCGTCAGACACCTCTGACCTTGGCCTATGTTGAGAACCTGTCCTCACAAAATTTCTGTCAGATGATACAAATACAATTCAACCTTTAGGGTGACATCATTCATCATTATAGCATCTATTAGGTGCGTACCTACGCATACAAGTCAATGCCCCTTCAAGGGTAACGTTCTTGAGTTTGTAAAATCAATACAAGACTGGGTCCGTAGACCCAAAACAACCCTAGGCCCATAAGCCAACTGCCATCCTAACTCTCCAGACTATCAGTCACAGAGGAACCCCAACTCTTTACAAACACCGCCTCTCCGGACCTAGTCAAAGAGGGACCACCGACGACATTTAACATAGGTTAGGTTTTCTAATCGTAGGAAATCCTCAATTAATCCAAACTTCGCTTTATTAATTGAACATGTTGGGCCTTGCGCCCGTGGATCAAGTCTGAGGGTACATAGTCCTGATGTAGGACATTAACCGTCCGATGAACTGGACTTGAAAAACCCAGCATTGGTATTTATCGATGAAATGGTTTTATCGAGAAGTTTATTTTCTATATAAAAGGAATATATAATTATTATTATTTCATTTAAAGAATTTCTAAAATAGTTTTGAAAGTCCAAGTTTAACTAAAAGTATCAAAGAGAAAGGGTTCTTAATATAAGCTAGGGATTAAAGACAATATAAGATATTGTCCTGTAAGCTTATAACAATATTGGAAGAGGAGGGACGCATCTGTAAACAAATCTTGTAATAGAAATACCTATGTAGCACCCCGGAACTTTTTTATGGCTAATGAATAGTGTATTCAAAGCCATATGGGATTCCCCGTGTGTAAAATTGGTGTTTATGATAAATTGGGTGATAACAACTCATGTGCAGCATGAAGGAGGGAGTTTAAAACCCTAAGAATGATGAAAATGAGGTTGGAAACACCCCTATGGGTCTGCAGGGGGAAGAAACCAAAATTTGGGGAGTGCGATCGATCCCAAGTTAGGTACGATCGATCGCATGCAGGCGAAATTGGTCCCAAACATTCTGAACCAAGTACAATAGATGGGTCTTCAGGTGCGACAGATCACAGGGATATGCGATCGATCACAAAGGTGTGCGATCGATCGCATGCAGGGAGAAATCAGACCAAAATTATGCGGGTTCTTGTGCGACAGATCACCCTCAGGTGCAATCGATCGCACGCGTGTGCTGATGCCGAAATTGAGGGTTTCAAACCCTTGTTTTATAAGGGGATTCATTTGGGGGTTTTCTTAGACAAAAGGAGGATCAAGAGGAGAGGAATAAATTGAGGATTTTCCAAGGGAGGGTTTGGATTGAAGTTCAAGTGAGGCTCAATCAAGGTTGGATCTTCCCCAAATCAAACTAGAGTTCCTTGAACTCCAAATCAAATGGGTTTTCTTCCAAAACAAGGAGTAACCCTCAAGGTTAGTACACCCTACTAACTACCTGGGTAATAACCTAGATTTTCTTATGAATGTAGTGTATTGATCTTCCTTATCTTCCCTTTCTTGTTGTAAGGCCTTAATTTCCCCAAAATGAACAAGATAATAAATGGTGTGGGATGTGTAAATGGATGAAGGGTGAATGTGATGTGTTGTGTGTGATGGAAAATGGTGGAAGGGCATTTAACGCATAATGAATACACCCCATGTGGTTGATGAAATGTATGCACTAAGAACCTAAATAGAATGACTATGAATGTGATGCACACTAAGTGTTCGATGAAATGCACAAATGAGAACTAAATGAAATAAATGAAGAAGATGAAAGTATGAATTATGTGGTTTTCTTAGAATGATAAATTGATCCAATGCTCAACATGTTTGTCTAATTCCCTCATTATTTTAGTAAGAATTGAAATACCCTATGCTATCCCTTTTATTGTACATGTCATTATGATTACCACAAGTGCTACACACACGCACGCACGAATGCATGCATTAACCGAAGTTTTTTGAAAGTATAAGTATATGTAAACAAACAAAAGCAAGACACGTAATTTACGAAACGCATGATAAAGCTGGACATCGGGCCGGTCAAGGGTAGGGCATATCCCTCGGATATGTCATACCTAGCTCACAAGTAAAAAAGCATGACAAAGCCGGACATCGGGCCGGTCAAGGGTAGGGCATATCCCTTGGATATGTCATACCTGGCTCACAAGTAAACAAGCATGATAAAGTCAGACATCGGGCCGGTCAAGGGTAGGGCATATCGCAAGATATATCATACCTGACCCACAAGAAAACAAGTTGATCAAGCCGGATAGAGGGCCAGTCAAGGATGTTGGTGTACCATTTTCTATATATATATTCGCTGAATGGAAATTTACATTCCTGGTTCACAAGTCACTACAAGGGCACTAACATCTACCTTACAAATAAACAGATCAAGGCAAGGCAAGTCAAGACATGTCAAGAACATGACAAAACAAGCATGACAAGTGTGATTCTAAAAAGGACAAGACAGGTGTGATTCCTACGAAACAAGACAAGACAAGAATAAGTTTTAAACATGACAAGCATGTTTTGAAAACACGAAAGGCTATTTTCAAGAACAAGACATGAATTTTAAAGAATGGGTTTTTATCGGAGTTTTCGCATTCACTCACGCATGTCACGATTATTACATTGTTCTACTTTTTGTGCTACGAAGGTCATATGTTGTTATAATTGCTTTAAATTGATGTGATGAATTATATCTTGTTATTGCTATTGTGTTTTGTTATTACTATTGTTAGTTAGTATCTTATACTCGCTGAGTATTCCATACTCAGCCGTACATCTCATGTCGGCAGGTATTGTGGATGTCCTCAACCCTGAGCCTTGGGTTGAGGAAGAGTATGTAGAGGAGAGAGAGCTGCCTATCTCGATGCAGACGCAGGCAGATAGAGATCTAGATGTATGGCTGTATCTAGATTACTGTTGCATGGAGGGACTGTGAGATTTTACCTCTTTTGTATTTTGATAGGTGGGCATGTCCACCTTTACTTTGATATGTTTTGTATAGAACTTGGAATACCAACCATGGTTATAGAAAGGGAAAAACTTGGTTTACGCTTCCGCATTGTATTTAAGCTTTCACACTCTGTATCATGTTTTATTTGTAAATTATTACCTTGTTCATACAGGATGGTTTGGCAGGTTAAGTATAGTCACACCTAAAGTATCTCTTAACTCTTATGAGGTATTTTGGGGTGCGACAACCTGCAAGTATTTCTCTAATTTCTGGGGGTTAGTCACACTGTGTTTGTAGCACCCCGGACTTTTTCATCCTTAATGAATAGCACCTTCGTAGCTAATTGGCCGTTTTTATGGTCTAATTAATAAATAAGGGAGAAATTGGAAATTCTAAAACGTCAAAAATATTCCTTTTCGAAGTACGAACCCAACGCAAGTTGAATCATCAAAATCGGACGAACGAGTCAAAAGATATGGCCAAAACAGTCTGGACCTGCAGGCAATCGTAGCTCGGAAGGCACTAAGGACGTAGCTCGGAAGGCACTAAGGACGTAACTCGGAAGGCACTAATAAGGTAGCTATAACTCTAATAACGTATATGTTGTGCATCCGTTGTACAACAGACAACGGGTACGTTGTGCAACAGACAACGTGTACGTTGTACAGCAAACAACGTGTACGTTGTACAGCTCACGACGGGCACGTTGTACATAAGACAACGTGACAACGTGTTCAGCACTATTCACAGCACAACGTGTTCAGCACTATTCACAGCACAACGTGTTCAGCACTATTCACAGCACAACGTGCTCGGCACTATTCACAGCACAACGTGTTCAACACTATTCACAGCACAACGTGTTCAGCACTATTCACAGCACAACGTGTTTGGCACTCGTGTTTTTGCAGAAATTTCAGTAAGGGTATTATGGTCTTTTGGTCGGTTCACTCTTACCTTAAGAGTTTAACCCGAGCCTTTAGGGCTCATTCTCAACACTTAGAGGATTTGGGGGATTAGAAGAGAGGAGAAAGGGTTTCCTAAGCTAGGGTTTTGCTTTTGGAGAAGAATCAAAGGGGTTTTGAGACCCTAGATCACTTCAAGTCCGGTTTTTCTCCAAGATCCCGGCTCAAGCACTCGTGGAGAGCGTTCTCCAAGCTAGGGCAGCAACCCAAGCACGTTTTTGAAAGGGGTTTCTTCCCCAACTCAAGTCTCCTTCAAGCAAAGGTGTTCTTCTTTCAAGTTGGAGCTTCAATCAAGGTTTCTACCAAGGATCAAGCCTTGATCCACCCTACTAACTTACCCTAGCAAAAATCTAGGTTTTCTATATAAAAATGTGATTCCTTATATTATGTTTTCCTCCTTATGAAAAGTGTTATCCCCCATTAAATATAAACAAGATAATGGAAAAGGTGTGGATGTGTGGATGGAATGTTGGATGTGGCGATTGGATGCCGAGATGTATGTTGTGTGATGTGTGTGATGGAAATGGTGGATGGGTATTTTACCAATAATGAACTTACCTTGATGTTTGGATGGAAGATATGCGCTAAAAAGAACACGATGAATCATTAAGAAACATTGCATGTGCTGTGTTTGACAAAATGCCTAAAATATGAATAAATGATCTAAAGGAAGAATATGGAAATGGGTTTTTGCATGCGTTCTTATAAACGATAAATTGATCAAATGTTATGCAAACTACTTATGTTACCTATGTTCATATCATGAATTGAATTGTAATGTCATATCTTGGTTATTCCCATTTTCATGATTGTCACTATGGACACGTACACGAGCACGCATGATAGCATGAACCGAGATTTCAAGAGCATGTGTATATAATAAACAACAAGAAAATATTGCATGTCAAGGAGGTTGGTAGCCCAGTGAGGATTCGGGGACTAACCTCTGGCTCACAAGAAAACCATGCATTTCATAACAAGGAGGTTGGTAGCCCAGGGACATTCGGGTACTAGCCTCTGGCTCACAAGTGCATTGCATATCAAGGAGGTTGGCAGCCCAGGGAGATTCGGGTGCTAGCCTCTGGCTCACAAGTTACAAGATGGAGGTTTACAAGATGATGATCATGCATTCATGCATGCACGCATACATGATTTCTACGAGGCATACCGGGACATGACAGGGGTTTTCAAGCATGAGTTTTATCGGCGTTTTCGCATTCATGTACGCACGTCAGGATGCTTGTATTGTATCTTGCCTTATACTGTTTCTTTTGTGATGTTTCTATTACTGCTTGTATGATATTACTATTGTGTATTTTTATTATTGTTATGGTCTGCTAGTAGCTTGTACTCGCTGAGTATTCCATGCTCAGCCGTACTTTCATGTCGGCAGGTACTGAGGGAGCCCTCGACTCGGAGCCTTGGGTCGAGGAAGAGTATATAGAGGAGAGAGAGCCGGCTATTCCATTACAGTCTCAGGCGGACCGAGACCTCGATGGGTGGCCATACCTCGACTACTGTTGAGGGGAGAGTATGAGAGGGTCTTGTGTATTTTGATATTTTGATAAGTGGGCCTGTCCACCTTAGACTTAGACATGTCTTGTATTTATGTTAACTTGGAATACTATTTTGGATCATTAGAAGAAATGAAAATTTGTTTACGCTTCCGCATATATGTTAGCTTCCGCGCTCTGATTATCGTTGTTAGTACTGTATTTTATCTTGTGCATTACAGGATGGTTTGATACGTATCCCTATTTAATAGGGATTCTATTAGTTTGTTACTAATGGATAATGTTAGTTTCTTTTAAGATAAATCCTAATTAATTAGGAATAATTATAAAGGAATCTTTTAAGAGAATTCCAATTGGATTAGGATAAGGATGAGGAGATTTGGATTGCAAGAAAGCAATCCAAGAGGATCTATATAAGGGTGTGACATCTACCCCTTGGTTAATAATAATCTCCCAAGTTTTTCTCTCTCCTCTCCCCAAGTTCATGCCCCTCTCTCTCTTCTTTCGGAAGTGTACGGTCATCAATCCCTCTTCTCTCTTGGTTCTAGTTTTTATCTTGAGCAAAAGCAGAACTAATCTTGTTAATCAAGAAATGATCTTGAGATTCAAGAAAAGAACAAAAGATCATAGAGCTTGAATTAGAAGAGCCATTAACTTCCATTAGAGAAAGTTTTACAAGAAAAAGGAAGGTTCGTGTGAATAGCAAAGGAGACTTTCCACTTGTGAAGTTTTGTAGGCTTTTGTTCCATCGTGAATTTGACCTATCAATATCAAAGTCGCAAAGATGATTGTTATTTTCTCCTTCATTGAATAAAATCAATTAGAATCTTAGTCAGATCTTGGGATTCGATGTATGCCCCCGAAGAACTGTTTTTCTAAAATTAAGAAGAGGCATACTTTCACGTCCCGCTAAGGAACATATCCAAGCCGATGAATCCATATCCATTGCCCTACAACATCCAAACAACATCACATTATACAAGATCATCCCGCTAGGGAACATATCTAGGTCGATGAGTCTGTACGTCGCCCTTAATAAACTCAAAATCATCATTTTGTCACCCAATGGTGACATTACAATACATAGGGGAGCCAAACCAGGCTTCCCGGAGGGTCCAACACCACTGGGACCAAAATCCCCAAAACCTGCGCACTGACGATCGATCGCCCAATCCACTTGAGCCGATATTATGGGCTGTTGCTGTAGCACCCCGGATATTTTTGGCATGTATTAAAACCTTAAAGTCATTTTCTTGAGTTATAAGTTGGATTTCCAAAGTCGAATCTATTGAAAATCCGGATTACGGAACTCCATTTTCAGATCAGTTAACTTTAGGGGCAATTTGGTCCATAAATAAAGAGGAATTCAAAATTTCTAAAACGCCAGAAAGGTTCCTTTCGAATAAAGAATCCAACATAAGTTGAACAGTCAAAATCCGACGAACGAGTCAAAAGTTATGATCGAAATACAAAAAAGAGAAAAATCTAGAAATTTTCTACAAAGTTACGAACGATCGTATAGACCCTACGAACGATCGTAGGTGAGATACGATCGATCGTAGAAATTACGATCAATCGTAGAATCTCAAGAATTTGGACAAACTCTCTGTAACGGTTACGATCGATTGTAGAAACTTACGACCGATCGTAGAAGATTTACGATCGATCGTAGAAAAACCTACAACTGATCGTAGGTCGTGAACCCAGAAATTTTTACGGGATTTTTAGGGTTTCTCCCTTTTGCCTATAAATAGGGGGCCTCTTGGGGTGTAGAGACCCGAATCTTTTTCATGTCTTTATTACAAGTATTAGGGGTATTATAGTCCTTGTGATATTTTAATGTTTATGTATTTATATCTAATTGGTATAGTGTGATTATGGCTTAATCAAACTTGTAAGCTGAGGGATGTCATATCACACCTTGAACTTTAGGAAGCTCTAGTTTTGGCACCGTTTATCAAAATTGAGTGATTCTTAAACCATTAGAAAGGTATTAAAACCCTCTTTGAAGTTCATGTTTAATGTTCCATATAATTTGGTTCATAAATGATTGGGAATTTGGAAATTCTAAAATACTAAAAATGTTCCTTTTTGAGAGATGAATCCAACGCAAGTTAAATCGTCGAAATCCGACGAACGAGTCAAAAGTTATGGCCAAAACAGTAAAACAGGTCAAAATCTGCAAAACACCGATCGCTAGGGATCGCTCGGTTCAGAACCGATCGCTCGGTCCAAATTAGCGATCGATCAGTCCACAACCGATTGATCGGTAGCTATCGACTGGTTAGCTTTTTTGTATGGGGAATTTTTCCAAAGAAGTTATTTTTGACCGAGAGCTCGGTGAAGAACACCACTCGCTCGGTTGAGAACCGATCGCTTGGTTATAACCATCGGTCGATCGGTAGGCGACAGATCGCTCGGTCTTTCGTGTTTTTGCCAAATTTCATTAAGGGCTTTTAGGTCTTTTGGTTCTCAAGCCTTGGGACTACAAATAGGGGTCCTATTTCGAGGTATTAGAGTACTCTACCTATTTCTAACCTAATTTGGCAAAAAGAGAGAGAAAACCTAGGGTTTTGGGAGAGAGATTGCTTGGAGAAGAATGAGATAGCTTGGATATCACTAGGAAAGCTTGGAGATCGTTCTCAAAGCTTCCCCAAATCATCTTGGGAGCGATTTGGATCCAAGGGAAGGATCCCTAAGGTCGATATACTATCCAAATCAACCCTAATATGATATTTTGTGAATATTAATATGATAGAAATGATAGAAATAGAAATTTAATATGTTTTTCCCTAATTTTATATGAATTAAGCTATCATTGATGGAAATATGGATTAATGATGGAGGATGGGAATATGTATGGAAGATGGGAAATAATATGGGGGATGGGATTAATATGTGGATGTGGATTGTAATTAGGCTATATGGATGGATTATGGTTTGACGAAGTGTGTGAAATGTGGAAAGGGCAATGGATTCATAATCTACGTACCCAAGGTGTTTGTGAAAATGCTTGAGAGGATAAATACTAATATACTATTATGGAATTGTAAGAAATTGATCATGAATTGTGCTAAGAACTATGATAAGATATGTATATGTGATTGTTTGTTCAAGTATGTCTAATTACTTGCATGGAAATTGATAGTCGGGAAGGTATGAGCTTAGAGGAAAATCTCTAAAACCGGGAATTCTCTAACTATTTGGTATGGGACAGTATAGTCGAGTTTTCATAGGGGGAGACCGGAATCTAAGCAATTACCAACTCGAATGTTAATTTCGACACTTAAGCACATAGTTCATAATTGCATAAAAGGAGTCAAAGTAGTGGATGCACGTGTATGTTAAGATAAGAGTCTCACAATTCACACATGTGGACCACAAGCATAAGCATGGCATACGTATGACATTCTGAATAAGCATAAGCATGGCATGGTCCGTATCCGCCAAGAATGGCATGTCCATTTTATAATTTCTTAGGCATGGTCCGTATCCGCCAAGAACAGCATGTTCATTTTATAATTTCTTAGGCATGGTCCATATCCACCAAGAACGGCATGTCACATCACTATATGATCTGAATAAGTGCATAAGCATAAGCATCTCACAAGCACGTGGTCTCATAAGCATAAGCATCTCATATGTATATTGTCTTCTAAGTCTAAGGTTCTCACAAGTACACGAGTCAAGGTGATGATATGACGATATGATGTATATGAGCACACGTTCTTCCGTACTCTGATTATGTAATTATGCTATTGTTATGGTTCTAACTAAGTGCAGGTATATTATTATTGTTGGTTAGATTTTATATACACCGAGTACTTTTGTACTCAACCGGACTTTGTCTTGGCAGGTTTAGAGCAGGAGCACAGGCGGAGCCGTGGATTGAGGAAGCATACGTCAAGGAAGGAGGTGAAGGTGAGCCTTCCGAGGAGGGAGCCAGGGTTTTTGATAGTTACCCATACTAGATATGTTTTGTTTGGTTTAAGAGTATTGTAATAGACCTTTTTAGATGATGTTACTCATTGGATTACTTTACAGTTGGATATTAGACTATTTGTTTACTGGGGGTAGTTATGTTGAGCATAGATTTGAGCAGGGTGACTTGGTTATATATATATATCGAAATTTTATTATCCTCATTTTGGAGACTCGTGTAGTAAGCCTTGTATGCATGGATTTTAAGCAGGTTAAGGGAATGTGACGATTCCAAAGTCCTATTTTAACCTTGTAGGATTTTGGGGTCGTTACATGGGAGGTTATGGTTTACCCTAAACCTAAAGGAGACCTAAGAGAGATTAGAGAAGAAGAAGAAGAGAAGGAGAGACTTGGGGATTTGCCAAGAGAGATTTTGGAGCAAGATCAAAGGGAGAGCAAGGGAGCTCAAAGCTTGGAGACTTCAAGCAAGGATCATCCTCCATCAAGCTAGGAGATCCCTACTCAAGAACTCACAATCAAGGGGTTTTCTTCAAGATTTGGGGAAAATCCTTAAAGTTAGTACACCCTTACTAACTAACTTAGTAATAAGCTAGGTCTTCTTTTGAAATGGGTTATGATTGATAATGAGTATCTTATTCTTACCTCAATACTTTGATTCTTTGAAATAATGCAAGATAAACTAAGTATGGTGGATGATGTGTGATGAAAATGGTGGAAGGGATTAGTACACATAATGAACACACCATGTGTTTGATGAAATGTTTGAATGAGAAAACATAAAATAAACAAGCAAAAAATATGATGAACACTACTTGTTTAATAAATTGCATGAATAAGAATACAAAGAATTTAAATTTAGATTTTTAAATATGATTTATGTAGTTTCTCCTTAAATGATGACTTCGATTAAATGCCTTACATGTTGCCTTAAATTCTCACATGTTCACAATATGAATTGAAATGTTACATGCTATCATTGAGTGTACATGTCATCATGATCATCACTTTTGCTACACACAAGCACGCATACATGCATGAATCGGGTTTTCTTAAAAGCATAAGTATTTGAAAGAAAAGTCAAGAACAAGAAATGTGATTTACGAAATGCATGATAAAGCCGGACATCGGGCCGGTCAAGGGTAGGCCATATCCCTAGGATATGTCATACCTGGCTCACAAGGAAAACAAGCAAGTTGATAAAGCCGGACATCGAGCCGGTCAAGGGTAGGGTATATCGCAAGATATGTCATACCTGGCTCACAAGAAAACAAGACAAGGAGGTTGGTGTACCATTTTCTATATATATATTTCACTGGAGGGAATTTACATTCCCGGCTCACAAGTCGCCTCAAGGGCACTAACTTCTGGCTTACAAGTATACAAGCAAGAATAAGTTAAGAACAAGACAAGAACAAGCAAGACAAGTGATTCCAAGCAAGATAAGACAAACATGCATGACTCTCACGAACAAGACCAAGACAAGAAAACAATTTTTCAAACACGACAAGCAAGTTTTGACAAGAACACGAAAGGCTATTTTCAAGCATAAGACATGACTTTTCAAGTACGAATTTTACCGGAGTTTTTGCATTCATTCAAGCATGTCAAGATTATCATATTACTTTACTTTCAATGCTATTTGTCATATGTTGCTATCTTTGCTTTAAATTGAAGTGATGAATTACATCTTGTTGTCTTATGTGATTGTTATTGTCATGGTTAGCTAGTAGCTTGTACTCCCTGAGTATTCCATGCACAATCGTACTTTTATGTCGGCAGGTACCGAGGATGCCCTCAACCCTGAGCCTTGGGTTGAGGAAGAGTATGTAGAGGAGAGAGAGTCATCTATCCCGATGCAATCGCAGGAGAATAGAGATTACGACGTTTGGCTATATTTAGATTACCATTGAGAGGAGTGACTGCGAGACTCTCTCTTTTGCATTTTGATATTTTGATAAGTGATCATGTCCACCTTTGACTTGATATGTTGTATATATGTTAACTTGGAATACAGACCATCTTATATAGAAAAGAAAAAGTTAGTTCACGCTTCTGCACTCTAATTATTGTCTTTATGGTATGATGTTAGCCTTGTTTATTACAGGATGGTTTGGCAAGTATGAACAGTCACCTCTAAAGTATCCCTAAACTCCTAGAGGGTATTTTGGGGCACGACAGTTGCAGTCCAAAACCGAGGGCTACCTCCCTCTACTCCATTCACACACAATCCCATCCTTTCCATACATCATATATCGGGTCTCGGACCATTTTTCATTCACACCATAAAACCAACACACCATTCCACAAAGAAAATGTAGAATGATAACATGGAAAATAGAGGAGAGGGAAATTGATTGTACCTCCTACATGCACAAGGAAGCCCCAAATGGTAAAATGGACGTCGCCAATGCGTCCAGGACGTCGAAGAACCTTAGGGTAGATCTTCTCTCTCTCTACTCTCTCTTTAATCTCTCTCTACACACAAATCGAGGTTTCGAGTAGTGAAACAGACATCGCCAATGCGTCCAGAACTTCGAACAACCCTAAGGTAGACCTTCTCTTCTTTCTCTCTTCCTTTATCTCTCTACTTTCTTTCTCCTTTTTCTTTCTCTAAAAATGTACGCACAGAGCTTCTGCTCTCCTGAGTTGAAATCAGAAAATGAGAGGGGTTTAACCCTCCTTATATAGGCAAATGGTGCGCTTAGGTGGCGTGGCCATGTGCGACACATGGGCTGGGATGACATGGCCCTTTGACCACTTTTACCGGTTTGACCGTTTTTCCAATTCTTCACATTTACGGCCCCCGTAATTCGACAAGATGACGTGCGATGGTGACGAAACAACAAGTGACTGTACTAGGGACAGACCAACACACGCTATGCGAATTTTAGGGAAAAATACTGAGTTTTACAGCAAGCACTAAGTCCGGAAGAAAACTGCAATATCCACTAATTTCTTGGTTTTGGACATTAAACGCGCCGTCGGTTTGAGTTCCAATAAAGCCGAGACGACAAGTAGCCGTCCAGACGACCGACCGACATGTGATGTGTGAGTTTCAAATATTTCTATTGGGGCAATCAGTAAATAGTGAGTACCGCATGCTTGACGGACGGCACAATGAGTAATCGTCCAAATAGTAGACCGACACGCAGTATGAGAATACCAGGTGAGTATCTCTTGATTTTACCGGTAATTATCGGACATCGAATTCAATAACCAGAACTTGCGGTGTTCAACCCAAACATTTTTCCGGGATTGTACGGATTCCGATTAGGAATAGTGACACCCTAATATATAAGATTACTTACCTTTAATTAGTTCTACTCAATTAGAGGTCATCCTAGTCTCAGGATTTTTTCCCAAAAACCCGGATCGTTACCGAAAACATAAGCTAAAGATGAATTAACTCAAATGAGCTTTCCGCATTTCAAACGAAAATTTGTTAGGGGTTCTTAGTCCATCAAAGACTAATTGAAGTGGACCGAAATAAGGTGAAAGCAATCACAGAAGCTAACCCACCCCAAAACAAAAAAAAAAAGGAATTATAAGGTTTTATTAGCCAAGTTAATTTCTTGAACTGCTGTATCTCTATTTTGGCCGAAAAAATTTAGGCGTTCACACCTTTGCTCAAATTTCGGCCCGAAGAAGAATATGAATATCACCAAACATTTCGTAGCAATCAAAGATTATTTGACCAAGCTTCATCAAGTCATTATCTAAACAGGTCATGGCATTTGGTATGTCCATTGGGGACCACTAGAAGTTAATCGGTTGGGTTAGAAATCACCGCCTCTAGAGTTTTCGAAGCCGCTTGCTCTCCTTTATTTTATTTGTGTTGATGGATTAAAAAAGATTGAATACATTTATATAGATTCCCAAAAACAGAAAGTAGCTAAACCTGAGTTTTATTTTTAGGTGGTAGGTCAGTATTTTTCTAACCCCCAACCCCGCCCCCCCTTGAAGGGGTGGACCAGCGGTTCTTGGGATCTACGTCTCATGAAGCAGAAGGTCCTCGATTCGACTTCCCAGTCCCGCACAGATTTCCTGGGCTTACCCGGTGTGGCGGGCTCTCGTCACACCAACGGGGATTAATCCTAACTCAAAGGTTGGGAACACCCCAAGGCTCAAAAAAAAAAAAATCTAGCCTCAAAAGCAGAGTTTCACATTCTAGTGTGGAAGTGATAATACATCAAATTGAAGATGAGAAAGTTAAAGTTACCGCATATAAATTTAAGGTTAAAAAGGACATGTGGTGACTTAGCCCCCTTTAACTGTGGTTAAGTATAATCAACCTGGGGTTAATATTTTTATATATTTTTTTCCTCACAGATTTCTTGGGCTTAACCGGTGTGGCGTGTTGCGGGATCTCGTCACACCCTCGGGGATTAGTCCAACTCAAAGGGTTGGGAACACCCCAAGTCTCCAAAAAAAAAAAAAAAAATCTAGCCTCAGAAGCAGAGTTTCACATTCTAGTGTGGAAGTGATACGTATACATCAAATCCAAGATGAGAAAGTAAAAGTTACCGCATATAAATTTAAGGTTAAAAAGGACATGTGGTGACTTAGCCCCCTTAAACTGTGGTTAAGTATAATCAACTTGAGGTTAATATTTTTATATGTTTTTTTTCTAAAATCCAAGGTTAGATGCATAAACCCTAAATGTGAGTGAATATTAACCACTATAGCGAGTGTTAAAAGGGACTCATGACGGCTTGTAGAGCCTCTTTTAACCGTGGTTAAGCATAATCAATTTAAGATTAATATTTTTTCTTCTAAAAACCAAAGTTAGATACATGAACTCTTGGGGTTTATATAGTGAGTTTTAAAAGGGGGACATGTGGCGGATCATAAAGTTAAAGCTTCTAAAAACCAAAGTTAGATGCATGAACTCTAGGGGTTTATATAGTGAGTTTTAAAAAAAGACATGTGGCGGATTATAAAGCCCCCTTTAACTATGACTAAGCATAATCAACCTAAAGTTAATATTTTTTCTAAAAACCAAGATTAAATAGATGAATCCTAAGGGTAAGAAATCTTAATCAGTTAGTGGTTCCAAACACTACTCTTGTGAAGATTTTTATAAATCTCCTTTAATTAAAAAAAAAGGGGTTATAAAGTCAATTAAAAAAAAATTAACATCCCTTCAATAACTTTTAGATGATGAAATGGTGAATTTGTAAAAGCTTATAAAAGTTAATAGGGGCACAATACAAAATCACAAACACACAAGGGTATTTACAAATGGAACATAATCACCTCCTAGGTCGGTGACGCGAGGAAGTGCGTTTCGGCTCCCATATTCTTGTCATCTGTCTCCATTCTAACCCCATTTAACTGTGGTTAAGATTCATCCACCCTTAGGGTTCACCCATCTACCCTAAGTTTTTAGAAAAATAAAATAAAAAATAATTAACTAAAGGGTTAAAAAAAACTAACCCGAGTTAATGGCAGTTGAAGGGTCGGCTATGTGATGGTGAGGAGGAATAATCCTCCTCCTCAGGGACGAGGGGACTATTGCTAAAAACTGAAAAGTTCAGTTTTTTTTTTTTAAAAAAGATGGACTTCGGTGCCTTTAGGGTACCGAATGCTTAAGTACCTTAGAATCCCAACCGTTCATCTAACCACGATCCACTATTTGTTACCAGCAGTAGTAGGTCATGAACCCGAATAGAGCACTGCCCCTGAATCGTGATTTTTTTAGCAAGAAGCTTCATTTCTTCTCTCTTCTCTCTTCTCTGTATTAAAGCGTGACTGCCCCTCTCTTCTCTCTGTATTGAAGTGCGTCTTTCCACTCATCTTTCTTCCTTTCGCCGCTAAGCTTTCCCGGCAAAGAGTCTACCGATTCAACATTGGCGGCCCAAGAACTCTCCACGGTTTCAACGCCTTTTTTCAGATTTCTTACTCATTTGGTATGTTTGCAAATTCCTCTCTTGTAGCCCTATTCTTATGGGTTTCTACTAAAATGATGAGATTGTGAAAATAAATTACTTTTTTCCTTGGTACAATCTTTCTTTCTTATTTGGTCTTTCAATCTTATGCTGATTTTTCAGTAAATTGTTGAAATGATATTAAAGTAATTTTTGAAGCTAACATATTACACAAACCAGAAATAAAATAGTCCATTACAACATAGCTGACTTGATAGTCACCACTCCATTGAACCGGGTTATAATAAAAAAAAAATAGGGAAGCATCGGTTGCCCCATCAGTAGTGTGTGATAGTCACAACTCCATTGATCCGGGTTATAATAAAAAATAGGGAAGCATCGTTTGCCCTATCGGTAGTGCGTGCTAGTCACCACTCCATTGATCCGGGTTATAATTAAAAAAACAGGGAAGCATCGCTTGCCCCATTGGTAGTGTGTGCTAGTCACCACTCCATTGATCCGGGTTATAATTAAAAAAATAGGGAAGCATCGCTTGCCCCATCAGTAGTGTGTGCTAGTCACCACTCCACTCCATTGATTTGGGTTATAATAAATAAATAGGGAAGCGTCGCTTGCCCCATCGGTAGTGTGTGCTAGTCACCACCCCATTGATTAGGGGTCCACTCCCGAGAGGGTGTGAGTGTTGTCATCTCCACCCGCCCATGACTTAGAACAATCACCACCACCCCATTTAATGCTTACTCCTTCCATATGTGTTGAAATAAACTTGTTTGTAGAAATATATGTTCATATGTTTGTAGCAAAATTGGTATTTTAGGTTTTCTCTCATTTTATCTAAAACTGTCACGCGAGAAGTAGATCTTGCATCTGTTTCTTTTGGAATCATTGACTTTAAACATATCATTTTATAGCTTGGGTGCACATTAATTTTTTTTTTTTAAATGCACTCCTCTTATCTTTATATGCTCTCTGATTCGTTACTCGTAATGGTAGAAGGTTAGTTAAAATGCTATACAGGTGTTCACCGTCTACATTTTACAACGTCGTGAAGAAATTTTCAAATGAACAAAAAGATGCTATTTGTAGCATTGGCTTGGGTTCTTTGTTGCAAATACATGAGAAGATTCATTTGCGACGCCATATTATCGACTTCGTTGTGGAGCACTACTCTCCGAAAAGTGGTGCAGTCATAGTGGACAATACTACTATACCCATATCTCTTACAGATATGGTATTGTGTTTTGGGTTGCCGGTGGTTAGATCTCAAATCGTTTTGGAGGGAAACAAGGAGTTAATTAGAGAGTTATGCGATCATTATCAAATTAAAGTAGGTTATATTTATAAGGCGACCTTGGAGAAAATGTTGAAAGTAGATGACAGCGGTGAGGGCTTTCAAAGGACATTCATCCTCTATGTACTATGCATGTTGTTTGTCCCTCACGTCAAACAATATGTGTCAGAGAAGTATCTTCATACCTTGATTGATATGAAAAGCGTCAGAAAGATTGCATGGGGCGAATTTGCATACTTCACACTTGTAGAGGCTATCTACAGAGTGAAGGATGGAAAAGTGGCAAATGTTGGGGGTTTTGTTTTGTTTTTACAAGTATGCTTTGTTCCATTTTTCAAACAATGTAATATTTATTTATAAGCATTAAACGCGATATCCTTTTCTATTAACTAGTATTGGTACATAGAGCATGTGGGGCCAATACAAGAGGGTGATAAGAGGTTGTTAAGACAACAAATCCCGCGGTTTTTAAGTTGGACAGAAGAAATGTTCAATTTAAGGGAAAAGTACCTCAGTGAACCAAAAGAGTTGGTGTTATACCTTCATCTTACCGTTAAAGAAAAACAATTGAAGGAAGTGAAGCGATTATTGAAAAGACTTCCTAAGGATGGGGCTGAGGATTCGGTTAAGGAGGTGATTCTCGTCACATTAGTATTGATGTTATCATCACCAATTGTATCAGTGATTTGAATTTGAAATATTATTGCAGATCCTCCCGTGTGACGTGTCTACAACGTTTGATGAGAGAGGCAATGAGGACAATGAGTAGCCATTGTTGGTGATTTTTGAAGGCTTACCTAATTTAGCTTCTGGAGTGAAAGACGAGCATCTGCATGTGAGTACTTCCATTTTTTTTGATGCACCTTATTGAAGTTCAAAAATTTTAATTGATGCATTAGCGTACTATAACTAATTTGTTTATTTTCCACTTGGGAGTAGCATAATGACCGTACAGAACTCTTATCAAAAGCCTTGGAGCAAATCTCAGACTTGCAGCGCATTATTAGTGAGCATGAAGCTTGGCGTGTTGAAGTGGAGAAAGAACTTGCACGGAGGGAGCTGCACGATACCCAGATGTCCTGTGTTATTGAGGATCTTCGCCAGAAGATTGCTACACAGGACACTATTATTGAGACCCTCCGAGAGCAGGTATCTAAGAAAGAAACCTCAACTGAAAATGAGTTCAACAAAAGATCTGTACATAAGTCGATATATGTTTCTAAAAGTCCTGTGAAACGAGGTATGTAAATGTATAGTTTATTTTATTTTTGTATTAATGTGTTAAAATCCACTCTTGAGTACTAAGATTTATTGCATGTACCCGTTAGGTGCCGTCCATTCTATTGCTATTGGCAGTACACAACGATTATTGTTCTTGGGATCTGACTCAAAGGAGATGAACATGTTAGGCAGCACTGTGGCAAAACGAGTTATAATTAATAGTCGGGTTAAGAGGAGAACACATAAAAGAAAGTGTTATAAATCATATGCTGATGAGTTACTGACCCATCAGAGGATCAAGTTGCGAAAGGCGATTTCTACCCTTCCTCGACAACCAACACGGCCTTCCCTTTTTCCAAGCTTGACTGCTTCTCAAAAAGCTGCAGTTGATGATGCTCAACGCTGTGATAGTATTCATAGTATGAGGTAAGCTACTAATTTGATTATTGTCTTAAACCATTATAGACCTATGGTTATAATCTATTGATTATTTTCTAGAATTAATGTAGTGACATCGTGGTACGCATAGAAGAGGCATTTGTCTATAGAGCTGCTTTTAAGACATTAGAGCCCGGTGGCCTGTTGGATGACATGGTGAGTCTATCAACAATGCACGTTAAATAACTTGTAACTCTTGTCGTAACATAAGACGAAAATTATAATCCATTATCTTCATTTTGTAGGTTATTGATGCTTCTATGCGCATACTTGACATCCAACAACGTGAATCAGGACCTTCACATCAGAAGAGAACCTACTATGGGTCCTCCCATCTACACCAATTCATGAGAAAATGTGTGATGGAGCGTAAGTTTTCTTCTGGGGTCCCTGTTCGCAGAAACTCCGCCGGCTTTGACATCTATAAGAGTGATAGGGTACACTTTATTGTTCTTCGCATGTTTAAGAAATTTTTTTTTGTATTTTGAATTTTCATGGAATGAATTGTAATATTTGAATATTCGTATTTTGATAGGTCTTTATACCCGTAAATCGGAGTGGAGTCCATTGGTCTTTTGTAGACCTCCTTCGTAGGAAGATTACAACACTTGATTCAATGATGCCACGTCAGACTGAGCAAATTGCACCAGAAATATGCACACTTGTAAGATTAAATCAAATTAATTTAAATTTATGCAGTGATGTTAGATAGCCTTCATTAGTCATGCCATCATGCGTTGAATTTTCAGCTGGCGGGATTAAAATATGTGTTTGAAGGGAAACAATTGGAAGGTGTCCTTTCTTATAATTTTAAAGATTGGGATTGTGAATACGAGAAGAGTGTTCCACAACAACAAAACTCGTAAATAATCCCCTCAATGAGTCTTTTTATATCCAAGTGTTTCTTTTTAGCATTTTCTACTTCGTCGTTAAAATGTTGGCATTTTACAGTACAGATTGCGTGATATTTATGATCAGCTGCATCGAGTACTGGAATGGAGAGCCTAACAGTATCCCATTTACTCAAGTATGATTTTATGTTTAACGGGTGTTACATACTAAAACCTGATTTTCTGTTATCAATTAATGATAAATATCTATTTGCAAGCAGGTAGATATTGAAGCGTTCAGGGATAAGATAGCTGTGTCTCTATTGCTATCTCCACTAAATCGAGTAAGAATGTTGTTATATTCACTTATTGAGGATCATTTATGAGATTGACTTACTATCTCCACAAAACATGTTTGGTGTTTTTGCAAGATCGTCCGCGATAGGGGGTCCAAAGTTGTTGGTGATGTTTTTTCCTTTCATTCACCTCACTTCAACTTCAAGGTGAGAGCAGCCGTTGAATATTGTTTGTTGGAAATAGGAATGTCCTAGTTTTTTGTATACCAAGCATGAGGAGTGAGCCATTATTGCATGCATGTAGATTAGAGGAATTCACTTCGGAGAGTCGGTGATGAGTGATGGATATTGTTTGTTGGATTGTGATACTATTCGAAATTATAGATTTGTCATCCTTGGGTTATCATACTAATTGAAAATTTAGATTTGTCATCTTTGGGTTGTGATATTATTTAAAATTGCTTGTTGCGTCACTTATTTGCAAACAAAATCAAAATGCTTATTCATATTGGTGTGCTTGAATTGTGACTCAGGAATAAGAAGACGCGTCATCCTGGTGTGTTGCTTTGAATGGTGGTTTGGGAACAAAGGTGCAATGGAGGAAAACATAGACAGCATGGAGAGAGAAGGGGCATTGCTTCTAGTTATGACTTAGGAGTTGTGTTAGTTGTAATGGTAGATAGAGGGTGACATGTTGTATAAAAATTATGGGGAAAGCATTGTAACGGTGTCAGCCCTTGTCAAATTTGAAATGTGCAAGGATTCATCTGACTATTCTTATATATGATTTTTATAGTTGACATTGATATGAAATTTTGTATTTTGCAAGTGCCACCCCCAATCAAATGTTCACAGTTATATAATTATATCATGTAATCTTGTTAAAGTAAGAAAGAATGTCAAAGTAGGCAGGGGCGAAATTACTAATTCTATGTATTATCGCTCGTGCGGGTATACATAACGCTCGAGCAGATCAGATATAACTTCGTAACAAGTATTTGAGGTGGAACAGATTAATAAGAATATAGCGAGAATTAACCTCGCTGGAGCAAAGTAGGCTTAAATGAAACAGGAAATTTCAATAAGAACCTCAATAAAGTAGCACTCTCCTCAATAGAGTTGCACTCAAGGCTATCTTCCTTCTTTGGGATACATTTAACCCTTTCATTAAAAAAAAATTGGATCATCTTTGAGGAAAATCAGATTTTGCACTCTTAGGACAAACTACGGTCCGTTTCGGAGGCCTCAAGGTTAGTTGGAGTTGCACCTCAAATGCACCCTACTCAATAGGTTGCACCTAAGGTTTTTTTGACTCCTTAGGGATAAATTGAAGCTTTTTATAAAAAAAATTTGGATCATCTTTGAAAAAAATTGGATTTTGGACTCTTAAAGTCAACTTCGGTGTACTTACGAGACCATAGGGCTACTTGGAGTTGCACCTTAGTTGCACTCTCCTCAATAGAGTTGCACCCAATGATATTTTTACTCCTTAGGATACATTAAAGTCTTCATCAGAAAAAATTGGGTCATATTTAAGTAAAAACCAAATTTGGACTATTAATGTAAACTTTGGTGTGTTTACGAGGCCTAGGGCTAGTTCAAGTTGCATCTCAGTTGCACCCTCCTCCATAGAGTTGAACCAAAGGGTATTTTCACTTCTTGCGATACATTAAACTCTTTCATCAGAAAAAATGGTGTCATAGTTAAGGAAAAACCGAATTTGGACTCTTAATGTCAACTTTGGTGTGTTTACGAGGCTTTAGGGCTAGTTCGAGTTGCACCTCAGTTGCACCCTCCTCAATAGAGTTGTACCCAAGGGCATTTTCACTCATTGGGATACATTAAAGTCTTTCATCAGAAATAATTGTGACATATTTAAGGAAAAATTGAATTTGGACTCTTAATGTCAGCTTTGGGTGTTTACGAGGCCTTAGGGTTAGTTCGAGTTGCACCTCAATTACAACCTCCTCAATAGAGTTGTACCCAAGGTTTTTTCACTCATTTGGCTCTATTGAAGCCTTTCATCACTGAAATGGGGTGATCTTTAAGGAAATTCAAAATTTGGACTCCTAATGTGAACTTCGGTGTGTTTACGAGGCCTTAGGGCTACTTCGAGTTGCACCTCAGTTACACCCTCCTTAATAAAGTTGTATCCAATCGTATTTTCACTCATTTGAATACATTAAATTCTTTCATCAGAAGAAATGGGGTCATATTTAAGGACAAACCGAATTTGGACTCTTAATGTCAAATTTGGTGTGTTTACGAGGCCTTATGGCTAGTTCGAGTTGCACCTTAGTTGTACTCTCCTCAATAGAGTTGCACCCAAGGGTATTTTCACTCATTGGGATACATTAAATTCTTTCAACAGAAAAAATGGGGTCATATTTAAGGAAAAATCGAATTTGTACTCTTAATGTCAACTTTGGTGTGTTTACGAGACCTTAGGACTAGTTCGAGTTGCACCTCAGTTGCACCCTCTTCAATAGACTTGCATCCAATGATATTTCCACTCATTGGGATACATTACAGTCTTTCATCAAAAAAATGAGGTCATTTTTAAGGAAAAACCGAATTTGGACTCTTAATGTCAACTTTGGTGTGTTTACGAGGCCTTAGAGCTAGTTAAAGTTACACCCTCCTCAATAGAGTTGCACCCAAGTGTATTTTCACTCCTTGTGATACATTAAATTCTTTCATCAGAAAAAATGGGGTCATATTTAAGGAAAAATCAAATTTGGACTCTTAATGTCAACTTTGCTGTGTTTACGAGGCCTTAGGGCTAGTTCGAGTTGCACATCAATTGCACCCAAGGGTTTTTTCACTCATTGGGATATATCTAGCTCTTTCATCAGAAAAAATTGGGTCGTCTTTAAGGAAAAACTGAAGTTGGACTCTTAATGCAACTTCGGTGTGTTCACGAGGCGTTAGGGCCACTTTGAGTTGCACCTCAGTTGCACCCTCCTCAATATAGTTGCACCCAATGTTATTTTCACTTATTGGGATATATTTAACCCTTTTAATAGAAAAAATTTGGTCATATTTAAAGAAAAATCGAAGTTGAACTCTCAATTTGAACTTCGGTGTGTTTACGAGGACTTAGGGCTACTTCGAGTTACACCTCAACTTGCACCCTCCTCAATAGAGTTACACTCAAGGCTATTTTCCTTCTTTAAAATACATTTAAGCCTTTCATGAGAAAAAAATGGGTCATCTGTAAAGAAAAATCGAAGTTGGACTCTTAATAGCAACATCGGTGTGTTCATAAGGCCTTAGAGCTACTTGGAGTTGCACCTCAATTGCACCCTCCTCAATAAAGTTGTATCCAATGGTATTTTCACTCCTTCGAATAAACTAAATTCTTTCATCAAAAGAAATGGGCTCATATTTAAGGAAAAACTGAATTTGGACTCTTAATGTCAACTTTGAAGTGTTTATGAGACCTTAGAAGCTAGTTCGAGTTGCACATTAGTTGCACCCTCCTCACTAGAGTTGCACCTAAGGGTAATTTCACTCATTGGGATACATTTGAGCCTTTCATTTGAAAAAATGAGGTCATCTTTAAGAAAAAATCGAAGTTAGACCCTTAATGTCAACTTCGGTGTGTTCATGAGGCCTTAGGGCTACTTGGAGTTGCACCTCAGTTGCACCCTCCTCAATAGAGTTTCACCCAATGATATTTTCACTCCTTGGGATACATTAAAGTCTTTAATCAGAAAAAATAGAGCATGTTTAAGGAAAAACCGAATGTGGACTCTTAATGTCAACTTTGGTGTGTTTACGAGGCCTTAAGGCTAATTCGAGTTGCATCGTCCTCAATAGAATTGAACATAATGGTATTTTCACTCATTGGGATACATTAAATTCTTTTATCAAAAAAAATGGGGTCATATTCAAAGAAAATCGAATTTAGACTCTTAGTGTCAACTTTGGTATGTTCACGAGGCCTTAGGGCTAGAAAGAGTTGCACCTCAGTTGCACCATTCTCAATAGAGTTGCACCCCAAGGCTTTTTTCACTCATTGGGATATATATAATCCTTTCATCATAAAAATGGAGTCATCTTTATGGAAAACCGAATTTTGACTCTTAATGTCAACTTCAGTGTGTTCACAAGGCGTTAGGGCCACTTGGAGTTGCACCTCAGTTGCACGCTCTTCAATATAGATGCACCCAAGGTTATTTTCACTAATTGGGATACAATTAACTCTTTCAATAGAAAAAATAAGATCATCTTTAAGGAAAAACCGAAGTTGGACTCTTAATGTCAACTTTTGTGTGTTTACGAGACCTTAGTAGGGCTACTTGGAGTTGCACCTCAGTTGCACCCTCCTCAATAGAGTTGTACCCAAAGGTTTTTTCACTCCTTGGGATATATGGAAGTATTTCATCAAAGAAAATAGGGTCATCTTTGAGGAAAAACCAAATTTTGACTCTTAATATCAACTTGGGTATTTTTAGGAGGCCTTAGGGCTAGTTCGAGTTGCAACTTAGTTGAACCCTCCTCAATAGAGTTGTACCCAAGGTTTTTCTCACTCATTGGGATACATTTAACCCTTTTATCAAAAAAAATTGGGTCATCTTTAAGGAAAATCAGAATTTTGACCATTACTGTCAACTTTGGTGTGTTTACGAGGTCTTATGGCTACTTAGAGTTACACCTCGATTACACCCTCCTCAATAGACTTGCACCCAAAGCTTTTTTCACTCATTGGGATATATTAAAGTCTTTCATCAAAGAAAATAGTGTCATCTTTAAGGGAAATCTGAATTTTGACTCTTAATGTCAACTTGGGTTTGTTTACGAGGCCTTAGGGCCAGTTTGAGTTGCACCTCAGTTGCACCCTCATCAATAGAGTTGCACCGAAAGTTTTTTTCACTCATTAGGATACATTTAACCCTTCAATCAGAATAAATGGGGTCAGCTTTAAGAAAAATCCGAAAGTGGACCCTTAATGTCAACTTTGGTGAGTTTACGAGGCCTTAGTACTAGTTCGAGTTGCACCTTAGTTGTACCCTCCTCAATAGAGTTGCACCCAATATTTTTTTCACTCCTTAGGATATATTGAAGTCTTTCATCAAAAAAATTGAGAATCTTTAAGGAAAATCCTTATTTTGACCAATAATGTCAACTTTAGTGTCTTTACGAGGCCTTCGGGCTACTTGGAGTTGCACCTCAGTTGCACCCTCCTCAATAGAATTGCACCCAATGTTTTTTTCACTTCTTGTGATAAATTACAGTATTTCATCAGAAAAAATGGGGTCATATTTAAAGCAAAACCGAATTTGGACTCTTAATGTCGACTTTGGTGTATATACGAGGCCTTATGGCTACTTGGAATTGCACCTCAGTTGCACCCTCCTTAATAGAGTTACACCCAATGGTATTTTCACTCATTTGGATACATTACAGTCTTTCATCAGAAGAAATTGGGTCATATTTAAGATAAAACCGAATTTGGACTCTTAATGTCATCTTTGATGTGTTTTCGAGGCCCTAGGGCTTGTTCGAGTTACACCTCAATTGCACCCTCCTCAATATAGTTGCACTCAAGGGTATCTTCCTTCTTTGGGATACATTAAAGTATTTCATCCAAAAAAATGGGGTCATATTTAAGGAAAAATCGAATTTTGACTCTTAATGTTAACTTCGGTGTGTTCACGAGGCCGTAGGGCTAGTTCGAGTTGCACCTTAGTTGCACCCTTCTCAATAGAGTTGCACTCAAAGCTTTTCTCACTCATTGAAAGACATTTAACCATTTCATCAGAAAAAAATGGGGTCATATTTAAGGAAAAATCGAATTTGGACTCATAATGTCAACTTCGGTGTGTTTACAAGGCTTTTGGGTTACTTGGAGTTGCACCTCAGTTGCACCCTCCTATATAGAGTTGCACCCAATGGTTTTTTCACTCATTGGGATATATTGAAGTCATTCATCAAAGAAAAGTGTCTCATCTTTAAGGACAATCTGAATTTGGACTCTTAATGTCAACTTTGGTGTGTTTACAAGTCCTTAGGGCTAGTTCGAGTTGCACCTCAGTTGCACCCTCCTCAATTGAGTTGCACCCTAGGGTATTTTCAGTCCTTGGGATACATTAAAGTCTTTCATCAGAAAAAATGGGGTCATATTTAAGGAAAAACCGAATTTGAACTCTTAATGTAAACTTTGTTGTATTTACGAGGCCTTAGGGCTAGTTCAAGTTGCACCTCAATTGCACCCTCCTCAATAGAGTTGCACCCAAGGGTATTTTCATTCCTTGGGATACATTAAATTCTTACATCAGAAAAAATAGGGTCATATTTAAGGAAAATCGAATTTGGACTCTTAATGTCAACTTCGGTATGTTTACAAGGCCTTAGGGCTACTTCGAGTTGCCCTGTCCTCGGTAGAGTTGCACCTAAAGTTTTTTTGACTCCTTGGGATATATTGAAAACTTTTATGAAAAAAAATTTGATCATCTTTGAGGTGGTCTCCAAGTAAACCACCCCCCAAGCAGTTGATTTTTAGTTTTGCAATCCTTAGTGTTTTTACCTTTTTATTTATTTTTAGTTTTTTCCATCGTAGTCAAATTCAAGTTTGGGGTGGTTTCCAATTAAACCACCCCCAAATAAAATTTTTTAAAAAAATTTGATTTATGATCATTCGTAAAATATATTCGAACGATCGTAAAATCTGCAATTCTGGGCAACGTATGTGTAGTTTACGATCGATCATAATACACCTACGAACGATCGTAGTACACCTACGAACGATCATAGTCCACCTATGAACGATCGTCAAATCTATACGAACGATTGTAAAATCTGCAATTTTGGTCAAAATATTTGTAGTTTATGATCAATCGTAATACATCTATGAACGATCGTAGTACACTTACGAACGATCGTAGTACACCTATGAACGATCGTAAAATCTATACGAATGATCGTAAAATCTGGAATTCTATGGCATAATTTGTGTAGTTTACGATCGATCGTAATACACCTATGATTGTTCGTAGTACACATATGAACGATCAAAGTATACCTATGAACGCTCGTAAATTCATCAACTGTTGCCCAAACATTCTATCAAATTTACAATCATTCGTATTACAACTACGCACGATCGTATTAAATCTCATTTTTGGGCAAAACATTGTACAGGTTACAATCGTTCGTAGCTTGAGTACGAGCGATTGTAAATGAAGGACTCAGATACCCAATGTCGGGTAGTTTCCATTTCCTCCTCCTATCTCTCTCTTCCGCCTTCTTCCTCTTCCCACTCTCTCCTTCTTTTCCCCATCTTGTCATCTCCTAGTTAAGTTTCGTGTCTCTCGCTTGGCCTCCATCCTGCTTGTTGGTTTATCCCTCTTTGCTAATTTCTTTCTCTCACGGTTATATGGGTTTTCAGGGATTCTAGGATACCACCGTTGCTTTGTGCTTTGGGTAGGGTCTTAAGCTTTTACTGTGCCTGGTTTTCACTTGTTTCCGTAAGGGTCCCATTGTTCACGCTCAAACTAGCATAGGCATTGCCTTTTCAAAAAGGGCACACTAACTGTTTGTCGAATTGCCTCAATCATTTTTTTTACAAATATGGGACCCAAACATGCGCATCGAGCCCTACAAGCACGACCTGCTTCCCCTCCGTCACCTCCACAGCCTCCATCTCCTCAGTCTCCGCAATCTCTATCACCGGTTTGGCATGCCGAACCAGAACCATACCTTCTCGATTACAACGTCAGTCGAATGGCCACCTTTGATCTCGAATTTTTCAAGGATATTCCAAAAGCATCCTTCGGCCTGACTGAGCTTACAAAGCGTGGCCTGCAGTACTTCCTCACCCCTACAGGGTCGAATTACCCTCGTCTCGTCTGTCTCTTTTACCAGAATATGCATATTATGAAGGGCGAGACCCCCACCCTTGAGCCCATTATTGATGGGCACACGATCACTATGACCCATGCCTCTATAGGTCGGGCTCTGAATTACCCGACCTCTGCTCCGGTCAACCCTCACAACTTGACCACCACCCCTACCCTCGAGTCTATGGTATCCGATATGTGTGGAGGGAAATTCCACAATTCCACATGCACTAGATGTTCATATCTTCCCGCCCGTTGTTGGTTTGTGGATACAGTGTTCGCCCGGAACTTGTACCCCATTAACCACAAAACCGAGCGCCACGGGCTCCTATTAGAAGCAGTCTATTGTGTTCACAAGGGGGTCTGGGTCGATGTGGTTGAGGCAATTTTTCACACCATTGAGAGGGTATACAAAGAGCAGATCCAACAGAGAAACAAGAAGGCGGAGAAACGGGAACTTCATTTTGGTAATTTCATTATCAAACTCCTTGTTCAGGAGGGTTTTGCAATTTCGGAAGATGAAGAAGAATGGGACCATAACAGGGATTGGCTTCAGAGTATTTCAGTTCTCAAGAAACGGACAGGCGCAGATGACCCATCCCCACCCAGGATGGTCCCCTCAGCACCTCAGACAGCCAGAGCCTCCTCTCCTGCCCCACCCCCAGCCACTGCCCCTTCTCTTGCGAGTTGACTGGACAAGCTTTGCGCTCGCTTTGACAATTTTTAGGTCACATATGCCGTGGACAGCCATCAATTGAACGCGTTCTTGGACGCGTATGACACCGACGAGGAGGCCCACCTTGAGGATCACCGCCTACTTCGCACCATGGTGGAGGCCTATTTTGCCCCGGACGAGGATGAGGGCTAAGATAGATAGTTTTTCTTGCTTTCCTAGCTAGGGCATCTTATTTTGTTTTACACTTTTGATTATGGGTTGATTTTATAGTTTTACTGTTGAGGAGGGGGATGGCCCATTGTTTTTGGTAGCTTTATGCTACACCTTAGTGAGACATGTCCCTATTTAAAATGATGAATGAATGCCAATTATTTCCTAATTTCTTTGACTCTTTTAATTTCTTTAAGGAGTAAAGGTTCAAATATACTTATTATTCTTTTTTTAATGTTTTAACTACATTCAGCAAGAATTCTAGCCAAAATAGCTTGAAATTGAAACCGTATGTCAATGGTGACTGTATTTGCATTCCCTGATGGCCTAATGCGTTCCTGTAATTTTTTTCAATTGCCTGATGAGGTTTGAGGTTGAACAGTTGGCAATTGAGGACTGTTAACCCATTTTAAGGACCAGGTAATGCATTGCTCCAGTAAGATGAGTCAGATGAGTCGGGGTTTCATATTAGCATCGTCATTGGCTAATAATTTATTTCTGAATTGAACTGCTCTCTTTGTTCTTAATCCATGTTTAACACTCGTGTTGGTTGGTGTACACTGGAGTGTACAAATCGAAGGGGTCTCGACTCGGAGTTGCTACCCTTGGTGAAACCATTGAGAATAAAAGCGTTATGTTATTTATCCCAAAACTATATATAAAGTTCTCAAATGAAGAAACAGAAGAAAATTACAAGGGTTGAAGACTATTGGGGTGAGGATGAAGGCTTGAGACAGATATTAGTCACAATAGCCTGGGAATACTAATTGATGGCTGACTTATTACGTCGTGCGAGCGAGTAAGAATACCCGCTTGACGACAGTCACTTTTTTTCATAAATTTATTCCAACTACAGACCAACATTGCGACCTTCCATTCCCACTTCTTAAAAAATAGTCAATTATTTTTTGGGCACAATTTTTTTACCGAGAGTGCGACTAAGGTGTAGCCATGGAGCCCCAAAAACAAGGGGTTTTATCAAACTCTTCTATAAATCTCATGCGGGTATAGACAAAGCCTAAGTAAACACACCGGCAATAACAGCATTCTACAAAATAACGAACCGTTCTTTGATTATCATATGTTTAAAATAACATGAAAATGTTCTCCAAAATTAGAATGTGTAATTTTATCGTCATATGTTTGTTCATTAGGGCAACACAATGATCTTCCCCAAAATTAGAAAGAGTTCATTCATTGTCATATGTTCAAAAAATTCTTCACAGACATTACAAGGTGTTATTTGATTGTCATATGTTCAAAATATAAACAAAATGTTCTTCACAGACATTACAATGTGTTCTTCGATTGTCATATGTTAAAAAAAAACAACAAAATGTTCGCTATCATTGCCTATAGAGGCTGAGTTCAATATGTTGGGTACATGTAATGGGGAAATGCGCCTGACGACGGAAATGGTGATTGAACTTGCTGCATACCATGTGGGTACATGTAAGGGTGATATGGTCCAAATTGTGGTGGAATAAGCGGCATACAATATGTGTGACACAGTGGTGGAACTTGGTGACCACCGGGCACTTGAGTGGGCTCCAAAATAGGCTCAAGGGTAGTTGGCTCTTCTTGGAAAGCATTGTCTTCGATATCATCACCTTTGTTAGGACACTTTGATCGACTGTGGCCTTCTTTTTGGCATAGGCTGCACCTCCTTTTTTTCTTCTCCAAATGAGACTTCAATCTCTTACTAGGTTGTCCCTAAGTTCGCACCCTTACAAGATCCCTGATAACATCAACATTCTTATCAATGGGAAATTCATGATTTTCTTCTTGTTCACTTACATCTTCATTGATACACACTCTCTTCATTTGTTGACTTATGATGCACATCGTGTCATCGTATGATTCCTCACTTTCTGCAGCAACAAGAGAGAGGCGATTGCAAGTGTTTAGTAAGTTTCGATAGCGAATTGTCTTCGGGGAATCTGGTGCTCTATACATATCACCGCCGCCAGACGGGATACCCATTTTTGCCATTTTTGTCCAACGTGTCATGATAATGGAGTTAGGTAACTTTGTCAACTGCACCACCTTCATAATTGTCATAATGTAGCTGCAAGGGATCCCCACCATCTCAAACAACGAACATGTGCACTTGAAGTTTTTATATGTCGTATTAAAGTCAACATGATATCTCAACTGGGGATTTTCATATACTGACACAATGTACCTAGGATTACCCCCAAATTCCTCAACTGCCACAATCACATTCTTCGACTCATTTACCAACTCCTGTTGCACAACCTTGAACATGTTGGTCGTGTAAATCTGCGATGCGTGATACTCTAAGGATTCCATGTTGCTAAGGAGCACCGGTGCGGTTTGATTAGTAATACAATCCTCGCGTGCTTCTGCCTCTTGCATTCGTCCAATTGCTTTATCAAACAACTCAATAAATTGGAATAATGGTGTGTGACGATCAAAAACCTTTCGAAATACGGCATTCATGCTTTCTGAGCATTGTGTAGATCGCATCCCAGCAAAGTAGTGGCCTTGAAGGTAAGGGTCCGCCCATAACTCTTTTGTTTTGTACAATTTCTTTGCCCATGTGTTATTTTGTAGACTGTGGCTTTCAAGGAGGGCAGCCCATGATTCCCCACTCTTGAGGTATCTCCCCAGATTTCATGCACTCCTCAAAATCCTTCAAGAACCCATTTTTTTGGATGTTGGATAATACATTCCTCTTTAAATGCACTGACACAATCGATGGCGTGTTCGAGGAAAAACATATTGAATAGCATTGCGCATCGCGTGGTCTCCATCAGTGATAATGGCTCTGGGCTCTTTACCATTCATTGATGTGAGGAAGGAGTTGAATACCCAACAAAATGAATCAGTTGTCTCATTGGACAATAAGGCGCATCCAAACAAACAACTGTTGCGATGATGGTTCACCCCGACGAAAGCAACAAAAGGCATGTCGTACCGATTTGTTCAGTACGTTGAGTCAAAGGTCACAACATCGTCAAAGGCCTCATAGTCCACTTGGCATTGACTATCTGTCCAAAATATGTGAAACAGTCGGCCCTCTTCATCAATTAGGTGCTTGGAAATAAACTTTGGATCAGTAATTTCTTTGTTTTTCATGTATTCCATGACTAACTGCACGCCACCATCTTCAAGTTTTGCCCGTTGCTGCCGATTCACTTGATTATATATGTCCATTTGGGTAAAACCCAAATTCTTGTAACCCCCAGCATTTTTTAACATTAAGTCCATTACTTGTCTAGTCTTTATGCTAGAACCTCCTAGTGCCTCTATCTCTGCTTTCTAAACCTCATCCATTCTTCTATGTGACCTTAAGTGATTGACTTCTGCAGGATGTGCAAACTGATGATTGTGCTCGGGTTTAAATTCCTTCACTTTCCATCATCCTATGATTTTGTCCAAATTTATGACCAATGATTCATTACAATCACATCTAGACAGGGGTCTCGGCTTACGCATTCTACCATGTAGTTCCACGTATTTTTTTAATCTGTGCCCTCTTTTTGAACAAACAAACCGCAATGAGGTAATAACATCACCTCTAAGGCGTACAACATTGTCCTTTCGCGTACTAAACCTCATGCTCCTAGCATATGAGTTATAGAATTCAAAACCTTCCGCTTCTGATGCAAACTCAAGTTCATAACAACTTCATACTTAATACCATTAACAAAATTACCGAGAGATGGCTTGTCATGGAGATCAACAACATCATCATCATCAAAGTCAAAGTGAGTAGACGGCCCTGCCATGTTTCACAACTTTAACAACTGACATCTGCAAAAACGCAATAAAAATATAAAACACATCACTAAGTCATCAACACCTCATCAAGCATTTAACAATATCCACATGTACAACAAAGTAACTTATCATTGAAAAATGTTATTTATCAGATGAAGTTGACATACTAAATAAAACTTATTGAGAGTGCAATGTGTGTAATGGGGGTGAAACAAAAAAAATCTTATTGAGAGTATAAAAACTTTGATAATGGCACAATTAACTAAAAGAAAAATACAAGATAATGCAATTGAGGTGCAACTCCAAGTAGCCCTAAGGCTTCTTAAACACACCAAAGTTGACATTAAGAATCCAACTTCGGTTTTACCTTAAAGATGACCCTATTTTTTTTATTTAAAGGGTTAAATGTATCACAATGAGTGAAGATACTCTTAGGTGCAACTATATTGAGGAGGGTCCAAGTAACCCTAACGCCTCGTGAACACACTGAAGTTGACAATAAGAGTCCAAATTTTGTTTTTCCTTAAAGATGACCCTATTTCTTCTGATGAAAAGCTTAAATATATCCCAATGAGTGAAACAAAGCATGAGTGCAACTCTATTGACGATGGTGCAACTGAGGTGCCACTTGAACTAGCCCTAAGGCCTCGTAAACATACCCAAGGTTATATTAAGAGTCCAAATTCAGATTTTCCTTAAATATGACCCAATTTTTTTTGATAAAAGACTTTAATGTATCTCAATGAGTGAAAATACTATTGGGTGTAACTCTATTGAGGAGGGTACAACTGAGGTGCAACTCCAAGTAGCCCTAAGGCCTCGTAAACATATCGAAGTTGACATTAAGAGTCCAACTACGGTTTTTCCTTAAATATGACCCTATTTTTTCTGATGAAAGACTTTAATGTATCCCAAGGAATGAAAATACCCTTGGGTGCAACTCTATTGAGGAGGGTGCAACTGAGGTACAACTCCAAGTAGCCCTAAGGCCTCGTAAACATACCGAAGTTAACATTAAGAGTCCAACTACGGTTTTTCCTTAAATATGCCCCATTTTTTCTTATGAAAGACTTTAATGTATCCCAAGGAATGAAAATACCCTTAGGTGCAACTCTATTGAGGAGGGTGCAACTGAGGTGCAACTCGAAGTAGCTCTAAGGCCTCGTGAACACATCGAAGTTGACATTAAGAGTCCAACTTCGGTTTTTCCTTAAAGATGACCCCATTTTTTCTAATGAAAGACATAAATGTATCCCAATGAGTAAAAAAAACCTTAGGTGCAACTCTATTGAGGAGGATGCAATTGAGGTGCAACTTCGAGTAGCCCTAAAGCCTCGTGAACAGACCAAAGTTGATATTAAGAGTCCAACTTCGGTTATTCCTTAAAGATGACCCCATGTTTTCTGATGAAAGGGTTAAATGTATCCCAATAAGTGAAAAAACTCTTGGGTGCAAATCTATTGAGGATGGTGCAATTGAGGTGCAACTCCAAGTAGCCCTAAAGCCTCGTGAACACACCGAAGTTGACATTAAGAGTTCAATATCGATTTTTCCTTAAAGATGACCCTATTTTTTCTAATGAAAAGCTTAAATGTACCCTTATGAGTGAAAAAAATTTGGTGCAACTCTATTGAGGAGGGTGTGATTGAGGTGCAACTCCAGGTAGCCCTAAGGCCTCGTGAACACACCGAAATTGACATTAAGAGTCTAACTTCGGTTTTTCCTTAAAGATGATCCATTTTTCTCTTATTAAAGGCTTAAATGTATCCCAAAGAAGGAAGATAGTCTTGAGTGCAACTCTATTGAGTAGAGTGCAATTGAGGTGCAACTCGAAGTAGCCTAAGGCCTCGTAAACACACCGAAGTTCACATTAAGAGTTCAAATTCCGAATTTCTTTAAAGATGACCTCATTTTCAGTGATGAAAGGCTTCAATATATCGTAAGGAGTGAAAAACCCATTGGGTGTAACTCTATTGAGGATGGTGCAACTAAGGTGCAACTCGAACTAGCCCTAAGGCCTTGTGAACACACCGAAATTGACATTAAGAGTCCAACTTCGGTTTTCCCTTAAAGATTGCTCCATTTTTTATAATAAAGGCTTAAATGTATCCCATTGAATGAAAAAACCGAATTTAGACTCTTAATGTCATCTTTGATGTGTTTTCGAGGCCCTAGGGCTTGTTCGAGTTACACCTCAATTGCACCCTCCTTAATATAGTTGCACTCAAGGGTATCTTCCTTCTTTGGGATACATTAAAGTATTTCATCCAAAAAAATGGGGTCATATTTAAGGAAAAATCGAATTTGGACTCTTAATGTTAACTTCGGTGTGTTCACGAGGCCGTAGGGCTAGTTCGAGTTGCACCTTAGTTGCACCCTTCTCAATAGAGTTGCACCCAAAGCTTTTCTCACTCATTGAAAGACATTTAACCATTTCATCAGAAAAAATTGGGTCATATTTAAGGAAAAATCGAATTTGGACTCATAATGTCAACTTCGGTGTGTTTACGAGGCTTTTGGGTTACTTGGAGTTGCACCTCAGTTGCACCCTCCTATATAGAGTTGCACCTAATGGTTTTTCACTCCTTGGGATATATTGAAGTCATTCATCAAAGAAAAGTGTCTCATCTTTAAAGAAAATCTGAATTTGGACTCTTAATGTCAACTTTGGGGTGTTTACAAGGCCTTAGGGCTAGTTCGAGTTGCACCTCAGTTGCACCCTCCTCAATTGAGTTGCACCCTAGGGTATTTTTAGTCCTTGGGATACATTAAAGTCTTTCATCGGAAAAAATGGGGTCATATTTAAGGAAAAACCGAATTTGAACTCTTAATGTAAACTTTGCTGTATTTACGAGGCCTTAGGGCTAGTTCAAGTTGCACCTCAATTGCACCCTCCTCAATAGAGTTGCACCCAAGGGTATTTTCATTCCTTGGGATACATTTAATTCTTACATCAGAAAAAATAGTGTCATATTTAAAGAAAATCGAATTTGGACTCTTAATGTCAACTTCGGTGTGTTTACAAGGCCTTAGGGCTACTTCGAGTTGCCCAGTCCTCGGTAGAGTTGCACCTAAAGTTTTTTTGACTCCTTAGGATATATTGAAAACTTTTATGAAAAAAAATTTGATCATCTTTGAGGTGGTCTCCAAGTAAACCACCCCCCAAGCAGTTGATTTTTAGTTTTGCAATCCTTTGTGTTTTTATCTTTTTATTTATTTTTAGTTTTTTCCATCGTAGTCAAATTCAAGTTTGGGGTGGTTTCCAATTAAACCACGCCCAAATAAAATTTTTAAAAAAAATTTGATTTATGATCATTCGTAAAATATATTCGAACGATCGTAAAATCTGCAATTCTGGGCAACGTATGTGTAGTTTACGATCGATCGTAATACACCTACGAACGATCGTAGTACACCTACAAACGATCATAGTCCACCTATGAACGATCGTCAAATCTATACGAACGATTGTAAAATCTGCAATTCTGGTCAAAATATTTGTAGTTTATGATCAATCGTAATACATCTATGAACGATCGTAGTACACTTACGAACGATCGTAGTACACCTATGAACGATCGTAAAATCTATACGAATGATCGTAAAATCTGGAATTCTACGGCATAATTTGTGTAGTTTACGATCGATCGTAATACAACTACGATTGTTCGTAGTACACATATGAACGATCAAAGTATACCTATGAACGCTCGTAAATTCATCAACTGTTGCCCAAACATTCTATCAAATTTACAATCATTCGTATTACAACTACGCACGATCATATTAAATCTCATTTTTGGGCAAAACATTGTACAGGTTACAATCGTTCGTAGCTTGAGTACGAGCGATTGTAAATGAAGGACTCAGATACCCAATGTCGGGTAGTTTCCATTTTCTCCTCCTATCTCTCTCTTCCACCTTCTTCCTCTTCCCACTCTCTCCTTCTTTTCCCCATCTTGTCATCTCCTAGTTAAGTTTCGTGTCTCTCGCTTGGCCTCCATCCTGCTTGTTGGTTTATCCCTCTTTGCTAATTTCTTTCTCTCACGGTTATATGGGTTTTCACGGATTCTAGGATACCACCGTTGCTTTGTGCTTTGGGTAGGGTCTTAAGCTTTTATTGTGTCTGGTTTTCACTTGTTTCCGTAAGGGTCCCATTGTTCACGCTCAAACTAGCATAGGCATTGCCTTTTCAAAAAGGGCACACTAACTGTTTGTCGAATTGCCTCAATCATTTTTTTTACAAATATGGGACCCAAACATGCGCGTCGAGCCCCACAAGCATGACCTGCTTCCCCTCCGTCACCTCAGTCACCTCCACAGCCTCCATCTCCTCAGTCTCCGCAATCTCTATCACCGATTTGGCATGCCGAACCAGAACCATACCTTCTCGATTACAACGTCAGTCGAATGGCCACCTTTGATCTCGAATTTTTCAAGGATATTCCAAAAGCATCCTTCGGCCTGACTGAGCTTACAAAGCGTGGCCTGCAGTACTTCCTCACCCCTACAGGGTCGAATTACCCTCGTCTCGTCTGTCTCTTTTACCAGAATATGCATATTATGAAGGGCGAGACCCCCACCCTTGAGACCATTATTGATGGGCACACGATCACTATGACCCATGCCTCTATAGGTCGGGCTTTGAATTACCCGACCTCTGCTCCGGTCAACCCTCACAACTTGACCACCACCCCTACCCTCGAGTCTATGGTATCCGATATGTGTGGAGGGAAATTCCACAATTCCACATGCACTAGATGTTCATATCTTCCCGCCCGTTGTTGGTTTGTGGATACAGTGTTCGCCCGGAACTTGTACCCCATTAACCACAAAACCGAGCGTCACGGGTTCCTATTAGAAGCAGTTTATTGTGTTCACAAGGGGGTCTGGGTCGATGTGGTTGAGGCAATTTTTCACACCATTGAGAGGGTATACAAAGAGCAGATCCAGCAGAGAAACAAGAAGGCGGAGAAACGGGAACTTCATTTTGGTAATTTCATTATCAAACTCCTTGTTCAGGAGGGTTTTGCAATTTCGGAAGATGAAGAAGAATGGGAAGAGCTTCCCAAGTACCATAACAGGGATTGGCTTCAGAGTATTTCAGTTCTCAAGAAACGGACAGGCTCAGATGACCCATCCCCACCCAGGATGGTCCCCTCAGCACCTCAGACAGCCGGAGCCTCCTCTCCTGCCCCACCCCCAGCCACTGCCCCTTCTCTTGCGAGTCGACTGGACAAGCTTTGCGCTCGCTTTGAAAATTTTTAGGTCACATATGCCATGGACAGCCATCAATTGAATGCGTTCTTGGACGCGTATGACACCGACGAGGAGGCCCACCTTGAGGATCACCGCCTACTTCGCACCATGGTGGAGGCCTATTTTGCCCCGGACGAGGACGAGGGCTAAGATAGATAGTTTTTCTTGCTTTCCTAGCTAAGGCATCTTATTTTGTTTTACACTTTTGATTATGGGTTGATTTTATAGTTTTACTGTTGAGGAGGGGGATGGCCCATTGTTTTTGGTAGCTTTATGCTACACCTTAGTGAGACATGTCCCTGTTTAAAATAATGAATGAACGCCAATTATTTCCTAATTTCTTTGACTCTTTTAATTTCTTTAAGGAGTAAAGGTTCAAATATACTTATTATTCTTTTTTTAATGTTTTAACTACATTCAGCAAGAATTCTAGCCACAATAGCTTGAAATTGAAATCGTATGTCAATGGTGACTGTATTTGCATTCCCTGATGGCCTAATGCGTTCCTGTAATTTTTTTCAATTGCCTGATGAGGTTTGAGGTTGAACAGTTGGCAATTGAGGACTGTTAACCCATTTTAAGGACCAGGTGATGCATTGCTCCAGTAAGATGAGTCAGATGAGTCGGGGTTTCATATTAGCATCGTCATTGGCTAATAATTTATTTCTGAATTGAACTGCTCTCTTTGTTCTTAATCCATGTTTAACACTCGTGTTGGTTGGTGTACACTGGAGTGTACAAATTGAAGGGGTCTCAACTCGGAGTTGCTACCCTTGGTGAAACCATTGAGAATAAAAGCGTTATGTTATTTATCCCAAAACTATATATAAAGCTCTCAAATGAAGAAACAGAAGAAAATTACAAGGGTTGAAGACTATTGGGGTGAGGATGAAGGCTTGAGACAGATATTAGTCACAATAGCCTGGGAATACTAATTGATGGCTGACTTATTACGTCGTGCGAGTGAGTAAGAATACCCGCTTGACGACAGTCACTTTTTTTCATAAATTTATTCCAACTACAGACCAACATTGCGACCTTCCATTCCTACTTCTTAAAAAATAGTCAATTATTTTTTGGGCACAATTTTTTTACCGAGAGTGCGACTAAGGTGTAGCCATGGAGCCCCAAAAACAAGGGGTTTTATCAAACTCTTCTATAAATCCCATGCGGGTATAGACAAAGCCTAAGTAAACACACCGGCAATAACAGCGTTCTACAAAATAACAAAATAACGAACCGTTCTTTGATTATCATATGTTCAAAATAACATGAAAATGTTCTCCAAAATTAGAATGTGTAATTTTATTGTCATATGTTTATTCATTAGGGCAACACAATGATCTTCCCCAAAATTACAAAGAGTTCATTCATTGTCATATGTTCAAAAAATTCTTCACAGACATTACAAGGTGTTATTTGATTGTCATATGTTCAAAATATAAACAAAATGTTCTTCACAGACATTACAATGTGTTCTTCGATTGTCATATGTTCAAAAAAAACAACAAAATGTTCGCTATCATTGCCTATAGAGGCTGAGTTCAATATGTTGGGTACATGTAATGGGGAAATGCGCCTGACGACGGAAATGGTGATTGAACTTGCTGCATACCATGTGGGTACATGTAAGGGTGATATGGTCCAAATTGTGGTGGAATAAGCGGCATACAATATGTGTGACGCAGTGGTGGAACTTGGTGACCACCGGGCACTTGAGTGGGCTCCAAAATAGGCTCAAGGGTAGTTGGCTCTTCTTGGAAAGCATTGTCTTCGATATCATCACCTTTGTTAGGACACTTTGATCGAGTGTGGCCTTCTTTTTGGCATAGGCTACACCTCTTTTTTTCTTCTCCAAATGAGACTTCAATCTCTTACAAGGTTGTCCCTAAGTTCGCACCCTTACAAGATCCCTGATAACATCAACATTCTTATCAATGAGAAATTCATGATTTTCTTCTTGTTCACTTACATCTTCATTGATACACACTCTCTTCATTTGTTGACTTATGACGCACATCGTGTCATCGTATGATTCCTCACTTTCTGCAGCAACAAGAGAGAGGCGATTGCAAGTGTTTAGTAAGTTTCGATGGCGAATTGTCTTCGGGGAATCTGGTGCTCTATACATATCACCGCCGTCAGACAGGATACCCATTTTTGCCATTTTTGTCCAACGTGTCATGATAATGGAGTTAGGTAACTTTGTCAACTGCTCCACCTTCATAATTGTCATAATGTAGCTGCAAGGGATCCCCACCATCTCAAACAACGAACATGTGCACTTGAAGTTTTTATATGTCGTATTAAAGTCAACATGATATCTCAACTGGGGATTTTCATATACTGACACAATGTACCTAGGATTACCCCCAAATTCCTCAACTGCCACAATCACATTCTTCGACTCATTTAGCAACTCCTGTTGCACAACCTTGAACATGTTGGTCGTGTAAATCTGCGATGCATGATACTCTAAGGATTCCATGTTGCTAAGGAGCACCGGTGCGGTTTGATTTGTAATACAATCCTCGCGTGCTTCTGCCTCTTGTATTCGTCCGATTGCTTTATCAAACAACTCAATAAATTGGAATAACGGTGTGTGACGATCAAAAACCTTTCGAAATACAGCATTCATGCTTTCTGAGCATTGTGTAGATCGCATCCCAGCAAAGTAGTGGCCTTGAAGGTAAGGGTCCGCCCATAACTCTTTTGTTTTGTACAATTTCTTTGCCCATGTGTTATTTTGTAGACTGTGGCTTTCAAGGAGGGCAGCCCATGATTCCCTACTCTTGAGGTATCTCCCCAGATTTCATGCACTCCTCAAAATCCTTCAAGAACCCATTTTTGTGGATGTTGGATAACACATTCCTCTTTAAATGCACTGACACAATCAATGGCGTGTTCGAGGAAAAACATATTGAATAGCATTGCGCATCGCGTGGTCTCCATCAGTGATAATGGCTTTGGGCTCTTTACCATTCATTGATGTGAGGAAGGAGTTGAATACCCAACAAAATGAATCAGTTGTCTCATTGGACAATAAGGCGCATCCAAACAAACAACTGTTGCGATGATGGTTCACCCCGACGAAAGCAACAAAAGGCATGTCGTACTGATTTGTCCGGTACGTTGAGTCAAAGGTCACAACATCGTCAAAGGCCTCATAGTCCACTTGGCATTGACTATCTGTCCAAAATATATGAAACAGTCGGCCCTCTTCATCAATTAGGTGCTTGGAAATAAACTTTGGATCAGTAATTTCTTTGTTTTTCATGTATTCCATGACTAACTGCACGCCACCATCTTCAAGTTTTGCCCGTTGCTGCCGATTCACTTGATTATATATGTCCATTTGGGTAAAACCCAAATTCTTGTAACCCCCAGCATTTTTTAACATTAAGTCCATTACTTGTCTAGTCCTTATGCTAGAACCTCCTAGTGCCTCTATCTCTGCTTTCTAAACCTCATCCATTCTTCTATGTGACCTTAAGTGATTGACTTCTGTAGGATGTGCAAACTGATGATTGTGCTCAGGTTTAAATTCCTTCACTTTCCATCATCCTATGATTTTGTCCAAATTTATGACCAATGATTCATTACAATCACATCTAGACAGGGGTCTCGGCTTACGCATTCTACCATGTAGTTCCACGTATTTTTTTAATCTGTGCCCTCTTTTTGAACAAACAAACCGCAATGAGGTAATAACATCACCTCTAAGGCGTACAACATTGTCCTTTCGCGTGCTAAACCTCATGCTCCTAGCATATGAGTTATAGAATTCAAGACCTTCCGCTTCTTATGCGAACTCAAGTTCATAACAGCTTCATACTTAATACCATTGACAAAATTACCGAGAGATGACTTGTCATGGAGATCAACAACATCATCATCATCAAAGTCAAAGTGAGTAGACGGCCCTGCCATGTTTCACAACTTTAACAACTGACATCTGCAAAAACGCAATAAAAATATAAAACACATCACTAAGTCATCAACACCTCATTAAGCATTTAACAATATCCACAGGTACAACAAAGTAACTTATCATTGAAAAATGTTATTTATCAGATGAAGTTGACATACTAAATAAAACTTATTGAGAGTGCAATGTGTGTAATGGGGGTGAAACAAAAAAAAGCTTATTGAGAGTATAAAAACTTGGATAATGGCACAATTAACTAAAAGAAAAACACAAGATAATGCAATTGAGGTGCAACTCCAAGTAGCCCTAAGGCTTCTTAAACACACCAAAGTTGACATTAAGAATCCAACTTCGGTTTTACCTTAAAGATGACCCTATTTTTTATATTTAAAGGGTTAAATGTATCCCAATGAGTGAAGATACCCTTAGGTGCAACTATATTGAGGAGGGTCCAAGTAACCCTAACGCCTCGTGAACACACTGAAGTTGACAATAAGAGTCCAAATTCTGTTTTTCCTTAAAGATGACCCTATTTCTTCTGATGAAAGGCTTAAATATATCCCAATGAGTGAAACAAAGCATGGGTGCAACTCTATTGACGATGGTGCAACTGAGGTGCCACTTGAACTAGCCCTAAGGCCTCGTAAACATACCAAGGTTATATTAAGAGTCCAAATTCAGATTTTCCTTAAATATGACCCAATTTTTTTTAATAAAAGACTTTAATGTATCTCAATGAGTGAAAATACTATTGGGTGTAACTCTATTGAGGAGGGTGCAACTGAGGTGCAACTCCAAATAGCCCTAAGGCCTCGTAAACATACCGAAGTTGACATTAAGAGTCCAACTACGGTTTTTCCTTAAATATGACCCTATTTTTTCTGATGAAAGACTTTAATGTATCCCAAGGAATGAAAATACCCTTGGCTGCAACTCTATTGAGGAGGGTGCAACTGAGGTGCAACTCCAAGTAGCCCTAAGGCCTCGTAAACATACTGAAGTTAACATTAAGAGTTCAACTACGGTTTTTCCTTAAATATGCCCCATTTTTTCTGATGAAAGACTTTAATGTATCTCAAGGAATGAAAATACCCTTAGGTGCAACTCTATTGAGGAGGGTGCAACTGAGGTGCAACTTGAAGTAGCTCTAAGGCCTCGTGAACACATCGAAGTTGACATTAAGAGTCCAACTTCGGTTTTTCCTTAAAGATGACCCCATTTTTTCTAATGAAAGACATAAATGTATCCCAATGAGTGAAAAAAACCTTAGGTGCAACTCTATTGAGGAGGATGCAATTGAGGTGCAACTTCGAGTAGCCCTAAAGCCTCGTGAACAGACCAAAAATGATATTAAGAGTCCAACTTCGGTTATTCCTTAAAGATGACCCCATGTTTTCTGATGAAAGGGTTAAATGTATCCCAATAAGTGAAAAAACTCTTGGGTGCAAATCTATTGAGGATTGTGCAATTAAGGTGCAACTCCAAGTAGCCCTAAAGCCTCGTGAACACACCGAAGTTGACATTAAGAGTTCAATATCGATTTTTCCTTAAAGATGACCCTATTTTTTCTAATGAAAAGCTTAAATGTACCCTTATGAGTGAAAAAAAATTTGGTGCAACTCTATTGAGGAGGATGTGATTGAGGTGCAACTGCAAATAGCCCTAAGGCCTCGTGAACACACCGAAATTGACATTAAGAGTCCAACTTCGGTTTTTCCTTAAAGATGATCCATTTTTCTCTTATTAAAGGCTTAAATGTATCCCAAAGAAGGAAGATAGTCTTGAGTGCAACTCTATTGAGTAGAGTGCAATTGAGGTGCAACTCGAAGTAACCTAAGGCCTCGTAAACACACCGAAGTTCACATTAAGAGTCCAAATTCCAAATTTCTTTAAAGATGACCTCATTTTCAGTGATGAAAGGCTTCAATATATTGTAAGGAGTGAAAAACCCTTGGGTGTAACTCTATTGAGGATGATGCAACTAAGGTGCAACTCGAACTAGCCCTAAGGCCTCGTGAACACACCGAAATTGACATTAAGAGTCCAACTTCGGTTTTCCCTTAAAGATGGCTCCATTTTTTATAATGAAAGGCTTAAATGTATCCCATTGAATGAAAAAAACCTTGGGTACAACTCTATTAAGGAGGGTGCAATTGAGGTGTAATTCCAAGTAGCCCGAAGGCCTCGTGAACATACTGAAGTTGACATTAAGAGTTCAACTTCGGTTTTTCTTTAAAAATGACCCTATTTTTTCTAATTAAAAGCTTAAATAAGTCTCAATGAGTGAAAAAAACCTTGGGTGCAACTTTATTGAGGAGAGTGCAATTGAAGTGCAAATCCAAGTAACCCTAAGGCCTCGTGAACACACCGAAGTTGACATTAAGATTCCAACTTCAGTTTTTCCTGCAAGATTACCCCATTTTTTCTAATGAAAGACTTAAATGTATCCCAATGAGTGAAAAAAACCTGGTGTTCAACTTTATTTAGGAGGGTGCAACTGAGCTACAACTCGAAGTAGCCCTAAGGCCTCGTAAACATACCGAAGTTGACATTAAGGGTCCAAATTCGGATTTTTCTTAAAGATGACCTTTTTTTTTATGAATTGCTTAAATGTATCTCAAGGAGTGAAAAACACCTGGGAAACAATTTTATTGAGGAGGGCGCAACTGAGTTGCAACTCCAAGTAGCACTAAGGCCTTGGAAACTCACCGAAGTTGACATTAAGAGTCTAATTTCGATTTTTCCTTATAGATGACCCAATTGTTTCTATTGAAATGATTAAATATATACCAATGAGTGAAAATAACCTTGATTGCAACTCTATTGAGGAGGGTGCAACTCTAAGTAGCCCAACACATCGAAGTTAACATTAAGAGTCCAAATTCGATTTTTCCTTAAAGATGACTCCATTTTCTTTGATGAAAGACTTTAATATATCACAAGGAGTGAAAAAAACCTTTGGTGCAACTCAATTGAGGAGTGTGCAACAGAGGTGCAACTACAAGTAGCCCTAACGCCTCGTAAACAAACCCAAGTTGACATTAAGAGTCCAAATACGGATTTTCTTTAAAGATGACCCCACTTTTCTGATAAAATTGTTAAATATATCCCAATGAGTAAAAAAATCCTTGGGTGCAACTCTATTGAGGAGGGTGCAACTAAGGTGCAACTCGAACTACCCCTAAGGCCTCGTAAACATACCGAAGGTTACATTAATAGTCCAAATTCGGTTTTTTCCTCAAATATGACCCCATTTTTTCTGATGAAAGACTTTAATGTATCCTAATGAGTGAAAATACCCTTGGGTGCAACTCTTTTGAGGAGGGTGCAACTCCAAGTAGCACTAAGGCCTCGTAAACACACCGACGTTGACATTAAGAGTCCAACTTTGGTTTTTCCTTAAAGATGATCTCATTTTTTCTATTTAAAGAGTTAAATGTATCCAAATGAGTGAAAATAACCTTGGGTGCAACTCTATTGAAGAGTGTGCAACTGAGGTGCAACTACAAGTAGCCTCAATGTCTCATAAACAAACCCAAGTTGACATTAAGAGTCAAAATACGGATTTTCCTTAATGATGACCCTATTTTTCTTGATAAAATTGTTAAATGTATCCCAATGAGTGAAAAAATTCTTGGGTGCAACTCTATTGAGGAGGGTGCAACTAAGGTGCAACTCGAACTAGCCCTAAGGCCTCGTAAACATACCGAATGTTACATTAATAGTCCAAATTCAGTTTTTCCTCAAATATGACCCAATTTTTTATGATGAAAGATTTTAATGTATCCTAATGAGTGAAAATACCCTTGGGTGCAACTCTTTTGAGGAGGGTGCAACTGAGGTGCAACTCTAAGTAGCACTAAGGCCTCGTAAACACACCGACGTTGACATTAAGAGTCCAACTTTGGTTTTTCCTTAAAGATGACCCCATTTTTTCTATTGAAAGAGTTAAATGTATCCCAATGAGTAAAAATAACCTTGGGTGCAACTCTATTGAAGAGTGTGCAACTGAGGTGCAACTACAAGTAGCCTCAATGTCTCGTAAACAAACCCAAGTTGACATTAAGAGTCCAAATACGGATTTTCCTTAAAAATGACCCTATTTTTCTTGATGAAATTGCTAAATGTATCGTAATGACTGAAATAAACCTTGGGTGCAATTCTATTGAGGAGGGTGCAACTGAGGTTCAACTCGAACTAGCCCTAAAGTCTCGTAAACATACCCAAGTTGACATTAAGAGTCCAAATTCGGTTTTTCCTTAAAGATGACGTCATTTTCTTTGATGAAATGCTTCAATATATCACAAGAAGTTGTAAAAGGCTTTGGTGCAACTCTATTGAGGAGGGTGCAACTAAAGTGCAACTCGAACTAGCCCTAAGGCCTCGTAAAAACACCGAAGTTGACATTAAGAGTCAAAATTCTGATTTTTCTTAAAGATGACCCAATTTTCTTTTATAAAAGGCTTTAATATATCCCAATGAGTGAAAAACATCTTGGGTGCAACTCTATTGAGGAGTGTGTAACTGAGGTGCAACTCCAAGTAGCCCAAATTCGGTTTTTTCATTAAGATGAGTCTTTTAGCCCAATTGCAATAACTTCAAATTTTCTAGAGACACAAGAATTGGTGCAACACGTGGAGATTTTGATATTTTAACATAATTAACCACCACCTTGCATATATGGAACATTGAGACTTAAATGTAGCATTTCTATTTCATTAATCTCAAGCCACATATTGCTAAATGATTGTACAACTATGTCCATAACAATGGAAAACAACTGATCATTATTAATACCTAATTTTCCCTAAAATTTCAAGTATGTCTCTTGTAAATGAATTTGTAATTAGACTAAGGAGTAAAAGTAAATTTTTTTATTCAGAATACAAATAACAAGTTAAGTGCTCACACCTAATTTCCCCTCAAAAAACAAGTTTGTCCTTCTAAGGGAGTACGAATAGGAAGAAGAATAAGGAGGTTTAGTGCTCACCATCATCTACATTGTCCCACCACCTTGGATAACAAATGGGGTTGAGAGAGAGAAATGTTATTCAAAGGAAGAACACCAATATTGTAGCAAGAGAGAGATAGCTCTGTAAAAAGAAACTTTCTCCTCTCCACCTTCAATACCAAATGGACTTGAGAGTGAGAGCAAAGAGATAGAGAGAGCTCTGTGACAAGAAACCAAATGGACTTCAGAAAGAGAGAGAGAGCAAAGAGAGAGAGTGAGAGCTCAGAGCTCGGTTTTCACGTTCCCTCCAACTGGTTTCCTCTTTCACGCAGGATCCTCACCGGTTACCTATTATGCAACTACAAAGAGAGAGAGAAAGAGCTCTGTGACAAGAAACCAAATGGACTTCAGAAAGAGAGAGAGAGCAAAGAGAGAAAGAGAGCTCAGAGCTCGGTTTTCACGTTCCCTCCAACTGGTTTCCTCTTTCACGTAAGATCCTCACCGGTTACCTATTATGCAACCTGTTTGCATAAAAAACATGCAAAAACACTTAACTCATTAACCAACTTGTAAACAAATCCCAACCATCCATCTTTAGACTAAGGAGTAAAAATGAATGTCCTTTGGAAGCCCTCACCGTTGTCATCTACTTTCAACATCTTCTCCAAGGTAGCCTTATAAATATAACCTTCTTTAATTTGATAATGATCGCATAACTCTCTAATTGACTCCTTGTTTCCCTCCAAAACGATTTGAGATCCAACCACTGGCAACCCAAAACACAATACCATATCTGTAGAGATATGGGTACTGTAGTATTGTCCACTATGACTACACCACTTTTCGGAGAGTAGTGCTCTACAACGAAGTCGATAATATGGCGTCGCAAATGAATCTTCTCATGTATTTGCAACAAAGAACCCAGGCTAATGCTATAAATAGCATCTTTTTGTTCATTTGAAAATTTCTTCACGACGTTGTAAAATGCAGACGGTGAACACCTGTATAGCATTTTAGCTAACCTTCCACGATTATGAGTAACGAATCAGAGAGCATATAAAGACAAGAGGAATGCATTTAAAAAAAATTAATGTGCACCCAAGCTATAAAATGATATGTTTAAAGTCAATAATTCCAAAAGAAATCGATGCAAGATCTACTTCTCGCGTGACAGTCTTAGATAAAATGAGAGAAAACCTAAAATACCAATTTTGTTACAAACATATGAATATATATTTCTACAAACAAGTTTATTTCAACACATATGGAAGGAGTAAGCATTAAAGTGGGTATATGGCTGATTCCCGTGGGTTCCACAAGAAATCATTGATGAATACTCAACAATAGAGAAGACTTTTTATTTTGGTGAGACATACGTGGTTAGGCCACAACCCCAATCAATGGAGTGGTGACTAGCAAATAGTACCCATGGGGCACGCGATGCTTCCCTATTTTTATTATCTTTCAAGTGAGGTCAGTTGTAATGGACTATGTAAGAAGAATAAAGGCTCAGTCACATAATTTCCTTGATAATTTCATTGTAAAAACTTTCTTATGGAAATGAAATTAGTCTTTATTATAGCCTGAAGTTTCCTCTCTTACTCACACTGACATTGTAGTTTCTACTAACAATTCTAGACTTCCCCTATGTTCCCAACAGTTAGTGAAATAGCCTTTTTGCAATTTTGCTACTTATATAATGAGATAAATTTGACTCGTATTTGTACTTTATATGTTTTTAAAATCGAATCGACCGGTTGAACTGGTAAAATTGGAACCGGCCAGTCTAGATCCTCAAAAGAATCGGTCGATTCAATCGGAGAACGTTGATAAAATCGGAAAGAATTGACCAAGATCTTTTACAATGAATTTCATTGAAAAATCGGAGAACATTGGTAGAAGTTGAAGGCCCAGTCGCTACCCTTCCAAAAGCTTTTACAATGAAATTATCATGGAAATTATGTATCTACTCTGAAAATTCTACTGCTAACTGAAATGACAACACTCACACCCTCTCGGGAGTGGAATCCAGATCAATGGAACGACAAAGCGAAACTTTGCTTTTGTTTTAATTCTATGGAGCAATTGATAGAAGTTGAATGGTCAGCTCTCTCATTTTATCATACATAGATTAAAGGTAATATCCATCATTATTTCAATATATCTTGTGAACACGGGCAATTTAGTTATTTTCAAGTAAAACTCTTAACAAACATTAGTACAATCGAAGGGGAAGCTTCTGCTCGTCAAAATCTCAATAATGTTGGACAACGATTTATATAATAGTTACAAGAGGAATGCTAGCCCCGACTGCATTTACATACTCACCCTTTTAATTATATAACCTAGAAACAACCATTGAGATGGAGTTTGCAAACATACCAAATGGGGGTATCTGATTTGAAGAAATTTAAATTAAAGTTGTTGAAACTGTTGAGATGGATCAATGTTAGGGCATCTGAAGAACTCTTTATGGGTGATCCTCCATCAATCTACAGCATCCATTTGAGAGTACTTCAACTCTCTCATGTCCTCTGTAGAGAGAAGAGGCACACTTCAATACAGAGAGGAGAGAGCCCATTACTCAGAAGCGAGAAGAGACGCACTTCAATATCTATGGGGTACCTAACGTAAGAGAGAAGGGAGAGACACCAGACACGCACACTTCAGAAGAGGCACACTTCAATACCGATAGGAGAGAGCCCGTTAATTAGAAGAGAGAAGATGCACAATACAGAGAGGGAGACAAAGAGAGTCCGTTACTCAGAAGAGCAGAGAGAAGAGATAACAGGAGAGGTCCTGTTCCCGCCCAAACCAAGGGTTCGTGAGTTTTGGTAATCTGCTACTGCCGGTAACCATTTAGAAATCGTGGCAAGATCAATGCCCAAGATTCTTAAGTACTTAAACTTTAGATACCCCAATAGGTATTCAAGTGTCTCTCTTAAATTGATATACGTAAGCCCTAGTAGACTAAGCTGAAGTGATCATAGAAATAAACAAGTCCAAGTAATTTGAACTAATGAATTAAGTTGAAGTGATTCAACTGAAAACGATCCTATATATATAATGAAGAAATACATTATCATTGGTGGCTTCATGATAATGATAATGTATTAGAAAGAGAGTAAGAAGAAGAAAAATATTAGTTATAAGGACATTTCACAAGGGTGGGTTTCTTGTGGAACCCATGTGAGCTAGCTAGAAAAAAATAAATAAGGGCATTTGTACGTGTTCTTAAAAATTGTTTTTCTCTCTGAAATGCCAATGTACATGGGTACGTGGCTGGTTTCCGTGGGTTCCACAAGAAATCCTTGAAGAATACTCGGTTTGGCCGCAACCTCGACTAGTACGTTAGTATCGATCTGTTCTAAGTCATGGGCGGGTGGAGATGACAACACCCACCCTCTTGGGAGTGGAACCCTGATCAATGAGGTGGTAACTAGCACACACTACCGATGGGGCAAGCGATGCTTCCCTGTTTTTTAATTATAACCCGGATCAATGGAGTGGTGACTAGCACACACTATCGATGGGGGTAAGCGATGCTTTCCTGTTGTTTTAATTATAACCCGGATCAATGGAAATGGAGTGGTGACTAGCACACACTACCGATAGGGCAAACGATGCTTCCCTATTTTATATTACCCAGATCAATGGAGTGGTGACTATCAAGTCAGCTATATTGTAATGGACTCTTTTATTTCTGGTTTGTGTAATATGTTAGCTTCAAAAATTACTTTAATACATTTAAAAAACTTAATAAAAAATTAGCATAAGATTAAAAGACCAAACAAGAAAGAAAGATTGTAAGAATAGGGCTACAAGAGAGGAATTTGCAAACATACCAAATGGGTCTAAGAAATCTGAAAAAAGGCGTTGAAACCGTGGAGAGTTCTTAGGCCACCAATGTTGAATCGGAAGAATCTTTGCCGGGAAAGCTTAGTGGCGGAAGGAAGAAAGATGTCTCAGTGGAGGGACGCACTTCAATACAGAGGGAAGAGAGAGGTAGTCACGCTTCAATACAGAGAAGAGAGAAGAGAGAAGAGATGAAACTTCCCGCCAAAAAAATCAGGGGCACTACAGTATTCGGGTTCATGAGATACTATTCGGGTTCATGACCGGCCGGTAACAAACAGATAGATGAACGGTTAGGATTCTAAGGTACTTAAGCATTCGGTATCCGTAAGGCACCGAAGTTCTACTCAGAAATAAAAAAACAAAAGATTCGAACATAACACGCGTCACTTCTGCTACAAGGGCTTAGCATTCCTGTGTGCGTAAATAGAGCGAGAGCTGAGAAGTTTTGCGTGAAGAAGAAGCAACTTCGTTATTACTCGTAAGCTCTGAGAAAAACCCCAAAGTCCAGTTTCAAAGCTTCAAAAGTTTGCAAATTTAGAGGGAAAAGAAATTTGATCGGAGGACAGTCGGAAAATCGGCAATGAAGAGTGTTTCGAATGAGTCGCCGTACGACTTGGAGGGCGGCATCGGAGAGTTCGAAGATGACGAGCTTCCTTCCGGACCCTTCGACTTCACTACCACTAAGAACGTTTCGCTTGAGCGGCTCAGGCGTTGGAGGGTAAGGTTTTTTTTTTTTTTCTCTGTTCAACTGGGGTGTCGAGCCGAGCTAGGGCCTGTTTGAGCTCGGCTCGTTAAATGTTTTGGCTTGCTCGAGTTCGATTCGAGGTTTGGATAGCTTGAGCTCGGATCATCCGTGAGTGATCGAGCTCCAGCTCGGCTCGGCTCGGCTCGGCTAACGATTCTAATCCGGCTCACAAACAAGCTCAAAGCTCGACTCTGCTCGTTCAGAATGTTTTTTTTTTTTTTAGGTCGGTGTATTGTTACGGGTAATAATAATACCGTCAGAGGGTCTATCGATGCCACTTATGTCTTGATGCCATGCAGGACTCCTCTCATTTGTGAGGCTACGGCAAAGGGTTTAGTCTGGTGCTCACCAGAGTATCCCTCTGGTGAACAACAGATCAGTGGACAAAAAAAAGCCACATCACCATAAGTCATTTCCCCCTCCCCTCAATTTTTTGACTTTCTTTCCATTCAAAATTCTTTGTTCTTTTATTTTTGTCTACTGGTCTGTTGCTCACCAGAGGGATACTCTGGTGAGCACCAGCGTAAACCCTTTGCCGTGAGGCTACTGGCTACATGTTTGGTTGCCGAGAAAATACTTGAAAACATCGAAAATAAAATAAAAATTTTGATTTTTAATACAAATTTTAGTTGTGTTTTGTGTAATTTTTTTTCTCTTCCATTTTTTTTTACTTATTTTCTCGACAACCAAACATAGGGTTATTTACCTGTTATATTTCCTAAAATTTTTTCCTTATTATCTCTCTCTTTAAAGACAATGTTCCTTGCAGACTTTTGTTCTCCCCTTATTGATTGTGGTAGCCCTCCTATTAATCATAATTAATTAACATTATTATATTCATAGAACAATAGAGATTGAGGTCAATGAGCTACATATTTCTTCAATTTTGTGTTAAATAAATAATTATGATGTAAAAAATTGGTATGGAAAGAATTTATGTAATTTTATCAAATAAACGTATCATATCTTAAAATTTATTTTATATTTTTTTATTTTTCTATGCGTCACCCGGGGTGTTTGCTAGTAAATCATATATAAAACTACAGAAATGCTACCCTCAATCGCAGTCTTCCAAAGACGCAGGCAACATGTGTCAAATCATCTGCCTATTATAGGGTAGCACCACCACATGTTACACTCACTCGACGTCTTTGGAAAAAAATTGACTTACTGCATCTAGGACTAGCACTCCTCATAAAACTATTCGAATGGGAGCCGAACTACATCTTGGTTGAGCTTGGCTCATTTATAAAACGAGCTGTCTCGAGTATCCAACTAATGCTCAACTCGTTTTGAGCTGATTCGAGCTAGCTCGTGAGCTGAATTAGCCTGTTGACAATCCTAATCGCGATTTATCAAGTCTTAATTTATATTTAAAATTATTATAATTTAATGGGCAGTGATCCTACGCAAACAGATAATTTGGGAGTCATGATTAATGGTACAAGTGGACTCTACTATATCCACCAATTAAAGGGATACTAACTAACACAAAGTTGTCTAGGTGTGTAGCTTCTCTTTATTTAATATATATTTAAAACATACTACTTGAGGTGCATGTGCAGGTCACATGGGAGGAGTTTCCTTTAAAAGATGTCTAGAGCCTCCCAATATATGCCTAATTGGACCGTACCAACTACTTTAATTCTAAGAAGAAACAGAAGATTAAGAGGACAAGAAAGAGATGGAGATTCAGGAGCGATAAATAAGGAGGAAGATGAAGAAAAGAAGAAGAACAAGCCAACTGATAATGATAGATTCCAAATCCTTGACAATTAAGAAGCTTCAAGCCTATTCATTGCCTAGTCGAACCTTAATGAAGCGTCACCCCTATTTATAGCCTTTCTGAGATTTGCCAGGTCAGCAAAATTAGTTAGAGTTCTCAACCAATAGGAATCTGTCACATCAGTCTTAACTAAGCCATTATGACCTCAAGCCTTACTAAAAATGTTCTTAGGGATGACAACGAGGCGGGTTTGGGCCGGGGCGCCCCCAACCCTATCTCGACCCTAATGGGAAAACTCCTACTCTGTTTTCATCCTAAATCCGGGTTGGGGTGGGGTGAGTGAACCCATCCCCGTTTATCAAAGCCCTTTTAAACCACATCCCCGTCCCATTAAGCATTGGTCAGGTCAGGTCGGGAAACCTTGCTCATCTAATTTTTTTCTATGCTTGCAGGTGGGCTCTGGTAAAGACAAAGAGGTGGTAAAAAAGATGACGAAGTTCATAGAATAGTGTTTGAAGGAAGGAGACAAAATCATGATGGAAAATGATTATTTACAGTGTGTTTGAAATCATAACGTTGCTTAATCAGATCAAAGAACTTAAACTTATAATTTCAAACTAAAATTTACAGTATACTCCATAAGAATCATGTCTCATTGTCTCACTAAGCAATCAAATTCTTTATATTAAAAAAAAAAGGAAAAAATGGCAACAATATTACATATTGTTTTAAAAAATTAACTAAAAGTCTAAAACTAAAGGATAGAATAGATAAACAAGGAATTAAGAAATCATTTATTCATGGGACCCAAACAAAAACTCAAGAGGTAAATCATCGGAAGTAGTTTCAGGTGATCGGAGATGCTCAAAGTGGACCGGAGACGGCGGCAAGGGAGGCGACTGGTGATGGTGAGAACTGAGAAGGTGACTGGTGACAGCGGCAAATGAGGGGAAATGGGGAAGTGATCGTCGATATTCAAGTGTACCCTAACCCTAGACCCCACCATATTTTAGGTGGGGTATAAATGTAATCTTAAAATTAATAGATGGGTCAACCAGTAATTCACGTTCTAAACGGGGCAGGGTGGGGTGGGGCAACCTAAATCCATCCCCGGCCCGAACCCGAGTCGGGTTTAACCATTCATTCCCAAACCCTCCTATCCTGTTTAAGAGTTCCCCAAACCCGTCCCAATAGGGTCGGGTTATCCAATTAACCTGCCCCCATTGCCATCCCTAAATGTTCTTCAGATTAGTAGTTAGAACTTAAAAGTAAGAAAACCAAGGCAATCTAACTATTAACAATTTCTTCTTATATTCTTAAAACCACACTAATCAATATCTTCCCCCGAAAGTAACAGATATAGGATTTCACCAAGGCAAGTCATAGGCCCTGAGGAAGCCTATCCATTTGGTGAATCTAGGTGTTGGACAAAGACACCTTCACCGCTTGGGCAACACATCCAAGGGCTTCACAAAGTGTACTTGTGTCTTAAGAGTAATTAAGGGCTTTTTAGGTGAGATAGCTGGAGTAATTCAGGGCTTACACAAGACGTCTAGGGAGTAATTCAGGGATTACACAAGATGTCTAGGGAGTAGTCCAGGACTTTAATGAGGTACCTGGGGAGTAATCTAGGGCATTTTTGATGAGATGCATGGGGTAATTATACTACACAAGATGTCTGGGGAGTAATCCATGACTTTAATGAGGCACCTGGGGAGTAATCTAGGGCTTTTTAGATGAGATTCATGGGGTAATCTATGGCTTATACAAAATGCCTGGGAGTAATCCATTGCTTTAATGGTGCTTGGGGAGTAATCCAAGGCTTTGTGTTCGAGTAATTCAGGGCTTTGTGCTTGGGGGGTAATCCATGGCTTTTTAGATGAGATGCCTGAGGAGTGAGGATTAATCTAAGAAGCTTAGGGAGTAATCCAGGGCTTACACAAGATGCCTGAGGATTGGGGGGGGGTTACTCCAGAGCTTACACGTAATGAGATGCTTGGGAGGTAATCCAAGGCTTACATATAATGAGATGTTTGGGGGAAATCTAAGGGGGGGGGGGGGGGGGGGGTTACTCCAGAGCTTACACGTAATGAGATGCTTGGGAGGTAATCCAAGGCTTACATATAATGAGATGTTTGGGGGAAATCTAAGGCTTACACATAATGAGATTCCTAGGGGGTAATCTAGGGCTTACACATAATGAGATGCTTGGGCAGGGGGGGGGGGGGGGGGGTGATCCATGGCTTACACATAATGAGATCTTAAGCATACACTTTTGAGAATTTAGCACAAAGGCGGGAGCGCCAAGGCGAGAGCACAAATGCGGATTGTCAATACAGGTGGTCACTTCTCATTATCTGGATGAGTTGTATGATGACACGTGGTAATTCCATTTCATGTATCAAATATAGTCCCCCTGTGAAGGCGCTGAAGAATAACAAGGCAGCTTCACTTGCACAACAAAAAGTAAAAAAGTTGCAATCCCTGGATTGACTATAGGAAAAACTTTGCTCTAGTTGCAAAGATGAACTCTATTGGAGTTCTATTGTTGTTGGTGTTGAGATTTTTTGGCAAAGCGGGAGGTCCTGGGCTCCATTCCTCACTCCCGGGGCCAGTCCCGCACGGGTTTACCAGGACTTACTTGGTGTGGCGGGTTGCGGGCTCACGTCGCACCCTCGGGGATGATGTACACATTATATATATAGTAATATGCATATATAAAATAAAATCTATAGTATATAATAAAAATATAAATAACGTAAAACATACTTAATAAATAATTAGAATTTAGTTAAAAGCAAAACAAAGTAATAAACATAAATTTTTGTGTTAAAAAAACCCCTAAGGCATGTCTCTCAGCTCTCTCAATCTCTACTCTCTCATGAAACCTATTAGGCTATTCCTCTCCCGGTCTACTTTCCCACAGGAACCTCTTTTGTCTCTCTCAATATCTGCTCCGTCTTCATGTCCAAGACTCCAAAGTTCATTTAGTAAGTTCTATATCTCATTTCCTCCAAAGTCCAACTAGTGTCTTGAGTGCTTTAGGTATGATTGTATATTTGCAGATCTTGATTGATGATGATGTTAAGACATGTCTTGAATGATGAAACTAGGTTTACATGTGTTTTGAATGCTTTAGATGTGAATGTGCCATTGATGATATTCTACATCTTGTCTTGAACTCATGGTTTGAAATATCCTCGATATTTTCGATATACCCCTAATATTGCAGGGTAAAAAATATATTTTACATGTATATTTTTTTACAAAATATCCCCGATATATCTTTGATATTTTTGATATATCGCTCGATATATTGCTCGATATTTCCGATATATGTTTTATAAGTTACGAACATTAAATGAAATGTCGACGATATATGTGCACCCCCAACATATTTGCATGGGATATTATAACTTTTATACCATATCGCACAATATCAACAATATATGGTCGATATCGTGCGATATTCTGGGGAATGTTGGTTTTTTAAGCTATAAAATAGAGCCAAATTTTGTTTACAACTTATATAAATTATATATCATTTCAGTAAATGGTTTTAGTTTACACCCCATTTGAATTCAATAAAATTATGCTGAATCAAAATTTTTGAAGAATAAAAAGTCAACTTTCTAGTTCAAGAATAAAATCTGCTTTTAGCGCTTTTTTAGGTATTATGTCGAAATTTCAACTTTCAAATGTTAAAGTATTTCTTAAATCTTAAAATTTCATATCAAAACATTACTAAAACTCAAAAGTCAGGTGAAAAGTCTCATATTTTAATCTTCAAAAATAGTTTCATTAGTAAGATCAGAAAGTTAACTGACAATTCAGCAGAAAAAGACTTACATTCAAGTTTAAAAAAATTAAGCATATTATGGGTACCCTCCATTTAAAATACCCCAAAATTTATATTCCAAAAGAATCATAGGGATATTTTATGGGTATGAGCCATATGGATATGAGAATGGAAGTGCAGTGCAAGTGACAATTGTGCATTCTATACCCATAGTATCCACTGATGAGAGTTTTGCTACATCTTGGACTAGATGACTAATAACGTTACGTACATGAGGATGAATCATTGTACTATAATGTGATGAGCTAGGCAAAATAATGTACTTATGTGGAGAACCAATACTATTGTTAGCCTAGTCAAGGCAGAGATGAGTCCAAGTTACTGCGTAACTCCATGTGGCTTTGATTGTAGTTCTTGGGGGAGATCGAATCACAGATAATCGCGATTGAATTCAGGGAGAGTTCAATCAGTCCCACAGCTCAACATGTGTCCCCTTTAACCCCTATTAACCATGGTTAAGATTCTTTAACCCTTAGTGTTCAATAATCTAACCTTAGTTTTTTTGAAAAAATGTTAAAAAAATATTAACCCTAAGAGTTAAAAAATCTTAACTAGAGTTAAATATTTTTTTATTACTTTTTTCAAAAAACTAAGGTTAAGATTATTGAACACTAAAGGTTGGAGAATCTTAACCACGGTTAGTAGAGATTAAAGGGGACACGTGTGGGCCTGTGGGAGCGATTGAACTCTCTCTGAATTCAATCACAATTGGCTGTGATTCGATCTCTTCTTGGGGTGGGTTGGATTGTGTGGTGGTGAAATAGTACGGCCAAGGGCGACGCGTTTTGCCACCAATTACATTGCCTTGGAGAGTATGTGGAAACATTTTATCTAAGGTAGTTTTGATTTATGAATATGTATCAATCATTCATTGTGTCGTCAACGCACATCGTTGCCCATTTCCCATTGCATCTCTAATTCACATTGTTGTTTTTTTAAATGTTTTTATTCTCACAGGTGTATGAACATCTATTTTAACATTTCCTGAAGTTTCACTTCAAAATTTCTTGTTTTGCCCCAATTGTTGTCATTTTCCCAAAAATCACTAATAAACGATATATCTTGCGATATATCCTCGTTATATCTTTTTTCCACGGCTTGACATGTCGAGCGATATTGACATTTAGAACCTTGCTTGAACTCTTGTTGCCTAGTTGTTGCAACTTATATTAATGTAAATGTGTCAACGATGTAAGTTTCGTTTCTGCTGATTTTTATTTAGGTACTAGTATTTTTCTTTTACTAGTTTTTACTTAGGTGTCAATGCATCTATTTTTATTATTTTGACTGTTTTTTAAGACCGACCAATCCGAACCAGCACAACCCTAGCTGTGCAAGGTTGAGGTTATAAGTCCTTGGGTTGGGGGAGGTTGGGCTGGAGTTCGGGTTGGGTTGGCCTTGGGTTGGGGTTTTATACATAGGGTTGGGCTGGAGGTTGGCCCCAACCCAACCCAACCCACCCTGCTCAAGTTGCACCCCTACATGTAACAATAATGTTTATAAATGAAAGCACTTAGGAGCAGTGGGAGAAAGTGTTAGTTTTTGCTCCTGATATCTCTTTGCCTATTAGTGCAAATTCAGGCTCATGTCCAAGATAAATCTCTTAATTTTGGGCTTTTTTTTTTTGGTTTTGTTTGGGGACTGTTGTTGAAGACGTCTGGCTATGCCCGTTTAGTGACCAGGGAATGAACTGAGGTATATTCAGACAAGGGTATCCCTTGTGCGTTGGACACAAGTAACTTTATGTATGATCACCATCTCTGTACACAGTTTTGTTGCTGGCGCGTGAGAAAGATATTAGAATGATTTTTGAATTGATAAGCAAATGTATATTTATAAAGTCCCATGGATTATTGTTGGGCTGTTCAATTTCTTTTTTAAACCATGGTTGATTTTTTAGCTGTTGTTCTATAAAGTTATCTTGCCTTTTTCGAATTTTTTGGTGGTTTTGTTATAAGAATCAACATGTATTTAAGCTTTAGACGTGAGTAGCTCTTGTACTTTGCCTTTCTGAAGGACCAGTCTTTTTTATAATTCCCTTTAAGCTGAAGACCTGTTGGGTCCGAAGAAGTTCTGGGCACAGCTGGCCTTTGAGCTGTGGGTACAAGAGAAGCACAAGTGTTTTTGTTGTAATATCTCTATCTAGTAATAATTTAATTCCTGCTCTATCCACTCATACTTTTATTTTTTATTTTTATTGTAGAAAACCGGTCTTTAGTTAAAACCCAAGCATTTATTCTTAATGTTATTGGTGTTTGGGGTTTATTTCTTATAGAAAGTGACGATGGTTCTAAATGCTTCTCGCCGATTTCGATACACATTGGACTTGAAAAAGGAAGAAGAGATTGAGCAAATCAGAAGGAAAATTAGAGCGCATTCGCAACTTATACGAGTAATGTTATTATTTCTGTAAACTGATGTTTCTCTCATATAGTTTATGTTGTCATATTTATATTTTAATCCATGAACATGATATCTTGTTATATTAGGCAGCACATCTCTTCAAAGCGGACTGGGAACGACCAAATGGTAGTTGACTCGCTTAAAACTCTTGTGCTAATTTTAAAATTGCTTTGTACCTGTAAAAATGTGAGCACTATGTATATGTTTAGAACTGATTTAAGAAGGTGATGGTCTCCTATATATATGGTTTTGGTTGTGATTTGTTAATTGCTTTGTTTGTACTTTGTGTAACAATTTTAATAGTCTCTATGTCTTCGGTTGGGATTATTATATTACCATGCAGTCATTGGTAAAAACTTACAAATAATTGTTTTTATTGTCTAATCCGGTAATATAATTATTTATTTTTCATGGCTATTTTAGTCACATCCATGGATGCTTGTTTCAAAATAGCAAATTAAGGTAGGATCTTATTTTTAAGACAATGTCAGGGTAATTCAATGAAAGGGCTTAGCTAAATCCTCCAAATTCTCAAGGAAAGAGGAAATGCAACTTTTCACAACATAAATGCCATTACTTATGTCAAGTGTCAACAGGATTGGGCACAATGATGCCTTTTAATATGCGGAAGTCTCTCTCCTTCGTCCTTCCCTCTCCTAGGTTATGTTGTACTTGTTCTATTTAATTTTTCTTATTTGTTTATCTTTATTTCCTTATTGTTTTGTCTAATTGAACTTTGTTTCCTTTCTCTATGGCCTAAATCTCTCTTCTGTTGTGTCTGTTGTTTTTTGATTTTCTTTTACTTCTATTATTTTTCCTTTGCTATGAGAGGCTGTAACTTCTTGATGAGTTAAAGGCTATTTGCTGGAGAATCATATCTCCACAAAATCTCATTACTTTCCTTCGCTATGAGAGGCTGTAACTTCTCAATGAGTTAAAGGCTATTTGCTGGAGATCATTAAGAGCTACATCTACACCTCCACAAAATCTCATTATTTTTGGTATGATGGTGAAAACAGCTTTGGGAATTTGGTATATAGAGCCTGAGGGGTAAAAATACCGGAAAAGACACACGTCAGCTGCAAATGTTCACCTCTGGTTTACTGGTAGAAGTTGGAGGGTGTGATACCCTGACCTGTACTCCGATGATAAAGTAAGTAGATGAAGAAGAAGATGATGAACAGTAAAGCAAATAGGAGCACTGAAAAAATATGTCTATCTTTCGATCTCTGTAACACTGAAATTCTCGGGGTATTTATAGGTTAACCTTTGGTATGGCCATAGATGACCATAGATGCCCACAGATGCCCATACCACGTGTCCTGCACTCATTACCAAATATGTCAGTAAAATCTACCACCTGTTGCATCACACGTGAAAGCCTACCATTAGTTCAGTCGGTTGAGTTTGACAGCACACAGAAGTGACCTGCATTAAATACCGAGGCAGTGCTTTCGGCCCACTTGTCAGAACAACTGATCGCCTCCTGATTATCTCCTCCTGCGAGTCGGTCTCGTTGTTGACTCGAGCTCGAATACGTTGTATATGTCTTAAAATATGACCTGGACATCCTTATCTGAATTATGGCGAGTTCGTTGTTTAATTAACACTGGAAACGTTGTCGAGAATACAACGTCTACGTTGTGCGCAAGACAACGGAAACGTTGTCGAAACCACAACGAGAACGTTGTTTCGCAAGACCACGGATACGTCTTAATTTGTACAACGTGAATGCTATGCATCAGATAATGTGTATCCTCCTATTTTAAGCACGTGACTCAAACACACGTCCACGTGTCACCTTCGTGCACAAAACAACAAAAGCCAGCTCGTTCCCCAACGTTACACAGTTTTACGAATTTTATCCCTTACAGAGCCATTATCGCGGTAAGAAATATTCTGTAGCTCATGGAGGGATCTTCTCTATTATTTATAACTGCAAAAGGTAATGCCCCCTTATTCCTCTTGTCCTCAAGTTCCAAACCCCCGGATGTGTTCGTCACAAAAGGCTGAATATAGGTAATCTCTTCTAGAGTATCAGCTGTTTATATTCCATGGTAGAATTTTGAAGTGACTTTAACTCATTTTTTTTGACCTTTGAGAACATCTATGTTATGGGGATTGACAATTGCATTATAATCAAGGGTGTTCCAATATCATAGTGCAATACAAAATAACCTTATAGGAGAACAATGTTTTGTTTTCAGTTTTTAACCTAGTGATTGACCTAGTTGTGGTACTTCAACTCTTCTGTTTTTCTGGAGATCTACCATTTACCCCTTTTAAGATGGATATGACAGTTGTTTGAAATAGTTACTTTGTTACATTTGTATTATATGACTCTTTTAGAACAGCCAATATTAAATCTTTCTAGTTTTCTCCTCAGTTCCTCTGCATTTTTTTTTCCTGATGTATCCCTATTGTATCTTTAGGTTAGGTACTCCAAAACTCTTTTTAATTGCATTGTTTTGAATGACTGTTGCAAGTAACTGAGGTTATATTTTCAGTGTTTCTTGTTGTACATGTTTTGGTTTACTTAACCCATCTTATTGCCAGGTTCCCCCCCATTATTACCTCCAACATCGAGTGGGGAATATGGGATCGGACAAGAGCAACTTGCTTCAATGACCAGGGATCATGATTTCTCTGCTCTACAACATTATGGAGAGGCAAGTCGATTACAAACATCTTTTGCCTTGATTTAATCTTATATTGTTCTGTATCATCACTTTACATGTTGCAGTCATTATGTTTCCATATCAGGTTAATGGGCTATCAGATTTCTTGAAAACAAATCTAGAGAATGGAATTAGTGGGGGTGATGCTGATTTACTAAAGCGAAGGAATGCATTCGGATCAAATACATATCCTCGTAAAAAAGGAAGGAGTTTCTGGGTATATTTTGCATATATATATATTTTTCTAACTCCAGAATGTTATTTTTTCCATTCATTCTGATTTCAACTTGAAAAGTATTGCTATTAAACACCATTTCATTTATGCCCGTCATGTCCTGCAGATGTTCCTTTGGGAAGCATTCCAAGATTTAACCCTTATCATCTTGATGGTAGCTGCTGCTGTGTCTTTGGCACTAGGGATAAAGAAACAGGTGCGCTTTAGCATAACATGATTAGTTTATAGTAAGTAGATTGATTTGTTGGTAACTGGTAGCTTAGACATATCATCAGTTAGTGAGTATATATTGCAGTGATATGGTAATTTCTCCTGAAGCTTTGTTCGGCAACCAGATTATCAGTTTCTCTCTGTTTTTCTTTTTTTGGTCATAGCTATATTACAAGTTGGGTGTCCATAAATTTTGGAGTCAGACCCAGACCCTTTTGTGTCATATAATTAACTTTTTCCTCATTTTAGTTCCCCAGTCTAAGCAGGAGAGGATTTAGGTCTCTATTTTGAGTCTTGACCTTATGTTGCGTTCACATTATTAAGCAGTTCTCTACTTTTCAGAATTGGAGTTGGGGGAATTTCGGGTTACATACGTAATAGTATAAAGTTCATGGTTCTACCATATTAGAGAAAGTTCAACTCCATGATTCTTGTATCCTGAAGACACTCTTAAATCGTAAGACTAAGGTGCCATTTGAAAACTCTACACGATTAGAGCTTATTTCCAAATAAGAGCTTTTTCGGAGTGTAGAGCATTTGATAACGCACTAATTACACATCTTAAAAATTTAGATTTAGAGGTAAAACCTCCAATGTAATAAGTTACATAGGGGCTCCTTTTTTTTTTTAGATCTAAAAAGTAGAGGATCGGTGTCATAATATGTCAAGATTTTTTGGACAGTTTACCCTTGAACATTTTTTATAAACACCTATTTTTTCCCTCAGAATAAAAACCACAATCATCAAGGAAGCCCTAATTTCTCTCCTCACTTCTCGTATCAGTTTCTTCTCTCCTCTCTCGTGTGGGTTACTGAAGATGGGTTTCACCGTTGTCGGGAGCTTTTCTTTCTTCTTCTTCAACTTATCGAGAATACCGGATTTCATCTCTATGTAAAACCCTAGTTTTCGCCATTTTTGCAGATTTCTTGTCACGCCCCAAAATACCCCTAGGAGAAAGTGGAACTTTGGCACGTGACTTACTTATCTAACCCATTTAAAGAGCATTAAAAGCATGCTAAAATGTGGACCTGAAATTTTTTTCATTAACTATAACCATTAATACTTCATATAATCATAATTCAAGTCCACAATTAACTAAACATAATCCAAACTGAAATATAAATAATTTATGATCATCCATAATGAAATTTTGTTACAAATCTCTTTAAAAGATTAGATAAACATTCTACCCTGAAATCAATAGTAGGGATAACGGTCTAAATCCATTTACTCTTCTTGATGATCATCTTCTAGTTCTTTAATATACTCTTCATCTTTCCACGATCCAGGTACACAAATATCCAATCTTGAACCTGCCGATAATAAAATTAACGGCTGAGTAACACAGTTACTCCACGTATACCATTATTCAAAACAATCTCCGGCATGCATCCCTTACACTACATATATTCACATATCTCAATAATTATTCCCTTTCCCTTTATTCTTGCATAAAATATAATATCCATAGGGTTATTCACATCCTACTTAGGTTATTCACATCCTACTTTAACAATTCTTGATAAATAATACATAAGGGATGATAGAAATTCATAGATCTCTTTTATATTCAAGTTCTTACTTAGATCTATCATTCTAAATTTTACCTTAGATTAATATTCATGAAATTGAGAATTAGGGATTATTATTTACCTCTCTTGATCGCTTCCCTATGACTATCGCTTGCGAATAGCCTTTGATCTCGATCTCCGATCGCTTCTCTTCTTTCTAGATCTGTAAAACTCTTAATAAACTTTTCCAACCTTAGTCTCACGAAAATAAGGTCTTTATACAGAGTTTAGAACCCTAGAGAAGCCAAAAAGTCGAAAAATCGCGTTTTTACGAATTTCCGTGCACGATCTCCAATCGATTGGGACTTAGGGCCGATTGATCGGACCCTACTGATCCTGTCTGATCGATCGGACCGGTAGCTCTGATCGATCGGACCTTGACAGGTCTGATTTTCCTTTTTTTTTAATCCAGAACCCGCTTCAATAAAAGGCCCCATAACTTTTGACTCGGTTATCGGAATTGGACGATTCAAACTGCGTTGGAACCGTCATTCGAAGGGGAACAATTTCTTGTTTAATAGAAATGTTCTAATTTCGAGTCCTTGGAGGTCAAAATGTCTCATCAAGTTGGATGAAGGTGAAAAAGAACTCCAAAACATTTGGATTTCTACAACTAGGCATTCCACATTAATTCCCATAGGAACACGTGCATTTAAAATCAGACATATATATTCTAAGAAATTCATATAAATGACACGAATACCGAGGAACTAAAATTTGGTCTCTAGATTTCTTCTCTATAAAAGCTTACTTTTTTTTTTGAAAAAACATCAATCGTAAGAGCAAACAGTACAGTCCTGGGCTTGATTGTCCCAATACATCATCCTTGCATAATAACATAACTTCCCTTGCTGTGACCTTTTCTTGCTAGCTCGTTTGCTCGGTTGCTCGTTTGATTGATTTCTTGTAGGTATGTTGTTAGAATGTTAAGGATGGTGTCGCGCCCCAAAATACCCTTAGGAGTTAAGGGATACTTTAGAGGTGACTGCACTTACCTGCCAAACCATTCTGTAATGAACAAGATAAACATAATACTATAACTACAATAATCAGAGTGCGGAAGCTATATCATGAATGCGGAAGTGTCGACTAACTTTTTCTTTTCTTCTATAACTTCAAAATAGTATTCCAAGTTATTATATACAAAACATAATCACAGTAAAGGTGGACATGCCCACCTGACAAAATACAAAAAGAACTCTCTAACACTCTCCTCTCAACAGTAGTTGAGGTATGGCCACACGTCCAAATCCCTATCCTCCTGAGACTGCAACGGGATAGGTGGCTTTCTCTCCTCTACATACTCTTCCTCGACCCAAGGCTCAGGGTCGAGGACTTCCACAGTACTTGCCGACATAAAAGTATGACTGAGCATGAAATACTCAGCGAGTACAAGCTACTAGCTAACCATAGCAATAACAAAAGCACAACAACAGTGTACATGATACAAAATATCAATTAAAGCAATACTAGCAGCATAAGATAAATAGTATTGAACATGAAGCAATATCAATATCTTGACATGAGTGCATGGATGCGAAAACTCCGATAAAACTCATGTTCAGAAACCCTTTTCATGTCTCGGTCTTGATTGTGAAAATCATGCATGCATGTCTGTCTTGTTGGGATTTCATGTCTTGACTTGTTCTTGACTTGTATACTTGTGAGCCAGAGGCTAGCACCCGCACATCCCTGGGCTACCAACCTCCTTGACATTTCCTTCACTTGTGAGCCAGAGGCTAGCACCCTTCACTTGGGCTACCAACCTCCTTGACATGTAATTGTTTCATTTTCTTGTGAGTCAGAGGTTAGCACCCTTCACTTGGGCTACCAACCTCTTTGACATGTAATTATTTTATTTTCTTGTGAGCCAGAGGCTAGTACCCTTCACTTGGGCGCCTCCTTGACTTATGCTTGTTTTCTTATTTGATTTATCATGTACAAATACTCTTGGAAAACCCGGTTCATGTATGCATGCGTGCTTGTCAATAGTGGCAACCATGATGACATGTATAACATGAAGGATAGTGCATCGCAATTCAATTCATAGTATAAACATGTGAGAATTTGGGTAATCTACATGGCATTTGGTCAATTCATCATATATAAGAACAAGTGCATAAGGTCAACTCCCATTTTCTTCATTTAATTCATTTACTCCTAGTTTAGGCATTTTATCAAACACCCGGCGTGTTACATTCCTTGGTAGTTTCATTTACTCTTTTTAGTGCATATTTTCCATCACATCATCAAGGTAAGTTTATTATTTGTAGAATGCCCTTCCACCCTTTTCATCACACACCTCACACTTCATACAACCCGGCATCCAATCGCTTCAACTCCTCATCCATCCTCACATCACAACATTCATTATTATCTTGTTTACATTTTATGGAGATAGCACATTTCAAAAGGAAGAAGACATGAGATCAAGAATCATCATTTCAAATAGAAAACCTAGGTTATTGTTAAGGGAGTTAGTAGGGTGTACTAACCTTAAGGATTTTCCCCAAATCTTGAAGAAAACTCCTTGATTGTGAGTTCTTGAGTAGGGATCTCCTAGCTTGATGGAGGATGACCCTTGCTTGAAGTCTTCAAGCTTTTGAGCTCCCTTTGATCTTGCTCCAAATATCCCTCTTAGCAAATCCCCATGTCGCGCCCCAAAATCCCACCTAACTTAATGTGAGACTTTGGCACGTGACTTAATCATTAATTCCATAACTTTCTGTCATAAAGCATTTAAGGCAATTCTAAAAACATGGACCTAAAAATTTTTCTCTTCAATTAAATGTTAATCAAGTCTAATATCTGAAATAAATATTAAGACATCATAATCAATTTAAAATCATCCTCTATGAATCCCCAATCATAAATTCAAACTAACTATAATTCCAAAATTAGTCTATTACAAGGTTTAAAATTCCAAATCCAAAATACTAGTGGTCTAATGTCCAGTGTATGACCAGCAATCCAAATTCCATTCTCCATCAGGGTAATCACCTGCTGGCTCTTCCTACTCCTCCTCGTACTCTTCTTCCTCCCAATGTCCTGGAGCACCGGTATCAAAACTATAACCTGCCGACAACAACAGTCATGGGCTGAGTAACAAGTTACCCAGCATATATATAAAATCCTATCTAACAATATAAAGAGATTTAATACAAACATGATTTAAGATTTGCATATCATGTAAACATGTAACAATTCAAAGTGCGGAAGCATAATTCAATTTCGATTCTTACACATGATCACTTATACTTATTTCTCTTGTTTATCTTGCTTATTTTCTTGTTCGTGAATTTATCCAACAACATGCCAATGTAATAACTTAATATAACTCTACCCCATATATCGGGTAGAGACTAACATATACCCTACTTTCCGAAGTATCACAAAATATACACATTATTCGGTGTATACGGCTTGTCTACACATTATCCGGTGTATACGGCTTGTCTACACATTCGCCGGTGCATAGGGCTGGTCTTACCTTGATCATAGGCCTGTGGGTGCTCGGTCAATGCAACACTCAATTATGCATGATGCTTGTGTCCTTGTGTGCTTGCATATTACTTGTCATCTTGTTTATTCTCATGCTTGTTCGTGTTTAGATTTAGTGAATCCGTGTGTGTGAAATAAAAATACTTGGAAATCATGCATACATTTAAACATGTAGGGGTTCTCATAATGATTAATATTAAAACATAGATTTATCAAATAAAATAAGGTACAATTTTATTTATCGTGTCTAAATTTTCAATGCACAATCATAATCAAATAAATCTCACGGAACTCTAATTTTTATAACACATCATGATCTCAAGCAAACTTATAATAGTTTAATCAATTATGAACGTCATCTCCTTCCTCCATTCTCATCATCCATACACCACAAAATCAATCCCTTTCCCCTTGTTGATAAAAATTAAAATCATGAAGAACATCTTTCACAAATAATAGTTTTCACAAAGAAATCACCATCTAGAACATTTTCTATTCATCATATATACCATCCATAAGAAAATCAAAATCTAAAAATTCCCTAACATCATATATAGATTTTTCAAGGGAAAATCATGATTTAAAACATCACAAAATCATCATATATATTTTTTCATGGGAAAATCCGGGTATAAACATCATAAAATCATCATATTTATTTTCCATAATAGATTAAAACATTAAAAACATATTTACTCTTGTTGTTCTTGCTTTAGATTTATCACTTCATCATATTTATATCAAAAATCCTTATATTGATAGGAAGGAAGTCATATTTACCTCTCACGATCGTTTTCCTACGATCACGCGCTTGCGAATGGGGTTGATCTACGCTTTTTTACCCTTTCTCATTGAAAAGCCTTTAATCTCCCCTCTTGGATCTCTCAAACATCCCTTCTCTCACTCTCTTTTAGGTTTAGAAAGCTTTAGGGACCTTTCAAAACCCTCAACCCACGACTAAAAGGGGTATTTATAACATTGGGAGCCCTAGGGACTCAAAATAAGAGAGATCGCCCAATTCCACCGCCGAACGGCGTTTTGGGCGATCGATCGCCGGCGGTAATTTTTTTTTTTTTTTGGTACTTTTTGATTTTCTTTCTCTTCATGTAATTAAACCTCAAAAACGACTTTAATTTAACGTTTTATTTGGGTTTTAAAATCACTACATTTCGCATTAAATTTATAGGCTTAACTACATTAAAAAAATTAAACACATGATTCCATAGTATTTAATAAAGATCACAGTTATTAAGAAATAATAAATTCGGGTCTCTACACCCCAAGTCTCTCCTTCTCTTCTTCTTTCTCAATCTCTCTTAGGTCTCCTTTAGGTTTTTGGGTAAACCATAACCCCCCAAGAGGCCCCCTATTTATAGGCCAATGGTAGAAACCTTAAAAATCCTAAAATAAAATTCTGGGTTCGCGACCTACGATCGGTCGTAGGTTATCTACAATCGATCGTAAATTATTGTACGGTCGGTTGTAAGTTTCTACGATCGATCGTAACCGTTACAGAGAATTTGTCCAACTTTCTGTGATTCTACGATCAATCGTAATTTCTACGATCGATCGTAACATACCTACGATCGTTCGTAGGGTCTGTATGATCGCTCGTAACTGCTACAGAAATTTTCAAGATTTTTTTGTTTTCGTATTTCGGCCATAACTTTTGACTCGCTCGTCGGATTTTGACGATTCAACTTGCGTTGGATTCGTCTTTCGAAAAGGAACATTTCTGGCATTTCAGAATTTTCAATTTCTCCCTTATTTATTAATTAGACTACGTGAAAGGCTAATTGGCTACGAAAGTGCTATTCATTAAGTACGGAAAAGTCCGGGGTGCTACAGATGGGGAGGAGGGGTACATCACAAGCGATAGACAATCCTATGAAAACGGTATGTAAAAATTTGCCATGCCTTGATGTGGTAGCCAGTAGGCAGTAGCATGCTGCCCACTCACATGAAAAGGTAGAGAAGTTCCTCCACCAGGCTACCACCAAGACTTGATACAACATGATTACACCATGGATGCTAAGGTAGCTTAATATGAGACATCAGACCCAAAATTAAGCAAATTATAAACTCTCAATGTACAAACATCAAGATCACACCATATATTATATTTATGTTATGGTTTGAGCCATTAAAGAAAAGGGGGTGGCGTCGTTGTTAATTATATGAGTGGGTGTGGTGGTGGTGTCCCATAATGGTGAAGGGGGTGGTGGAGGGGGTGACAATGTTGGTGGCCCATAATGGCGGAGAAGGGGGTGTTGGAGGGAGAGTGACGGTGGTGCTGGCCCCATAATGGTGGAGAAGAGGTTGGTGGAGGGGGTGATGGTGGTGGTAGCCCATAATGGTGGAGAAGGGGGGAGGGTGGTTTATGCCGGCATGCAATTGTGGAGAAGGGAGAGAGTGGTTATTTGCATATTTTAACAAATGACATCTCTTGCCCTTGATTAATCTCTAAAAAATTGGCAATAAGAGGTTTTACCAAACAAGTTTTATCAAACGATTAAACTTAAAAAAAACTATTAGAATTTATTCATTAGAGCTTATATTTTAGAGCTTATTTAATTAGAGTAGAGTTTTTAAACATACCCTAAGACGTACCATTAGTAACCTTGCTTGCATCAGGTTTAATCTAATTTAACAATGAAAAAGGAAATAAAAAACCAAGCATCTGATCTAAAAACATCTACTTTGTGCAAGAATTCGTAGATCATACTTCTTCCCCATCTCATTAAGTACACGTTTTTTTTATGCGTTCATGCTGAAATGCTCTTGTTCTCATTTTACCATGTAAAATGTTGACTGTTAGTACTGCAGATTGTTAGATTGGTTGTCCTCTTTGTACTTTTCTGAGAAAAAACAACAATTCTCCTATTATTTTCTCTCTTCCTTTGCCAATTATATCTGTATTAGTGCATTCATGTTTTGTTTTTTACTGGGATCAGCCGTATCAGTAGCATTTGACCCTGTGAACGCAAACATTTTCGGTCATTTGGTGGATAAGAAACTACTCGCATGGGCAGAGGGTAGAGTTGGTAGGTGGTGGGAATGCAAATATTATTGGTCATTTTAGAGAGTTCGTTAGAGGTTTGGAGTTCTAGTGTTCTCTTTACCTTGGGATGTAAATAATATCACAGATCCCTAGTAAAAGTGGATTAAATAGAACCTCATATTCCTATGCTGGATATTTTTTGTACTTTAATCCTAGTTTATTGTGAACCTTAAATTTTTTCTCTTTGGTGGATTAAATAGAAACTCATATTCCTATGCTTGATATTTTTTGTACTTTAATCCTAGTTTATTGTGAACCTTCAATTTTTTCTCTTTGGTTGTGTTCCTCCTACATGCTCAAACTTCTAATCGATACACATGAGACTTCGCTGTTCTCCAAACTTCCAAAATAACTAACTAAAAATAATAAATACCACCAACCAATGTTTCCCTCTAGAAAAACCAATGTTTCCCTCCAAATATAGGTAGACTATCAACTTTCATTGCAAGAGCATTTCAATCTTTCTATATTAAATGTATTATTGAACCTTCTTTATAAGGGAATATATATATATATATATATATATATATATATATACATTTTTCCGTTCTTTTGTATATTTAAAGTCTGCCACTTTTTGTTCTCTCGGTTTTTGCTCATTGGTTCTTATAATGGTACTCCCATGAGTTCTGTGTGAATATCTTCGCTTTACTGTTCTTTTTTTACTGAAGATTCATGCCTTTGTTCCTTCCACACCTCTTATAGGGAATTAAAGAAGGATGGTATGATGGGGGGAGCATTGCCTTTGCTACCCTTATTTATATAATTGTTACAGGTATATGATTTAACATTTATCATTTCTCTTTTACGATTCCCCTAGTCCCTTTTGTGATTCAATCGTTATTGCCTACAAAAGGTTACTTTTGGAATAGTTCTACTGGATGGAACATTGAGGTTTTTATTTATGTTGATTGTGGTATTTGTGTGTCATTTGTTTTGATACTAGCTAAACACTTCTCCTATTTTTAAAGTCATGCATAGTTGTGACTGTAGAATAAGAGTACCGGCTAGCATGATGAATGTTTCCATGACTAAATTGCGTGGTCCTTCTAATTAATGCATTAAAAGATGAAATACTACATATAGGCACACAACAAAATGAGTATTTGTCTTGTAAAGCAATAGTGAGTCTGTGCACTCTGAGATAAATGATTTGGCTACCCCATTTATCAATATAGGACGCCCAAATCACTACCAAAAGGCTAAGCTTTATCGAGGTGGATATCTGGAAAGTTTAAGTTTGGGTTGTAGTTGAAGGTGAGGAGCTTATAATACATGAAGGTCGTTTTCATCCATATGGATTGACTGACCAAAGAAGATTTCAGAGTTAATATTTGGAGCAGAGTTGAGGGAGAAAGGAAGAGTTGGGGAGACAGGGAGATGGGAGAAAGGAAGACGAGGGAGAAAGGAAGAGTTGATATTTAGAATTATGTTAATACATTTGAGATATGGGGTAAGTCTCAATTATGGATTCATTCTTCTCTAGGCATTTTTGTTCCTTGCATTTTCTTCGGCAGACAACAGGAGCTTTGATGAAACATTGGCCAGGTGCATGATGTGCGTCTGTAGATTGGTTGCGAGCTGATCCCTAAGTTGATTGTTGGAGACTAGGGGGTAGAACAAAGAGGACTTTCTCAGGAATTGTCTGGTGGGGAGGTTCGTCAATGAAGAGCTAGATATCAACTGGGTTGCTAACCAGGTTTCTAATTGTTGGATGACTTAGTACTGAGTCATGTTGGGAGGTCTCTTGCTATTTGTTTTTTCCCTCTAAGGAGGAGGCCATCTAGATTCTCAGAAAAGAGAAACAAAGATTCAGTTGAGTAAGTCAAGAATGCTTTGACTGATGGTTACCTTGATCTGGCGAGCTAAAATGGAGGTCAAAGTAGGGTCTTCGGTGGATTAGCATCATTGCATTCTGTCCTATGCCTGGTTTGAAGAAACTTTAAGTGCCATAGGTGACGCTTGTGGGGGCTCCAGGATGAAATTCCTGGTCCTTGGTATGGAATACTATGGACCCAAGTAGATGTTTTTTTTTGGTAATGTAGTGTGTCCCAAAGCCTTCGAGCCAAGGACTAGTTCCTTCAGGTATCCGCATCGACCCACTCGAAATTTTCCCTACAGATCCTAGGGTAGGTCGAGGAGTGGGAGTTGAACACACGACCACAAGGAGCAAACCTGGGACCCAATTACAAGACTGTTAGTACATAATGACTGTGCAGTCATTATTCCTTCCAAGATCGTTTTGGAAGTGAGGGGCAACACTTTCTATGTTTGGGTGGCTATGGAGGTTGAAGATCTCTCTGACCTCAAGAACCAAACTCTTGGACCAAGAGGGGTTCCATCTAGTAGGTGCATCAAAGGTTGTATGCCAAACACCTCTTTCCATCTTAATGTGCCATCTATCTTAGAGGAGCTGTGGGGGTGAGGGGGACCATGAAGGCTCAAGCATTCGGATGTCTGTCATGGCCTCTTGCGTGATCTCATCGATTAGAGGAGAAAGGCCGGCAGAGCCAGGAGGGTAGGAGAGGTGGAAGATCAGCAAAAAAAAGGCGTTGATGTGGTGTTATGAGCCCATCATCTCGTAACCCAGTTCTAAACTTCAGTCAAATGTAGACATCAAACCTATAGATCTTAGACCATAGACAAAGGCTTCTCAATGTGTACATCAAAAAGGTGAATGTCCTTGAGGCAAACACATGGTGAGCAGTGGTTTGTTGGATTGCAAGGAGAGTTCGAAAGAAGTTGCTTTTGATATAATACTTACCTACTGACATAGAGGCTAGAGCCCCCAAGGTCCGGTCTCTGAGTTAGGCAATAGAAGCAAATTCCAACTCGCATTGTTTTGACTCCCCAAGCTAGTTTGAAGGGTGAGCTGTCTTTATAAGGGAGTCTCGTGAAATGGCAATCTACTTTAATGTGTTTTGTTCTATAATGTTAAATTAGGTTATGTGAGGCTTGCGTTCTTCCGGAGCTTTTCAATTAGGATTTTGCGGATTTAACCTGTATCTTCTCAGGTCTTGAAGACTCTTTAGGTTCTGCCAACTTTGACGCAGGTGGAGAAGGTCATAAAGTTTCCGGAGACTCAACGTCTACAATTACTACCGAAGATTGTACCTTATCATTGTCTTATTTTCTTACTACCTGAGGGTGGTGTTGCAGGAGAATCATCTGGAAGCTGCATAGTGGCAGAGGCATGATCATTAAGGCATACGTATCAATATGCGGAAGCATGCTATGGAAAAGAAATTATTAAAGTAATTAGAGCATTCTATACCTACCTATTGGACTTTGTAAGCTCCCAATTTTAGACCCCTTTCTTAACCATGGTTAGCCTACCCGAGCTCTAGGACCAACCCTAGGACTAACCCTAGAGCCTAACCCTAGGACTAACCCTAGGACCAACCCTAGGCCTAACCCTAGGACTAACCCTAGAGCCTAACCCTAGGACTAACCCTAGGACCAACCCTAGGCCTAACCCTAGGACTAACCCTAGGTTAAAACCAAACCCTGGCCAAGACCCTTAGCCTAGCCTAACCCTAGACCAAAGGCCTAAGCCCATGATCAATCCTAAATTCTAAACCAAGCCCAAGCCCAAGCCCAAAACCCATCCTCTAAAGCCCACGATAGACTCACACCTCACCCACTCGGAAACCAAAGCCCATGCATTGTTCCTCTTTGATGATAAATATCAAGAGAACCCAGACCTCCTCAATAGCTAGCCCCTTTTCACATGTTTAAACCAACCTGCCATGCCCAGCCGTGCAGAGATGACCTGCACACACTTGCATTTCTGAAAAAAAAAAAAGGTTGACCTTCCAATAGCTATCCACCCACTCACCAAACTCCCAGCCAATAAGAAAATCCTATGCCTTGTCTTCATCTTCCTCTTCTTTCTATAAAGAAGAGGGTCCCCCTTCAAAGAGAAGAAAAACGAAGCAACTCTCCACCTTTTTCTTTGTTCTACGGTTGTAGCTAAACCCTCAACCTTCCATCTCTATTCCACTTCCTCTCTTATGCCTAGGAAAGAGAGCTTTCCTCTCTCTCGTTGCCTCTCGCCTTCCTCATTTCAGTCCACACATTTAACACTCTTCTCCTCAAGTGGGCAGTAGTGATGGCAACCAATGGCTCAATCTTTAGGCCAAAGAAACCATAGCCACATACCCAGGTCATTCATGCCTTAAAACAGCCCCTTCTCAGCCCTGTAACAGCTCCATTACAGCCCCTATAACAGCCACTAGACCACCTCATAACAGACCTTGTTTAGACCCATTACATTCCCCAAAACAACCACCATTTACCTCCATTACAGTCCCCGAAACAGCCACCATAACCCATTGTCCGGTCCATTTGCACAGCACGACTACAACTCAAAACAACACCTGTGTGTTCTCCGATCTATGGCCCAAAGGCAGCCACGCCCCACCATTCTTCGTCTTCTCCAAGCTCGGCAAGAGTCTCCACTAATCTTCTGTGAAGGCCCCTCACTTAACATGCCTAGATCAACCATCATGCAGGTATATCTTCTGCAAGATCTCCATCTAAACTTTGTTCCATCATTATTCTATGTGAATGTTGGTGCTCAATATGAATGTGTTGTGGATGCCGGGGGATCCAGACTAGCGAGCAAGGGGCCAAGGGAGTTCTCCAGGTTTGATTATAGCCAGAGGACACCCCTAAGCCATGCTAAACCCCCTGTTGTCGGCCTTAACTTGCGACAATTACCCGGTTTCATGCAAACTTGGGATTTACGATCGAGGGATCAAATTAATGGTTTTTTTGACAAAATCTTGGATATCTAACTATTTTATCATGTAAATTGTGAATATGATTTTTAATATTTTTTTCATATGATTTCTGATATAGACCATGTTTTAAAGGAAACTCATTCTGGAAATCTGTACCAATCAGTAAATCCATGAATCCCCAAAAAATCATTTTCGTATTCTTTGCATCTTTTGGAGTGCAACCCAACAAGCGGAACTTGATTCCAAAGTTGGGTCCAACATGTTGTTTTTGACAGTTTGGACCCATTTTTGTTGCCACTTTACCTCAATTTTTGTACCAACACAGAGACCATAATATTACTGAAGAATCATGTTAATTTCCTCCTCGAGGCTGTGAGTTCAGAACATCAAACAGAACTCAAATTGGAGTTTGGGCTAGGGAGTTATGGTTGTCCAAAGTCGGGAGCACAAAATTCAATAGAATTGGGCCAGCCATGCTTCAAATTGGTAACAGGCCCATTGGGCTGTTCTTTGGGTACTAGCCCCTCTGGAATGATGTCCAGAAGTTTTGTTTCAGCCCCAACCTCACTTGGGTTAACTTCTAATGGGTTAAACTTAACCCCGGTTGAATTGCTTCCAATGCTCCGCAATGAGCCTAAACTACTATTCAAAATATCCAAAACAAAATAGAAAAACATTCATAATAAAAAAAAAATAAATCCGACTTAAAGCCACTCCGGTGCACCTCCTAGCCATGGTTAACGGCCTTAACCATGGTTAACTCACCCTTAGTCACTTCGGTGCAACCCTAACCACTCCAGTGCAATCCTTAGCCTCCTCGGCTAACCAACCTTAGCCCCTGGGCTAACCCTAAGCCACTCTGGTGCACACACACACCCTTAACCTCAGTACGGGTTTAAGGTACCACTCGAACTACACCCGGTCTGATTCCGCCTCGACGGGTATGTATGCAGCCCAACTCGGGTTCGACCCTAGATTAGGATTTTCTCCTTCTTAAGTTAGCATACCCTAAACACTTTAGCATTTTGTTTCTTGTTTGGCTTACACCTAGGGAGTAGGTAACCGTCTTAGGCGGGGATCCCGAGGTGCCTAACACCTTCTTCAAGACTTAAATGAATCACTTATCTAGACTTTGACCGAGATTATAGGTCCCTACCCATCCACCCTGGTCTTATTTCCTCCCGAATAAAATAGGTGACGACTCTTAGTCAACCTGTGAGACCTTAGAAGGACGTTTAGTGTCGTTCCTCCGCAGGGGCTTGGCCCGGAAGGAAAGGCGGTAAAATCCTGCACTCACAGACTTTTCCTAGAAGAAGGCGGCAGGACTGTTGCTTTGAACTTATAAAGGATGAAGCAGTCACTCGAGAAGAAGGTCTGGGCCCTGGACACGCAAGTCTTTGATCTCTTTCGAGATGGGTTACTTGAAGAACTTTCCTCGGAACCACTAAGGCGGAGGATAATCTTTTGCATCTTTCTTCTCATCCTTGTTGGGCTCTCTGATATTAGCGTCAAACCACCTTTTTCATCATCAATGGAAGCAAATTTACTTACATGTTTAGCGGATTTGGTATAAAATTTGAAGTTATCATGGACATTTCTCCAAAAAGATTGATATTCTGAAATACAATGGACCAACTAAGTAAAAGCTTTTGATTTCTAACCTTAATCGCTCAATGTAATTCCGGGTAACAAAAATATCGGTAGCCGTTGAACGGAAATCAACTCAATGGAGGGTTTTGGTACGCCTTGATCTAAACCAAATTGGTGAAAGCATCGGTGCGGGGTATGCTTGAACAGTATATGCGTTGGTTTTACCATGATCCAAGCTATGAAGGGCTCCTAGGTGACCAATTGAAAGTATGACAAAACATTGCACCTCCCTAATCGCAACCTTAACCTTGTCCCCAGTTTCCATTCCTACAAATTCTAAGAGCTCTCTGATTGAAAGTCTGCATCCAAAATACCTTCAATAGGCCTAGCATACGGCCTGAACATAAAAGCCTTCATCTCATCTAAATAATTTAGAAAAATCGTTTTCTTCTTCTTTGGAACCTTGTGCCATCGCCATGCTCTCGGATTGTGAGTACCACCTTCAAGAATAAAGAGTGGTCTTGCCATCGGAGCATAACCAGAAAAACGTTCCCAAAGCCATACTTGCAAGAACGCCGTTGGAAGGAATGTTTCTACTTTAAACTTCCTGGCAGATTGATGTTGATAAAGATGAAACTGATCAAAGTTCTTTTACAAAGTACCAAGAAATAGCGGTGGCGTAGCTGTGACCTTTTGCAAGACATAAAGCTAATGGAAAAATTCATCAGGTACTCTTTCAATCGGGAGTCCTTCAAAGATATATCGGGATAGCCACATACTGATGAAGGTGGAAAGTTTAAGAGGACCCTGATACCCAGGGCCTTATTCAAAGCCTCTTTGTCTTGCTTCATTCAGTATTCGGTTCTCCTCTCTGAAGAAATGCTGAACCCACCCTAAGAAGTTGGGTCGTCTCCCATATTTTGGTAGATCCCCTTCTGAAGAGCCCCTTCCCCATTTTGCATGACGCTTTGATTCCCAGCGAGCTTTGCGGAGGTCACCAATCATTCTTGATTCCCCTTCGGACATTTCAACCTGTTCAATGCTAGCTAGTATACCCAAATAATAAGAGTCTCATCAACACCATCATGTCTTCTAGAGTAGGTGTTATTTTCCACCACGTTGTAATAAAAGTATGAGTTTCCACGTTCCATCTAGATAATAAGTGAAGGAGTGCGCTTGAGTCACGCCTTATGTCAAAGGATCTCGTCAGCGCTATGGCATAAAAAATTCCAGCCATTTGTAGCTTTGGGCCATGTTGCGGATGATTAAGAATGTAGTTGCACCATTCTGACCAGCCTTTAGTAGAACTGCCATGAGAGCTTAATATGGGCTGTGATAAAGGAAAATCTGCTCTTTCTAGTCGGAATCATGGTGTTGAAAATGGTGATGAAGATAAGCTTGAATTGTCATCAATATCTTCATAAGGAAGAGCCCAGCCATCAGAAGGATCTGTGGTATCTCAGGCACGATTTTCATTGGAACCCCAAAAATTGGCTGACAGAATATTCCTTGATAGGTTGGTCATATGTTTAATCTAAACAAGTAAATGATGAAAAACTAAGTATTAAAAGAAGGATAAGAGGAAAAGAGAAAGCACTTGTAGCAATGTATGAAGGTATTTTAATGGCTGCCCAAAGTTCTTAACATAATTGACTTGGTTTACTGTCGCAAGATTATTAGGAATCAGAAGGAAAGTCTTCACAACTAACCTCGATAATTCTTTTGGAGTTGAATGCTTTCAAATTAAGAGCATGAGACTGGGGGCTTCAAATCAGATAAAAGCTTGCTTAAGTTTTCCAATAAATAAAGCGAAGAAGATGAGCAGTGACAGATTGATACACATTCATCATCCCTATATAAAAGAGGTGATGTTTTGAATTGTCTAAACTCTGGCGAAGTAGTGTTTGCAATTAGAGCAATGCTACGTCCACTTTCCGGTTGTCCACTCTCTGGTTGTCTTTCCTAATTTTAAACAAAAAGATAAAATAAAAGTGATGGGACCCACCCACAAAAAAGTTTCATACTATTTTGTCTTCTTTTATAAAAATAGGGCAGAGTGGACAACTGGACAGTGGACGTAGCATTGCTCTTGCAATTAATGGTGATTGGATAGTGCGGATGACTTGTCACTACGACATTGGTATAGTATAAAGTCACGGATTGAAAACTAGCTTTCCAACCGTCAATCAATATTGTATAAATTTCTTGGATATATGCCTTAGAAAGCAGAATATACATTTATGATGTAGCAAGTGCTATCTTTCAAAATACCTTTTTTAGCGCCTTCACCAGTAGAGACCATATTGATTAATGCACAAGAATTCATAAAAGAAAACTTTCTTTATCGCACAATTAGCTCTATTACAATTCTTAAGGAATATAAAACTTCTAAGGCCTACATCAATTCTTAAGGAATATAAAACTTCTAAAGCTGCCTATAAATCCCTAAACATTGTCTCACTCAACGACTTCGAAAGATCTCACAGCTCAAAATTTTTCACCTTCGTAAAACTTCCTTGAGGGGAATATCTCCGCTCTGAATCCCCTTGGCGATGTAGAGAAGATTTTGCTGTCAGATGCTGCTCAACCAAGTAAGTCTCGTTCCCTCTAATCAAATGTGCGACAGATAAGCTGTCATGACTTAGTGTAGCAGAGTGGAAGGTGGGGTGAGAAGACATCTTGGGTTGATAGGAACTCCTCTCAGCATGATCATTAGTAGCAATCCGATATCCGACAAATGCAGCTTTAATGTTCACACAATGTGATAAGCAGAGCTCTAAAGGCGTTCTGATAGCGGACATGTGATGTCATGAAAAACTTCCTCATACCAATAGATGCACGGATTGGTAAAAACTGAGTTACGAGTTAAAATTTAAAAGCCCTTCAATTTAAAGATTTTTTAATGTATAATTTGCTTAACTTCCACCGAAGTTATGTATTTTCTCAACACTTTTTTTCCCGTTTCGGTCGAAGTTTACCATGGAGTGCATTTCGCTTCAGACACCACATAAGTCGACTCAATTCGGTCAAATTTCGGCAAAATTGAGTTGATTTTTGACACCATGGTTAAGGCACCCAACCTCATAATGAGTATTTAGCAACTTGAACGACAATACGGGCTGTTGTCCTTAACCTATGGAAGAATCAGAGCAAAGTATAGAGCGGTCAAAATATTTTCCAAAGATTAGAACTCATTTTCTAAGCTCGTTGGCCATCCAAGGCAAAGAGGATGAATAAAATGGGAGGAGGAGGAGGGGTATATATAGGCCTTCCCTCTCTCCAAGGTCTCATAAATGGAATTTATGAATCCCAACCACCTATTCAATTCATTGTACCCACCCACTTCAAAAATCGAAGTGATTGGCTCGTATTCCCAGAAGATAAGCTCTCTAGAATTCTCTTGTCATTTAAAGCTCTTTATTGGTACTAATAATATGTTGTCTATGGTTGTGCTAGCAAAGCCGTTTAGCAATAATCAATGCCTTCGTAGGCAGGAAGCTACTGTTGATACATGAAAAATGACTTTGCCACGTGTCATCACGATATTAAATCATAGCATACAAACTTTCCATTCAAGATGGCCAACTGTTCATAACTCCGTTCTCCTATGTATATGTGCATAATTATGTAAATTGTGGATATATTTTAAATGGCGTGTAAGCAAGGTATTAAACTTCGGTTTCGGTATAAAGTTCGGTCGCTAAGGAAGTTGACACGTTTCAAGGAAGTTTAAGGAAGTGCAAGGAAGTTATGTAAAAATTAAAGAAGTTTAGGAAACTTTAAGGAAACATTGGAAATCTTAGATGAAACTTTAGAAATTCAATACTTAAGCATAAATATACATCTGGAATTCATTATATTATTGATGCAAGATGTAGTACTCAAATGTGAGAGACATGTTAAGTGACATGCGTTGTTTGCTTGTCTAAGCTGTAATTTTTTCTTGATATTTTTCTATATTGACAATTTTTTTAAACTATATTTTATCCTCTTTGTCAAGTGAAGGGGGCATGTATTCTCTTTATTTTTCAATGGTTATACATGTTAATTGTTTTAGAAACCTGAAAAACTTATAAATGCACATTAAAGTTGATAACTAATTGAAATTCAATTTAGTTTCTAAACCTATTTCAATATGCAAATGATGAGCTCAATGTTTTTACAGGACTGAATCAATATGTGAAGAGGAGGAGATGGGTAGTTAAATTAATTTTTAATTTATGAAATACTATTAGGAAATTGTTTAATTTTTTAATATTACTAAATAGCCCTTATGGCATATTATACTAATAACAAAATTCTTAGAATTATAAAATTATAATTTATAATAAGGTTAATGCTAACCACACTCTAATGATAAAATTATAATTTATAATAAGGTTAATGCTAGCAACAATCTCTTTTAAAGCTAATTATATTTGTAACAAGGTTAATGCGAGAGACACATATCTTTCCTTATGAATAAATTAAGTTTAAATCGAGTGGCACTAGCATTACCCATTTAACTTGAAACTTAAAAACCCTTCAATTTACAGATTCTTTCTGTACACTTCGGTTAACTTCCACCGAAGTTCTATATTTTCTCAACACTTTCTTTTTTGTTTCGGTCGAAGTTTATTGAAGTTCACCGAAGTTTACCGCGAAGTCCAATATTTTTAAAATATAAGTGTATTTCACTTCGAATACCACGGAAGTTGATTCAATTCGGTCAACTTCGGCGGAATTGAGTTGATTTTTGACACCTTGCGTGTAAGTCTTGGTATTTCCTCAGGCACAAATGGAAAGTCTTTGGAGTCTCAGCAAGGCGTATGTTGTGTAAGTCCTGGAAGATTCCCAGGCCACAAATAGAAGTCCTTGGTAGTATCCCCAAGGTGTGTAAGTCTTGGTAGATCCCCAAGCCATAAATGGAAAGTCCTTGGAGTCTCAGCAAGGCATGTTATTTAAGCCCTGACAGATCCCAGGCCATGAATGGAATTTATAAGCTCTGATTGATATCCATGCCATGAATGGAAAGTCCTTGGAGTCTCAGTAAGACATGTTATGTGTAAAGTCCTCACAATTCCCCAGGCCACAAACAAAGGCCTTGGAAATATCCCCAAGGCGATATACGAAGAACTCTTGGCAACCATAGTAACAAAGTTCAGGTTCGGGAATTATTCATCGGGTTTTAAGTTCGGAAAAATTCGTCGGAAGTTCGGGGAAATAAAATTAATAATTATAAAAAAATAGAAACATGATACCAACTAATCATTTTAAATAGATGAATAGCTAAACTACATAATAAGTAGTTAATAATCAACAATAACGTCCATAACATCATTTCAATTGGAAAATTTCAAAATTAAAAGCTCTAACATCGAATTCATATTCATTCATCAAGACATTTCAACAAAAAAAGTATTCGAATAAAATCACTCTCAACTCTCAAGAGTCAAGACAAGATATCAACAATAAAACATAAAAATCATCATTCATCTTTCAACAAAAAGTATTACAATAATAAATCACTCCACATTCATTTGGCGGGTGGGTTAGATTTATTAACCGCTCAAATGCATCATCATCATCAAGGTCTTCATCTTCCCTCTCTAATGATTCACTAGAAGACCACTCTCCACCTCCACCTTCACCTTGAACTTCAAGGTCATCTTCCCCTTCAACTGTTGGTACATTTGGGAATGCCAAGATCTTCTCAATCATGATTTGATCCAAATCCTTTAATTCTTTACTTGCACTGGTCTTCATGAAATGTAAGATCATTCGGATGAACACCATGTCATGCAATTTTCTTGGTTCCAATCTATTCCTTTTCTTTGTATGTACAACCTCGAAAGCATTCCAATTTCTTTCACATGCTGAAGCACTGCATGGTTGGCTATGCAATTTAATTGCCAACTTTTGAAGAACCGGAACATTGCATCTCCACATGTCCCACCAAAGTCCTAAATACAATCGTGCTAGCAAATTGAATGACAAATTGTTTGCAACCATAGCGGTCACCAACTGTATGTCTGCAATCTCGTTCTCCTTTTTCATCTTGCATTGATCTTTGGTTGACCCTCAAACCCTTCAACATGCCTTCCTCATCTTGTAGCACCAACAATTGTGTTAGTAACGGACCATTGAGAACTCCAGCACCAGATGGCCGCATAAAATCAGATACCTTATGCTTTTTATTTGTCTCGAACTCACCCATAGTCTTTTCTACCATTTCCCAAATGTGGTTAGATACAGAAGGACATGGCTTCACATCCCTATTGCTCATCTTAGAAAGATGGTACTTCAATCTTGTGATAGTACTCGTAAACACTTCTTGACAAAAATTACAGCGAAGCTTTGACGAAGAAACTACTGTAACATAATCCCACAACAGATCCTTCTGTCTTGGCATCTTTTACAAATACTAAGTTAGACACTGATCCTAATTCCTAAAGAACAAGCACCAAACAAGCAATTCATAAGCATTATATAAGCATTCATAAGCAAATTATGCAATGACATATGCATAAAAATATATGAAGTATGTCATGACATTATATAAGCATTCTAATTTCAGGAGAAATTATTTAGCAATGCAACCTCTAACATTGGTTACTTAGGATAAATTTGAAGCAATTCAGAAATGCAAGGATTTCTAACATTGGTTAGTTATATTGCAGGTCTTTAAAGGCAACAATTCATTTAACCTAACTAGCTAAGGCCATACCTTCTAGAAGGAAGATAGTCTCCATGGGACGGGGCCACAAGTCCACGACTCCAAGAGAGCAGTCGCTCATTTTCTTTAAGTTAACACAGAAGGCAAAAAGCTGAATCAAAGACAATAAAATGAGGGTTATTTGAAGAAACTCAAAACCCAGAGTTGGTACATGCTCATTTTGCTATGGCTGGGGTAGCCGGAATTCTTCTAAGTTCTAACTGATGTGAGTGACAGGAAAAAACAATTAGAAGGAATTCTGTGCAAATGGGGTGCCTTGCGAGTTGGGAGGAGAAATTCTGTCCTATTTGAGCAATTCTGTGCAGAGGCTAAATCCCATCTCTTGAAAATCAACTACCCTTGTAGAGATTCCCATGAACCCACAACCCAATTCAACCAGAACCCTATTGTCTTATGAACATGTTATTATTTAACATTGATTTAAAGAAAACACTGTATATAGAAGGTAGACCGTTCAAATTATTCAGAACATTTATATTGTTATAAGAAAACACAAGTTTTCTTTTAAATCCTGTTCTAAGAAAACACGATGTTTTCTTTTAAATGTTCTGAATAATTTTCTTGTAGAGATTCACAACGTTTTCTTCTAAATAATTTCCAATATAGGAGAGGGGAAAGCAAAGAAACAAAGCTACCCAAGAACCAGCCCATCCATATCACAGAACAATTCAAATGGGAAGTTCAGGAAAAAAAACGCAGCCCTTGCAACCACAACCAGTCCCTATTGCTGTTAAATCTCAAACATAATCACTGAGAAAACGAAGAAACCATTAAGAGAAGAATAGGGAATGGTTGTTGCCGGAGGTAAGGATTCCTCCAAGAAATCAATGGAGAGAGAAGGATAGAAGGAGGGAAGGAATAGAGTTACAGATAAATGTCGCCGGAGAGTCGCGGGAGTGTCTTGTCGGAGAGTTGCGAGCCGAGCTGAGTGGAGAGGTGAGGTCTGGAGACTGGAAGTGGAGCCGAGAAAGGGAGAGGTGGGGTCTGTTCTGTTCATGCCCTAACCCCTCTCTCTTATATATATATATAAACAAAAAACCGAACCGTTCGCGAACTGTTTGCGAACCGCCGAATTGTTTGCCTGCAGCTGAAAAAACCGACGAACTATTCGTGGATGATTTGCGAATATTTCGCGAAATTTGTTACGTTGTTGGCAACATGCCTAAGGCGATACAAGGAAAGCTTTTGATAATCTCCTAAAATAGTTAAGATCTGAATCACGTGTTTATATATACATTTATGACTTTGAGAATATGGATTTATGAATAGGGCCTAAAGCGATGAGAATTTCTTTGCCTGGAATCTAATTATATTTGCTGGATAAACTTTCTCAAAGTGTATGCCCCGCCTTGAGAAAGTAATTTATTATTATTATAGCCTAAGGGGGTTGGTGGGTCCAAAGGAGAATTTGTTAGTGATTGGATCGCCTTGGCGTTCTGATTACTAACATGAAGAACACTCACTAAGGCGTGAGGTCATGATGATTTAGCTATAGCCGGTGTGGCAGATTCTTACTGGCTGAGGGATCTAACTAACTTTGCTAAGTTGGCATATCTCATGATTTGCTATAAATTGGGTTGAACTCTCATCATTTAAGGCAACTAGGCAATAGAGGACAAGACAGAGATACTTGGGGAAATTAGGGATCTGAGATTCCCCAGTTCACTCTTAGTCTAGTAATCTGCCGTCATCAGTTGTTTGTTCTTCTGTTCTTCTTCCTCTCCCCCCGTTCACATACCACATTTCCCTCCATTCTACCCATTTCTCTTCTCACTTCCTCTTGAGCTGAAAAACTACTGGTACGGTTTAGTTTAGTGGACTTAGGTCAGATTAGCAACAAAAGTTCCTTCTGAAACCCATTCATCAACAATTGGCTTAGTATTTAATCATCTGATCAAGTTGCAATACTACTTTTTTGCTTCTAAGTTCTATTGTAAATTGGATGTTTCTGAATGTGCTCACTTAATGGTGTTGTGTAACATGTGGATACCGTTTGACAGACAATGCTTCATTTAGCAATGCAGTCTGATAGTTGAAATGATTGAGGAATTTTTAGTAGGCAAGATCTGCTTCTTAAATGGTAAACATCTGAAATTGTTAGATTTTTTTTCGCGGTAGTTTGTTAGCTGTGGGTTGATTTTTGTTATTACTGATTGGTTTTTCTTTATCTAGCAAAAGACTTATCTGTTTTTCATTTGTTAATAATGGTTTACTGGGTAAAAAAAATATAAAGATCCTGCATTGCAGTGAATTCTTCATCAATAGGTTTAGTTGATCTTCATCCTGTTTGGTTATGCCTTCTCTTGCCGATATGTACTGCTGCTTTCAATAATTACTTGCTCTTGCAGGATTTTGTGAGAAGAAATTGTGTTTTTATTGTGGTAATGGTTATATTTTAATTTTTATTTGTAGCTATTTTTGATTACAAACAGTCCCTTCAGTTTCAAAATTTAAACAAGGAGAAAAGAAATATACGTTTGGAGGTGTGTACTTCTACAACATGAGAATGTTCTCTTTGATTATATATTTGTTTTTTCTTTCATTTTTGGATGTTAAATTAATATACCTATCTAAACATTTGTGCAGGTCATTAGAGGTGGTAGAAGAGTGGAGGTTTCAATATTTGATATTGTTGTTGGTGATGTTGTACCGCTAAAATTGGGTGATCAGGTCAGTGGACATTAATTACTGCTCTTTGTTGTTGTGAGGCACTTGCATTCTCTAATATTGATTGCTATTTGGAACTTTTACCCAGGTTCCAGCTGACGGAATTTTAATTGCTGGTCACTCCCTTGCCATTGATGAATCTAGCATGACTGGGGAGAGCATGAATGTAAACTCTTATTACTTGGTGATAATACTAATTAGTTGATTATTAAATTATTATTCTCAAATATGATGCCTTTTTGCAGGTTGACAAGAATCAGAAGGAACCATTTTTTATGTCTGGTTGCAAAGTAGCTGGTGGTTATGGCACTATGCTGGTAAATTATCAATTTTTTTTTTTTAAATTTACCTATGCTCACCAAATTTTATGATAATATGTTCTTAGGTGTATGTTACAGCAGCACATATGTTCTTAGGGTCCATTACAATATTACATGACTTATAAAGTCATAAGCAATGCATGCCTGTCAAAGTTGAATTGTATTGGAAAATTGTTAGTGGCGTTTTATATGAATACAATTATATAATTGATAAATGTTTCGTAAATAATTAAGATAGAAATATGAAATACTGTCAACAAATCCGGAAAAGTTGAATATCTGAAATCCCACATAAGCCATCAGCGTACTTTTGTTTTCACACGAAATGATATTACCAATTTAACATAACAGGGTAACAGCCTACATACATTATTGGATGATTCAAAAAAATATTTGATAGGAGGGAAAGAAGGGCACGCTAGCGCCCTTACTACACAAGGGCTTTCAAGCCTTTCGTAATTTTGTGTTGTGAAAAGTCTCTCAAGAGTTTTGAGCTTTCAAATGCATAAATCAAGTTTCTAAATTTCCATGTGAGGAACTTTGTTCATAAAATATTTTGTCTGATTTGATGCCTCGGTTGCAAATGAATTGAAGGTTTTAGTTCTATGGTTTTAGAAAGAGGATGAAACCCAAGACCTTTATCTAGTTAAATATAAGCCCAAAATCTCTTAAAAGGCTTTACCTGCCCCCCTTCTACTTAAACATATGAAAGGAAAAGTTTTTGAACTCAAAAGACTTTACTTCTTATTTGTTAGTTGCATCATGCATGGTTTCAAGTATACTATCGGACCAAAATCGGACTTAAGGCCATAAAGTTATGACCCGTATACCGAAACGGGGTAAATTTCCTTTAAATTAACTCAATTCCGCAAATTCACCAATTATAATCTCCTAGGTCTCTTATATTTTCTTCCCTAAAATCTAATATGTTATTCTATCATTTATTAAAATCACCCATAACATATTTGATAAATCAGAATAATACCTGTATAAAATATTTATCCGACTATCATATTTTCATACACGCAATCATTAACACAAGAAGAAAAAACACGTTAAAATTATTGTGTGATCACAACACACCCTATATCTAAACTATAGAAGTATCCACTTGCCTCTAGATCTGATTTCGAGAAGAAGGCAAGAGGTTGATTGCTTATGAGAGATTTGATGCTAACTTGGATGATCCAATTCCAATCATCGGGTTCTCCACTGGATCCGACAGAATTCCAAACTCTACAGCCGCTTTCCTCTTCTCCTCCCAAAATGATCGTATCTCACTTCTCCTAATTCAGGTTTAGCAAAAAGACGGCTACTAAGTTAAACAATTCTATTTATACTAAAATCCATTTAGAGAATTACTAATATATCCCCACCAAGGTCTGTTTGCTTATAACCTAGATTTAACCAATTTAACCCATTAAATTAAATCTTTGGTTTAGCCCTACCCCACCAAGGTTAGCCATAAGACCAAACACCAAAATACCAATTACTAAATTACCATCAGGGTGTAATTTACCAATTTACCCCTAAATGTATTTAATTTAAATTAGGGTCACTACAATGGAACCCTAGCTTGTTGCTGTTTTTTGAAGATTAGTACTCTCTTCAGGTTGATTTGTGTAAAACAACCTTGTGATATTCATGATGGATGAATTTGAGGTTAGGGTTTTGAAACCTACTGCTTTGATTCCAATCTGTCACGCCTCGAAACCTATATACACAATATACCTTATATTTGTATAAGTCTCCGAAGTGTGAACCTTGGACTAACCCGAATAGTGAATGCATTTCATTGACAAATAAAATCATTCCAGATGTATGACATAATGAGCATAACTTTAAAGTTTAAACAAAGTATAACATGCAACTAAGTTGTCATAAATTTCTCTATGCAATCACTCACTCTCAAAAGTGACAAAAAGACATTCAAATTCTGAGTTCCTCAAGAGTTCCTATAGACCTTCAAATATCTCCTGAAAAAGTTAATAGAGGAAGGGTGAGCACGAAGCTCAGCAAGATGAACACTCATAACACATGCGGCACATGCATCTATAAGTCATTATTACATTTTACTCGATATGCAAATGATGACAACGCAAATCAATTCATTTTCTTCATTTTGAAATACTTAGTCTACATTCGGCGGCCTCTAGCAACGCCTCACGGCACGATTCTGGATCACACACCTCTACCTCTGTTGGCAGTCTCTCGTAATGCCTCAAGGCCAACGATGACATCACACACCTGTACCTCTGTTGGCGGCCTCTGGCAATATTTCAAGGCCATTGATGAAATCGTATGCCGTTCACCCAAAGTTAAGTCACCTATTAATCTAATAATTCTAAAGATGTAAACAATATTAAAGGTGTTATATCTTCCCCGCTATGGTGTCCTATAACACACATAGTAAGACTGATCTAACTATAGGTTATTAATCAAGGTAAGCTAGCTATATCCTCCCCGCTATTGCTCTATAGCGTTCTATATTACCATAGCAAGACGGATCTAACTTGAAAGTATGTCTCTTTTTAATTTTAGAAAAACAGTTTTTGGGAGGCATACATCGAATCCCAAGATATGACTAAGATTCTAATTGATTTTATTCAATGAGAGTAAAAATCACAATCACCTTTGCAACTTTGAAATTGATAAGTCAAATCCACGAGAGAATGTAGATTGAAAAATCCAAGATAGAATAAGAAGACTGGCAAAACTTCACAAGCGTTAAGTCTCCTTCGCAATCCACACGGACCTTCTTTTTCTTTAAAGCTTTCTCTAATGGAAGCTAATGACCCTTCCAAATTTCCAGCTCTAGGAATCTAGAATAAAAGATCCAATCTTTTATCTTTAAGATGGGTTCTTGATCTTCTTCTTGATATTCAAAATATAGAATACAAGAGAACAAGAAAAAGGGAGAAGAGGGGTTGACCGTACCACAAAGAGAAGGGAGAGAGGGGCGTGAGATTGAGGGGAGGGGAGAGATTTCCAAAATCTGGAAAATATTAATGTACACAACAATGTGGACGTCCACCTCTTATATATAGATCCATCTTGGATCTTGTCATTATCCTAATCCAATTAGGATATCCTCAATTTGTTTCCTTTTTTATTTCTCCTTAATTAATTAGGATTAATCAAAATAGAAACTAACCTTATCTATTAGTAACAAACTAATCATATCCTTATCCTAATCCAATTAGGATTCCTTGATTAGTAAGAAACTAATAGAATCCTTGTCCAACAAGGAATCTTTAATTAGTAACTAACTCTAACTAATTAACTAACCTTATCCAATAAGTAGTTAGTTATTAGAAACTAATTAAATGATTAACAACAATTAATCTCCATGAAGTGGGCGTCCCATCCTAGGTGGGCCCCACTCAACCTTTTGGTTAAAGCATTGTTACTAGGAAACACTTTTCCTACATTCCATTAGGATTATAGAATTTTATCTATATTCATGGACTTCCACCAATCACAATTAATGTCCATTAACATAATGTGATTAACCTCTAGAAAATAGAGAATTACTTACAGGTATTTCTATCTCAAGATTTGTTTACAGATGTGTCCCTCCACTTCCAATATTATTATAAGCTTACGGGACAATATCTAATACTGTCTTTAATCCCTGGCTTATATTGAGAACCTATTCTCTGTGATACTTTTAGTTAAACTTGGACTTTCGAAACATTTTAGAAATTCTTTGAAAGAAATAATAATAATACATTTCTTTTATATAGAAAATAAACTCCTCGATAAAACCATTTCATCGATAAATACCAGCGCTAAGTTTTTTAAGTCTGGTTTTGACAAGTATCAACTCAATATGAATTTACTCTGTTAAGAGTAGTGGAATCTTTGTTGAGCGTACACACATTTCTTCTAATATAGCGTACATAACCCAACGATCCCGTATTTAGTCCAGTGTGTTGGACATTGACGATTGGCTTCATCAAAGCTATATAGGCAAATACCAGAGAAGATGTCAAATGGATTACCCTAAATATAAAGACAATATATTTCTAAGGGTATCCACTGAGCGATCCAGTTGCAATATAAGTACTTCTTACTTATATCCACATCTTAGTCAAGAGACCCTTCTCTCAGTGATTGAGATTCATCACTCCATCATATGGAACTAACAATGTGTAAGTTATTAGGAATACATTGTCCAGATGTATCCTGATTAACTTAGAACAATTTTAGGTCTACAAGGAACCGGAAAAACTATATCTCCTTAGCAATCAGTTATCAACTAATTGGATGGTTTTCTTACAATGTTACCTAAGGGACAAAGTCGTCTCATCCAATGAGATACTTTTGATATGTTACCCAATGTAGAAGACAATGTGTGAATGTAAAATATGCATTTATTGATTAAATAGATAAATACAATTCCGGAATGGCTTTCGTGGGCATATATGTCTAACATAACTAAGCTGGGTAAGGTCTAAGTAAATTAAGTAGTTCATTCAAGTATGCACGACAAATAATCATTATAAAGAATATGCCAATTATGAGATGACAATTAGATAAATGAAATAGAGTTAAAAAATTTGTATTAATTTACTAAGATAAGAGAAAAGTTTAATTATGATAGAAGCTTAGAACGAACTAAGGGATCATTACTTAAATAGCCATTGCTAAAACAGAGCTCAGATCAAAATTAGAAATAAAAACATGCAGTTCGTTCGAACAGCCAGATGTGCGTTCGAAGGGCCAGCGAATGGACCGCCAGAGAGGCTATTATTTTGCGATTTTTATTGCACCGTTCGAATGGCCTGAAGGGTGTTCGAACTTGTTATTTTTGCACAGAATCCATTCAATAAGGCTATATAGATGAACTTGGTTCAATTTCTGGTCACCTAAGGTATATGATAATATTATCTAGGACACCTATGGTAACCACTAGGTAACTAGGTCACTTACCATCCTATGGGTATGAGTGAAGCTTTATCCGGAATGTACTTTACTTGAGTCTTTGGAGCTTCATCTTCACCAAACTTAATGACTAGAGGAACAACGACACCAGACTTCCATTGACACCATTTTGACATCGGAATTAAGCCAATATAAAATATAACTTTATAGGAGTGTTCACTTGCCTCAACCCGAAATTTTTAGGGTTTCTAGAAGATGGAACAAATGGGTTTGCTTTACAATCTTGAGCCTCCCTTAGCAAGAACTTTGAATCTTGTGCTTTGATTCACCTTCTCCAAGCTTTGCTCCAAGTTCGCAAACCCTAGCTTCCTCTTCTTCCTTCTTCCCAAAGCTTTCTCTCTTAAATTAGGTTTTCCAAAATATCAGAGATTAGGTCTATCTCTATCTATTTATACTAAAACCTCTTTTATGTGTTGTTACCCAATTACCCTCACTTATAGTGTTTGGTTACAACTCAAGATTAAAACTTGATGTGTTATGCTTATTTAATCATTCCACCCAAGGTTATTAATTTCTCATGGTGAAACATCTCACCGGAATATTACTAAAATATCACTAACTAGGAAATTACGAAAATACCCTTAGCATTTCAATTAGGGATTTCAGAATCGCTACAACTTTGTAGCTCGAAGAAAAGTTCGATAACAAACCAATCACCGTTTGAGCCAAGGTTCTTAGAGGGAAACCAAAGGAAAGCTACTACAAATTGTTAATCCAACAACTAAAAAACTAGCTGAAAGAACCAGATTCAAGAAAATCTGTCAAGTTTTCTTGTTACTGTTACATTTTATATAGATCTCTTAAGTCTTAACAACCACCCTCATAATGACATGCATTGGAAACAAAAGTCTTTACTCTAGTTATCCTAGAAGACCCAAACATTCAATTCCATATGCAACTAACATACAACATCAACTATAGTCAATATAGAAGACTAAAACATTTACTTTTTCTTATTTAACTATCTCACCATGAACTTACCCATATAGGAATTAACAAACTTTGGAAATCTCAAGTCAAAGCACAAAGAACTGTTGTATTTGACTGTTTGATCAGAACCAGTAATCTTTCAACTGCTTGATTGGCCTTTGCTAGTCTTTATGAAACTGAAATTTTAACACTTCTTGTAGATTCTTCAAGCTTCCACATATCCAAAAATCGGCCTAATCCAACATTTAGAGCATCTCCAATGCTATGCCATTCCACCATCTCAATCTCAAAATTTGGCACAAATGCCAAAAATTCTTCTCCAATGCCATGCCATCCAAGCTCTTAAATTTGAGATATGCTATATCCTTTGCCAAAATTGGCACATGACATAGCATATCTCAAATATGGCATTTGACAGCTTTTTGGAGTTTGATAATCCAAAAAATTTCTACTGCAATTCTCTACCAACGGCTCTATTTTCACTTTTTACAATTTTGCTCTCCCAACGGCTCTATTTTAACTTTTTACAATTTTCCCTCTCAACAACTATATTGATTTTTTAAACTATTTTGCTCTCACAATAAATGCCTATAAATATCTCATTGGCTATATCCACTTTCTATTGTGCTCAATTATCTAGTATTTTGAAACAATTTCTTACTCTTTATGAACTTTTTTTTTTACACTTTCTTTTTGTCAAAAAACAAATAGAAGACACTCAACAATCAATAAAGCAGGGAAAGTCATTCATGATGGCTCAAGATGTGACAATTTGCAATGCTTGGTTGAGTGTCACCCAAGATCCGGTTGTCGATAATTCGTAGACAGATAAGATCGGGTATTCCAAAATTACATTGACAATACCAACGATCAAATTGTATGAACACAATCTTCTATCCAATCTTGTGGGAACATAATCATGAGGAGTTGCAACAAATTTCGTGGATACCTCACACAGGTAGAAAATAGACAACAAAGCAGAACCACTGAAATAGATAAGGTAAGATTTTTACTTTTCTTCTTAATAACTAATTTTTTTCTATATCTAATTTTGTACAAATCTCTAGGTTTTAAATGCAAAACTAATGTATTGTGAGATCAAGAAAAGAACTTTTCTTTAGATCATTGTTGGGTAATCTTGCAATATAGCATGAAGTGGCAAGATTATGCACTCCCCAAGCCAAATACTCCTATTACGACCCCTCTTCTTCCTCCTCACAGATTCCCGACACCCATTTCTCTCAACTTTGAACAAGATCCGGAGAGATGTGGCATTGACTCCCCAAGAACTAAAAGGTCTATCGGAAGGAAGGCCATTAGAGAATCAAGTAGGAAGAGCAAGGCAGTTGATACTTCAAGCTCTCATTTTTGTGATTTGATGGAGAAATTCAACAAACAAGCATGTGACATTAAAGAGATGAAGACCCAAATAGAAGAAAGAAAAGTAAGAGTGATGGGAGAGATGAATTGATGCAAGTCAAATTAGTAACATGGGGATTACCTTGGAAAAGTAAAATTATCATAACCTGTGTGTCTAGAAAATGCAAGAACTTGGAAGATATAAAGACATCCAACAGAGTTTCTAGGTAAATGAAGAGTCTAAGTCTAGATGGTTCTATCTAGAGTTGTCTAAAGGATTCCATGAGGTCTTTAAATAGCCATGTAACCAAGTCATCTGGACAAGTAATGAAGTTAACTTTGAGTTTTTTTTTTTATCCCTTATCTCTTTTACCTCCCCGAATCTGAATCAGTTGGTATCAGAGCCTACTACTTCCTTGGAGATTTTGTGATATCAGCGATTTCTCCATGGCAAGACGACAACGGCGAGGATTAAATCATGATGAAGCTCCAGCCCGTGAAAATGAAGCCACAGGCCGCGAAAGAGATCTTCGCGATATCGAGTTGGATGAGCTTAGGAGGCAAATCCAGCAACTTACAGAGCGACTAGAATGCCACGAGTCGCTTGATCGAGATAATTCCGGACACAATTCTGAGGATGAACACAACCCTTTCTACCGTCGAGCTCCGCGGAGAGAGCCGGGTGAAGGATCATCATTCAATCAATCCCATAACAGCGGCCATCGACAACCATTTGTGGACCTCAAAGTTGACATTCCCGACTTTGAGGGGCGCATCAAACCGGACGAATTCATCGATTGGCTCAATACCGTTGAACAGGTATTTGACTATAAAGCTGTCCCGGATCATCTCAAAGTAAAAATTGTTGCCATCAAACTTAAGAAGAATGCATCTATTTGGTGGGAACAACTTAAGATCAAGTGGGAGAAAGAAGGAAAGCCCAAGATCGCTACTTGGGAAAAAATGAAGAAAGAGTTAAGAAAGAAATTCTTGCCAGAGAATTATCTACAAGATACCTTCCTCAAAATGTACCACTTCAACAAGTTAACCGATCAGTGAAGGAATACACAGAAGAGTTTGACAATCTCATGGTTCGTTGTGGCATCTTCGAACCTGAGGAGCAAACCATTGCTCGCTACTTGGGAGGGCTACGCCAAGAGATACAAGATGTCGTCAAACTACAACACTATTGGACGTATAATGATGTCTACAAACTTGCTATTAATGTAGAACGCCAACAACAGAAACGAAGTAATCGGTGGCCAACAAGTACAAGGGGTGCTCGGTTGTCGGGTCGTGGAAATATTCCCAATCGGGGGAGTGATTCGCATCCTCGATCTTCATCAAATCAGCCCTCCAAAATTTTCATCCCTAATTCGTCCAACAAGCATGATGACACAAAGCCCAGTCGTAGCACCATCAACTGTTTTAAGTGTCATGGATTGGACACATTCTTGCAGATTGTCCTAACCGAAAATTTGTAAATCTTGTGGAAGAGGTAATTGAAGAAGAAATTCAGGAGGAGAGGGCACCAATCTTTGATGAAGGTGATGACGGGGACATCACTTACAGCGACCAAGGAGAAGCTCTAGTGATCCGTCGAAGCATGAATGCATCACGTCTCAAAGAAGATGATAATTGGCTTCGAAATAACATCTTCCATACAAGGTGTACCACCTATGGCAAGATTTGCAATCTTATCATTGATGGAGGTAGCTGCAAGAATGTTGTCTCCAAAGATATGGTGGACAAATTAAAACTCAAAATGGAGGATCATCCTAATCCTTATAAGCTTGCTTGGCTCCAAAAGGGAAATGAGGTAAATGTTTCTAGACGATGCCTTGTTCAATTTTCCATTGGTAAGAGTTACATAGATAAAATTTGGTGTGACATAGTCCCTATGGACGCTTGCCACTTGCTTTTGGGAAGACCTTGGCAATTTGACCGAAAAACTATACATGATGGGTTCAAGAATACTTACACGTTCTATAAGGATGGCGTGAAAGTAATCTTGGGACCCTCAAGAATGGAAAGTACTCCTAAGCCTGCTTTGGGGGAGGGTAGTAACTTCCTAACAATGGTGGAACTTGATCAAGAAATTTGAGAAACAAATAAGGCCCTTGCTCTAGTTGTCATGGAACAAAATGAAGACAAAAGTTTCAAGATGTTGAATCCATGCTTCAAGAATTTCAAGATGTTGTGCCTGAAGAAATTCCTCCTGGACTACCTCCAATGCGGGATATCCAACATTGTATTGACCTTGTCCCTGGAACATCATTGCCTAACAAATTGGCTTATAGAATGAGCCCTAAAGAACATGAGGAGCTTCAAAGGCAAGTGAATAAGTTTATTACTACAGGAGTAGTTCGAGAAAGCATGAGTCCATGTGCGGTTCCGGCCCTTCTAGTCCCAAAAAAGGATGGAACGTGGCGCATGTGCGTGCATAGTCGAGCAATAAACAAAATCACTATTAAGTATCGGTTCCCTATTCCACGCCTAGATGATATGCTTGATCAATTGTCCAATGCTCGAATTTTTTCCAAACTGGATTTGAGAAGTGGATATCATCAAATCCGTATAAGGCCGGGTGATGAATGGAAAACCGCATTCAAGACACAGGAAGGACTCTATGAATGGCTTGTCATGCCGTTCGGATTGTTTAATGCCCCAAGCACATTCATGCGGGTCATGAATCAAGTATTCAAGCCATTTATTGGACGGTTTGTGGTAGTTTACTTTGATGACATTCTTGTCTATAGCTACGATCATGGGCAACACATTGAACACCTTCGTCAAATCTTTACCATTCTTCGAAATGAGAAGTTATAAGTAAACCTTAAGAAGTGCGATTTTATGACGGATAGCCTTATATTCTTGGGTTATGTTGTCTCATCCGAAGGTATCAAGGTTGATCCTAAGAAAGTGGAAGCTATCATTAGTTGGCCGGTCCCACAAAATATACATGATGTAAGGAGTTTCCATGGGCTTGCAAGTTTCTATCGGAGGTTTATTCAGGGATTCTGCTCCATAATTTCTTCACTCACAGATTGCTTGAAGGGTGGAGTCTTTCGGTGGACCAAAGAAGCTGAGATGAGTTTTGAACCTATCAAAAGAAAAATTACAGAAGCACCTATTCTCGCCTGGCCTGACTTTGAAAAAGTATTTGAAGTTGATTGTGATGCTTCTAATGTTGGAATTGGCGCTGTTCTTAGCCAAGAGGGCAAACCTATAGCCTTTTTTAGTGAAAAGCTAAGTGAAAGCCGGAAACGCTATTCTACCTATGACAAGGAGTTCTACGCCATTATACAAGCTTTAAGGCATTGGCAACATTACCTCATGCATAAGGAGTTTGTACTCTACTCGGACCATGAAGCACTAAAGTACATCAATGATCAATCTAAGCTCAACAACAGGCGGCATGCTAAATGGGTAGAGTTTCTCCAATCATTCACCTACATCATACGACATAAGGCGGGAAGTCTTAATCAAGTGGCAAATGCACTTAGTAGAAGACATTCCATGCTAACCACCATGCACGTAAAGGTAATAGGGTCTGAGCTACTTAAAGAATTATATCAAGGAGATTCAGATTTTGGAAAAATTTGGGCTGAACTTCAACAGGGCCCCTACAAGGACTTCATCATTCATGAAGATTATCTTTTCAGAGGAAATGCCCTTTGCATTCCTAAGCTCTCTTTACGGGAGGCCATTATCAAAGAAACCCATGATGGTGGACTTGGTGGTCATTTTGGACGGGATAAAACGTTGGCTCTCATTAAAGAAAGCTTCTATTGGCCAAAATTGATGAAGGATGTGATACACCATATTGAACGGTGTCGAACTTGTCATGTGGCCAAAACCCATGCACAAAATACTGGACTTTATACACCCCTTCCCGTTCCAGATGCACCATGGGAAGATGTGAGTCTAGACTTTGTGTTGGGTCTTCCCCGAACCCAGCAAGGTAAGGATTCTATTATGGTAGTTGTGGATCGTTTCTCAAAGATGGCTCATTTTGTGGCTTGTAAGAATACATTTGATGCCTCTTCAGTGGGAAACCTCTATTTCCAAGAAATTGTAAAGCTCCATGGTGTTCCCAAAACAATCACATCGGATCGTGATCCAAAGTTTGTTGGTCATTTTTGGAGGACCTTATGGCGAAAGTTGGGAACAAAACTTCAGTTTAGCTCATCACATCATCCACATACGGATGGACAAACAGAAGTCGTAAATCGAAGCTTGGGAAACCTCTTAAGGAGTTATGTGGGAAGCAATAAAAGGCAATGGGACCAAGTCTTAGCACAGGCAGAATTTGCCTATAACCATTCCCTAAGCCAAACCATAGGAAAAAGCCCATTTGAAATTGTGTATGGCTGCAATCCTATTAGCCCTTTGGATTTGGTTCCCCTTCCTACAACCAATCGATTTAGTAGTGATGCAAAAGAACGGGCAAAGCAAATCAAGAAAATCCATGAGCAGGTTCATGCAAATATCGAGAAAACTAATCAAAAGAACAAATGTGCAGCTAACAAGCACAGACGGCAAGCGTCATTCAAAGAAGGAGACCTGGTTTGGATCCATTTGTGCAAGGAGCGTTTTCCCCCTGGATGCTATGGTAAGCTCAAAGATCGTGCAGATGGACCTTTTCGTGTCCTAGAGCGAATTGGAGAATATGCTTACAAAATAGAACTTCCAAATAAATATGGGAATATATCAGCTACTTTCAATGTGGCAGATCTACAACCGTATCATGAAGAAGACCCAACGAACTCGTGGACGAGTTCTTCTCAACCAGGGGAGACTGATGCAAGTCAAATTAGCAACATGGGGATTACCTTGGAAAAGTAAAATTATCATAACCTGTGTGTCTAAAAAATGCAAGAACTTGGAAGATATAAAGACATCCAGCAGAGTTTCTAGGTAAATGAAGAGTCTAAGTCTAGATGGTTCTATCAAGAGTTGTCTAAAGGATTCCATGAGGTCTTTAAATAGCCGTGTAACCAAGTCATCTGGACAAGTAATGAAGTTAACTTTGAGTTTTTTTTATCCCTTATCTCTTTTACCACCCCGAATCTGAATCACGAATGATAGGGAGCAAAAAGAGAAAAATGATATAATTATGATGATGGAACCCTCCAATATGTCGCCTCGGGAGAAATCTTATTATGAGCAACACAATAATGAAATTTATGCCAAACTAGAGGCATGTTCAACAAATAATTATTTTGATGTTCCTCTTTCTCCTCCATGATTATGTATTTTATTTTATTTTTGTTTTATGTACCTTTGAATTAAATTAATGAATTGAAGCTTTTTTAAATACCAAGTATCACATTCAGAAAAAATTAGACACACTCACACAAACTTTCTCTCCTCGTGACCACACGTGTTCGAAAAGATCATTGAGGAGTGTATGATGGACTACAGAAGATTGAATCATATGGCGATGAGCAATGAACTCAGTAAAGGAGTGTCGGCTCCGGTGACAATTGAGCTGGAGGCTCCATTTCTCCATCATACTATAAACGAGAGAGTCATCACACTTGTCTTCAATGACCATGTTGTGCAAAATAATGCACATTTCTTCATGATGTAGCCAAGATCTTCATGACTCCAAAATCGCGCGGCCCCCCGTATAGTAGAAAAACGTGCTTGGAGCACCCAAAATTCCCTTTCCACATCCTTCTGATATGCCTCTTGCATGTTTGCAAATAGTTTTCTCTTCAATCCTTGAGGTTGGGAAATCATTTGGACAAGGGTTGCCCATTGAGATTGGGAAATTGCGTCGACCTGTTGTATGCAAGCATCCTGATTGTCGCAATTAGCTTTTGTAGACCGGATAACTTGACAATGCCGAAAGCGTCATTCCTTTGGACGAAATAATCGTCATTTTGTTGGATCGCATTTAAGATACGAAGGAACATCAGACGATCCATTCGAAAGCGCCTTTGAAAGATGTTGGCCGGGTAGACGGGATTCTCGGCGAAGTAATCATTAATTAGTTGCTCATTGATGGAGACTATCGTGAGAGACGTGCCGCCGACTTCTTGTAGAACCAACATGTTTAGTTGGTTGGTTGTCTCATTGTGTTTCCATTCTTACAAACTCCGATGCTATAAGTTTCACACGATCGTTCTCCAATCTTCATCGGATGAAGATTCATCTAAATCTCCTCTCAAAAAGGCTCTTCTCAAATTGTTCATTGTAGTGTTAAAGTATGAGAATGTAGATGCTTAATGTTGAGATGAATGATAAATTATAGAGAAGAAGAGGAATGGTGATTGGTAGGAGGAATTCTGGTTGAAAATAATTAACTTTTTTAAATATTAAATATGCCCCATTGGAGCATCACATGCCAAATGTAACATTTTTCCACTTTAACAATCTCAAATATAGCCTTGGGATTGCATTTCTACTAGAAATGATCTTAGATATTAAATAAAATTTGTCAGACTGCCACCTACTTTTATTTATTCCTCTTCTTAGATTTAGGAGTTGTCTTTTATAATATGTTTGCATCACTTATTCTCCTACCAATCTCTTTCTCATTCATTTCGAGCTTTTGTGTCTTTTTATTTTTTTTTATGTTCTACAGTGCTATGAGGCTGCTAAAGACTCAAAATGACAGGAAGTTATGCAACAGGAGATGGGAGCTCTCACTAAGAACAATACTTGGGAATTAGTAACAATTCCTAAAGGAAAAAACTGGCGGGTGCAACTAGGTCTTTACAATTAGACATAAGGTTAATGGGATTCAGGGTTCTAAATGTTGATATCGCTCGACATGTCGAGCCGTGGAGAAAAGATACCCACAAAAGTTTTGGAAAAAATGACAAAAATGGGGCAAAACATGAAATTTTGCACTAGAACTTCAAGAAATGTTAAAATAGATGTTAATACACCTTTGAGAATAATTTATTTATAAAAACAACAATGTACATAAGAGATGCATTGGGAAATGGGGCAAAGATGTGCGTTGACGACACAATTTATGATTGATTCATATTCTTAAATCATAACTAACTAGATGAAATGTTTCATTCATTTCTCAATCAATTATAAATTTATAATTCATAACAATACAAACATACATAATAATAATCTAACATTGGTTGACTACCACCGACACTGAAAAATGAGGTTATACACCTCTATACCAATATGGATGTGACTCACATACAAAAAATATCCATATGGATAATGGCTCTCTGGTTGTGCATAGCTATGTTTCTGAGAGAGCACAATTGCCAATTTGCCCTTGGCACTGTCAGATAAGGCTGTACCCCCATACACAAATTCATACGACACATACCCAAAAATATATCCATAAGATTTTTTTGGAATTTTAATTTGAGAGTATTTTAAATGGAGGGTACCCATAATATTATTACTTTTTGTTTTGTAAAGCTTCAATTTAAAGTCTTTTTTTGCTAAACCGTTGGTTCTTTTTGATCTATAGATGAAAATATTTCTAAAGAATAAAATAAGAGAATTTTTTCACCGGACTTGAGTTTTAGTAATATTTTAATATGTTAGAATTTATAAAATTTTAAAATTTGAGAATACCTTAGCATTTGAAAGTTGAAATTCTCTTGACCAAAAAAAAAATAATTTGAAATTCTCAAAAAGGTGCTAAAAAGCTGATTTTTGTTATTGAACTGAAAAGTTAACTTTTTATTCTTCAAGAATTTGGATCTAAGATAATTTTTATTGAATTAAATGAGGGGTATATCCTTATTTACATATAAATATCTTAATCATTTACTTAAATGATATTTTATGTAAATAAGATAGAGTGAAGCAATGAACTTCATTCTCATATCTAAAGGCCAAAGCTTTGTAGTTGTATAATAATAACAATAATTAAAAATAGAACACATATGTCGGTCAATATTGCATGACATCGGCTATATATCGTCAATATATCCTTGATATTGGCTGATATGGTGTAAAAAAAATTAAATAATATGTAAATGTGTCACCGACCCGCGATATCGATACATATCGGCGATATATCGCCGATATTGTTGATTTTTTGAACCTTGATGGGATTGTAGAGAAATTTAAAGTGAGATTAATAGCAGAAGGGTTCACACAGATATACGATAGACTTCCAAGAGAAGTTTCCCACGTTTGCCTAGATGAACTCTATTTGGGTATGACTGTCCGTAGTAGCTAATCTGGTGTGGCCTCTTCAGAAGGTATGCCTCTTTTTAATTTTACGGGATGGTCTTGGATGGGTATACAACTATTCCAAGATCAAACTATGATCTAATTGATTTTATGATTAGAAAGGCTTTACTTACACGGTCCTTTAAGTGTGAAACCTCCTTTTCGATTCACACGAACCTTCTTAAGCTTTAAGGTTTTCCTTTAAGAGAAGTAAATGGATTTTCCGGTTTTGATGCCTTTGTTCTTCTTTTCCTTTTTCTCTTTCCTTTTTCCAATTAACAACTTGATCAAGCTTGGAGTAGGATCACCAACCAACTAGAGGTGGGAGATCACAAACCAACAAAGGGGAGAGAAGAGGTTGTACGGTCACCAAAGGGAGGTGGAGGCCGTATGGTAAAGGGATGGGAGAGGTGGGTATCCACTTTTGGAAAGTAATCAATCTCTTAGGGTTTCTCACTATGGAAACACTATATATATAATGGTGGATATCTCCTACTCATTTTGGGAGTAAACCCCTTTTAGTATCCTAATCAAATTAGAAATTTAGAATACCAAAGTCAAACTTTAAGAATTTCTAAATGCCCTAGTTTTCCTTTACCCAACTTCTAATTAGAATAGGATTCCTTTCAATAACTTACCTAATTCATAATTAGTAGTTACCAAATAGGAAGGAGAGTGAGACGCCCCACCCTAGGTGGGCCCCACTCCCTTTTGACTTTATCCAACATACTTGGATTAATTAAAATAGGAGAGAGAGAAAGAGTGGGACACCCCACCCTAGGTGGGCTCACTTTCTTTCATCCTATCCCTTCCTCTTTTCTCATATCATATATGAATAAGAACCTTGCTATACCATATTACAAACTTCTATTATGAAGAAAATTAATTAATTTAATTCTCAATTAAATTAAATACCTTAAGAAGATTCTAGTGTGTGGGATCTTAAAGGATCTCCTATTTCCGGTTGTGGGAACCAGTGCATTACCTTTTAGTATGCCACCGGAACTAGGAAACACTTTCCAAATCATTGATTCCATTAGGTATTTAGAATTTCATCTAAAACCCTGGACTTCCACTAATTACGATAATGTCCATTAACACATCATAATTAAACCTCCATAAATTCGAGAATTTCATGTAAGCAATTCCAATTACAATTATTTACAAATCTGTCCTTCCACCAAATTGTATTGCATATAAGCTTACAGGACAATATCTTATATTGTTAAGTCCTTAGCTTATACATTGAGAATTCATTCACTTGATACTTTTCATCAAACTGAACTTTCGAATACAATTTGAAATTCGTTATAAGAATAATAATAATTACTTTTTTATACTTAGAAAATAATCGTTCGGATAAAACAATTTCATCGATATACGCCAGCAGGATTTCTATGTCTGGTTTGACAAATATCCACTCAATGTCTTACTCCATTCGGAGTGGTGGAACTTGTTGAGTGTGCACACTTTTCTAAGTATTGCGTACATAACCCAACGAGCCTTTATTTAGTCCGCTATTAGACATTTTCGATTGGCTACATCAAAGCTACATAGGCAAATAGTTGAGAAGATGTCGACCCCTCAGGTTAAGGACAATTTGTCAAATGGATCACCCTAATATAAATTGACAGTATATTTCCTAGGGTATCCACTATTCGATCTGGTTTAGTATAAGTACATATTACTTATACCCACATATTAGTTAAGATTTTTTTTTTTGATCGGTAGTTAAGAGACCCTTCTCTTTGTGATTGAGATTCATCACATAATCTTATGCAACTAACCCTTTGTAAGTTAGTAAGGGATACATTTTTCAGATGGATACCCTCGGTTTAGAACAATTATAGGTCTACAAGGAAACGGAAAACAATATCTCCTTACCATTTGGTTCTCGACCAATTGGATGGTTTTCGCACAATGTTACCTAAGGGACAAAGTAGTCTCATCTTATGAGAAACTTTACAATGATATACCCAATATAGAAGATTATGTGTGAAATAGATATGCTTTATTATAATTTGAGATCAATACAAGTTTGGAATGACTTTAGTGGGCATACATGTCTAACATCTTCATCACTTGGACGTAAAAGAAAACACCTTCCATCATGGGGATCTACATGAAGAAGTGTATTTGAGGATTCCACCTGGATTCTAGGCTCCACGTTTTAAAGATGAACATATGTAAGTTAAAAAAACTATCATGGACTCAAACAGTCTGAGGTCATGGTATGTGAGATTTGTAGAGCAGTTAAAAGGCTTGTTTACACTTAGAGTCATGCCGACCACACCTTCTTTGTTAAACAATCAGGGAAACGACTGCTGTGTTGATGATATTGTAGTGACAAGTAATAGCCCCCTTGAAATCAAAAGTTGAAGAGGTAATTGTCAAAGTGATTTGTGACTAAAGATCTAGGTCTCCTAAAATACTTTCTTGGGATTGAAGTTGCCAGATCCAGAAATGACATATTCATGTCCCAACAAAAGTTTGCGATAGATCTACTCAAGGACACTGGTAAACTTGGTGCTAGGCTTGCTGACAGTCCAATGGAATCAAATCACATACTAGATGAAGGGGGCGAGCTTATCAAGGACAAGGATATTGGCATGTTTCAATGTCACGGACTTATCTTTTTTATTTCTAACCTTACCAGACATCATCTATGCTATCTGTGTCATTAGTCAATTTATGTACACAGCATGATCAACTCACCTTGAAATTGCTTAAAAAGTTCCGAGGTATATTGAGTAGTCTCTAGGTACAAGATTGTTCTTTGGGAATCATGGCCATTTGAGGGTCGAAGCATTCACTGATGCTGATTGGGCAGGGCCAGTGACAGATTAGATCTCTACCTCTGGTTCCTGCACATTTGTTAGTGTCTTCGTAATTTGGAGAAGTAAAAAAGCAGATCATTGTTGTCAGATCTAGTGTGGTGGCAGAATATAAAGCTATGGCTCATGAGCTTATGAATTATTACGGTTACAGACTCTGTTATATGAACTCAGTTTCAAGTGCAAGGACCTATGAGCTTATATTATGCCAATACGGCTGCCCTTAGTATTGGTCACAATCCAGTTCAACATGATTGGACCAAGCACATTGAAGTGGATCAATATTTCATTCGTGAAAGAGTAGCCCCAATAGAAATCTGCCTTCCATATGTATTAATTGAAAAACGACTGGCAGATGTTCTCACCAATGCAGTTAGTGCTAAACACTTTCTTGGGATTATAGGCAAGTTAAGCATGATTGATATCTACGCTTCAGCTTGAGTAAATGTGTTATTAGTGTTTATATGATAGATAATGGTATTTCAGTAATTTATTATCTTGTATTTACTTCTCTTGTTAGGGGTATTTATGTAAAACTCAAATAATAATATAATAAAAGGATGCTTACAGGGAGTGACTCCAATAGGTGATAAATAAGGAGTCGACTGAGATGGTTTGAACATGTTTAACGAATAATACTAACAACTCAAATAAGGAGTGAAATTAATTCAGGACCATGCAACTAACCTAGGATGATGTTCAACCAATATAACGTAGCTTGAGTAGTAATGTCTTGTGCTATGAACACATAAGCAGTTAAAGAATACATGTGTTGAGCTACCAAGGAAGTAATAACCCCTAAAGAGGCTAGAGTAAGTCCCATGGAGCTATATTTTTCATTAGAGATTACAATCCGGAACATAATGACAAAAAGGCTAAGGAAAGGGCACCAAGTTTTGTTGAATACTTTCCTTGGAATAAATGGAATAAAAAGTATTGATATTGATATTGATACGATCTGATCCATTATTGGGGATCAATCTTGAACCTAACAAATCATTCTTTTTTCCGGTATACGAAATAGGGGATTTCACTAAGTCCATTCTTATGGAATCTCAAATCAGACCATTTTCCCTTACTTCAACAAAGGAAGCACGAACCTCTTCTATAGAACCCCTTTTTTCTTGGTCCCAATTCAATACTAAACAAGTGCGCTAATTATACTTATGTGAGAAATTCCCCCAATTGGTTTTCCATTTCCATAAAGAATATAATTAACAATTGGAAGTTGCACATTATCCCTTTCCTGCAACAGATCCTGGGAAAAAGCCTTGCTAAATTTATCCCATCCAACAAGATCTAGGATGATGCAATTTAGAGATCAGAAATTGAAATCTAGTAATGAAGAAAGTTATAAAACTACCTAGGTTCACACAATTATAATAAAGAAAGTAACAATCCTGCAGTTATTAATCTCAAAATTGAATTTGAGTATTCGTAATGGAAGTGGGAACTTCCACTAGCTTAGGGATTTCAACCGGTAACCATGTGATATCCTTATTCAATTGAGGATTTCAAGAACAAGTCTAGGCTCAACGATGGTTATAAATCGTAATATACATATTAGGTAGGTTTTCAACTTGTAGAATACAAAACTAGCAGCAATAGTAATCAAGAACTACCAAAATTAGGGTTAGGGTTTTGAGGTATTGCAGTTTTAGGGTTTTGGGTTAATGGGAATGATGTGACTGAAATATTGATGGAGGAATAGGGCTTTAACAGCAATATAATATATCCAGATTTGCTGGAACTGTAGGAAATATACAATAGCTGTCACAGAAAAAAAGAGGGCTGTCCAGAAGTTGGGACAGCAAGAGATAGGGACTGGTGGGCTGCAGCAGTGGCTGGGGGCTGTAAAAAGGGTATTAGGGCTGCGGCAGTATTAGGTTTGGGCAATAGGGCTGCGGCAGTCAAGGTGAGGCTGGAGATTGGTATGGCAGCAGGTGGGAGATGGGTGAAGGCTGACCGCTGCAATAGGACAGGTCTAGGTTTACTTGATTATCGTTTGCAAGGGAAAAACATAAAATAAAGAAGATAGCAATGGAGAAGAAGACAGAAAGAACACTAGAGATTTTATAGTCAAAATAATAAAATTTGAATAATAGCGACCTTGGTTATTGCGCCTCATGACGTAGGTCCTGAGAGCAATCAATAAAACATAAGTCTAACTTGAAATCATTTTAACCTATATTTATAATGATTCTAAAACCTAAGTCTTAAAGAATTTAATTCTTATTCACTCAAAGTTTTCTTCTAATATACTTAACCTTAAGGAACCCAATGCATTAGCTTTATTGTCATCTGACTCCGATTTAAGAATAACCCATGTCTCACTTGGACACCAGTCATCTTAACATATAATTATCACTGTATCATATAAAACTCATAATAACATATAATAACACATAATAACATACAATAATTTTTATTAGCTTACAATTTCATAATAGGCATACGTCCTAGCGAACCTAATGACAACACATCCGTCATGGTATCAATTCGGATTTAAGACTAATTCATTTGTCTATCTTGGTAAATCTCCTTAATCCTTATAATCCTAAAACTATCCCATACGGGCCTAAAGCCTTTGCTCTGATACCACTTCTGTCGTGCCCCAAAATCCCTCCTAGGAGAATTGAGAACTTTGGCACGTGACTTACTTGACTTAATCAATTTAATGAGTTTTAAAGGCATACAAAAATCTGAACTTAAAAATTTCTTCAATGGAATAACATTTAATACATCAACTGAATATCAATTAAAATCTGTAATTAAATTGAACCTAAATAATCTGAATCATCCTCGCGATTCTCAACTCTTAAATTAAACCTATCAAATCTAAGTTTCCTAATTTAAAAACTAATACATAATAAACTAATTACAATCTCTTTGGAATTTAAACAATTTCTAATAAACTAAATTAATAGTAAAACCATCCATCGAAATCCCGTTCCTCTTCGGGACCTGCAAGATCTTTCTTACGTACTTTGTACTCACTTGTGCTTATTTTTCTTACTTTTCTTACTTTTTTTTCCCGTGAGTGACAATACTTCCATACATGAACTGACATGCATTGTGCAATAACTTAAAATAACTCACACCATATATTGATATAGATTAACTATACATTCTTTACCTCTTGGCACATACTCCGGTGCGAGCGGGCTTAATTGATTCACTTACTTGGGCAAACATGCCTCTTGATCTTAGACTGTTGATACTCGAGCCATGCAAAATTTAATCATGCAATCATACTTTTGCGACGCTTTTTGTCGTACTTGTGTTCGTTCTTGTGATAGTGAATTAAATTTTGCTTGTGCATACATCATTGTGGTGAGTGAACAAGTGATAAATCCTCGGTTAGATTCACTCTAGGTTATTAGTCGAGAGCTATTGGAAATCCATCATAACGGTCCATTCCGCCATGATACAAATCCTAAACAATTGAAACTGTAGTTTACATCCAAGACCATAAATCAAGGCTCCTTTAACCGAACATATATCACAACATGCAATTGGTACATCATACTTTCAAATCATGGTATTTCATTTTTATCATTGTTGGCAATTTAAAACATGTATAATCATGGTCTTTCAAACATCGAGTCAATGGGTCATTGATCATACATTGGTCTTTCAAGTAAAGCATACATGAAAATAGTAACCCTAAAATCCTTACTTCCATAAAATCCAGAAATTATACATCCAACATAAAATCACTCTAACAAATCCGACATACATCTCTTCCTCCAACTTCCATCATACATAATCCAGCAATCAATCCTTTCCCCTTGTTAATCATTCGTACATAACCATAATCGAAACATCATACATTGATAATCATAGGAAAGCTTGCATACGAGAGATTCTTATGATAAAAACATATTTTAAAACATTGTTCTTACTTCAAGATCATCTTACTTTTTCTTATTAGCATTAATGATCATGCTATTGAGAGGAAGGAATCCATATTTACCTTGATCGTCTCGCTACGATCACAAGCTTGCGAATGTGGTTGATTTTGATCTCCAACACCTTCCCTTTCTTCTCCGATTGAAAACCCTAGGTTTTTCTCTCCTTAGGTTTCCAAAAGTTCTTAGAATGATAAAAACCCTAAAACCCACAAGTTGAGGTCTATTTATAGTAGTATTTAAGAGTCCTCTTTAAATTAGAATTCTCGGAATTCGGATTTAGTAGCAACTCTAGGCAAAACATAACCCAGTCGGTCGACCGGTTGTTGATCAGTCGACTGGTTTGGTTATGAAGCCCCTGTTTTGCCTTTTTGCACATTTTTGGCACCAGTTGGACGGCCGGTTTGAGGGGCGGTCGACTGGTTTACCTTATTTTGGTCCTTTTCCCCATTTTCTTTACTCTAACTCTTGACTAATGGTCATACAACATGAATACATATTATAAAACATTAATGCATTGATTTAAACACAATTTTCTAGATTTTTCATTCATGGTGCATGAATTACAAGGCATGCAAGATTTGAGTCTCTACAACTTGGTCCTATGTTAAATCATCATCTTCACGCACTAGTTCTTGCATGCTTCCAATGAGCCACTCATTGCATTCATCAAGATCCCGCAATGTGATAGGGTCTAACTGATCCCTTATATTAAATGCTCTGCCAACTTTTGATTATAACGAACATAAACTAGATCATTCACTTTTTTTGCTCTAATTTGTTCCTCTTTTTTGTGTGTATCTGTTAAATAAAATCGCTCCACCAACTTTTGAGAATACGGTGAGAGAGAGAGAGAGAGAGATGTCCCTGCCGCCTGCTGTAAAAAAAAGAAGGAAGAACCTGGTTTCTTATGTTGTAAAAAAAAGGGGGGGGAAGAGCTTTTTCTTCTTCATCTTCCCTAAACCTAAAATGAAATATAAGGGGATATTAATGGTGATTAGGTAAACTAATAAACTTAATTAACTAAAGTAAGTAACACGGTTTTTTTTGGTTGAAGAGGTAAGAGGTAATCTAAGCTCACACACACACACACATTGGACCTAAGGTTGTAAGTAACAAGTTGATTAAGGTTTTTTTTTATAAAAAAAAAGGCACCCAGTCGACCGCCCAACCCTTTACTGCCCAGGCATTGCCAGGTGTCTGCCTAGCCAAATTCTACCGACTAAGCACCCAGCTAGGTGCCCCACTCTCCAAACCGCCTAGGCGATGCCTTGACTACACTGTCATGTCACATAATAACATGCATTTTTCAGTGTGCAATGTTTCTTATCATGGAAGTTCTTGCTTTTATTGTTCAGTGGTTAATAACACAATTCCGTTTACCCAATTTATATTCAACTCTTGAAATGTATTTCTAATGCATTAATATCTCTATGTAGATCCATGTATGTATCAAAGAAAAAAAATATTGATGAAAATATCATTACCATGCTATCTCTTTCTGCAATTTGTTTTAGCCACATGCTTCAGTGCCCCACATATTTAAACTGTTTTCAGGTAACTGGTGTTGGAATAAATACTGAGTGGGGATTGCTAATGGCGAACATATTGGAGGATACAGGTGAAGAAACCCCCTTGCAGGTTTGTTTTCTCAAATATGCTACTGTTTATTGTGACGACTAATAACAATTCATGGCTTAAATCGTATGACCATCTTTGGTTGACCAACAATAGGTACGCCTAAATGGGGTTGCAACTTTTGTTGGCCTGTTTGGGATCCTTGTGAGTTTTGTTGTCCTGGTTGTCCTTTTAGCCAGGTAATCAGAGCTCCTTTAATGATTCTTTGTCATTATGTTATTCTAGTAACACTCACCTTTACTGTTTTAAAATGAATTTGCCCAGATACTTTACCGGACACACCAAAAATCCAGATGGAACTATTCAATTTAGAAAGGGAAAGACACATTTTCAAGATGCATTTATCACTGCTGCGGTATGTACAGAGTCCAATATTTCTTATATTTTTAAATGTTTCTGTCTTCAATCTAATTTCAGAAATATTTTAGATCACCATGGTGATCTTTGCAGTGCCTGAAGGGCTTCCTTTGGCTGTTACCTCAACGTAAGTATGGATTCCCATTTCCTCATTTATATATCTAATAGAGCTATTGCTAATCTATTTTCTTTTTCTTTTCTGTCATTTTTCTCCTGTTTGTTTCCGATGCAGCCTCGCCTACTCTACACGAAAAATGATGACAGACAATGCCCTGGAACGTAGTTTTTGAAATTTTCGTCAATCACACCTTGGGATAATTTAGTTTCTGGTTTTAACATTACTTGAGGTGCAGGTGCGGAGGCTATCAGCGTGTGAGGCTATGGGCTCGATGACAACGATTTGTTGTGACAAGACTGGTTTTTTGACCTTGAATCAGGTGGGTTGTTATGCAGTTTCAGGATCACATTAATTGCTTATTTGAGGTTAAAAGTTTTCATGTATAGTATTGTTGTCAAGGGTAGTTATTTTGTTCTTTTTGTGTCTGTTTGACATTCATTTGGACATGGAGTTTTTTTTTTTTTTTTTGCGTGCTTTATATTGTGTATTCCTTGAGAGCTTTGATAATTAGGGATTTAGTAGTAACAACTTTCTTTCCTGTTACAGATGACCGTGGTTGAGGCTTATGTAGGTGCGAATAAAATAGATCCACTAGAAAACTCTACAATGTTGTATCCTACTGTATCTGCTCTACTAATTGAAGGCATTGCCCAGAATACCACTGGCAATGTTTTTATGCCAGAGGTAAGTCCTTTAGCTTAATATTAATATGCTAAACAATAGGAAGAGAGGGAAAAAGAATTTTATAGCCTGAGGTAAGTCTTTTATCTTAACAAATATGCTAAACAATAGGAAGAGGGGGAAAAGAACTTTATCTTATCTGTCCTGAGTTTTCTTTTATTGGTAATTAGAAACTATAGTGAAAAGGAAAACTTGATGAGATCACCCTATGCTACAAAGATTCCCCATGTACACAGCTTTTGGCTAATGAATCAGCATCTTGGTTACACATCCGTTCTAATAGTCTTCCAGGAGGCATCTGTAGAAATGTATGTAGATGCTGGCCAGGCAAAATTGAGCTTCATATAAGTTATAACCTTGAGGAGGTTGGTTTACAATGCGAACCAAATCTAGTAAGAGAAATTCTGAAACCAGTTGGCCATAACCTGTTTTTTTAGTACAAATAAATAAGTTATATAAATGGTGTCAAAAATCGACTCAATTTGGTCCTTCTGCTGAATTGAGCTGACTTCCGTGGTGTCCGAAGCGAAATCCAATTGTATTATAAAAATATTGGACTTTGTGGTAAACTTCGGTGAACTTTGGTAATCTTCGACCAAAATATAAAAAAAGTGTTGGAAAAATACATAATTTCGGTGGAAGTTAACCGAAGTTTATAGAAAAAGTCTATAAAGTTGAAGGCCTTTTAAGTTTTAACATAAAATGGTAATGCTATTTCCACTCGCTTTAAAATTACTTAATTCATAAGGAAAGACATGTGTCCCTAACATTAACCTTATTATAATTTATAATTTTATTATTCAAATAATATTATTAGTATATTATGTCTATGAGGGCTTTTTAGTAATATTAAAAAATTAAATAATTTCCTAATAGTATTTCATAAATTAAAAATTATTTAACTATCCATCTCCTCCACTTTACATATTAATCCGGTCCTGGAAAAAAGATCGAACTCATCAATTGCATATTAAAATAGGTTTAGAAACTATATTGAATTTCAATTATTAATCAACTTTAATGTGCATTCACAAGTTTTTCAGGTTTCTAAAACAATTAACATGATAATCATTGAAAAATGAAGATAATAAAATGGCCTTACGTATCCCCATCACTTAACAATATAGAGAAATATCAAATTTTTTTGTTTTTAGGTACTACATGCTTGCATCAGTAATATAATGAATTCTAGACGGTATTTATGCTTAAATATTGTATCTCTAAAGTTTCATTTTAGATTTTCAATGTTTTATTAAAGTTTTCTAGACTTCTTTAATTTTTACATAACTTCCTTGGACTTCCTTAAACTTTTTCGAAACATGTGAGCTTTCTTAGCAACCAAAGTTTATACCAAAACCGAAGTTTGATACCTTGCTTATATATCAGTCATAGTCATGGAAGGAGATCCATTGATTGCTATTTGTTGGACCGAAGGGAAAAGTGAAAGTCCTTGGAGATTCATAAGTATAATTGACATTCATAGAGAGCTAGCACAGGATTGGATGATTTATTTTCCCACATTTTAATAGACAAAGATAACATCGTGGTCTTTTTTATTTTATTTTTTCTTATCTATGTCAATGTATATAGAGATTCCTTTTATATAGGGATATCAAACCCCTAACTTTTTTTATACTTTACCCTAAACAAATTAGCTTATAGTTTACTAAAAAGGAGATGTGTGCTATCTAGTATGTGGCTAATTGGTTTACAAGCACTTGTTTTGTTTCTGGCGGATGAATGACCTTGTGTGTAGTCTGACTCATCACACTCTATGTTCAAAATATCGGTATTGAGGTAAGTAAGTCCAAAATAGTATACGTTTTGAAGATGCCCTCAAAAACTATAATAAATTACAAAAACATTAGAAACTCATAGAAACTTAAACCAAAACTTATTACAATGCAAAGATAACATCGAAAAAAATTGTAGTTTGAGTCCTATAGATACTATTTGAACTATTTATAAGAGTTTTCTTTATGTGTTACTTCTTGCAATCACAGATACACTGTGTGGACATATATATATATATATATATATATCCATCTATCTGTCTATATATATAACTGTATTAAGTGTTCAAAAAAAAATTAAAGCATAATCATTTATTATAACATTTATTTGTGTGTAATAGTCTGTATTTAAGATTACTACACCATCAACACAAGTGTAAACAAGTACAATATACATAAACTTGAAGTACATAATGTGTCAAATAACTCAACAATTAAAGACCAAAGTATATAAATATAATTATAATGTTCTCATGAAAATTCATCAATAGTGTAACTCAATGGGTGCATTAGTACCACATTGAGTTACGTGTAGGCTCAAATTCACTGGTGCTACATGATGAATTGTCGCTTCCATTGTCACGTGGTATGTTTGCAAGACATGGTTGCGGTTTTGAGCTCATCATATAGTTCTGATACCATCTCTAGTAGTCTTTGTTATGGTTTAAAATATTATTGATATTTACAAAGTATTGGCGATATTTTTCGATATCGCACATAGGCGATATATCTTTTGGGTGGTTTTGTTATTTTACAAAATATCGTGCAATATGCTCGAAATATCGCAAATATCGATTGAAATATCGCATATATTTGCGATATATGCAATATTTTGGTTTAGTTTTACTCTTTTGGTTTTTATGCTATAAAAGGCCATATTGTAAGCCTATTTATAGCTTATTTACATAAAATATCATTCAAGTAACTTAAGATATTTATTTATATGTAAATAAGGTTATTCCCCATTTGAATTCATTAAAAATTATCTTAAAGTTCAAGAACAAAATATATCAACTTTTAAGTTCAAGAACAAAATTCATTTTTTAGGGATTATGTCAAAATTTTAACCTTCAAATGCTAAGGTATTTCTTAAATCTTAAAATTTCATAAATTTTACTCTATCAAAACATTACTAAAACCTAGAAGTCTAGTAAGAAAAGTCTTATTTTTTAGTCTTAAAAATATTTTAATATACAAGGTCAAAAGGTCAACTAACAGTTTAGCAGAAAGACTATGCAAGCCTTAGAAAGTTTTTTAAGGGACCGCTGGGTACCCCTATTTAGATTCATTAAAACGCTTCCAAATTTAAATTCCAAAGGAATCAAAATCCAAAATTTTCAGTTCAAGGCTAAAATTCAATTTTTAGCCGTCTATGCCAAATTTCAACTTTCAAATTACAAGACTATTTCTAAATCTGAAAGGTTAAAATTATAGAAGGTCAATCGAATTGCATCTCAATCAACATTATCGTCACTCATTAGAGCACATCTTTCCCCCCTTCGCATTGCATCTCTTATTTATATTGTTTAAAAAAAAAAATTTATTTTAAAATGTGTATTAACATCTATTTTAACTTTTTATAAAGTTTTACTGCAAAATTTTATGTTTTCCCCCCCATTTTCCCCTCAATGTATGATATAATCCCCGCGAAATGAGATATATCCCCGATTTACTTTTTTCCCATCGGTTTAGCATGTATTGCGATATTGACTTTCAGAACATTGGTATCTGCAATACTGCTTGTATTGCTTACTTGCTTAGGAGTACGAGAATATACCACCTTAATTCGCTGCATAACCGAGTAGGCCTATGAAATTGTCAAGTGCCCTTACGGCCATACCTACCATTAGCTACACATTAAAATGACCCCCTAACCTTTAGGATAAATGTATGTCTAACCCTATTCATTAGTAGACAAATAAGAATACAAATAAAAAAGAAACAAGAAAAAATTGAGTTTTATATATAAAATAATTTAAAAGTATATTTAATTAACATAAATAAAGGATGATTAACATTAATGATCCAAGCTAAATCTATGCCATGTAATACTAAAAAATAACAAATAAGAATCCAATAATTTTGAAACTAAATTAATTAAAAATATAATTATAGTTAAGCTACATAAAGTATAATATATGAACATAATAAATCAACCATAGAGTTAGTGTGGGGATAAGATTAAAGAATAAAAAAAGATTGATCATCCTTTATACTTCAACATATATTTTAATCAAGTCTATATAAGTAGTATGTAAATTTATGTATATTCAGGTTGTTATAAAATTCTTTTATCCAACTTTAAATCTCCATGTAGACCATAACAAATCAATAGATATATGTAAAAACATTTTTCATGCATTTGAGGATTTAACACCAAAAAATTGAAAAAGTGGATTTTCATACCTTGGTGAATAGTGTAATCCCTCCTTCGACTCGATCTCCAAGGAATTTGAATAATCTTTACAATCCCTTGAAATTAAAGGATTGTGTGCTTTTATTCTAGAAATTTGTGGTTTGGAGCTTGGGTTTAAAGGGGGAAAATTGGTTTTATTTTAAGCGCAAAAGAGGGCTTTTAAGGCTCGATTTCGATATGATGTTAAGTGTAAAAAATTTAGTACATGGTTGTTTTGTGTCAATATTAACAAATAGTGATGATATTTTAGACCATATTATACTCTTAGCTATTTAACTTTCTATCAAAGACGGAATGCTAGTTTTGATCCTATTATCATAAATAAAAAATTGGTCTTAAAATCTATAATCTTTACCCCATAGGTTGAAAGTTTTTTGTTTAGTTATGTAGCATACTACCTAATGCCTTTTATTGATCAACTAAGCTTATTCTTAATGTAATATCGTATTAAGAAGCATCTTCTCTATGAACATTTGACGAAGCTTCCATCTTGACAGGGTGGTGGGGATATGGAGCTTGCTGGTTCGCCAACTGAAAAAGCTATCCTTTCTTGGGGGGTCAAGGTACCATTAGTAGCTCATTTTATTGGCTACCTTCAACTGATTTTCCTTTTTTTTAGCTGATTCAGTTATTGATATCTATTTCACAGTTTGGGATGAAATTCAATACTGTTAGATCAGAGTCTTCAGTTCTCCATGTTTTCCCTTTCAACTCAGAGAAAATGCGAGGTGGTGTTGCACTACGAGTGGTAATTGGATGCCACTTTCATTTATGTCACAATGCTTTGTGTTGAATGATCATAGCAGTGTTGGATGGGCTTTACAAATCATTTTTTCTCATTACGTAGCTTAATTTCTTTTTGTAATGTATTTGCTTTGTTTAGTGGATAAGGTTCATGCACTTAGAGACTGATGTGTGAGCTTGCTATTTTGTATGGTGAACCCCACATGGATGAACAAGCGGCCAAACTTCTCCAATTTCAGGTCTATCTAAATGCAGGACCTAAACACCAATCATCCATACCCAAAGGACTTTAGAACCCTTTAGAAATCCAATTTGAGCTCGTCCAAACCCATATAACCCTTAGGAATCTTAAAATAGCCTTTTGGACCACCAGAAGTCAAATCCAAACCAAAGCTATTGATAGTATTAGTTAGTTATTAATTTTATTAGGTAGGTGTAGATTTAACATTTTGGTTTAGGATATAGATAATTTTAAATTCTTAATATATATAAGTGATTTTTAAGTGATATATATATATATATGGTCTTGCTAACATTCACTCAATGGGTGAACTTGGTAACGACCACCAAGATGTTTTTACCCCTGCATTAATTATCAAAATTCAATAAAGGTAAGGGTAATTTAGTCTTTTCATATTAGACCCATAATTAAATGCAAGAGAGAATAAATACAGTTTGACTTTTCTTGCACTTCTCTCTCCTATTTAATGAATTGTCCCCTATAAAAATACCAAAATACCTTGGCATTTAATAGAATGTATTCAATACATAGGGGTAAAAAAGTCTGGTGAAGGTTAACAATTTCATACATTGAGTGAAGGATAGCATTCCCCATATGTATATATATATATATATATAAAAGTGATTTAGAGGAAGGGGAAAGCCACTAAGAGAAACATTCCTTTTTTTCTTCATTGTTCATTTAAACCATAATTTAAATCAAATACAGTATTAGAGATTTGTTTAGGGTTTTCTTTCTCTTTTTCTTCTCATGCCAATAACTAGTCGGCCCCTAGGGTTTGACTTTTTTTTTTTAACTTTCAAATTTATGGGATGTCAATCCCATGTTGTGTTGACGGTGGCAAACCACAGATACCTTAAAAGGGCGGATCACTACTATTCATCTTTACATATCATGTCTGACTGTATGTGTTAGATTCTCAATGTTCTTCAGGCTTCCAAACTAACATGTCAGACCTTTGACTAGGTTTTATGTGATTAGGGTTAGGAAGGAGAAGAAGAAAAGAGAAGAGAAGAGGGTGAGAGAGTGTTGTATCTACACTCTACACACCAAGACAATATATATTATGCCTAATAATTAGGGCCCAAGGCCCATACAAGAGAAAAACCAAAGAGAAGGGAAAGAGGGCCCTTTATAATAAGGGCCCAGTAAACTATACAACTCAACACTCCCCCTTAAGCTGGTGCATAAATGTCACACATGCCCAGCTTGCCCAGAACACCATAGAATGGAGAACTATGAACTCCCTTGGTAAAAATATCATCAAGTTTTTTTTTGATCGGTAATCCAAGCATAATATAAATCAGAAAAAAGTAGCAACAATACAAAAGAAAAGGAAACAAAGAAAACATGGCTCACGAGGACATGAACCGAAACACAACAGCTACAAAATGAGAATACACACAAAATAACCCCTAAGTACCGCTAAGTGGCCCTTGCAACAAAATCAGACTAATAATATATCCACATCCACCGCTGCCTGCCTCGCAATGCATCAAGTTGGTCACTAGTCTTCACATAAGGAGTGCAAACTTGCTCGGAAGTGACTTTCTCTTTTATAAAATGTCTATCCACCTCAATATGCTTAGTAATGTCATGCTGGATTGGATTATGAGCAATACTGATGGCGGTTTTATTGTCACAGTATAGGCTCATTGGTTCCTGCACGGGAAAACTCAATTCCTGTAGAAGCATCTTCATCCATAGAAGTTCACATATACCATGGGTCATGACTTTGAATTCAGCTTCTGCACTTGATCTAGCAACCACAGCCTGTTTCTTTCTCCTCCAGTTGATAAGGTTTCCACCCACAAATACACAATAACCAGAGGTGGATCTTCTGTTTGTCACAGATCCTGCCCAATCTGCATATGTATAGGCTTCTACTTTCAGATGCCCATGTTTGGAAAATAAGAAGCCTTTTCAATGGGAGGATTTCAAGTACCTCAGAATCTTGTTAACAGTTCCATATGAATAGTGGTAGGAGCATACATAAACTGACTAACCACGCTTACAACATAAGTAATATCAGGATGAGTGAGAGACAAGTAGATGAGGCAACCAACAAGACGCTGATATCTTCCAATATCACCGATAGGATGCCCACTATCTTCAGCTAACTTGTGATTTTGCTCAATAGAGACATGTAATGGTTTACACCCTAGCATTCCTATCTCCTCAAGGAGATCAAGCATGTATTTTCTTTGAGAGATGAAAATACCCCTTTGAGACTTTGCAACCTCAATCCTTAAATAGTATTTCAGTGCCCCAGATCCTTAATTTCAAACTCAGTAGCAAGGTGAGCCTTTAGTCTTTTTATTTTTTCTTGGTCATCTCCAATCATCACTATATCATCCACATAAACAATCAAGGTTGTGGTCTTTCCATCATTGTGCTTAATAAACAAGGTATGATCAGCTTGACTTTGTCTGTATCCTTGTGTCATTATCGCTCCACTAAACCTCTCAAACCAAGCACGTGGAGACTGCTTTAACCCATACAAGGCTTTCCTTAGCTTGCACACTTTCCCTTAAGCGGAGGAAAATTTGAAACCAAGAGGAGTAACTAAGGTTTGGACCCTAGAGGGGGGGGGGGGGGGGGTGAATAGGGTCTATGGCAAAATTAAAATTCTTCCTAATTCCTTAAGCGGAATTTCAACTACAACTAGTTAAAAGGAATTAGAAACTATGCAATTCTACTCAAACAACATAACCAAGAAGATAAAGATAAGGGAGAGAGAATGCAAACACAAGTTGATACACGATGTTGTTCTCAAGGTTTGGCAACCCGCTTACGTCCCCGCATTAAGCTTCCCCGCTCAAGGATTCACCACGATTTTACTAATTGCACAGCCTTCTTCCGGGTGAAGACCAAAACTTTACAATCTCTCTTACGGGTCGAGATCAAACCTTGCAAGATTAAATATCCGTGTTCAATGATTCCTTTGACTTAGAGGGGGGGTGAATAGGTTTTCCTAGCAATGTTTACCAAATTTAATTTTATCGAGTTATCAATCGGAGTTATGACAAACAAAGCAAACAAGTGCGGAAAGTATAGAAGACAAACAATCCACCACACACAAGATTTTTATATGGAAAACCCTTCCGATAAAAACCACGGGACCTAGTCCAGCACAAAATCCACTATAAGAATAGTTATCAAACACAAGACTTAAATCTTACCTAACCGGACACTAAACATTGTTCATCGGTACAAATTCTCCGTCTTGAAAGACCACGAACTCCTCGTTCGATCCTTGCAACAGTAGCCCCGGTTCCTCACCGGCAAACTCTTCTCAAAGTTTCTAACCACGATCTCCAAAGATCAATCTCCGTCCTCGACGGCTTTGGCAACGCCAACCAACACTCACACAAAGTTTTTCAAACTAATACGAAGGTATAGAATAGCTTCAATGGGATCTCAATAACAGTGGAGATCAATCGATGCACATCCAAGATAAAACAATTCAATCTTGCATCAACTAGAGCTTGAGAGAGGAGAACTAAGGGTATCCACCAAGTGGGGATTTAAGAACCCTAAAATCTTCAGAGTAGTCTCTAAAAACTCTCTCAATTTCCTTAGAACGAGCTGAGGGATCACCAATTAAACAACCAAGGCAATAAAACTTGCCAAAACGGAGTTCAGATGATTTTAGAAATAGAAAATATGAGGTCCGTTCGAACGGCCATGAGGGGCATTCGAACGGTCCTGAGATTGGATTGATTTGAAAAAAAGGGCCGCCAGAGTAGCTATTGGAATTTGCATTATTCATGCCCGTTTGAATGGCTAGCAGGCCGTTCTTGGGCGTTCGAATGGCCCTGCTGGTCGTTCGAACAACCTGTGCTAAATTTGTACTAAGACCTCTGCCACTCCATCCAATCTCCCATAAAGACCATCCAAAGGCTATTAAACTTACTTGGGTAAATTTCTAATCACTTAGGGTATATGATTAAAGTTTACTAAGTCAATTCCGCCTAAAGTAACCACTAGGTATCTAGATCACTTACCATCCTAAGAGTGAGCAAAGCTTGAATCCGGAATGTACTTCACTTGAGTCTTTGGAGCTTCATCTTCACTAAACTTCATCAACCAGAGGAACAGGGACACTGGATTTACATTGACACTATTTTGATATTGGAATTAAGCCAATACAATTTATGACCTTACAATCTACTCCTTTGGTAATTCTGTGACAAAATACAAACTGAAGTACATGACTCGATACAAACTCCCAACCATGGAGAGTTAATCAATTACATGACCCAGAATTACATCTTTGATAAAAAAAAATCAACACAACCATATACATCCTAATTCTTAATCTTTTTATGTCAACTTGATCTGAACACTTGCACATGCTAAAACACACAACCAAGTGAAGCATGGGAAAATAAAGTGAAAATAAAATGGGGAAAACACAGGTGGAACAAAATCAATATAAAACCATGTAGTACTTCAATATTTCTCCCCCTTTTTGGCACGAATGCCAAAGCATCGCATAATCAAACAATCAAAGGAAAACTGGCAATAGAGATCTAGAGTACATCCATGCATAACATGCTATCACCGAAGATAGATAGCATCAAGAAGTATTTTCCAGAAAAATATGACTAAAAAACTAGTCATTCATCACAAGCCAAAAATTGTTGAGCATCACACTCATATCATGGAAACCACAATCCAAACAATCCATATCGTTAAAACATAGAGTGATATAACATGATAGGAAAGTACAAAAAGTGGTCTATAGCCAAAAAAAAAAAACACAGTAGATAAGATCCAAACAAACTAGTAATCATGGTCCAAGCCAATATACTTCCATCCACACAGGAAAAAAAGAACATCCACAACACCAACAAAATTAGTCCAAGTATCTGCAGCCGGATCAGCACCATCTCCACCATCGCTCGAATTGCCATCAGCAGCATCCTGGAGTGCACAATCCGCATTGAGGCGCTCAAAGTCTGACCTCATGTCTATCACTGTAGTGGTGAGATACCGAAAGTGACCTCTGGTCTCAACGGCAAAGTTGGAGAACTGGGTCTCCATCATGCTATCAAAAGCATCCTAAGATGCACGAGTCTCATCGATGAAGGAAGTCTGGCTCGCAACTAGTTGGGCCATTTGAGCAGCCAAGATATCCATGGTAGTAGGTGGAGTGGGAGGAGGCTAAGCAGGTCCATCCTCGGGTGAAGGTGCAGTAGTGTTAGCAGCATGAGCCAGACCACTGGTGTAGGCCCTCGCAGTGAGAGGTCCGTTAGAAGTACTCACCAAGTCTTTTGCTGAATGGTGGATGCCATAAGAAGCAAGGATGCCTTCGATCAAGATACCAAAATGCAGTCCTACAATACCAGTATTGAGATGGGACACATGGATCATCAACTCAATGAAGTGAGATGCAAGATCAATAGGCTCATCAGTGAGCAAGGCATGAAGAAATTGGGCTCGATCTGAACTGATGTTAGTGGTATGACCTCTAGGATGGAGGTTAGAGTACATAAACAGAAGGAGAATCCTAGCATTAGGAGTCAACCTACTCTACAACAAATGAGTAGCAGTCCATTCAGTCTGGGAGCCACAAATCATGGAAACAATCTCGTTTATATGATGGCCATGGGGATCAGTCCTATAATGGTATGGCTAATAGGCATCTGGAACCTGAGGAATGGATAAGAGCCTAACAATAAAGCCTGGAGTAATCTCTATGAGAATGCCTCTGACCTAAGGTCATGTGAACTAGGTCATCTTTCTCATTGTTCGAATATAATTCCCGAACCAAAATTAGAGGGCATTGTCCTGACCTTGGCTTACTTTGGCCCTTTTTGCATTCTTTTTAAGAGCGGCCTTGGATTGGGCTTTAGGCTTAGGGGCTGCCTTCCTTTTTCCTTTAGGGGCATTGGCTTTAGCCCCAGTGGGACGAGGGGCTGAGGGTTCTTCAATCACAATCCCTGGACCTCGAGTGGGAGGAGGTCCAGAATACAAATCCCTCTCGTACTCCGAGTCAGATTCGGAGGCACTAGATGAAGAGGGTGATGGAGTAGGGGATTTTCTGGCATCCTTTCTCCGTGAGGAGCTTGCCATAGAACAAGAATCCATAGGAGAACAATAGAAAACATGATGAGGAATGAGAAATTTCAAGCAACGAATGAAAATTCCAAAATTAGAGTAGTGGATTACCTCAAAATGGAGTGGAGCATTCGGAGCCCTAACTTCTGTTTTGAGTCCGGTTGAACGAGTGAGTAACAAATAGGGCATACCGAGGGTTTATATTCGAAAATCTCGATGTCCGTTCAACAACCCAGGTTGGCCGTTAGAACGGTAGAAAACGGATACTCATTCGTTCGAACACCTGCTTAGAGTAACTTCAAAAATTCTGATTTTTCAATTTTTTAATAACTCTCCCCCTCATGACACTATAGAGCCTCCCATTGAGTTTAAAATCAACTCTTGCATTCAATTTTGTGTCTGAAATTTGTGCAAGTGATATCAAATTTTGAAACACACAACTCCCCCTTAATTCAAGACACTTTTGAAACCATTATTCATTTGTAAAGCACAATCAAATTCAATTCCAAGTCAGTCAAAAACAGAAACTCCCCCTGAAAACAAGCTTGCAGTAGCCACATTACAATCACATATGTATGAAGCAATTTCCAAGAAGCTAAAAAAAAATTCACCCAAGATTTAATATCATTAAGTTTTGACTAAATGAGCGCCTATACTAGTCACATGGGTGATAACGGAGGTTTCAACTCATGGTTAAGGTTATGACATTATTGCATTTTAGGGACTCAAGGTGTCTCAAACACTAGAAGTCAAACCTGTTAAATCCTGAGTTTTGCATTTGTTGAACATGTGCTAATTTTCACCCTTGTTCATCTTTTTAGCAATATGTCTTTTCTTGACAAACATAGCCATATTTTGGAATTCTTTTCTTGGCTTTTTCTCATTCAAAATTTTCTTACAATGGCAGCTTTCACAATGGTTGGGTAGGTAGCCCTAGCTATTGGCAGCAAGGGCTTTCACCCTAGCAACCCTGATAGATAACTATTGTCTGCATAGGTAGCCATTTCATACTATTTGCATCCAACAGTGGCTTTCACATGATCCCAATGGTAGCCCTTTCCATTGTCTTATTCTTTTTAAAGCAGGGCACAAGCAAATGAGATATTAACATATCGGTCAATCCAGATTTGGTCAACCAAGAGAATCATCATGAATAATAACATTACCTTTACTTAGGAATTTAGACCATCTTGTAGAGTAAGTCAGAGTGCATGTGCATGACACTTTAGTAACATTGTTTAACCAACCTCCAACTGTGATTTAGAAGCTTTGTCTATTTTCAATTACTCAAAAGTCTTGAAAGATATAATATCCTCATAAACTCAATCCTATCCAATATTTTTACCGCGACATGAATTAAGAAATATGAAAGCAAAGGAAATTGATATGATAGGAGAGCAAGCCCAAGCAACATCTTTTTGTATTTTTTATTTTAATTTTTTTAAAAATGTTTTTGGATTTTTCAATATATGAAGGGAAAACAGCCTAACTAAAAGAAACACAATCTCTTTGGAGTTTTTTCTTTTAGCCAATCAAAAACAATATCAAAGAGTGAAAAATAAAGAGAGTGCAAAATCAGCTAATATACATCACATAGATAGCACTAGGTAATAATAGGCATGAAGAACATCCTAGTCTTTCAAGAACCACACAATCACTCACCCTCACACATGATGAGATTTTGGAATTACAAAGAGGTGTGAGAGGTAAGGCATCTAAGGTCATCCTTTCTCACATAGATGAATTTGAGCTTTTTATGGACCCTTTCGTCTTCATCTATTTCATGAGAAAATGTGAAGGTGACCTTCTTCTTCTGATTCCCATTCTTCCTTCTCCTCTTGGGAGCCCTAGCTTTTTGGTTTATCCTGTTGCCTTCCTCATGATAAGCATATGAAGTGTCCATACCATACAAATAGGTATAAGAGAATCCATAATGTCCCCGATGCAAGACAATGCAAACTAACCTAGGATGATGTGTTTATGAGATCAAAATTCAAATTGTAGTAATAATAATGAATATGAAATCATCTAAATTCCACGATCACCATAAAGAACTCCAAAAGGAGATTAGTAATACCCTAGGTTAAGTCACAATCCTGCAATAATTAAACCTTTCAATTTGATTTAGGTGATCGTAATGGAAGTGGGAACTTCTGAAGGGAGATCCAGATAAAAATTTATGCGCAAACTGGATCCCCTAGATCTTACCACCATAAAAAACATCAAAATTATCTCAGAGTTTTAGTCATATCACCTCGGTGAATGTTTTTCACCGGTGAAGCTTAATCCACTCGAATCATCAGAAATCTTTGTAGGGATTTCTCCGAAAAAATACTAGAAGCTCGATCCTTGTTCTTCGCTATCCCTCGAAGCTCTAGAGTCTCCTTTGGAATTATAGAAGCAAGAGGAAGTAGATGGATCAATGGTGTAGACCTTTTATCACCAATAATACTAAGGTTCAAAACCCTAGCAAAACCCAACTAAGACCACCAATATAGCTCACGAAAATCCCTACGGGTCTCCCCTAGGGCTCACGGTTTGGAGAGAGAGAGGAGAGGAGAGAAAAAATTCTGGAGAATTCTACTTAATGGTCTAGGGTGTTGGGGAATTTATAGACTAAGATCTTATCCTAATCCTACTCCAACTTGATCTTATCTAGTAGGATTTATTAATTAACAATAACTCTTATTATTAATTAAATAAACTCCTACTTAATCTATAACTATTTTAGCTATAGTAATCCTATTAATTAAAGAGTCCCTATTATAAGAGGATTCCTTAATTAAAAGGGATATCAACATCCTAAACCAAAGTAGGAAACCTAGTCAAACTAGGAATCCACAAGGGGGGGCGTGAGCTTCTGGGGGGCGTGAGCTTCTATGGGGCGTGGGATTTGAGGAGTTAAAACTCCTTATTGTAATCTAATTACAATAACATCTTAATCCTAATTGCAATCTAACACTTGGATTTTAATTCCATAATAAAAGGAATTATATTTCAATAATTATTCAATTAAACAAATCCTAATCCAATTAGGATTCCTCAAGTGGGCGCCACACCCTAGGGTTTAAAGCCATGGGCTTTGGCCCATATTAAAGGTCCATTTTAATGGGTTTATGAATATGGGTCAAACCCATTTTCCCTTTAATTATGTTAATCAAATAATTACTAAAATAATCTCTTAGTTTAAATTAACAATTAATTTAAACAATAGATTAACTATTAATCTATTTAATTAAATGATTAACTTTTAATCACTTAAAATAATCGATAACTTTTAATCAATTATTGAGCTTGTATTTCTTATGTGAGCACCTCCACAGATTGCTCTGTGACATTCTTACCCTGATTTATCAAATGTTATTCCATTGACCCTAAAGGGGAATTACATCAGAATTGTAAGTGACGTGAGATATCCATGTTGCAATTAAATCCCAGTGTATGAACATTAACCATTATGGATCCCGCCACATGAACTTTTAAATTCGATTTATCCTTCCAAATACATTATCCCTAATGCGCTATCGAGATTTACATGCTATCTAACCCATAGCTTATTGCAAATCATCCAGGTTTCCAAGAGTTATGATTAAGCCATGAGAAACAATTTCTTATGAAAAACATTTTGAAAAAAATCATTTTATAAGTATAATACCTTTTAATAAAAGTATATTTGAAAACTTATTTTGTTTTCAAAATCACCTGTGCAGGATTTGAACTTAATCAACTGTCTTACTCGGAACTTGGATAATCTCTCAAATTAATGAGCATGAATTTCTTGTTTGAAATTCATCATGACTCGAACAACTTTCTGCCTATCCAACTATCACTGTATTCTATTTCTTAAGTTAGAAAATACGTTGGTGGAATCAAAACAGTCAGATCACTGCCCAGTCATAGATGAACTCATCAGATCTAAGGATCATCGAAACCGTTCAATGTGAATGAGAGACCAACTATTTGATAGTATGTTTATGCAAGAGGTCTCTCATTGAATGCAATCAGTCAGTGTACATTTAAGCACCCATATGCTGATGTGTAGTCTCCACTACAATAGTTCGAGATAGAACTACATCTCAACTATTGAGAACATCTTAACATTCTGGCAGCCATATAAGTGAAGTGCCCAGCTTCAGCCACAGTTGTGACTATATAAGGTATAAGGAAACCTGAAAGTTATATCTACCTGTGATAATCTAATCACATAACTTTCCTACAATATATCCTATGGACCTTTATCGATATCTCATATCATATAGATCATCTCATGATCATGGTCAATTACCCATAATGAATACACAATAGATTAAGAAGAAGCATTTATTAATCAAATTAATAAGGTTCTAACAATCTAAATGACTTTTCTGGGCATCATGTCCAACAATCTCCCACTTGCCCTAAAAGTCACTATGCCATAGATTTCAATCTTATACTGTCTAAGTGTGTTACAAAAAACTTTATCTAATAAAGCCTTGGTCATCGGGTCTGCAACATTAAGTTGAGACCTAATCTTTGTAACTATTACATCTTGCTTGTCAATGTTCTCACGAATGAGATGATACTTTCGCTCCACATGTTTCATCCTTTTGTGGTTCCTAGGTTCTTTGCTATGGGCTACTGCACCGTTACTATCACAGAAGAGAGTGATAGGTCTGAGTGCTGAAGGAAAATTTTCTAGCTCTTACAAAAACCTTCTGAACCAGACTGCTTCTATTGCTGCTTCTGAAGCTGCAATATATTTTGCTTCTGTGGTGGAGTCAGCAATCCTCTTTTGCTTTATGCTGCGCCAACTGACAGCGGCACACATACCTAGATGTGGAAGCTCTATTGTCCGGATCAGATTGGAAATCGGAATCAGTATAACCCTGTCCAACTTAATCTTCTGATTGAAAGGTAAGCACACAATCCCTAGTCCTTTTCAGGTACTTCATAATGTGCTTTACTGCAGTCCAATGATTAACACCTAGATTGCTTTGGAACCGACTAACAACTCCCACTGCATGACAGATATCCGGTCTAGTACATCACATGGCATATATGAGGCTCCCAACTGCCGAAGCATAAGGGCACCTCTTCATTTGCTCGATCTCATCAGCTGATGTAGGGGCCATCTTTTTAGGCAAAGTAACACCATGTCTAAAAGGAATGAGTGTTGTCTTATAATCACTCATACTGTACATAGACAATATCTTGTCTATGTAGGAAGTTTGGCTCAATCCCAACATTCGACATTTTCTATCTCTCAGAATCTTTATTCCGAGAATATTTGATGCCTCTCCCAAGTCTTTCATTGAGAAATGCTGAAAAAGCCATATCATGATTGATGACAACATCCCTACATCATTCCCAATAAGTAGGATGTCATCTGCATAAAGAATTAAGTATACTACCGCTCTCCCACTGTCCTTCTTGTATATACAAGATTCTTCCAAATTCTTTTGAAATTCAAATTCTTTGATCGAAAGATCAAATCTTTGGTTCCAGCTTCTTGAAGCTTGTTTCAAACCATATATCGACTTATTGAGCTTGCATACCATGTTCTCCTGGTTAGGAGCAATGAAGCCCTCTGGTTGCTTCATATAGATGTCTTCATCTAACATTCCATTAAGGAAAAGAGTTTTGACATCCATTTGCCATATCTCATAGTCATGGTGTGCAGCTATAGCTAATAATATCTTGATGGATTTAAGCATAGCTACAGGTGAAAAGGTATCCTCATAATCAACTCCTTGAATTTGAGTGTAACCTTTTGCAACAAATCTAGCTCTATAGGTCTCCACGTTACCATCGGCACCCTTCTTCCTTTTGTAAATCCATTTGCATCCAATTGACCTTGTACCATCTGGTGGATCTACTAAAGTCCAAACACCGTTGTCATACGTGGAATCTATTTCAACATTCATGGCTTTATTCCGTTGAGATGAATCTACATCCAATGTAGCTTCCTGATAAGTATTAGGATCTTTATCCTCATCATCAGGGATAACTAGATAAACTTCATTATTGTAATACTGAAGTCTATCCGGTGGTCTAGAAACTCTTTCAGACCTTCTCAGTGGAACAAAATTAGGAGAAATTAAAGTGGAAGGATTAGGTTCAGTTTGGATACTGGCTATGTCATCTTTCATCTCATGAAATTCAACTTTCTTAAGGAGATCCATTTCTTCCTCCAAGAAAGTGGCATGAAGCCTAACAACTATTGTTTGGTCTGCCTGGGAGTAGAAATAGAAACCCTTAGTTTCTTTTGGATATCGTACAAAATTTCATTTCTCTGTCCTAGATTCTAATTTAGTGGGTTCGAGTTTGCGAACATGCGCATGACAACCCCATACCCTTAGATGTTGTAAACTAGGTTTTCGCCCAGTTCACAATTCATAGGGTGTAAACGGAATAGACTTAGATGGAACCTGGTTTAGAATTTAAATGGCAGTTTGTATAGCATATCCCCAAAGATATGAAGGAACATCGGCATGACTCATTATAGAGCGAACCATATCTAATAAGGTCCGTTTTCTTCTTTCAGAAACTCCATTTTGTTGAGGAGAGGCAGGACTTGTCCATTGCGAGATAATCCCATTATCCCTTAAGTAATCCATAAACTCGTTGGTGAGGTATTCACCACCTCGATCTGATCGAGGTGTCTTTATGGTTTTGTCAGTTTGATTCTCAACTTCTAATCTGAATTCTTTGAACTTCTCAAAGGTGTCAAATTTGTGTTGCATCAAATAGACATATCCATATCTGGAATAGTCATCGGTAAATGTGACAAAATACCGGTATTGACCTCGTGGAACAATGTTAAATGGACCACATACATCACTATGCATTAGTCTTTAACTTTTCTTCGGCTCTTCCTACCTTTTTAGGGTAAGGCTTCTTGGTCATCTTCCCTGCGAGACAAGACTCGCATGTAGGGAGTGGTTCTACCTTGAGGAAGTCAATGAGACCATCTATTACTAACCTCTTGATCCTATCAAGATTAATGTGACCAAGTCTCTTGTGCCAAAGATAAGTAGACTCAGTGTAATGTCTCTTCATTCCAGACATTCTAGATGATGAGGCATTGTCACTTTGCAGACATTCATTATTTACCAATGGAAATATCAAATAAAGACATTAATTAGATTACCAGTTATCAAGACCATTCCATCTTTCTAAATTTTAACAATTGAATTAAAATTGATAGAGAATCCATAAAATAAGAGTCTAGATACTGAAATCAAATTTCGATGCCATCTTTCTTAATTTCAACAATTGAATTAAAATTGATAGAGAATCCATAAAATAAGAGTCTAGATACTGAAATCAAATTTCGATGTGCTGAAGGCACAAAAAACAGTCTTCTAAAATTAATGTCTTTCCATTAGGTAAATAAAGAGTAAACAAGTCGATTGACTTCACTGCAACATATGCACTGGAGCCAATTTTAAGCTTCTGCTCCTGTTTGGTCGGCTTTCTGGTTTCCTTGAACCCCTGCAAAGAATTGCAAACATGTTCAGTAGATCCAGAATCCACGCACCATGAGTTAGGAGGACCATCTAGAAAGTTAGACTCAACAGTAATATGTACTTCAAAGTATCTCATACCTTGAGTACTTCCGCTACCCTTCTTAAGAGTTGCGAGGTAAGTCCTGCAATTCCTCTTCCAGTGGCCTATTTTACCACAGTGGAAACACTTTCCATTGCACTTGTTTTACTTGCCAGCTGTCCCTGAAGAACCTTTGGCAACTCTTATCTTACCCTTATTGTCTTTAAACTTTTTTTTGCCTTTCTTCCATTTTCTAAACTTTTTAGATTTCTTGGAGGTATCAAGTTTATCGACGATTAAAGTTTCACTTTTAGTTGACTTTTTGATCAAATCTTCTGCAACCACAAGTGAGTTCATAAGCTCACTTAGTGGCATTTCACTCTTGTTCATGTTATAATTTAACACGAACGAATTGAAGGACGGAGGGAGTGACTGCAGAACAGTGTCAATTTGAGTGATGGCATCCATCTTTCCACCAAGAATTTCCAGTTCATTCAATAATCCCATCATCTTTATGATGTGTTCCCTGACTGGAGTTCCCTCAGCCATCTTGGTGTTAACAAGGGATTTCAACTTTACTTGTCGAGCTGACCTATTTTGCTCACCAAACATCTCGCGAAGGTTTTGCAAAATGTCAGAAGCCTTATCCATGTGTTCATGCTGGCTTTGCAAAATGTTAGACATCGAAGCCAGTATGTAATACTTGGTCATCTGATTGGACCTCTCCCATTGCTCTAACTCAGCCTTTTGGGCCGGTGAAGCATTTGGAGGAATTTCGGGCTTATGTGTCTTAAGACATAGGTCAAGGTTATCCACGGCAAACACAATTCTAATCTTTCTTTTCCAGTCTACATAGTTAGTTCCTATTAACTTTTCATCGTGAAGAATTTCAGTTAATGGGTGTAGGCCTGACATGATCTAATCAAATGACAAATAAGACAGTATTAGGGATCTATTGTATTCATTAATATCAATTAGATTATGGGTCTATTTATAATGGTATTGCCAATTTGGGAAGAATTAATTGGCATCGAAAACCTAGACACTGGCTTAATGTGATCCTACCTTTGGGCACATAATCACATTGCCTTGAATAGGCAGATAGAAACTATCCTCTCTAATTTCATAGATCTCATCTTGTGAATTCTGGAGTATTCGATCTACTGTCTGATCTATAAGGGATGTTATACTCACGCTTTGGCATTATTATATAATATCTCTTATTCATGTGCCCACCTACTATGAACATAATAAAACCCTAATGAAAGCTCACGCTTTGGCGTTATTGCTCCCACTATTTACTTATTGAGTTTTCACCATGTTCACTCATAGGTGAGAGGGATTGGGCCCGGCTTTGGCCTGTCAGCTTACTCACACTCCCCACTATAGGATCACATAGTGTATGATAGAAGATCATAATACTTAGGGACTTGTCCCCAGTCTTATATACACATGTTATATCAAGAGGAATTATTTCAACAAAATAATTAAACATATAAACAGATATCATCTCATGATAAATAAACAACAGTTATCATCGTATGATAATAAAACATTAGTATATAAGATTAATCGTTATGGGTCAATAAATTAAAATACATGGATGCAAGAGAATATGATAAGAACAAAGGTAGCTTGCAAACTCCTTCGCGATCCCTTCCTTTATCTTCTTATGAAGATCACATCGCAACATTCTCCTTTGCAGCAGTCCACTTATGCATTAAAAAGAATTTAAATGACATTAGGGAAACCAGTATTCTATTCGCCATTTTCAGGGAAACCGAATGAATCTGCCCTTTACAGATTGCCAAAACCTACTACATATTAACCTCTAGTATGAATGCATGAATGATAAACAATTTATCATATATTATGACTCATAACTATAATCTCATATAAAAAAGATGCTACATGGTGATGGAGTACTTTTTCTTATTTTTAAAAGGATTTAAAATTAGATAACAATGATCAAATCGCCCGATAAAAATCTATATCTTATATAGATGAAACCCTGGAAAAAATAAAACAATTATGTTTTCCATAAAACAATTTTCATAATCAAATAATGCAATTTAGGAAAAATTTGAAAACCTCTTGGAAAATTAATTTAGAAAACTCCTTTTCCCGCTTTAGATTTTCGACTTAAGTTTGGACCCTCAAAAAGATTGATTCTGGAAAAACTTTCTTCACGAAAGTTGTAGATCTTTTCGACGGCTTCGAAACAATGTACTGACGGACCTAAATCGGATTTACGGTCATAAAGTTATGCCCAAAATATCGAAACTGTATCGATTCTTCTAATCAAATACAAATCCGAAAATCCATGAATCAATTTAAATCGAAATAAACTTTAATCTCCAAGAACGCTTAAGCAAGGGTGTCAAACACCATGGTATTTATTAATTAATGATCAAATCATTTAAAAGGAATTTCAAAATAAACTCTTTGTTTTGAATTTAATTATATCACATATAACACTAGTTTTTAAAATTTATTTAATTATCAAATCTTATTCAATAATATAATAAATATTTATTTATTCATCTTATGATCAAATAAAATAATAAAAACTACGAGCAATATTAAATAGATCTAAATTAATTCATCTCATTAATTAAATCATTCATTTAATTCATCTCATTAATTAAATCATCCATAAAAATTTATGCGGAAACTGGATCCCCTAGATTTTAACACTATAAAAAGCATCAAAATTATTTAAGAGTTTTAGTCATATCACCTCGGTGAGTGTTTTTCACCGGTGAAGCTTAATCCACTCGAACCGTCAGAACTCTTTGTAGAGATTTTTCCGAAAAAATACTAGAAGTTTGATCCTTATTATTCCCTACGAGGCTTTAGAATCTCCTTTGGAATTATAGAAGCAAGAGGAAGAAGATGGATCAATGGTGTAGACCTTCTATCACCAATAATACTAAGGTTCAAAACCCTAGATTTGCAAAACCCAATTAGGACCACCAATATAGCTCACGAAAATCCCTAGGGGTCTCTCCTAGGGCTCACGGTTTGGAGAGAGAGATGAAAGGAGAAAAAAAATTCTGGAGAATTCTACTTAATGGTCTAGGGTGTTGGGGTATTTATAGATTAGGATCTTATCCTAATCCTACTCAAACTTGATCTTATCTTGTAGGATTTATTAATTAACAATAACTGTTATGATTAATTAAATAAACTCTTACTTAATCTATAACTACTTTAGTTATAATAATCCTATTAATTAAAGAGTCCCTGTTATAAGGGGATTCCTTAATTAAAAGGGATAAGTCAACATCCTACACCAAAGTAGGAAACCTAGTCAAATTAGGAATCCACAAGGGGGGGCGTGAGCTTCTATGGGGCGTGGGATTTGAGGAGTTAAAACTCCTTATTGTAATCTAATTACAATAACATCTTAATCCTAATTGCAATCCAACACTTAGATTTTAATTCCATAATAAAAGGAATTATATTTCAATAATTATTCAATTAAACAAATCATAATCCAATTAGGATTCCTCAAGTGGGCACCCCACCCTAGGGTTTAAAGCCATGAGCTTTGGCCCATATTAAAGGTCCATTTTAATGGGTTTATATGGATATAGGTCAAACCCATTTCCCCTTTAATTATGTTAATCAAATAATTACTAAAATAATCCCTTAGTTTAAATTAACAATTAATTTAAACAATAGATTAACTATTAATCTATTTAATTAAATGATTAACTTTTAATCACTTAAAATAATCGATTAACTTTTAATCAATTATGGAGCTTGTATTTCTTATGTGAGCACCTCTACAGATTGCTCTGAGACATTCTTACCCTGAATTGCAAGTGACGTGAGATATCAATGTTGCAATTGAATCCCAGTATATGAACATTAACCATTATGGATCCCGCCACGTGAACTTTTAAATTCGATTTATCATTCCAAATACATTATCCCTAATGGGCCTTCGAGATTGACTTACTATCTAACCCATAGCTCATTGCAAATCATCCGGGTTTCCAAGAGTTATAATTAAGCCATGGAAACAATTTCGCATGAAAAACATTTTGAAAAAAATCCTTTTATAAGTATAACACCTTTTAATAAAAGTATATTTCAAAACTTATTTTGTTTTCAAAATACCTGCGCAGGATTTGAACTTAATCAATTGTCTTATCCGGAACTTGGATAATCTTTCAAATTAATGAGCATAGATTTCTTGTTTGAAATTCATCATGACTCGAACAACTTTCTGACTATCAAACTGTCACTGTATTGTATTCCCTAAGTTAGAAAATACGTTAGTGGAATCAAAACAGTCAGATCACTGCCCAGTCATAGATGAACTCATCAGATCTAAGGATCATCGAAACCGTTCAATGTGAATGAGAGACCAACTATCTGATAGTATGTTTATGCAAGAGGTCTCTCATTGAATGCAATCAGTCAGTGTACAGTTAAGCACCCATATGCTGATTTGTAGTCTCCATTACAATAGTTCGAGATAGAACTACTTCTCATCTTAGCATTCTGGCAGCCATGTAAGTGAAGTGCCCAGCTTCAGCCACAGTTGTGACTATATAAGGTATAAGGAACCGGAAAGTTATATCTACCTGTGATAATCTAATCACATAACTTTCCTACAATATATCCTATGAACCTTTATCGATATCTCATATCGTATAGATCATCTCATGATCATGGTCAATTACTCATAATGAATACACAATAGATTAAGAAGAAACATTTATTAATCAAATTAATAAGGTTCTAACAATCTAAATGACTTTTCTGGGCATGATGTCCAACAACTTCCACTAGCTTAGGGATTTTAGGCCAATAACCAATAAGATTCCCTTGCCAATATGAGGATTTCAAAAGATCAAGCTAGGCTCAACAATGGTTATAGGTTGAAACATGCATGTGAGGTCTATTTTTTAAGCCCTATTGAATTGAATAATACAAACCAGCAGCAATAGTCAAATAACTTTCAAAATCTAGGGTTGGGATTTAGAGATCTTGTTGTTTTAGGGTTTTGGGATTGTATTAGGGTTAGGGTATGGCTGTCCTAGGGTTTTAGGGCAAAGGGAATGCTGTAGGCTGCAGTTTGATTGGGTTGTAATAGCTGTAACAGCAATACAGGGACAAATTAGGGCTTGCAACATCAAAGGACAAGGGTTAGGGTGGTGCGGCAGGCCTGGGGATGGTTGCAAGTGGCTGTGACAGTCAAGGGGAAGGTCTATAGAGCCTACTGCTATCAAAGGGAAGGCTGTAGGGGCTGTTGTAACACTGTTGTGGGCAGGGACAGATGCGGCAGCATAGGGAAGGGGCTGGAATGCCTGGAGCAGAGCTGTAGATGGGGCTGGAGGGTTGTAGGATGTAGGGGACAGGTGTAGGGTGGCTATAAAAGTGTGCAACAGCAAGGGGAAGGATTTGTAGGGTCAGATGAAGGGTTGGGACAACAAAGAATGACAGGGGGTTGTTTACAGTGACTGGATGTAGCTGGAGGTGGCTGGACAGCAAGGGTAGGGTAAAGGAAGGCTAGGGTTTAGGTTTGGTGAGCTTTCTTGCAATGGAAATAAGATCTAGGGTTTGGGTGATTAGATTTGCAAGAGGATAGTAAATGAAGAAGAAAACAAGAGAGAGTAGTTGCTGTGAATAGTACTCGTGAACAGTAACTCGTGAATAGTACTAATGAACAGTGATTTGAGAGAGATAGAGAAAAAGAACATAGAAAGATTACCTTGGAATCACTCCAAAATTGGCATCACTCATTGACATCACACCATTCCCATCACAGGAGATTCTAAAAACCAAAAAAAGGTCTCATGTTCATTCATAAAAGTTCTGTCCCTCTCTAATCTCTAAAGAGAGTATTTATGAACAATCATAAAGCCCTAAAGAAAAATACTAAACTACCCTTATTATGTTCTCTCATAATAAACTAACTATAAAGGACAAAACAAAGCAAAAACAAACTAAATAAAATAAACAACTAAATAAATAAAAGGGTGGGCCGGCCACTATGATTGCCCATGCCCATTTATGGTCCGATCTCGGCCCTCCAATGGTCGATCGTCCTCCAAGTCATGATCCAACGGTGGATCTCCATCATAAAAAAAATCTAACGGTCTGATGTCCGCATCAGTCCCTTTAAGGGGTACAATCACTTTGGTTTTGCAAACCTTACATGCAAAATTTAATTAATTAATTTAATAATTAATTCGAGCCTTCATGCCTTGGAAAAAATAATGTAGAAAACTCTTTTCATGTCTTTGATTTTCGACTGATGTCTTGACCCTCAAAACCGTTGAGTGTGGAAAAACTTTCTAAACGAAAGTTGTAGATATTTTCGAAATCTTTGAAATGATGTACTATTGGACCAAAATTGGAGTTACAGTGACAAACTTATGACCTGTACACCAAAACTATGTTGATTCTCTCAATTAAACACAAGTCCGAAAATCAACAAATCAAATCAAATCAAAGCAAGCGATACTTTCCAAGAATGTTTCTAGAAAAATATAAAATAAAGATTTAGGATCTGATACCACTGAAAGAATACCCAAATCCATAGATCGAGTAAAAAATTGCTTGATAGATCTAATCTATCTTGCCAATATCATCCTCTTATTTTATATTTTCCAACAACAATATGAATATTAATAACAAAGGTTCAAGAACGATATACCTCACGAAGCTTTCCAATGTAAAGCCTCTTATCGGTAGCACACTAGATCTCCTTCGAGTCCATGGGTGTCCTAGAACAAGGGAGATGAACCTCTTGTGTTCTTTAAGATTTTTTTAAAAAAAAGTTCTTTGAATAATCTTGATCTTCAAAGAATGAATCTTGACCTTCAAAGATTGCATCTTGATCCAAGTCTTGACCTCCAAGGGTACCACCTTAGATCTTGAATTAGATCTAACCTTCTTTTAATCTCCAAGCCAAAACATAAATCAACAAACCCCAAAAATACCCAAGGTAGGAGAGAGGGGCGTGAGATAGAGGGGAGAAAGGGAGATTACGTAGGGGGAGAGATAGGGGAGAGGAACTTATGTAAGTCTCTTGTGGGGGGGAGATCTAATCTTCTCTCATTTTATAACTAATTCCTAAATCCTAATCTATTTAGAATTTTGGAAATTACTTTCCTATCCTTAATTAAAGAATAGATTACTTGTCAAGTAATCTAATCTAATCTATAAAACTAATTGAATAAAATTTAAATTCCAAGATTCGAACTATTTAAAAACCTAACTAACTCATCTAATTCAAATTAGGGATCTTAAAAGTCAAAATTAAGAAAGTCAAACTTTCTTTCATTACCCTCTCTTTCTCTAATGCACATGTCCATATGGAGTCAAGAACCATTAAAGAATTATTATCTCATAATAATAAATGTGAACAAGGAATCTATAGTGTGTGAGTTCTTTAGGGGTCTCATTCTTCAAGTGTGAGACCCACTAGATTCAATTTAGAATCCTAGTGTAACTAGGAAACCATTTCTTATAATTCCATTGGGGTCCATTCGGTTGGTTGGGAATTGAAGGAAAATGGGTAAAAGTGGGCGAAACCCACTAAAACACTGCATTCGGTACACGAGAATACGTTGATTTCTCCAGAAAACCAATTCCCTACAGTTCCCCTATTTCTCACTTACACCTATTTTGAATTCCATCAAAATGATAGAATAGTGAAAGAAAAGAAAAGGATTCTTTCAACTGTTGAGCCTTTGAAGGCGTGAGGAGTTCTGCTATGCCAACTCTACCCTTTGCTGCAACGGTCATTTTTTGGGCAAGATAGTGCACTGTTGAACCTACTTTGCACGGATTTGATGAGGCTGCTTTCTTTTTTTTACACAGATTTGATGAGGTTTAGCTGTTGGTCTTCTGGAAATTCCAAATTTGGTTTGGAAAGAATGAATGGAGTTTTGAGAACTTAAACGTAATTATGATAGCAAATCAAAATGGTTTGGAAAGAATGAATGGGGTTTTGAGAACTTGCATTTCGCTGTATAATTTTGGTAGGGTATTACTATTTTGAATGATTGGGGCTTTTCAAGTGATGGATGCTTCCTAGTTGTGCATTATACACTTTCTACAAGCATGTATGAGCTGTTTATAATCCTAAAGTCAAGCCACCAATTTCTTGTCTATCTAATGGACAGGCCTTTTGCATCTATTGACAGTTATTTTGCATCTATGGTTTTCAATGATCATCCAAAAAATTCAATCATTTGTATTTATAACTGCAGAGTGACTCTGCAGTTCATATACATTGGAAGGGGGCTGCTGAAATAGTCCTAGCCTCGTGTACTGGATACCTCGAGTCAAATGGTTGCACGGAACCAATGGGTGAAGATAAGGTAGAAAAACATTTGTTCTTTACTGAAAACTTTGTACAAGCGGCACTGTTTGTTTCAGCATGTATTATAGGGGTCGCATATGTTTGCCATGATTTTTGAAATCTCTATCTTGTTTTTTCCGAGGATGAGAAGTTTGTGTTCTCACTAGTTTTTCAGAATCATGGTAGACATTCTTTTTGTTTTTGAAATTTATGAAAATATTTAAGTAGCCTAATTATAACTCTTTTGGTTTGGCAACATGAATCCCGTTCTTCCGAGGATGAGAAGTTTGTGTTCTCACTAGTTTTTCAGAATCATGGTAGACATTCTTTTCGTTTTGAAAATTTATGAAAATATTTAAGTAGCCTAATTATAACTCTTTTGGTTTGGCAACATGAATCCTGTTCAGCCATTCTAGATATATCAACTGCCATTTCTTCTGTTGAAGCACATGTTATCGATCTTTATTTACCATCCCTTGAAGAGCATGTCCTCACTGCAATCGCTCTGTTGGAGCTCCGCATCATCATTTCCAACCAGGCCAAGATTTGGAGGCCAGCGTAGCTCCACTTCAAGGTCCTTTTTGGCCTTCTCTTCAACTTGCACCAAGTCACTCAGTCTCACTGGTTCCACCATTGGTCTTCATGAACGTTTTCAAACCATCTTAATTGACTCTCTTATTTTATCTCATATTGAAGCTATTCTTTAGTCTTCCTTGATGCATTAATTTCGGATTGTATTTCTCAAAATTCTGTCCATTCATTCAACTTAAAAACATTCTTATCTCAGCCACAAGCTTTCTACGAAAATGTTGCTTTAGGTTGCCAAACATGCTACTCCATAAAGCATAACCGATCATATTTCTTTGATAGAAAGAAAAATATGAAAAGCCTACTTTTCTGTTGGTATAATTTTCTTAAACCAAGATTTTACATAGAAAACTGAAAGGAAAAGAAAAAGAAATTCAAATCTCCCTAAATTGTCTTGTATGAAAATTTCTATTAACGGAATATGTTATTCTGGTTGCAGTTAATAATTTTCAAAAAAGCTATTGAAGATATGGCCGCAGGTAGCCTGCGTTGTGTTGCTATTGCATACAGAGCATATGAAATGGACAAAGTTCCCTCTGATGAAGAGCAACGAGCAGAGTGGGTGTTACCTGAGGATGACCTTGTTTTGATCGCTATTGTTGGGATAAAGGTATACCTCATCAAACATATTTCTCTTGATGTGTAGATTTTATTAGTTCTCCTCCATTGTCTGTAAAAGCATGCATACACACATGTGCTTGTGGCTCTCTCTCTCTCTCTCTCTATATATATATCTATATATGTAAATATGCATGATCAGGTATCAGAAATCAGAATAGAGGATTAACGTCACTAGAATTGCAGTCTGCCCCCAACCCCTTTGCTTCACTTTATCTACTGCTCTGTTAGACAAATAGCATCTTACAGCTTATTCCCCCTCAGTATTTCTTTCCCTCATTCCCTGTAACTGACCAAGTACTCTGGTACTCGTGCCTGGAAGTAAGTAGTTCATTCAATGATCCCCAAAAACTATATATGAATGAATGCATGGGATGATGGGAGTCTAACTATAATATATGTATGCACTTATGCATGGGTTTATAATTACATGCATATAGGTTAAATTGGCATACATCATGCTGGTAAATGTGATTATGAGTCAACATTTTTGTCCAGTACACTCCAAATAATAATGCATAGTTTAAAATTGTTTATGATGTGGGTTTATTAATGGTTTATAAAGGCAATATAAAGATTTTTTTTTTGGGTGATTATAGTTGGCCTAGAGACTAGCTTCAAATATACTTGCTAAAAGGTGTTCCAATTTAATAGAAGAGCGTCGTGTGAAATTTTCAACATAATTTAAAATTACAGCTGAATTTTTTGCATTTAGCATGTCACTGCAACCTTGATGGCCTGCATTTGCTTTTTTATAAAATTTCAACCAAAAATTTCCATGATATCTTCTTGTCTTCGAGTTTTAGCCCAAAAAAAATAGCATTTCATTAGTATTAAATTAAAATTTTTTGTCACAATCAGTCAGAATTTTTACTATTTTTGGTGAGTCACTATTTTGGCTAGGACAGTCCCAATTTCCTAAAGCCCCAATTTTTTTCCCAATGTTTGTTTTCTTTGATTCTCTAGTGAGAATTAAGAGCTCTTTTTAGTAATTTTGAATCAATCCATCTTGTTGCGGAAAAATCGAAGAGCATGAAGGTTTTAATGCTAAAAAGCACCGAGGTTTGTGATTTCTTGATTATTGTTAATTACATAAGTCTCTATTCTAGATCTAGGTTAGAATAGCTTCAATTTCTTTTTTTTTAAAATTTGATGCATTTACACTAGTTTGACTAATAAATTCTTGTTTTCATTCATTTACATTGAAACCCATTATTTGCATCGGTTCTCCCCAGAATGCTAATTTAGTAAGAAAGGGTACTTGCTTTGGGGCTTGATGTCATTTCTTATTTGCTTGGATATCTAGAAGGAGAGAATTGGTAGATTTTAGGGAAGATCTGTTCATCTAGTGGGTGGATCTTGTTTAGGTAGCAGGGCTCCCTTCCAGAGTTCAAAGCAATGCATAATTTGGACTATTTGTATAGGTTGGGCCAGTTATTATTATTTTTACCCGAGTTCTATTTTGCATTTTTTTTAGGGGGAATGTGTTTTCCCCCTATTTCTTTGTAAATAATTTTCCTCTTATTATAATTAGCATACTTAATTTATTTTTTCCGAATTTATCAGTTAGAAAATCAAAATAAATTGGGGAAAATATTTAGCGTTTGGACTTCGATTATTTATATGTGATGCAACAAAGGCTGATATATAGATTGGCTGAATATTTTTATTTTTCATTATTGTTTTCGCGTCTCACTTCTACTGAATATGGAAAATGCTTGAACAAAATTCATTGTTTCCTGTCCAGATTAATGAAGTGTTAAACCCCAATAGCTCCTACGAACTAGATAGCGACTAATAACCACCCTCCCACCCCTTGTTATGTTGCTCACCCTTACTAGTATAAGCCAAGTGGGCAAAAGCATCTTTCCTTGCTTTTAAGTCAACCAGAACAGAGACTCTGGTAACTTTGAAGTGTTTCTTAGGAATAAAAGTTGCCTACTCAAGAAAGGGATCTATCATTCTGAGAGGAAGTAAGCTGTTGATTTTTGAAGGAGATTGGTTTTTTTGGTATCCAAGCTTATTGATACCTTGAAGGCTAGTTATGTTCTGATAGGGTATGAACCCAAGTTGGATCTTTTGATTGGAGATCAACCACCTATTAATCCTTTGATTGGGGATTAGCCACCAAAACTCTTAAGAGAATTTATTGATAAAACGCATGATCAGTTCTACTACATTGTTTGGTTTATATAGACAAAGGGAAAAGACTCCTAATAGCAACCGACTTCCTAATGTGGTGACTGACTAAATAAGACTCGTACTAACAATAGACTTCTTCTAATAATAGAATCCTAATAGTCGCAGTTTCCTGACATCCTACCCCCCTTAAAACAGGGATTGTCTTCAAGCCTGAAATTCCAGAAATCAAACGCGAAAGCTGTCATAATCTGCCCATGTTGCTTCGTCTGCTGGGTGATTCTTCAATTTGATTAGACAGTAAGTGACGGCCTGATTATGGCGTTGAATGAGGCCACGGTCCAATTACTTTTTTGGGGTCCAAGATAGTCGCATCAAGCTAAGTGAATGCCGTATTCAATAGTAAAAGGTGTGGTTTTTGACATTGGTGACCCGATTTATAAGTTACGTCACAATTGAAACATAGGCCCTTTTCGCGGCGTTCTTTCTGTTCTATCCAATAGAGGCGTTTTATGCCCGGAGGAAGGGATGGAGAAAAAGTATAGAATTTCTTGGTGGAAGGTGCTGCCGGGGCCAAGATACTCCTTTAGAAGGTTGCGGAAAGGCTGAAGTGGCATGTCCATCTTCTTGCTATAGAGCCAATTCGAAAGCCTGGGTGATGCTGACAGTTTGAAATAAATGAAAACCTGCCTGAATATCGGGATGAAGGCCAGACAAAAATATGCTAATATGTTGTGGCTCTAATAAGCCGGAAACTACTCAAAGGCAGTTATATATTCGTGTACCTATCAGATTGACTTAACTTGGAGAGAGAATTGCAAGGATCAATGCAAGGATCAAGATGTTGTCGACACCCAAAACGAGAGCATATAGTTTTGGAAAATTGTGGCCCGGAAAGCACACCGAGAGATTGATGGATCCAATGATACCATGAGATAGCGTCACCTTGAAGATGGACGGCTGCAAGAGGCACCATCTGATCAGCGGGAACAACATTGAGGGCCTGATATTTCTTCGCTTGAAAAAGCCAACTCTCAGGATCGGTTCCATTAAACTTGGGAAAGTCGATGCGGAGAGTTTTTCCTTGGATATGAGGGCCATGGTTCTAGGTGGGTGGGTTGGGTTGGGTTGTGGATTGGGGCTGTGGTGGGGGCGGGCAAGGGCATCTTGGAGCATGGTGGATATTTCATCCATACGGGTGGTGAGGGAGGCGATTTGAGTATCCATGCGGGTAGAGAGTTTCCTAACCTCGGTTTCAATCTCTTTGAGAGTTATGGTGATGTGTTGTGGAAGTAATGAAAAACGATGATGATGATGGGGGCGAAAGAGAAAAGGAAAAAAAAAAATTGGCTTGGAATTGAACGGCTCTGATACCAGATGATAGGGTATGAACCCAAGTTTGATCTTTTGATTGGAGATCAACCACTTATTAATCCTTTGATTGGGGATTAGCAACCAAAACTCTTTAAGAGAATTTATTGATAAAACACTGATCAATTCTACTACATTGTTATGTTTATATAGAAAAAGGGAAAAGACTCCTAATAGCAACCAACTTCCTAATATGGTGACTGACTAAATAAGACTCGTACTAACAATAGACTTCTTCTAAAAATAGAATCCCAATGGTAGCAGTTTCCTAACATTTTCCAATGTCTAACCAATGGCTACTTGACTCGGTTATACTACACTCAATGGTTCATTTTGGCCAAGTCACCCACACTGGCTAGATATGTTCCAATGTCTATTGTCCCACAATGTTATCTTGCATCCTAATATCTCATGAACATGATATATGGAAAATATAATTAAAACTACTATGTATTTCTTTGAAAAAGCATGTATCCATGATATAGTGCAAGTGCAGTGTATGATCGTGTGCATAATAAGACTAATGTATCCAACAATTGATGTTTTGTTTTACCCATATTTACACATCAATCATGGCTTTAATGATCATGATTGAGGAATTAGAGCCACACGATCCGGCGTTGTATTGGTGATTGCAATGTTCTCATTGGATTATTATGACTTTCCAGAGATTGTCTATCCTTGTGGAAGTTAGGATCTCAATTGTTTAGGTCTTGTTAAGTATCTATACTTCATCAACTTGGTATCCTTTATAATACAGTTTGTATAAATTTTGGCTAATGTAGTCAACAAAGCAAAGCTTTTATATCAGTTACTTTCTTCATGGATCTTGAATTATTTATGAATATTTGTTAATTGTCTTCAAGGTGGATTTTATATCTTAATTTATACTACCTCTTTCACAGTATTTGCTTGTCCTCATTGGTTCCACGATCTATTTATTAATGAATCCCTATCTTTTTTTTTTTTAATGTTTCGTGCATATACATTGATTGCAAAACTTCCATATTTAATTTCCTTACCGGTGTATGTGTACATTTCACTTTTTTTACTGCACCTACTTAATAGATTTAATCTGACCATCACTGGTCTTGCTTCAATGGTCTTTTATTAACAATGTGCCAAATGAGTTTTGGTTTAGTTAATTCTCTAGGGTTAGTCTAATATTTCCTTTTAAAGTGAATAAAGTAAAAACAAAAGCTTATTATTTACACAACCACCACCAAATGCCAATTAAATCTAATCTTTCCTTATCTCTAATTTGGTTTCTTCAAATGGTATTGACTATTCCTATTAATTTCATAGCTAATATATAAATCTGGTGTAGGATCCTTGTCGCCCAGGTGTAAAAGATGCGGTGAAACTATGCACAAATGCCGGTGTTAAGGTAGGGTCTTACATCTGCCAAATCAGTAGAGCTATATATGCATGGGAAATCTGTGGATATGAATTAACATTTGACTTACTTTGTCACTTTTAGAGTTATGAAAAACTAGAATAAAACTATTTGGCAATTGCATATTAGTTATTCCATATGATGTGATATTTCCTATCGCCTACATTTTCAGTTATCATTTTTTTAATCGGTGTTGTATACTTGTTATTGACTCCTTTTTCTATTGATTTCTTGGTCTTTGAGTGGGTATTAATCCATTCATATTCCAAGAACACACTAATTCGAATGGAAATGGGAGAAAGATCTTTTAGGATATTAATTTGCTGCACTTACTATAGCGCTTTAGGATATTAATTTCACTTGAAAATAATTGTGACAGACTTTAATCATAATGCCCATAGGATATTATATAACTTGTTAGTGTATACATACATTTTACCCTAGTAGTGGTATTTATATCCAAACAAATATTTTATTAATAAAATAGATAGAGTGTATCCACATTGGATCACCCATTCTCTTTCGTAGACAAATCATACTCATTCATCCTCTCCTTTCTTCTTCTTTCTCCTCTACACAACTAGGGTTGGTATCAGACCAAGGTTGATATTGGAAACTTCTCAAAAGATCACCAGGGACCAGAGAAATCGAAACGCCACTCTTTCTCCCTTGGCTATGTGATCCTCCTACCTTTTTTGGTTTAGGTGTGATCCTCCTCAAAGCTTAATCAAGAGTTGTTTGTCAAAGAAAGAGAAAAAGGATTAAGAGGAGCAACCATTATTATCTGTCGTAATGGACCATCTAAATAAGTCTATCACAACTTTATTATCTAGTTATTTTATTATGTTTTAGTGTCTATTGTAATTAAGGGCATTTAGTCCTTTCATTCTGTTAGTAATACAAAAGATCTAAAGGGATGGAGAAATTAATTTTCCTTTCCCTATTTCCCTTTCTTCTTCCTCTTCTCCTCTTTCTCTCTTCCACAAACCTTAGTTTACTATTCCTAATTTTCTACTTGGTATCAGAGCAAGAAATCAAGGTCTGTATTTTTCTTTTTCTTTTTTTTAATGGCATGGATAGTGCTGTGAATAGTGTTGTGTGAATAGTGCCGCGTGAATCTGGTATGATTTAATATTTTTGGAGTTCGGGTTGATATTATTATGAGTTTTTAGAGTATCTAAGTTGATGTTTCATGCTCTGGAATGATTTTATGGAAAAAAAAAAATCAGATTTACTCCATTCGAGTTTGAAAAGTTTTTGGGATTGTTGATGGACATCTAAATCTACTATGGATATCATTAGATCTAGAGTTATAAATATGTGGATTCATTGGTTTTAACAAAGCAATAGTTGTTTAGTGAAAGAGTGATTCCGGGAACCCTAAAGTTGTTCTGTAAGTTATTTTGTGAAAAAAACAGCCATATTTGACCTCCGTAAGCGGTGTTAGCAGTGTTTATTGTTGCTGTTTTTGTGCTGAAAAAGTTGTTATTGACCTAATTGGTCTTTTTTGTAGAAAGATGTTTCTTTTTGAAGTATTGGAATTTTTTGGGTGATTTTTTGAGGCGTTGTGTTTGATTATATGAAGTTGAAAACCTTGGTGGAAAGTTGTGAAGTGTGTGAGTTGTTGATTTGTATAAATCAAAATTGGTTTAGACCTCTAGTTGAGGCATTGTTGGTGGTTGAGAGATTCGGCTTGTTTACTTGTTTGGTTTTTTAATCCCTAAGTAAGAAGTATGTCTGGGATTAGTGGTATGGAGGAACATCCAAGCATGCAGATCAATACGTATAGTGCCTCCTTCACTGATATTTCGTTTTTTGGGGAATCATATGTTATTATATCTCATTTTCAATTGTTCTCTAAGGACACCCTTCTAGTATCCAAAGGAGAACTTGAGCACTTCAATCCGTTACTTTCATAGGTAGAGTTATCTTCTAGATTTCCCACTTTCGTTGCTCAGATAGAATATCATGCATCTGCCCATTAAGTATCTTCATTAACCTCACATGAAATTCCTTGGATCATCGATTCAGGAGCTTCGAATCATATGTTTGGTATGTTCACACTTTTTTCGTCTTACAACTTTTGCTCTAGTCCTTTGAGAGTGAAAATAGCTAATGGTTCCTTTACATCTGCGTCTGGGAAAGGAAACATCTTTGTCACCCCTACTCTCTCATTGTCATCTGTATTACATTCCAATTAACCTCCTTTCTGTTAGTAGTTTAACTAAGCATTCGCGTTGTAGTGTAATATTTTTTCCATCTCATTATGTATATCAGGATCTGGTGACAGCGGCAAATTGGGAGTGCACGTAAAGGGGATGGGCTTCACATCTTGGATCAGGTTCCTACTCCTATCTCTATTGCTTTTCAGTCCTATAGTATTATTAATAAAGACCAAAGTTTTCTCTGACATCGTCGGTTGGGTCACTTGTCGTTTCAGTCCTTAAAATTTTTGTTTCCTAGTTTGTTTGAGTCTGTCAATTTACAAAGTTTGTAGTGTGAAACTTGTGAATTGACAAAACATAGTCATGTTTCCTTTTCCCCCGGTACTAAAAGAAGTTTATTTCCGTGAAATTGTCCATTCGGATGCATAGGGACCCTCTCCCACTTTATCCTTGGTTGTACCTGTCGAAAACTCGAGATGATGTGCTCAATACTATTCGCACCTTTAATAACATGATCTGAAATCAATTTGGCAATAATGTTAAGATATTTCGCTTTGATCATGGTCGTGAATACCTTAAAGGATCACTCAAAGATTACTTCGTTGAACATGAAATTATTCATCAAAACAGTTGTGTATACATGCCCATGGTATCAAATATTGGTATGTATTGGTCGATACAGGCCGATATGTACCGGTTTTTTGGGTATCCGATATGCAGAGACGGTGGAAAAAAAAACACATCGTATCGTGCGTATTGAGCCGATACGGAACGATATGGCTCGATACGGGCCGATACGCTATTTCAATAGTTAAAAGAAAAGATTGTCGGCAAAGATTTTGTTTGCAAAAACCATCCAAAAAAACAGAGATTCGCTTCTGTGAACCTCTTCTCGATTGGGTTTCTCTATAAATCTTGAAGATCCCAAACACCCAATGTCACCCTACAACGAGATTAAGAACTAAGTAGAAAAGGAAAAAAAAAACAGATTTTTTTTAGTAGAGGAGGATTATGGATTTAGGGTTAGGGTACATATCTGTGCCACTGCCACTGTAGATCTCCCCATCTAGTCAATCACGTTGCCGTTGTAGCCCATCGCAAAACCGACGAGGAGTTCCAAGCTCCCAACCCTTGTGCCTTTCCACTATTGCTAGTCGTTCGTTCCCCTCTTTCGGCCAAAGCCTTGAAGGTAACTACGTTTTTTTTTTTCTGTTCTATTTTCTTTCTGTTTAAGGCATTATAAGAGTGTTGAAGGAGGAGTGCTATCCTCACTCACCACATACTTAATGACTTTATTGGAGGAGTGCTAGCCTCACTCATCCACACACACACAATCAAACCATGTGTTGTATTAACCTCACTCAGAATTAACCCTATGGTTAAGAATTTTTAACTCTAAAGTTAAATTTTTTTTAATAATTAAAAAAAAATCAAGGTTAGAAATGTGTGCCTTTTAACTCCTATTAATTGTGGTTAAGATTCACTAACCCTTAGGGTTCAACAATCTAACCTGGATTTTCAATATATATATATATATATATTAACCCTATGGTTATGAATTTCTAACTTTAAAGTTATCTTTTTACAATATTTTTTCAAAAAAATCAAGGTTAGAAATGTGTCCCTTTTAACTCCTATTAACTGTAGTTAAGAGTCACTAATCCTTAGGGGGCGTTTGGCAAAACTAATATAAGCTAATTCGTACGTTTTTGTTCAAAACAATTTAAGGGTTAAAATTTTTAACCAGAATTACCACATGTCCCTTTTAACCCCCTCTAATTGTGGTTAAGATTCACTAACCTTTAGGGTTCAACAATCTAGCCTTGATTTTCAAATATATATATATATTAACCATATGGTTAATTATTTTTAACTCTAAAGTTATTTTTTTATCAATGCGCACGCCTTTTTTAACTTATAATTTTTTTTAATTCTCATATATATGATTATAAATGTAGTTGGAGGCCTTCATTTAGTTTGTGTTTAGCTTATATTTGTATCAAACGAGATTTTATGTAAGGTATCCAAGTTTTTTCTTGCGTATCCAAGCTTTTTTTAGCGTATCCTGAATTTTTCCGTCATATCCAACTGATACGGTACCGATACGCCGATACGTATCCTATTTTGGACTTACCGATACGGCGACCGATACCAATATTTTGAACCATGTAATACGCCACAACAGAATGGAGTTGTGGAATGAAAGAACCGCCATTTGCTTGAGGTTATTTGAAGTTTGTTATTACAGATGAAAGTTGAAAAAAAGTTTTGGTCTGAGGCAGTGCTTACAGCAGCGCATTTGATTAAAGTTTTGGTCTAAGGCAGTGCTTACAGCAACGTATTTGATTGATCAGATGCCCTACTGGGTTTTGGGTTTCATGTCTCGACATCAGTTATTGCATCCTGAGAGTCCTCCTTTTAGTCTTCTGCTTCATGTCGTTAGTTGTACTTACTTTCTTAATAACTAGGGTCCAAACCGTTCTAAGTTGGATCTTAATTCCACCAAATGTGTCTTCTTAAGGTATTCCTCTACAGAGAAGGGGTATAAGGTGTTTGATCCCTGACAGGTTAGAACTTTATCTCTAAGAAAGTTTCTTTCTTTGAGTCAGTTCAATTTTTTTCTGGGGTTCCTATTCAGGGGGAGAGTGTTAGTGAAGAGATACCCCTCCCAGTTTCCTATTCTGGGAGAAACTCCCCTATCAGTACCCCTCTAATTCCTATTCTGAGAGAAACTCCTTTAGTGCCGTTGTTGTCCTCTTTTGATGACACTAGAGCGAAGGAAAATGAGCTGAAGACATACTCAAGACGTTCTAAGGTGAAGCCTCTATCAACTCAACAACACTTTCAGTATACCTCTGTGGACCCATATCCATCTACTTCTCTGGTTGCTCTCAGTCCAGTTAATTCTTCTTCTTTACCCAACACTACTGATCTTGATGCTCTTATTGCCTTACGCAAAGAGAAACGCACTTGTACATCTCATCCTATCTCTAACTTCATTTCTTATGAATCCTGTTTTCCATCTATTCGCGATTTTGTCTCATCTTTGTCTTTAATATCTATTCTATCTAGAGTCACAGATTAATTGCAGCATCCTAAGTAGAAAGAAGTAATGGGGGAGAAAATGAAGGCACTCACAGAAAATAATACATGGGAACTTGTTGATACACTTAAGGACAAGAAGCTAGTTGGATGTAATCGGGTTTATACCGTAAAATACAAGGCTGATGGTATTGTTAACAAATACAAAGCAAGGTTGGTCACCAAGGGATTCACGTAGACCTATGAGATCGATTATCAGGAAACATTTGCTCCTGTAGCCAAAATAAATACAACCAAAGATTCAAAATTCATCATTCAATAGCAGCAAATCATTCTTTGCCTCTCTTTTAGTTGGATCTGAAGAACGCTTTTCTTCATTGAGATCTCCGAAAAGAAGTTTATATGGCTTTACCTCCCAGGTTTAATGTTCAGAATCAGAAGGGTAAATTTTATCGTCAGAAGAAGGCAATTTATGGTCTCCTAAGGCTTCGTTTGAAAGGTTTAGTAGATCTATGAAGAAGTTTGGGTATACTCAATGTCACTCAGATCATACGTTGTTTGTGAAGCATTTGGGAAACACAACTATTGCACTTCTTATGTATGTAGATGATATTGTTGTAACTGGAGATAACCCAGGGGAGATACAGAATCTTAAGGATCTTCTAGTTAAAGAGTTTGAGATTAAAGATTTGAGTTTACTTAGGTATTTCCTTGAAATTGAAGTTGCCCACTCAAGGAAGGGCATCTTTATATCTCAAAGAAAATTTATCATTGATCTATTGAAAGACACTGGAAAGCTTGACTCGAAACCTGTGGCAACTCCTATAGAAGCTAATGTTAAGCTTGACTATGAGAGTGGTGACTTGCTTGAAGATGTTGGTATGTTTTAGAGACTAATTGGTAGGGTGATTTACTTATCCTTAACTCATCTCGATATTGGTTATACAGTGAATGTAATTATCAGTCAGTTCGTGCATAGTCCTAGGACTATACATCTTGAGGTTGCGGAACAAATTTTGAGATACTTAAAGTCTTCACTAGATCGAGAGTTATTATTCAGACGGAATAGGCACTTGAATGTAGAGGCATACACATATGCTAATTGGGCAGGGGCAGTCACAGTTCGTCAATCTAAGTTAGGCTATTGCACCATGGTTGGTGGGAATTTAGTTATCTGGAGAAGTAAAAAGCAATCTATGGGTGCACGGTCTAGCGCCGAAGCAGAGTACAAATCCATGACTTATGGAGCCTGTGAGTTATTATGGATGACACTCTATTGTGATAAGAAGTAGAGTACAAAGACCTTGATGACTGAACTGGGTTTCTCAAACCCATCGGAGACGACACTTTATTGTGATAATAGAGTTGCTATTAGCATTGCACATAACTCAGTACAACATGATAGGACCAATCATATTGAGGTTGACAGATATTTAATAAGAGAGAAGATAACTTCAAAGATAATTAGTCTTGTCTTTGTAAGAACAGAAGATCAGTTAGAAGATGTTCTTACAAAGGCGGTTGCTTGATCTCGTCATCATGGGCTTAGTGGCAAGCTTGGCATGTTGGACGGTTATGCCTCACTTGAGGGGGAGTGTCGTAATGGGCCATCTAAATAAGCCCATCACAACTTTATCATCTAGTTACCTTATTATGTTTTAGTGTCTATTGTCTTTTATGTAATTAAGGACATTTATGTCCTTTCATTCTGTTAGTAATATAAATGAAGAACTAAAGGGATGAAGAAATTAATTTTCTAGACCCTATTTCTCTTCCTTCTTCCTCTTCTCTTCTTTATCTCTTCCACAAACCCTAGTTTACTATTCTTAATTTTCTACTTTATCAAAGTGTTGGAAGAGCCATTAACTCCATTAACTTTCATTGGAGGATTAAGGTTCGTGTGAATCAATAAGGAGGTTCTACACTGAATAACAATATAGGTATAATTCATGTATGTTGATAAAATCAAGTAGAACTGAACTTGATATTAGAATCGATGAATGCCAATACAAAACCTGTCGCACCCCAAAATCCCACATAGGAGAGTGTGAGACCTTGGCACGTGACTTGCTTATCAAACCATCTTGTTAGAAGCATAAAGGCACATTAAAATGTGGACCTAAAAATTTCTTCAATATATAATCAATCACATCTAAAATCCACAACTAAACTGAAATATAATAAGAATCCGAATCATCCATCATGATTCCCAACAAGAAAATAAATCTAAAGTCATCAAATAAAATCTGAATTACAATCTAATACTAAGATCAATAATAAGGCCATCTGTCCCGATCCCTCTCTTCTTTAGGATGATCACCTGCAGGTTCTTCCTCTATGTATTCTTCCACAATCCAAGGTCCAGGTGCACATATGTCAAAACCAGAACCTACCGAAAATAACAGTTTGGCTGAGTATTGAAACACTCAGTGTATATGGATCCATAGCTAATAATGTCATCAGCATACATCATCAATCAGAGTATGAGAACATACATTCTTTTCAATTCTTACTTTGTGTTCACTTGTACTTACTTTTCTTACTTTTCCCATGACAATACTTCCATACTTCAACTTACATGTATTGTGCAATAACTTAAAATAACTCACACCATATATGAATAGAGATTAACAATACAGTCCTACCGCTTACTTGGCACATACTTCGGTGCGAGCGAGCTTACGTGATTCACTTACTTGGGCATAAATACCTCTTGATTTTAGACTATTGGTACTTGGGCTGTGCAAAACTCAATCATGCAATCATACTTGTGTTATACTTACTTTTATCATACTTGTGATAGTGAATTAATCATGCTTGTGCTTACATCATCATGGTGAGTGAACATGTGATATAACTCTCGGTTAAATGGTACCCTATATTAATTAGTCAAGCCAATAGAAATCCATCATAATATAGCCCATTCCATCATGATAAAAATTCTAGGCAACTGAGATCATAATTTACAACCAAGACCCTAATCCAAGGTATCCCTCAACCGAAACATATATCACAACATGCATAGGTACATCATACTTCAAGATCACGTTATATTATTTTTATCATGGTTGCAATGTAAAACGTAGATAATCATGGTCTTTCAATCATCAAGACAATAAGCCATTCATCATACATTGGTTTCTCAAGTGTTATAAACAGGAAAATAGAAACTCTAATTCCATAATAGCACAAAATCCGGAAATTATACATCCAACATACATCATTCAATAATCTCCACCATACATTTCTTCCTCCACATTCATACATCCATAATCCAACGAATCAATCCATTTCCCCTTGTTAATCACACGTACATAGTCGAATAACATCGTCTTACATCTTAATCATGGTAAAACTTGCATAGGATTGATCATTGCGATGAAAACATACATTAAACTTTGTTTTTACTTCAAAACAGTCTTATTCCCCCTTATCAATATCAATGATCATGATAAAATTAACCTAGGAAGACATATTTACCTCTCTTGATTGTTTCCTTATGATCTCAAGCTTGCGAATGTGTTGAATCTAGATCTCGAAACTTTCTTTGCCCTTTGATTGAAAGCCTAAGCAAAACCCTAGGTTTTTCTCTCTCCCTTTCTAAGTACTCTAGGAATGTTTAGAAACCTTAAACCCACTAGTTAAACCCTATTTATAAGGTTTAAGAGTCCCCTTTTAATTAGAAATCTCGGAAATCCGGATTTAGAAGGGGATTTGGGCAGAACACACCCATTCAGTCGATCGGTTGTGCAGGGTGGTCGACCGGTTATGGTTAGTCGACCGATTTTCACGGGCGGTCGGCCGGTTTGGTCGAATGTCCCCTGTTTTTGGTTTTTGTTCACTTTTTAAGACGATGGTTGACCGAATTGGGGTCGGTCGATCGGTTTGCCCTGTTTTGGTTGTTTTTCTCAATGTTCTTCATTCTAACTCTTAACCATTGGTCCAATAACATAAATACATACTATAAAACAAAATTGCATCGATTTAAACACAAAATTCAAGGATTTTCATTTATGGTGCACGAACTACAAGGAATGCAAGATTTGGGTCTCTACAAGACCATCTAATAATAAAATTAAAAAGAGACATTCTTTCAGTGGCATCAGAGCTCGACTATACTTCCAATAATTTTTCTTATTTTATTCTATTTATTTTAATCAAATAAATAGGCCATAAGGATTTTGCCCATTGATATTGTTTGTAGGATTTTTGTTGATTAATTTAATCAATAAAATCCTAGAGTTGGACGCCGCTATCAATTTGATTTTTAGGGTTTGTAAAACTCTATTGAATAATACTTTCTAAACCAGGGATACATCCTCTGGTCCGTACTGCTGAGGTTAGCTGTATGGACGGTGACATCCCAGGGGGCTCTTGTTGGTCGGCTGGTTTTGATTTAAAGAGGCTCTCCTTTGATCTTTAGCTGAGCTTTGGTACCAAGTTGAAACACAACAGCTAATGTTTGGATGAGAGAATGAAAACGAAGAAGAAAAAGGAAGGAAGAAGTGAGAAAAAAGAGTGGGTGCTTAATAACTAAGCTTCCTATACTATTATGTTTATATATGATGAATTACAAAAATACTCTTACTAACAAAGGGGAAGTAAAGAGGCTAATATAGGTGAGGACATAAATGCCCTCACACTATAATAAATGTCTTCACACTACAACATAACATTCTCAACATATATAAATATAATGTTCGACATTTGTTTTGAATTGATGAATAAGAGTCTCATTGAAGTTTTGTAGGCTTGCTAATGCTGAATTTGACCAGGGGAGAATTTTTTTTCTTTGGACCAAGACAACCATAGGAATTGTTTACATAGCTGCTGCACCACTTGAATACTCTTTGACCCGAAAAGCTGACATTTAATTTAGGATCAGGTTTGATCTTTTGAATTCTTAAATTTCAGCAATTGCATTATTTGTTGAATTCCATTATCATCTAGAGATGCTATAATGCTAGATTGATAATACTATTTCCTTTTGAATAAAAATCCTAGTGGTAAATTTGATTATAGAGATTTTCTAAAAACAACAGTTTTGCCTATGAACCTCCGGGATTAGTGGAATTAGTAGAAAAAGGTAGAAAATGGAGAAGGAGAAGAAAAGAGAAGAGAAAGACAAGAAAGTGATTAGGATTAGAGAGCATGAATGATTCTTGTCTCTCATTTCCTTTATATATTATTACTAAAGAAGAGAATTACACTTTTACCCTTATGTGTATTACGCATATTAGATACAGTACGCGTAATACACACAATATAGCTAATAACATGAAATAACATAAATACCCTTGTCAACACTCCCTCTTAAGATGGTGCATAGATATCTATCATGCCCATCATGTATAACATTTCAAGTAGCCGAGCATTGTTAACGGCCTTGATAAGCACATCAGCTAGTTGATCATTAGTCTTCAAATACGGAGTTCACACTTCACCTCGGATGATCCGTTCCCTGATAAAGTGACCATCTATTTTAATGTGTTTGGTTCTATCGTGTAACACTAGGTTATGAGCTATATTGATTGCTACCTTGTTGTCACAGTATAAATTCATAGGTCCTTCAATTGGAAATCCCAACTCCTGAATAAGGATCCTTAGCCACAGTAACTCACATATATCATGTGCCATCGCTCGAAACTCTGCCTCTGCACTTGAAGGAGCAATCACTGCTTTTTTTGTTGCGTCATGTGACCAAATTACCTACAACAAATATACAGTAACCGGATGTAGATTTTTTTTAATCTTTAGCACTTGCTCAATTTGCATCTGTATAGGCCTCAACTCGCATATGCCCATGTCTTTTGAATAAGAATCCTCTACGTGGACATGAATTAAGATACCTCAAAATCTTGTATGCAGCTTTTAAGTGTAAAAATGGGAGCATGCATAAACCTGCTCACTATACACACAATATAGGCAATATTAAGCCTCGTGAGAGAGATAGATTAGCCACCCCACTAATCGCTGAAAACTACCAACATCTTGCAGATGAACTCCATCCATGTCATTCATTTTATGATTTGTTCAATTGGGGTGTCGGTTTGGTCCCAAGCTTTCCAATTTCCTGTAAAAGATCTAGGATGTACTTTCTTTGGGATATAAAGATGCCATTGTGAGATCTAGCAATCTCTATTCCCAATAAGTACTTAAGAAGACCCAGATCCTTGATCTCAAACTCATTTGCTAGATACTTCTTCAGTTGTTCGATCTATGTCATATTGCTTCATGTGACAACTATATCATCTACATACACGATAAGCATTGTAGTGTCATCCTTGGTGCGCCTGACAATAATGTATGATCAACCTGACTTTGTGAGTATCCCCTTCTCTTTGCAGCAACACTGAACCTTTTAAACTAGTCTCTAGGAGATTGTTTTAAGCCATATAATGCCTTCTTTAACTTGCACACCTTTTCGCTTCCTTCAAGGTGAAATCCTGGAGGAGACATATAAACTTCTTCATTCAAAGTACCATGGAGGAAAACATTTTTGACATCAAGTTGGTAAAGTGGTCACGACTTATTTGCTGCCAATGATAAGATTACACGAATTGAATTCATCTTTGCTACTGGGGTAAATGTCTCCTAGTAGTCAATTCCATAAGTCCGAGTGTAGCCTTTGGCTACTAACCTTGCCTTATACCTCTCAATTGATCAATCTACTATGCATTTGATTGTGAACACCCATTTACACCCACAAGAGTTTTTCATTGAGGAAGATCTACCATCTCCCAAGTATTATTTTTGTCTAGCACATTCATCTCTTCTACCATTGCTTATCTCCACATTGGTTGGTGCATCAGTGACAGAAGATGAAATAGAAATAGATTATAGTGAAGACACAAACAACCTGTAAGACGGAGATAACGCTTTGTAGGATACAAAGTTAGCAATAGAATGTTGAGTACAAGACCTCTTACCTTGAGAGCAATAGGAATATTAGATTCATCAATGGACACTGGAGGCAAAGAAGTACTTATAGGAAGAATTTTACCTGTATCATCCGAGGAGATGATTTGGATTGAATTTGTGTTTACTTTCGCCCTTCTTTGGTAGACTTGAATCTCCTCCTGTTTTCTAAAATATTCCTCTTGAGCAACAGTAAAAAATTCAGCAAGAGCCAATGATGAGGGATGTAGAATCGGAATTGGAAATGAAATTCTTCTCCACTCATATTCATACTCACTCTTTCCTTGAAGAGAGGAAGTGTAGCGACCCGGAATTTTAATATAATAAAATTTTGGATTATCGGTCCTTAATTGAGGTTAATTAGTTGTGTGTTCGATAAATTTGTGTAAAGTAGGTATTACTCGGAATTGGGTTGCACTACTACGAAATTAGTGTTTTTCTTCGATCTGCGCACATAGTGTGCCGGTCGGCTATCCGGACGACCACTTATCGTTCCGATTTAGTTGCACATCAATTCGCGAAACCGCGAAGGTCCTGTGTGTGGAAACATCGAGAAAATCAGGGAATTCGTAGTGTATCGAATTTCGATTGGGGCTCTATATTTAGCGGACTTTCTAATTGAAATCCGTGCGGATTGTTCCACTACATACTGGAAGGCCATGGGGACGACCGTCTGTCATTTCGGCAGTTTATTATCTCATATGGCGAAACCCCAGTGTGTTTTGTATCCGAAATTGGAAAATTTGTGGGTTTTGCGAATTCTTCCGGTCACACTTTTTGGCAGTCAAAACTCATCGGATTTACCCAAAATTTTTACAGCAGGTGTCAGACTACCCCAAGATCGATCACCTGAAGTTTTGTCAAAATCGAAAATCATATGGTATGGTTTCGGAATGACTTTCGGCGACATTACTGGAAACCGGTCGCGATTCGCAAGCCGCGACACGTGTCTCAGCTCAGGCCAACACGTGGCACCTTCCAAGCGACACTTGGCGCGCATGTGTGGGTTAGGCTAGTCTATAAATAGTAGATCACTCCCCAGCCATTTCTCTCATCCTAGTGAGAGAGGCGACGCCCTGCCGAATTTTCTAGAGAGAAACATTCTAGAGAGAGGGAATTTTCTAGAGAGAGAAAGTCTAGAGAGAGATAATGAGGCGTATCCTGATGTTTTTGGACGTGCTGAGCGCATTGGCAGCGTCTATTTCATCTCTCGGAGCTTCGAAACACGTGTACTAGAGGTAATAAAAACCATTTCTTATCTATTTTTCATTCCACTAGATAAATTATACGAATTGTGCTGTTTATATCAGACCCTTTCTGAGCTCTGATCATGCTCAAATTTTTACTCTAAATTTATCTTCCTAATCTGTAAATCATATTAAAAGTTCACTGCGATCTGATGGTTGGATTGGATGATATGAATTTCTAAAGGAAAACCTAGTCTGCTGTTTTTAAGGCTAACAGTACGGTTTTCCTAATTATAGGGAACCCTCCTGATCTCAGATCATGCTATAAATTTTACCACATATTTATCTTCCTAATCTGTAAATCATATCAAAATTTCACTACGATCTGATGGTTGGATAGGATGATATGAATTTCTAAAGGAAAACCTAGTCTGCTGTTTTTGAGGCTAACAGTACGGTTTTGATCATTACAGGGAACCTTCCTTGTCTCAGATCATGCTCAGATTTTTTTACCATATTGCGACCTTCCTATTTTGTTAATCATATCAAAATTGCAATGAGATCTGATGGTTGGATTTGACAATACGAATTTTTAAATAAAACCTAGTCTGTCGTTTTAGGAACAACAGTATGGTTTTGATAATTACAGAGCCCCTTCCTGATCTCAGATCTTTATTCAACATTATGCTTGTCATGGTGTGTTAAAATGGGTTGTATGTACTTGAATGGGGAGGTATAGGAACTGAGCAGAGGGGCGGAGCCCTCGGTTTCGGGTTGAATAACTCAGAATTTAGGTTCGACGATCGATTGGGTGACATGGCATGTGTATATGATGGGATGATTATTTTGATACTGGAATAGTCGGGGTCGTAGTGTGTAGACCTCCGTGACTGATAGTCGGGAGTGAGTAGATTACTATCCATAGATCCTCTTTGATTAGGTCCGGAGTAGTGATTGTGTATAATCTGGAATCTTCGGATTCACAGTTAGTTGAGCCGGCATGCTCAAGCGTTGTCACAATTGGTTGTACTGGGAGATGTCGGAGTCCTAAAAGATGTCTAAAGTGACTGAGCATTATATAGTGTATTGACCGGGGTTCCTCTATGGTTGGGTCCGAAGAGGCGGCGTTGTGCCTATCGGGGTTCTTTTTAGGTGGTACGTCATGGAGAGATGGTGTCCAGTAAGGCCCGGGGTGCCTCCAGTGAATAGCCAGAAGATGACGGTAGACAAGTTGGCCGGGGTTCCTTCGTGACTGATAACCAGTGAGATGGCGGTGTGTATACACAGTAGGTGCTGTCAGTCAGAGTATATGTGGTAAGTCCTCGGAGGATGATTATCCTAGTTGTGTAGAATCTTCAGGATTCTGGTTTGTGTGGGTTGGGACACCCAAGGGTTGGTCATGTTCGGGTAAATACCGGAACAGTATTCAGGAGTCTGGATGACTCAAGTTATGATGTAACCAGGTAATGCCGGAATTGTGTTGAGCTTGGAATGATCAAGCTCGAATAGGGTATGGAGACCACTCTATGATGAACATGTATGGGCTAAAGGCCGGCTAACAGAGTCTCAGGACTCGGAGTAAAACATGGTTGATGATCGAAACAAATAACTTAGTAAAAGAAATACATGTTGCATAACGAACTCCATAATTGGGAAAGATATTCGAGATTGAGAATCTCGTGTTGGGTGCGATGGCCCTGTGTGACTGAGGGTCACAATATAACTTGGATATAGTACTAAATTGTATCATGAACCGGCATATGTATATTATGTGTTTATTGATGCTTTGCTATAATGTGGAAGATAGTATAGATGGATTGTGGTTTTTTTTATTGGGCTTCATAGCTCATTGATGTTTCATGTCAACAGATACTGGAGCGGACGAGTAGTAGGTGTGGATCCTGCACCTTGTACTTTTGTCTTTGGATAGAGACTTGTCTTGGCGCGTTAGTGGCGCCTCCGTTTTGTTAAACAGACACAATGGTATATAATATACAGGTATTTGTTTTGTGGTTGATGGCTATTGTGATGACCAGAGTTTATGTTGCTCCATGTGAGTAAAGTTTAAATTTTTCCGCATTTGTGCGGTAAAGTCTTCTGCTGAGCTGGTATGAACGACTGGGCACGCGTCTCGGGACACTACTTCGGTAGGCACGGGTTCGGGGTTTCATAATTGGTATCAGAGTCAATAGCAATAACCATCACACAAATCATACTTGAGCATAACACACCTAAGAACCGTTTGATAGGCGATCCCTTAGAGATTAATTCAATATTCCTAGTTGAGTGATTGTTGTACATGTCATGTTTCGAAATCAGACATTGATTTGGAATATATGCATGTGCAGAAATGGTAAGGACGCACCGAATTCCCACAAAGAGGGAGATAGCTCTGTTTGAGTGGGCAGTGATCATGCAAAGAAAACGTCATGCTGGATGGTCATCTTACCGCACTGTACACCTAAAGGCGGTACGACCACTCCGCAAGGGATTGACCGCACGAGCAATACGTGAATCCCTGAGATAGAGCGAGATTGATTGGGTATTGAGAGAGGCTAGACTTGAGACAGAGGACCAAGCATCGCAGGGGGATAGTGTAGCAGTCTCACCGATAGAGGTTGGGACTTACGGAGTATAGGATCATAGGGAAAGAGCATGGTGCATCTATATCGTTTTGGAGTATAATAGATGCCCTACTCGGTCTTTTCATCATGAGATCACTTTTTGTATGTGTACAGCTACAGGATGTTTTGTATACGCTGGTGTACTACTATACTGTACAGTGTTGCCTTGTATATCTTAGTAAGGAAATGAATGAAATGTTTCTTTTTGACTATTGAACTCTTGAGTACATTTCTTTTTATTTCATTACATTTATTAAGCGTTCACTATGGTATAATTAGAGGAAAAGCATGCCACCTCGGAGAGCGCTCGAGAATACTTTGGCAGGAGCCTTTGAAGCCATCTCGGCTTTAGCTAATTTAATTCAACAACAGCAAACCCAGAATAATAATGGAAATGGGAATGGCAATGGTAGTCGTCCTATCGCTACCATACTAGAAGATGGGCATGCGACAAGACTTGAGAAATTCAAAAGACTTGGACTGTCAGCTTTCTCAGGGGCCACAGATCCGCTGAAGGCGGAGAATTGGTTTAGGGGATTGGAAAAGATCTTCCGGGCTATGGCATTACCCGAGAACGCGCAGTCGGAATTTGCTATATTCATGCTTGAAGGGGAGGCTGAGCACTGGTGGACAATAGTGGAACGAACAATCCCACCTAATCAGAGGCCCATGACTTGGGCAAAGTTTGTAGAGTTATTTTATGAGAGGTATTTCTCTGCCTCGATGAAGAAGATAAAGGAGATAGAGTTTCTTCAATTAACTCAGGGAAACATGACCATGAGTGAGTACGAACAAAGATTCAACCAACTCTCCAAGAAGTTAGTGGAGGATGAGCAGTGGAGAGTTGAAAAGTTTGAGGAAGGTTTAAAGCCACCAATTAAGGGAAAGTTGGTAGCCCAATGATTTAGTGTGTTTTCTGAGCTTTTAGACAGAGCGCTCCGAGTGGAGCGAGTGCACGAGGAAATGATTCCCTCAACTCTAGGGAAGAATAAAGGACCAGCTGGGAAGCCCTGGGACAAAAAGAACAACACCAATCGGTTTGCTAGGAAAAGAAAATTTGATGATGTGAAGGGCTAAGGATCAATAGGAGGATCTGGACCAAAATGTGCCAAGGGTGGGCAAGCTCACTTGACCAAGGATTACAGAGGACAAGGTTGTTTTTAGTGTGGAAAGCTTGGCCACTTCAAGAGAGACTGCCCTCAATCGAAGCCACTAGCCCTAGAGGGCGGGAAAGGTCGAGTTTTCGCTATCACGCAAGAGGAAGCTCAGTAGGCCGAAGGCGTTATTGAAGGTAAATTGCTAATTTTTCAAAAGCCTGTATATGCATTAATTGATACTGGTGCTACACATTCGTTTATCTCAACTCGTTTTGCTAGACACATAAGTTACAAGCCTGATACACTCAAAAGCATGATGTCTATATCTACACCATCAGGGAAAATTTTGTGCACAAAAACAGTTTATGATAGTTGTTCCATACCTATCAATAGTGTACGGATGTTAGTAGATCTGATCGTGTTAGACCTAAAGGATTATGATGTTATCCTTGGGATGGATTGGTTGGCCAATTACTATGCAGTAGTAGATTGTAATGCCAAGAAAGTGATATTTCGAATTCCGGACATCCCAGAGTTCGAAATGCAAGGGATTATCCGAAGTCAAGCACCCAAACTAATATCAGCAATTAAAGCATGTCCCCTTCTAGATAAGGGGTGTACTGGGTATTTAGCAACAGTGGTGGTCGATAAAGATGAAGATGACACTTTAGGGAATACCCCGGTGGTCAGAGAGTTTCGAGATGTGTTTTCTGATGAATTACCAGGACTCCCTCCTACTAGAGAAATCGATTTTACAATCGATATTACTCCGAGTGTAGACTCGATATCTAAAACACCGTATCGGATGGCTCCAGCTGAGTTGCAAGAACTGAAGATTCAGTTGCAAGACCTATTAGATAAGGGTTTGATCTGCCCTAGTGTTTCACCGTGGGGAGCACCGGTGTTATTTGTCCGAAAGAAAGACGGGAGTCTGCGTCTATTTATAGACTATCGTCTACTGAATCAAGCGACGATTAAGAATTAGTATCCTCTCCCCAGGATTGATGATCTATTTGATCAGTTGCAAGGCGCCCAAGTGTTTTCAAAGATTGATTTACGGTCCGGCTATTACCAATTGAGGGTCAAAGAAGAAGATATTCGAAAGACAGCACTCCGAACTCGGTATGGTCATTACGAGTTCCTGGTGATGCATTTTGGACTGACAAATGCGCCTGCGGCTTTTATGGAATTGATGAATCGTTTTTTCAGGCCGTACTTGGATCAGTTTATTGTGGTATTTATTGATGATATCTTGGTGTATTCACCTAGTTGTGAGAAGCATGCTCAGCACTTGAGGATTATCCTACAGACATTAAGAGATAATCAGCTATATGCTAAGTTCTCCAAGTGCGAGTTTTGGATGGAAGAGGTAGCCTTCCTTGGGCATATTGTGTCAGGGAATGGAATATGTGTTGATCCCTCCAAGACTCAGGTGGTAACCGATTGGGCAAGGCCATCCACTGTTACTGAAGTTCGAAGTTTTCTGGGATTGGCTGGTACTACCACAGATTTGTAGAAGGTTTCTCGAAGATAGCAGCTCTATTAACGGAATTGACTCAGAAAGATGTGAAGTTCGAATGGACGGCATCTTGGGAGCGAAGTTTTCAAGAATTAAAGAAGAGATTAACAACCGCTCCAGTATTGGCAACTCCCTCAGGATTTAGAGGATTTGAGCTGTATTGTGATGCTTCCGGTAAGGGACTCGGTTGTGTCTTAATGCAAAACAAAAGGGTCATTGCTTATGGTTCGAGACAACTCAAGATTCACGAACGGAATTATCCCACGCATGACCTGGAGTTAGCTGCAGTAGTGTTCGTACTAAAAATTTGGAGGCATTATCTCTACGGAGAGAAGTTGATGATCTATAGTGATCACAAGAATTTAAAGTATCTATTCTCCCAAAAGGAACTCAATATGCGACAGCGTAGATGGATGGAATTCTTGAAAGATTATGACTATGTAATCCAGTATCATCCTGGTAAGGGTAACGTGGTTGCTGATGCCTGAGTAGAAAGACAGTTGGATCTGTAGCATATATGAGGGTAGAGCGATGGAAGATGATCGAAGAATTCAATAGTTGGAATCTGAGTCTAGGATTCCAGGGTAATAGTGCCAAGTTGGCTAGTATTCAGGCCAAGTCAGTGTTGTTACAAAAGATTCAAGAAGCACAGTTGGAAGATCAGGAGATCAAAGTTATCAGAGATAAGATTCTTCAAGGAAAAATGGGTAATTTTGAAGAATCTGAAGATGGAATACTTCGATTCAAAGGACGAATCTGTGTGCCTGGAAACCCTGAGTTAAATGAACTGCTCAATGAGGCACATCGATCTCGTTTTGCGATGCACCCTGGAAGTACGAAGATGTATCAGGATGTGAAGAATAACTACTGGTGGAATGGCATGAAGAGAGAAATTGCAGAGTATGTATATCGATGCCTTGTTTGTCAGCAAGTCAAGGCAGAACATCAGAAATCACCTGGATTGTTAAATTCATTGCCTATCCCCGAGTGGAAATGAGAGCACATTACAATGGATTTTGTGGTGGAGTTACCAAAAACAAGGAGTGGACACGATGCCGTTTGGGTGATAGTTGATCGATTGACGAAGTCGGCTCATTTTCTCGCTATCAAGGATACCATAACCTTGGAACATTTATCAAAGTTGTACATCAAGGAGATTGTGAAGTTGCATGGTGTGCCAGTATTTATTGTGTCAGATCGCGATCTGCGATTTACTTCCCGATTTTGGCGGACCTTGCAGGAAACATGAGTACAGCTTATCATCCGCAAACCGACGGACAGTCCGAGCGCACGATACAAACTCTAGAAGATATGATACGCACTTGCAGTCTGGACTTTCATGGTAGCTGGGATGATCACTTGCCGTTGATCGAGTTTACATATAACAATAGTTATCAGGCAAGTATTCAAATGGCTCCGTATGAGGCCTTGTATGGTCGGAGCTGTTGGTCTCCGGTATGAGGCCTTGTATGGTCGGAGCTGTTGGTCTCCGGTATATTGGACTGAAGTAGGAGAGCATAAACTACTGGGACCTGAACTGGTATAGGAAACAACGAAAAAAATCGAGTTGATTCGATCTAGGTTATTAGCTGCACAGAGTCGTCAGAAGAGCTATGCAGATGGAAAGCGTTGAGACTTGGAATTTCAAGTCGGTGACCATGTCTTCTTGAAGATCTCCCCGTCAAAAGGCATTATTCGATTTGGAAAGCGGGGGAAGTCCGCGATTCATTGGACCTTTTGAAATTTTGGCTCAGGTGGGGGCCGTAGCATATCGTCTGGCGTTGCCACCAGAGTTAGAGAGGGTTCACCATGTGTTTCACATATCCATGCTGAGGAAATATATACCTGATCCTTCGCATGTGATTCGGTATGAACCACTTAAAGTTCGAGAAGATTTGTCTTTTGAGGAAAAGCCAGTGCAAATATTGGACCGCAAGGAACAGGTGTTATGGAATAAATCAATCCAGCTGGTTAAAGTATTATGGCAACATCACAGTATTGAAGAAGCTACTTGGAAATTGGAGGATGCCATTAGACGTCATCATCCTTAGTTGTTTCCTGCTTAATATATATTTTGTATGTAACTTTCGAGGACGAAATTTCTGTAAGGAGGGGAGATTGTAGCGACCCAGAATTTTAATATAATAAAATTTTGGATTATCGGTCCTTAATTGAGGTTAATTAGTTGTGTGTTTGATAAATTTGTGTAAAGTAGGTATTACTCGGAATTGGGTTGCATTACTACGAAATTAGTGTTTTTCTTCGATCTGCGCACAGTGTGCCGGTCGGCTATCCGAACGTCCACCTATCGTTCTGATTCAGTTGCACATCAATTCGCGAAACCGCGAAGGTCCTGAGTGTGGAAACATCGAGAAAATCAGGGAATTCGTAGTGTATCGAATTTTGATTGGGGCTCTATATTTAGCGAACTTTCTAATCGAAATCCATGATGATTGTTTCACTACATGCTGGAAGGCCATGGGGACGACCGTCTGTCATTTCGGCAGTTTATTATCTCATATGGCGAAACCCCAGTGTGTTTTGTATCCGGAATTGGAAAATTTGTGGGTTTTGCGAATTCTTCCGGTCACACTTTTTGGTAGTCAAAACTCATCGGATTTCCCCAAAATTTTTACAGCAGGTGTCAGACTACCCCAAGATCGATCACCTGAAGTTTTGTTAAAATCGAAAATCATATGGTATGGTTTCGGAATGACTTTCGGCGACATTACTAGAAATCGGTCGCGATTCGCAAGCCGCGACACGTGTCTCAGCTCAGGCAAACACGTGGCACCTTCTAAGCGACACTTGGCGCGCATGTGTGGGTTAGGCTAGTCTATAAATAGTAGACCACCCCCCAGCCATTTCTCTAATCCTAGTGAGAGAGGCGAAGCCCTGCCGAATTTTCTAGAGAGAAACATTCTAGAGGGAGGGAATTTTCTAGAGAGAGAAAGTCTAGAGAGAGATAATGAGGCGTATCCTGATGTTTTTGGACGTGCTGAGCGCATTGGCAGCGTCTATTTCATCTCTCGGAGCTTCGAAACACGTGTACCAGAGGTAATAAAAACCCTTTCTTATCTATTTTTCATTCTACTAGATAAATTATACGAATTGTGCAGTTTATATCAGACCCTTTCTGAGCTCTGATCATGCTCAAATTTTTACTCTAAATTTATCTTCATAATCTGTAAATCATATCAAAATTTCACTGCGATCTGATGGTTGGATTGGATGATATGAATTTCTAAAGGAAAACCTAGTCTACTGTTTTTAAGGCTAACAGTACGGTTTTCCTAATTATAGGGAACCCTCCTGATCTCAGATCATGCTATAAATTTTACCACATATTTATCTTCCTAATCTGTAAATCATATCAAAATTTCACTACGATCTGATGGTTGGATAGGATGATATGAATTTCTAAAGGAGAACCTAGTTTGTTGTTTTTAAAGCTAACTGTACGGTTTTCCTAATTATAGGGAACCCTCCTGATCTCAGATCATGCTATAAATTTTACCACATATTTATCGTCCTAATCTGTAAATCATATCAAAACTTCAAAATTTTACCCTAGTTGTGTAGAATCTTCAGGATTCTGGTCTGTGGGTTGGGATACCCAAGGGTTGGTCATGTTCGGGTAAATACCGGAACAGTATTCAAGAGTCTGGATGACTCAAGTTATGATGTGACCGGGTAATGCCGGACGAGTAGTAGGTGTGGATCCTGCACCTTGTACTTTTGTCTTTGGATAAAGACTTGTCCCGGCGCGTTAGTGGTGCCTCCGTTTTGTAAAACAGACACAGTGGTATATAATATACAAGTATTTGTTTTGTGGTTGATGGCTATTGTGATGACCAGAGTTTATATTGTTCCGTGTGAGTAAAGTTTAAATTTTTCCGCATTTGTGCGGTAAAGTCTTCCGCTGAGCTGGTATGAACGATCGGGCACGCGTCTCGGGACACTACTCCGGTAGGCGCGGGTTCGGGGTGTCACAGGAAGGATCGAAATAGAATGGAACCGACTCAAAGAATATAACATCCATAGAGACAAATTTCTTTTGAGAAGGAGGATGATAACATTTGTATCCCTTATGATGAGAGGAATACCCAAGGAAGATACACTTAAGAGCCTTGGGGTCCAACTTAGTTCTTTTGGGGCCCAAGATATGCACATAACAAACACAACCAAATACTTTGGGGGGAATCAAAAACACAAAGGACTTTTAGGTTTTTAAGAGCTAAGAGGGAGACTGAAAGTGCAAAACACGAGAGGGGAATCGATTAATAAGAAATACAGCAGTTACAACAGCTTTAGTCCAAAGCAACTTTGGAACATTACTCTGCAATAGGAGAACATGAGTTACCTCCAACAGATGACAATTTTTTATTTCAGCAACACCGTTTTGTTGAGGGGTGTACGAATAAGAGTACTGATGTTCTATTCCATTTGTAGTCAAATATTCAGTCAATCCCCCACATATTTACTCTCTCTCTTGACCAGATCGAAGAATTTTGATCTTTTTGTCAAATTGTGTCTGAATTAACATATGGAATTGTTTGAAAATAGTATAGACCTCATCTTTTGATTTCATGAGATAAATCCATGTATATTTAGAATAATCAACAAAACTCACAAAATATCGATAACCAAAGATAGAGGTAGCAGGTGAAGGTCCTCAAACATCAGTATGAATGATATCAAACACAGCGGAACTTCGATTAATACTGGGAGAAAAAGAAGCACAATGATGCTTTGCAAGTTCACACAATTTCTAATGAAGATCAGACATAGAGTTCTACAAATAAGTTTGGAAACATAAACCTTTAAGTATTGAAAGGAAAAATGATCAAGATGGGCATACCAATATAGGACACGCTCTTGATTGACACTACTACTACTATTATAAGACTGAAATGCTCGATGAACAGTATAGGAATCACATCCAACAAATAGAGGCCAGCAACTTCACAGCCCGTACCAATCGTCTTCTTCGTTACCAAGTCCTGAAAAACACAGTAAGAAGGAAAGAAAGTGACACTACAATTCAATTTTTTTTTAAGAGAACTAATAGATAGAAGATTTACTGCAAAATCAAGAACATGGAGAACATAGGCTAAAGACAAGTGAGAAGAAATATTAATGCCTCCCTTTCCAGCGATATAAGCGAGTGTCATTTGCAATTCAAACTTCATCTCTACTAGAATAAGCAAAATAAGTAAAAAAGCAAAGAGGGCATACCAATCATATGCTCAGAAATACCAGAGTTAAATATCTAGGAGGGACTCAAAGAATTAGACACATGGTGAGCAGAACCAACGATACCTGACTGAGCATAGGTATAGGTGGAGGTAGTAGATGGGTCATTTAGCTGTGCTATGAAGAGCTGAATGTTCTCTATTTTGTCCTTAGAGACAGAGATCATATCTTTGTGAAAAACAATGTCCTGTGAGGTTTCTTGAGGTGCCCGAGTAGCTGAAGGAGGAGATAGAGCCGAACCAGTTGTATCTCCTATTAAGGCATTATGAGCAGTGGAAGAACCTTGCCTGTTGAAATTTTATGGTCGACCAACCAAATCCCAATCCTTCGTGTGCCTTTTTCGGCCCTAGTGATCACACTTTAACATATCACGGTCTTCAGGGCGAACTTAGTTCCTTTGAGGTTATCTGGGCTTATTTCTATTACCCCTTTGTCAGTTTGTCCCACTGTGGAAGAAGTTAGGGCAGACCTCTCATTACCCACAACAAGTGTCATTGTAGTCCTCCTGATTGCTTTACTCTAAACATAAGCATAAACATGATTCAGGGATAGTAACTTATCTTTACCGAGGATCTATATATACCCTTACCAGCTCGAAATTTGGATTCAGTCCTGCAAGAAAACTCAAAAATTATGGTTCGCTTTGAAGGGAATCCAGATAAAAAATAATGCAGAAAACTGGATCCTGAAGATCTTTAGACCATAGAAAACATTTAATATAATCTACATGAAAGAAGAAGATTACCTCGGTGAATGATGTTCACCGGTGAAGCACAAAAACAATAAAACTTCAGAACTCTTTGTAGAGATTTCTCGAAGAAATACTCCAAGCTCGATCCTCGCTCTTCGCTATCTCCATGAAGCTTTTGAATCTTTCTTGGCTTTATGAAGAACAAAATAATCCTTGGATCAAAAAGAGATGAAGATGTTTATGGAATTCTAACAACTTAGAACCCAACAAGTAAATCCACAAAATCCCTTGGAGTAGACTCTCTAGCTCACAAAATCATTGGGGTTCAAAACCTTAGCTCACGAAAATCCCTTGAGGATCTTCTCTTAGCCTACGAAAATCCTTAGAGGAATCTCCTTTGTAGCTCACGAAATTTCTTGGAAAAATAAAATAATGAATCAACAAACCTCCCACGGTTTTGCTTGTGGTATTTATAGATATGGATGGATATGGATCCTATCTGTAACAACCCCAAAATCCTACTTTGACCAAAATAGGACTTTGGAATCGTCACATTACTTAAACCTACTTAAAAGTCATGCATACAAGGCATACTACACGAGTCTCCAAAAATGAGAGTAATAAAATTTCGATATATATAAAACCAAGTCATCCTGCTCAAGTCTATGGTCAACATAACCACCCACAATAAACAAATAGTCTAATACCCAACTGTAAAGTAATCCAATGAGCAACATCATCTAAAAGTCTAATACAAATCTCTTAAACAAAACAAAACATGAACTAGTAGGTGTATCCATCCAAGCCTCCGGCTCTCTCCTCGGAAGGCTCACCTTCTCCTCCTTCCTTCATGTATGCCTCCTCAATCCACGGCTCCGCTGTGTACTCTTGCTCTAAAGCTGCCAAGACAAAGCCTGACTGAGTACAAAAGTACTCGGTGTATATAAAATTCAACCAATAATAATAATATACCTGCACTTAGTTAGAACTATAACAATAGCATGATCACATAATCAGAGTACGGAAGAACGTGTGTTCATATACATCATTTCACTTTGACTCGTGAACTTGTGAGAACCTTAGGCTTATAAGACAATATACTTATGAGGTGCTTATGCTTATGAGACCACGTGCTTGTGAGATGCTTATACTTATGCACTTATTCAAATCATACAGTGACATGCCGTTCTTGGAGGATACGGACCATGCCTATGCAATCACTTAACTGACATGCCGCTCTTGGAGGATACGGACCATGCCCAAGCCATGCTTATTCAGAATGTCATACGTATACCATGCTTATGCTTATGAGTCTTGAGCAGCTTATTCAGAACCCTCATTGGGCTTATTCAGAATGACAGACGTATGCAATGCTTATGCTTATGGTTCATATGTGTGACTTGTGAGACGCTTATCTTAACATACACGTGCATCTGTGCTTTAGTGTCGAAATTAACATTCGAGTTGGTAATTGCTTAGATTCCGATCTCCCACTCCATTATACTGTCTCATACCAAATAGTTAGAGAATTCCCGGTTTAAGAGATTTTCCTCTAAGTTCTTACCTTCCCGACTATCAATTTCCATACAAATAGTTAAGCCTAACTTGACCAGCAACAACGTACATTTATATATCCTATCATGTTTCTTACCATAATTCATAGTTAATTTCCAACAATTCCATAGTAATATTAGTATTTATCCTCTCAAGCATTTTCACAAACACCTTGGGTACGTAGATTATGAATCCATTGCCCTTCCACATTTCTAACATTTCATCAAACCATAATCCATCCATACAACCCAATTACAATCCACATCCACATATCAATCCCATCCTCCATACATCTCATCCACATTATTAATCCATACTTCCATCCATAATAGCTTAATTCATATAAAATTAGGGAAAACATATTTAATTTCTATTTTTATCATATTAACATTCACAAAACATTATAATAGGGTTGATTTGGATAGTATATCGACCTTAGGGATCTTTCCCTAGGATCCAAATCGCTCTCAAGGTGATTTGGGGAAGCTTTGAGGAAGATCTCCAAGCTCTCCTTGTAATCTCCTAGCAATCTCCTTCTTCTCCAAGCAATCTCTTCTTTAAAACCCTAGGTTTTCTCTCTTTCCTTGCCAAATTAGGTTAGAAATAGGTAGAGTACTCTAATACCTCAAAATAGGACCCATATTTATAGCCCCAAGGGTTGAGGACCAAAAGACCTAAAAGCCCTTACTGAAATTCTGCAAAAACACGAAAGACCGATCGATCGGTACTTATGACCGAGCGATCGGTTGAAAACACCCTCTCTGGAATTTCCCCCCATACAAATTAGTTAACCAGTCGATAGCTATCGATCAATCGGTTATGGATCGATCGATCGCTAATTTGGACCGAGCGATCGGTTGTGAACCGAGCGATCCCTAGTGATTGGTGCTCTGCAGATTTTGACCAATTTTACTGTTTTGGCCATAACTTTTGACTCGCTCGTCGGATTTCGACGATTCAACTTGTGTTGGATTCGTCTTTCGAAAAGGGACATTTTTGGCGTTTTAGAATTTTCAAATTCCACTTTCTTTATGGACCAAGTTGTCCCCAAAGTTGACTGATCTGTAAAAGGAGTTTAGAAACTCGGATTTTCAGTAAACCTGACTTCGGAATTCCAACTGCTCATTCAAGGAAAAGACTTTAAGGTTTTAATACAAGACAAAAAAATATCCGGGTGCTACATCATCAATATCTTGATCATTATCTAATAATGATCATTATCTATTAGAGTTTCTAATAATGATAACTTTTATCATTAAATAGACTCCTAGTTTATCCATAATTAGTGAGTTATAACAAACCTTCTATTTTAGGATTCATTTTCCTAAAAGGACTCCTTAATTAAAGGGATATAACCAACTCCTTAAAATTTAGGGATACATTGAATCTAGACAATCTAGATTCTCCACAAGAGGGGGGCATGAGCAAGAGGTGGGCGTGAGCTATTCAAGGGATAATGGATTATCCTTATCTTTTTTGTTTCTTCACTTCCAAGTTAAGTATCTAATCTCATTAGATAAGTGATAATTAATTAATAATTATCTACTAACCAAAAATCCCTTAATATAGGGAACACAATGTGGGCGCCACTTTGGGGTGTCTATCCATGGGCTTAGGCCCACCAATAAGGTCCATCTTATATGGGCTTTTATGAATATGAGTCAAACCCATATTCTCTTATATTTGGTTGGTCAAATAATTATTATTATTACCATTTAAATTAAATTAACATTTAATTTATTCATACGAGCTTGTATTTCTTTATGAGCACCTCCACAGATTGCTCTGGGACATTCTGACCCTGGCTTACTCGGTGTTATCCCATTGACCCTGTAATAGGAAGGACACCGGAATTGCAAGTGACGTGAGATATCCATGTTGCAATTGAATCCTAGTAAAAGAACATAAACCAAAAAAGGATTCCGCCACATGAACTATTTTATTCAATTGATCATTCCAATAACATTATCCCTAATAGGCCTTCGTGATTATGATAGTATCTAACCCATAGCCTATTGTATATTATCCGGGTTTCCAAGACATTTGATTAAGCCATGAGAAACTATTTTTCATGTTTAAAACATTTTGAAAAAATCTTTTATTTAGTATAATATATTTTATTTAAAAAATATATTTCAAACATATTTGATTTCAAAATCACTTGTGCAAGCTTTAAGCTTAATTGAATGTCTTACCCGAAACTTGGATAATCTCTCAATTTAATAAGCATGGATTTCTTGTTTGAAATTTATCATGACTCGAACAACTTTTTGATTATCTAACTGTTACCGTATCGTAGTCCCTCAGGTAGAGAGTACTTAGGTGCAATCAAAACATCTAAAAAATTGCTCAGTTATAAATGAACTCATCAGATCTAAGGATTGTCAAAACTGTTCAATGTGAATGTGAGACCAATTATCTGATAGTATGTTTATGCAAGAAATCTCTCATTGAATGCAATCAGTCAATGTGCATTTAAGCACCCATATGCTGATGTGTAGTCTTAACTACAATAGTTCGAAATAAAACTATATCTCAACCATTGAGAACATCTTAGCATTGTAGCAGTCATATAAGTGAAGTGCCCAGCTTCACCCATAGTTGTGACTATATAAGGTATAAGGAACTGGAAAGCTATATTTGCCTGTGATAGTCCATAACTAATCACATAGCTTTCCTACAATATATCCTAGGGACCTTGTTCGATATCTCATATCGTATAGATCATCTCATGATCTTGGTCAATTACCTATAATGAATTCACAATAGATAAAGAAGATGTCTTTATTAATCTAATCAATAAGAATCTTACAATCTAAATGACTTTTTAGGGCATAATCTCCAACACGCTCGAACTATTTCTTGTTGGGAGCTCCGTCCCCAGAGCATAAAGGCTGAAAAATTTGGTAGTGATCTAACTCTTCCCAAATACTACGAAGATGAGCAAACTACTCTACCTGAGTATAAGTCTGAGCTACAAAATCCCAAATCTCCTTTGTAGTGTGAAGAAATAAGAACCCCTACTAATCTGTGGCTGCAGGGCCATGACATGACAGTCAGGTTTTCAAACTCCAATTGCTCATACTCTGGAGCATCTTCCTTGGGTTCACAAATTTTTCCATTAATATATCCCAATTTCCTCCGGCTTATGATAAACAGTTTTGCTGATTGAGATCATTCAAGAAAATTTGGTCCATCCAATTTGACTGTAGTAATATGAAAATTAGGATTCTCCATAGGAGTATTACTCATATTGGAAGGTCGAGGAGGTGGCGAAGAAACATTCGATTTTTCTGAAGTCAACATCAGCTTTGAAAAACACGGAAATTATCCAACACTTCAAATAAATACTATCCTTAAACATCTGACCAACTAGGTCAATAACAGAAAATTTCAGCACAAATAGGAAATCCTTCAACGCCTCGTACAAAGGTAAAATAGGGTTTCTTTTACACAATAGCAACCTACAAAATTACTTTAGGGTTCTCGAAATCAGCCTCTTCAACCTTCACAACTTCAAATCACTTTTACTAAGCATTTTACAGCACTTCTATTCATGAAAAAAGGAACCAAACCTTTAAAACACAGAAAAAACAGCAAATATGGTCTGAAAAATTGATCACCGGAGCTTCAATATTGGTCCAAACGATTCACTACCACTTCCATTAGATCAAGCATAAAAAAAAATGAAGAATCCACTTACGATCAAACTCAAAAAAATATCTCTATACGAATCTGGTGGCTAGAAAACACTAATCTGTAAAGGAACCAAACCTTCAAAACACAAAAAAAACAGCAAATATGGTCTGAAAAATTGATCACCGGAGCTTCAGTATAGATCCAAACGATCCACTACCACTTCCAATAGATCAAGCATAAAAAAAAATCAAGAATTCACTTAAGATCAAACTCAAAAAAATATCTCTATACGAATCTGGTGGCTAGAAAACACTAATATGTATTTTTTCTGATTTTTTTTATTCCCACAAAAAGTGTTATAACTTTCTCAAAACAACTCTAAATCGCATGAAATTTGATTCTAAAATTCTGTAAAATCAAGACCTATCAAATTATACCTTTACAATCGAGATCCGACGGTCGTCAGTGCATTAGATGACGTCAAAATTGTCATTTTTTGTTCTCTTTTGTGTTCTTTATTGATCCCTTAGATCAGTAGGCTTTGATACCAAGTAGAAAGAGGTAGAGAATGGAGAAAGAGAAGAAACGAGAAGAAAATGATTAGGGTAAGAGAGCATGAATGATTCATGTCTCTCATTTCCTTTATATATTATTACTAAAGAAGAGAACTATACTTTTACCCTCGTGTATTACGCATATTAGATATGGTACGCATAATACACACAATATAATTAATAACTTGAAATACCATAAATACCCTTATCAACAGAATTGACCTTAGACTTAACTGATGACTCTAAAATTCATTCTAGATGTACGATTATTGTTCTAGAACAGTTCTAATTTTTCAAACGCTGAATCCCTTGTTGAAATTCACATTGAAATTACTAAAATCCCTCATTGGATGAATTTTGCAAATTTGGAATGTTGAGTAAATTTGAGTAGATCCTACTTGAATAAGACTACTGATTTGCACCATCAAATCTCTCTTTGAAATTCTCGGATAGACAATATCATAAGAAAGTGAGATATTAAGATCCAAAGCATTAGTGACGTTGTGTTGGGGGGAATGAAGTTCGTCAAAGACTAGGTCACATGTGTATGTATAATTTAAGGAAATTGGCGAATGTTATTGCAATTTAGAGGAAATTGAGTGTGAGTTTAACATTTAGCCTATATATGTCCTTATTTACCATGTACCCGGAGCTGGCATTCACCGTAAATCAAGCATTTGATCTCCTAAATCATTTTCTTGTGAAAGAGAAAGTAAAAAAAACAATGAATCCTTGGTGATATTAAGACATGTTGATACTGGGGTTATTGACATTAATGGTAAAAGAACTTCTTCCTCAGCAAATATTAGGTCCAGGATGCTTTATGAATGTGATGCTCAACGTTTTCTCATGTGCATAGTGAAGGAAATATCCAATCTGATGACCCGCTAGAAGAAGGCAATGTTCTTGTGAGGAAGTTGTTTGGAGGGAAAATGTACCTGAGGAATTCATTTTGTCTTGTAAGGAGGATGTAATGGGGAGAATATTGCCCTGCAGGTGCTTTATCATGTTTCCCTTACAGTCAAATTGTTGTTTTAGAACCAAAAAAGAATAGAAAATGCTCAACATTTTCATGAAATATACATGTTTAAAGATTTTTGAATTGATATGTTAATCGTCAATATTCCATATTGAAGAACAGTCACATCAATCTGTTTCCATTTCATAAGCTTCTTCTGGGTTCATTATTTTCTTCATTTTTATGTTAAATTAGTTCTTGGCAATGATTGAAAATATATGTGAAATCTATTTATGGTCGTAATATATGATGCAAATGATTGGAGGGAATTTCCCTTTGTGAATTATTAGGTACGCATGGTAACTGGAGACAATCTTCAGACAGCAAAAGCAATAGCTTTAGACTGCGGGATACTTGATTCAGATGCTGATGCTACTGAGCCATATCTCATTGAAGGAAGGGCATTCCGTGCCTTGTCCGATAGAGAGAGAGAAGAAGTTGCCGGAAATATATCGGTATGGTGTGAACAAGAAACTTCCAATGAGTGGTCACATATAATTCTTTTCTACTTCCTAACAAAACCAATTCCTACTAGCCAACTTGAATGTTTAAGTGGGCAACGATAATAATGAATATGTGGTTTTTATATAGGTAATGGGAAGGTCTTCTCCTAGTGACAAGCTTCTTCTTGTGAAAGCACTGCAGAAGAGAGGACATGTTGTTGCTGTAACTGGAGATGGCGCTAATGATGCTCCTGCACTGCATGAGGTTTAAAATTTATATGGCTGTTTTCCAATGAAGAACACTTGGGTCAGGCCTGTAACTTTACTTGTACCCTGGACAAGCCGCATATCTGGATGGTTTGGGGTCCACTCTTTGATTTGTGGTACTAAGGAGATCTCCCATTCCAAAACCAGTGAAATTGGATGATCTTAACAATTTTTCTGATAGCTTGCTTTCGTAGTACTGTTTGAGAATAAAATGGCAGTAATAGTATACAGTAGATGTTGGATCATCGGACCAATTTGGTTTAGGGAATCTCTTGGTGGACGACGTTAAATGGTGGATCCCAACTCCTTTCCTGCCCCTTGTCAAACATGACTGGTTGATGGACTTCTAATGTCAAAGTGTCATTGCCAATTATTTCTCTTCAGTTTTTCTGCCATAGTCTCACATGTGTTTCTAATTTTTATATGTCATACATGATCACAGTTGCAATTCTATCTTTTGGATTTTAGGCAGATGTAGGTATTTCCATGGGCATTCAAGGTACAGAAGTTGCAAAAGAAAGCTCGGACATCATTATCTTAGACGATAATTTTGCTTCGGTTGTAAAGGTTAGTTCATAGATTATCTATAGATTATAAACATGCTACTGATTTGTTACATATGGCAGTGGCTTATTTCTAACACCCCTCAATGGCTCCATTGAATGAATCAAATTCTCCCTCCCAAATGGGAAATTGTGAATGCCAACTGTTCATCAAAAAGGCATATATATGGATACACCTCGACTTTTTTTTCTACAGAATTGTAGAACCACTACACTTTCTTCGATTCTCACAAAATAATTCTTGAGGTTTACTTTGGTCACTTATTTCATTCTGAATAATGATATTGCCCCATATCAGTGCAAGAAAGATGACTTTAATCCTTTTAGTGTTGCTCAAATGTAGAATAAATGGGAAATCTAGGCCAAGTGGTGCATGCAGCGGAATTGGGTGCAGGAGCATGGAAATAGGCATGGCAAACAAAATTTGACTTTTCTATCTTAAGAAGTGGATGGGGGAGAGGAAATGAAATTACGAACTGGGATTGGCACCTCGTCTAGGTTACTTCAGTCCACTGCATCACCAGAGGCCGATGTCTTACAGGCCATGACCATCCGTGATATTGCTCGGCCACAATTTGCCCATATAGTTGGCAGCTAGCACACATGAAGGGGATTGGAGGCCACCAATTAATGATTCTAGTATATTATATCTCGTTTAATTTGTCCTGATTGGATAATTATGACTATTCAATCTGTTGTATTAAGTTAGATGAACAGATAATAAAAAGTAACCACAGGAGAACTAATTTAAAGCCAGTTGGTTAGGATGGTCAAGTGGGTTGAGTTTTTTGGAGAGTAGATCTTCTGTAAGGATTGATAAAGTTTTTTTTTGGTTGGAAACAGAGGGTGTCCCAACCCTGTTAAGGAAGGACTAGTCCCTTCGGATGCACACAATCACCCGCAAACCACTTGATGTCCCCTTTGTTATTGCCTTTTGCATACGGTGGGCACTACAACAAAACTACCGATTAGCAATGGAAATATTCCGTCTCTGATATGGTTTTTCCGTGTCTAATAATATTAGACAAGGAAATAGTAGCCGTCTCTGTACCATTACGGATGCTGGTGTCACTGATGACATTAGAGACAGAACGAAGTATCCGTTTCTAATATGACATTAGACACGGAAATTTGCCGTGTCTAATACTTTTATTGGGAACAAATTCATACATTTATGACGTCACTATTTATGTGTCTAATGAATCATTAACACAGAAATAGTTCCGTCTCTAATACAGTATTAGAAACGGAACTATTTCCGTATCTAATATTGATATTAGACACAGAAATATTTCCGTCTCTACTTAATAGTTAGTGACGGAAAATATTCCATCTCTAATATCTTTATTTCCGTGTCTAATATGTTTATAATTTGTTGCATACTTCCGTCACTAACTATTAATTAGAGACAGAAATATTTTCGTTTCTAATGCCAATTTTTTTTTTTTGTAAAACCAATAACCTGTAACCGAAAACCTATAACCTGTAACATGTTCCTATTTTCAAACAGCAAAACTAATATCCACATCCACATTAAGAACCCTCATAATTAACATCCACATACATTCATTAACCCTGTTTTGTTGTCAACCATGTTCTAATATCCACAATGCACATCCACATTAATATCCACATACATTCATTAACCCTGTGATCACATCAACCATTTTCTAATATACACATTCCCCATTAACATCCACATAGTATTACAGAAATTAACAAGAAATAAAAGGTTATTGCTCAATTACTAACAATTCATCTCTCAATAACATGCCTTGATCCAAAATACTAGAGAAATACAGAGAAGTGGAAAATTCAAGTTTTTGGTATTCTACATCACCTACTCAACTCCAAACCTTTCTCTCCAAAACTACCATTAATTCAAGCTATATATGGTCAAACTGAAAGAGGGGAAGATCAAAACTAAAAGGGACGCCAATACTTTCGTGACCCAAAACCCACCCTAGGAGTTAGAGTGAATCTTGGACGACTTATCATGACCTTCATGACATGCTTGACAAACCATCCTGCAAATCACACAGAACATATACGATAGAGGATAAAATGGTGGAAACATAAACTAACATGGCACAGCGGAAGTCTAACAAAACCCTCTATGTATATATATAATCCAAGTTTTGTACAAAAGGGAAATCAACAGAAAGAAGGTACGGACATGCCCGCCAAAATACAAGGGTATAAAATCTCTCGTGCTCACCCACTCTCACTTAGAATCTACCACCTAATAGTAACCATCTACATGAGGTTCCTCAGTAGGGACCTCCTCAAAGTACTCCTCTTCCTCCCATGAACCCGGAGCACATATGTCAAAAGGAGCAGTTGCTCCACTAGTACCTGCCGACATCAAAAGTACAGTTAAGCATGGAATACTCAGCGGGTACCAAATATTAACTAATAGTTATAGCAACATAATAATGAAATAAAATAGAGGCAGTTCATATCATAACAGGAAGGTAAAGAGTTTATATTTCATGCTTGCATCACTTTAAATCCGGGAAAACTTTTGAAAATCATCGTGTGCTTGACTTGTCTTGAAATATCTTTTCGTGTTCGAAAACTTGTTTTGTCATTTTCTGTCTTGCTTGTCTTGTCATGTTCTGTCTTGTCATGCATGTCTTGTCATAAAATTAAAATGCTCATGCTTGCTTACTTGGAATTTAAACATGCTCATGCGCTTGGGATGTTAGTGCCCTTGAACAACTTGAAGGGAGGGTGGTGTAAACCCCCTCTTTTGCAAAATATGGAATAAAGCAACTTGAAGGGAGGGAAGTATAAACCCCCTCTTTTGAGAAAGTGCAATAAATTAAACATGCATGCTTGGAGGCGCACTAACATCTTGCTTGTCATGTTCTTGTTCTTGTCAAAAGCGAGGCAAAACATATCTTAAGATATGCCCTACCTCTATTTACCAACCCTTACGTTTGGCCTTGTCTTGGTGTTCGTAAATCGAGAATAAAACTCTTGTTCTTGAAAAACCCGATAAACCATGCTTGACTCGTGTATGCATGCCGTGCTCGTGAGGTCGTGTACATACTATAGCTTGGAAATAAACATGACATATTGAATTTCATAGTATACAATTCATTAAAATAAACATTCATTTTACCACATGTCGTTCTAGAAAGCAAGGTAACAAACTAACATAAAACCCTAGAAATTTTCATGCCTTAAATTATGCTTTTCTTGATCAATGATTTATCCAATCCATCCATCATCCATGTGTGTTCGTTATTGGTCAAATACCCTTCCCATTTCATTCATCACAACATCCATATGACATCCATCGCCCATCACATTCTCCATCCATTCATCTCATCACATTCTCATGCTTGGAATTTAGGGAAAACCCATAAAAATGAAGAAGGTACCGACCTTGAAAACGGGAAGAAAACCCTTGAGAAATGTCGTGGAAGACGTTGTCGAGCTTGGAGAAGGAACTCCACGCACGCTTGAGTTTAGATTGAGAAATCCAAACTTTTGGGATGATCTAGGGTTCTTAAACCCTTGATCTTTCTCTTAAATGGGAAGAACCTTTAGGAACCCTAAGTTCTCTCTCCCTCTCTCTCAAAATGCTCAAAGTATGAGCTTTGAGGGTTTATGAAACCCTCACCCACGAATTTGGGCTTATATAGAAGAAAGGGGGGTCAAAAGACCCATTTACCCTTAATGATTTGGCTCAGAAGACCGAATTGGGCAAATTTCGGTATGACCAGTTAAAAATGACCTCTCTGGAATAAAGCCCATACAAAAAGTGCAATGTTCGGTCGACCGGTAATGGGTATCGGTCGACCGGTGGTTGGTACATACTGGTGGCATTTGCTTCCATTCGCCTCACTATGCCATTTTCGAAGTCAGGCCATGATATATATATATACCAATGATTCATCAAAAGCCGTTTTTGAAAGGGTTCGGTCGACCGGTAGCAAATTCGGTCATTTTTCCCACTTTAGCATTTCGGCCATAACTTTTGACTCGTTTGTCGGATTTGACGATTCAACTTGCGCTGGACTCGTCATTCGAAGAGGAGCATTTCTGGCATTTTAGAATCTTCCATTTCTTCTTTATTTATTAATTGGACTACGTGAAAGGCCAATTGGCTATGAGAACGCTATTCATTAGGTGCGAAAAGTTCCGGGGTTCTACAAATACTAAAGTGACCATCCAGATAATCATTCAAAAATTTTCATTTTTAACAAAATATATATATTGAAATAAGAGATATGCTAGACATGCAAAATAGAAATCGAGGTTAATGTGCGCATCCACAATACCAAATATATGAAAAAATAAGTATTGTTATAACAGTCTAAAACTTCACATGCCAACCAAGCATATGATGATAAATCTCTAACCAAGGGGGTCATCTGGGGACTGGGTGGCATCGTCATCCTGAGATCGGTGGGACTGAGATGATGGTGGGGGGAAGGATGGGAATGCCCCAGTCTGGAAGAAGTCGGCAACCTCGGCCATATACTGCTCATACATGCACCAATCTTAGCCTGCATAGACGGCAAAATCTCATGGTGCGCATCCTCCTGTGCCCGCTGCGCATCCTCAGTCACCTGTGCCCTCTGCCTCCAGTGATCTACATCAGGAGCGTGAAACTATGAGGGGGTAACACCCAGTTGATAAGTGAGGACATGCCCGTGTCCGTCTGGACCCATCACCTGGGTGAATACCTCATTCCGGGCAGTGCTACTCTCGATGCTCTCAGGATGCTGGCTTAACCTCTCAGTCATCTGAGTCTGTACTTATAAATATATCTTCAAGTGAGATAATCAAGCCAAACATTAAAAACACATTTTGCACCAATTACAGGAATACTTAATCATTAAATGCGTAAACATATGTGCAATTGCTCTGATGTCTGATTGACGAAAGTCTCATCCTTGCGCGTATGAAAAACCCCAAACATATAAAGCCGGTCCGGCTCTAGCCCGTCCGGATGGTTTGCACTCTTCGTGAAAAAATTAATTGCGATTAATAACTTCACAATGAATATATTATCGAAAGCATTAATTGAATAAATTCTCCTAAATGATGGTAATACACATACCTCAGTCGCCCTGTATTGGGCATAAGGCCTCGTCCCAGCTATGTGAGACATAGTAAAATTCACTCGATTATTCCTTTTCCTCTCCCTGATAGCCTATTATTTACATGATGTAATTCAGTTAGTATTGTGGCAGCATTGATCATATAAATCAAATAAATTGACTACTAGAATATTAAAAGTCAAACCGTTTTCATACCCGGGCCTCCTCTGTCCTCCAATGGTCCACAAGTGCCCTCCACTGGTCTGGTTTTACCCTGTTATCTATCCACGCATACTGCGGCTCTAGTGGGTGCGCCAGATCGTACCATTTATTGTACAAACTCTTCCTCCATGCTCTCCACAACGCATTGCATTTTTGCACCACCCAAGCCCTCGTCCGCGGGTCGGGGATCTCATAACAACTCTGCGAAAATATAAGGATTAACACGGCAGACGGTCAGTATAGTAAAGGTTAAAATAAAGAAATAAATGTGATGGGGTAACACCCAGTTGTCTTACCAAAACTAAATCTAGCATGACCTATTTCCGCTTAGCAGGGATATGCCTCTAATCTTTATGTATCCCTAATGGGATGATATCCTCTTCCTTCTCCAGGACCCCTATGGATGTAGTTAGCCTCGTCGCAACAGGGCCAATAGGCTACCCCAGGTCATTAACAGTAACGACCGTGAGTCCTTCCCCTGTTGGGGGCAGGGGTGGCGGCCTATTCGCACCCCTGGCCCGTTTGCAGGGTGTTGTAAAAGAAAAATAATTACATTAATACAATATAAACATGAGAAGTAATTTCAGACAACTAAATAAAGAAAGTATATTTGGAATATGTACCTACTGCAGGCTCTGCTGCGTCCTACTGGGCTCCCTAATGCTTGGCTGCCCTTGATTGGTCCAAAACATGATCGTCGGGCTGAACCGGATCCTGCTCTGGTATGATCCCTGGCTAGGATGTACCCACCTGTGAAGAAGATGAGACCTCACTATCCTTGCGCGGGCGTTTAATATACCCCAACATCCTGATTTTACAGTGTAATATTGAAATATACAATATAAATGACATTTTATTAGACAATGAAAGTATATTAATCCATGTAATTTAAGTCAAGTGGTAAGTTATTGGGTGAAACGTAACATTTGACATGCTTTCATCACTTTTCCATTAAGTCAGAACACGCTATGATTTAATGTAACATTTGGTCAACTAGCATAACTTCTTACTATTTGTTGAGGCATGTAGATAATTGCATAAATAAACATATCCATTATGTGTTTAAACAAATTGCATCAACGTTACGTGTTGTAACAAAGAAAACATATAGGCCATTAGGAAAAAAGAACATCGTAATTCTTTAGAAAAATGTTATTACATCAATTATTTAGATAGAAAGTCCGTCATTTTCTTCAGATTCTTTTGAGTGGTCATCTAAAGGCTCCGCCTCGGTGATGGTTAGAGGTACATCAATTGTTCTGCCAGAGATATTTGCCCTAAAATCACTAATATTTTCAACATCCAGTCCAATGTTATCCAATCGTACAACGTTGGGTTGCACGATTTCAAGCAATGCCTCACCCAAATTTGGATGTACTCCATCTTGCATGTCGAAGTATTCCCTTGGTTTAAACTAAATAGTGACGTGCCAGTCTTTTTCAAGTGGGTCTTCGACATAAAAGACTTGCATTGCTTGTGAGGCAAGCACAAAAGGTTCATCGGTTTTTAGCATCCGTTGAAGATTAATAAGTGTCAATTGGAACTCATCTTCCTTGATGCCCCTATTTTGAGACATAACATCTACCCAATCACACTTGAATAACACAACCTTTCTCCCTTCATAATAGTCTAGTTGAACAATTTCTTGCAAAACGCCAAAGTATGTAACATCGCCTGTACGCGGTGACTGGTCCCCCACAGATTTGAAGTGCATGGTCTCTGTAATGACGACCACGCTGCTATTTTGCATCTTCTTGGTACTATCAACTGATTTCGTTTGAAACCGAAACCCATTGATGACAAACCGTTTGAAGTAGCATGCAATCTTCGAAGGGCTGCGAGTCAGCCATATAAGATCATTACGTATATGCTTTGGACTTCCATGAATCAACGTAGAAACCTGTTAGTGTTTAGTAGTTCATGTTATTAGACAGTAAAAAGTATTCACTTTTTTGCCAGTTTAAACATACTTCGCATATATTACTAACATTGGATGCAAACCAGTTCGGAAAGGTACTATTGTGGATGCGATCAATGTTAATTTGCCGTCTTCGGCGATTTTCTAGCATAACTTTTTTGGTTTTTCCAAGTGTGCCCTACATTTCAATCATCATGGTTAATCAGTGATCCACCTGGAGATGCTTTTAATTAATATAAATACAGAGTGGAGTGGTTTACCCAATAAATGGTGCCACTTCAGGACAGTTGAAAAAGACATAACAGTGTATTTGCATTGATAATTCATCAGATAAATATACAGTCACCACATTTCCAAGAGCACGACCAGGTGCAGAAAAAATGGACAAATCTGTTATATGTCTAAACACCTTCTTCATCATAGTTGCGAGTTCCACGATTGGACTTTGTTTCAACGTCGTGCAAATACCTCCAGCAAAAAGTGACATTCTTCAGCAAGATATCCCTTTGTTATATAACCTTCTAGTTTACTTCTGTTACGTACATATGATTTTAATGTATGGAGGTATCTGTTATAGAAAGAATAAAAATGCATTCAATGGTTCAGTTAGATAACAGAATATCACGTAGTAACATATTGCATAATGTATGTAAAACATTACACTTACCGCTCAATCGGGCACATTCATCGGTATTGTACTGGACCTGCAACCCTAGCCTTGCCTGCCAAATGGATGGCTAGATGTACCATGATGTCAAAGACTGCAGGTGGGAAAATCCTCTTGAGGTTGCGAAGTGTAACTGCACTTCGAGCCTCAAGTTCTATGAATTCTTCGATGGTGCCAACCTTAGAGCATAATCCTCTAAAAAATCTGCTCAACTCAATCAACGGTGCACTTACATTCTTGACAGTGATTTCTGCATTGCCAATGGGAGTAGCTATTGCATTAAAATATGGCAGTCATGACTTTTCCCTGCTATTTTGCGCTCTTTAAGGTTCACACATCTTGAAATATTGGCCGCATTTCCATCTGGAGTTTTAACCTTTGCAAGTACGTTCTAGAAAATACTTCACTCATCGACCGACAAGGAAAATCATGCAACAGGCAAATATGTTTTTTGTCCTACTGCATGTGGATGTAGTGCAGTTCTAATAACCATTTCCTTAAGGTCAAGACGTGCTTTTCAAGTGTCTTTTGTTTTTCCCTCAATATTCAATAACGTCCCTATGATACTGTCACATATGTGTTTATCAATATGCATCACATCCATATTATGTCTTATTAGTAGATGCTCCCAGTAAGGTAATTTGAAAAATATACTCACCTTCTTCCATCCAACATACTTCACATTACCGTCTCGCACTATTTTTCCTCTCGAGGTATTTCATTTATGCTTCCCAAATTGGACGTTGAGACCACGCATTTGCCCCAACAATCGGGTCCCTGTGTGTGCAATAAGAGCAGGTCTTGTTTCAGATTGTCCATTAAATGACGCTTTGTTCTTGTGGAATTTATGGCTAGCTCCCAAAAATTGTCGATGACCCATATAACAAAACTTACGACCATGTTTCAGGTACTGAGAACATATGCCTCGATTGCAATGAGGACAAGCGTAGCGGCCCTTAGTGCTCCATCTAGACAAGTTCGCATATGCGGGGAAGTCATTGAATTTCCACAATAATGTTGCTCTCATATGAAAATTTTGACCACTTGACGCATCGTATGTGTGAAGGCCATCAGTCCACAGATCTAATAACTCATCTACCAGTGATTGTAAGTAGACATTAATGTCATTACTCAGAGCACGAGGACCGGGAATAAGTAATGACATCATCAAAAAAGGTTGTTTCATATACATCTAGGGCGGCAAATTATATGGAGTCAAAACAACAAGCCAAGTATTGTGTGTGATACTAAGAGTACCGAATGGATTAAAACTATTGCTTGCAAACCCAAGTCTAACATTGCGAGGTTCTGCAACAAATTCATGGTATTGTTCGTCAAGCTTTGTTCATGAGAATTGTTCAATTCTAGGAAGCTTTGATAGGCAAAATTTGTTTATGGAATAATAGTACTTTCTTTTTTATATGAGACATCATTAGTCTAGCCTTAGTTGTTTTTGTTAGTGGGTGAGTGGCCCTCCCGAAAGAAGAACTTCTTTTGATCTATATTGGGAGTCCCTTCAGCGGGAATTAATCACACCACTTCTTGAGGGGCACACCTTCACGATCCTAGCTAGCTAGAGGGGGTGGTTATGGAATGATGATGGAACCTTAATTAGTATTGTTATCGGCATCCATTTTACCAGACAATGAAAATTCTCATTATTTATTTATTTATTTATTATGGAGATGATATCTTGTTTCATTCCATTGTGTTTATAGGGTAAAGCTTTACCTTCCTTGGGCTAAACCATACCTTGTCTTAGAAGTTAAAATACGTAAAAGAGAAATTACGATTTGATTTTTTTAGACTTATTGTCTCATCCATTTAATTAACTGTTCTCTATAAAAATACCAAACTACCATTATATTTAATAGACCGATATTCAAAACCTAAGGGTGAAAAAGTTTCGTAAAGTTTGCCCAGTTCACAAGTCTTGGTGAATGATAAATTTCTATATACATATATACTAGCAAGCACCTGGTGCGATGCACGAGACAAAAGATAAGATGAAATAAATTCTTCATGAGAATGCATCAACCAAATCTCCACAAACAAAATAATTAAAAATCTAAAAAGCAATATACAACAATTATTAGGATTTCTAATATAATTAACCAGCAACAAAGGAGTAATAATCCTTCATAATAGATGAGGGATTTTGGAATTCCCTATTACTGTAAAACATGATCAAGGCCCAAAGAAGTCTTTCTTCCAATACCTTTGAGTAAACAATCTTAATGGAGTATGGACGCACCGATGATCTTCGCCCTAGTTTAATCAAAGTTGCAATAAAAGGTACCGATTGGATTATTATAATCACCTTAATATCCATCTACTTTTGGATAGGCAATTTGAGTTTATATAAACAGTTCAATGCCATCGGGGATTTAGATATGTAATTTGCATCTTTCATAAAAACAAAAAATATAGTAATCATTTCAAAAAATGATTATTTTTTACGTCCTAGAAGTGTCGACCACCCCTGCTGGCCAGTAAATTTACAAAAGATATATATAGTAATCATTATTTCAAAGTTTAAATTATCATATTAAAAAAAAAATGGAATAAGGAATATGTGTTATATGGATGTGCATCAATTATATCATGGTGGGGACAATCCTCAACCCATTGGAATTATCCGACAAAGCTTCTAATTGTCCAGGAATAAACCGGCTTTGTTTATTGGCAACACTATCCTCAAATTCTTCCTTTAAATTTTTTTCCCATTCATTTCAGATTTCACTTCCTAGAACTTTCATAATCAATGAAGAATTTAATGCATTATATAAAGATACTAATCTTAGACTAAATGCATTGCTTGGGGAGGATGGTTTATACTACAAATAAGTATCTAAATCTTCAATTTTCCTTTTTAAAATTGCACATGCCACTGAACATGCTTAATTTACCCTCTTCAAATCAATCAATTTATTAATCACGGTACGCGCTAAGTGTTTGTGATGGAACCTAGCACCATTGCCTAGTATTCATTTAGAAATATTTAAGCATGTATTTTAGGTATTTCGAATAACAAGAAAAAATATGAAAAAAATGCCAAATTTCAGGTTACATATTTATTTGGTAACGGAGTTTGAAAAATTACCTAGGGTTGAGAAGTTGATGATGGGCGTGGGGTTGGTGGCCTTGCTAGTCCAGGGGGAGACAGAAAGAGAGAACTTGCACAGACAGAGAGTGTTAGAGAGCATAGAGCGAGAATGTGTGTGTGTGTGAGAGAGAGAGAGAGAGCGCTCGGTAGAGACTAGAGAGAGAGAGCGGGCGAGAGAGAGAGAGACAGGAGAGAGAGAGTTGGGTAAAGAGAGAGAGGGCGAGAGAGACAGAGACATGAGAGAGATAAAAAGAGAGCAGAGAGAGCTTGGTAGATTAAGAGGGCGAGAGACACAGGGAGATGCTCCAGAGAGAGAGAGAGAGAGAGAGAGAGAAAGAAAAGGAGGGAGAAAGCCAAGGGGACTTACGGGCCGGCGGGGATGGTCGGAGCCGATAAGAGTAGAGCACTGTCTTTGTTTTGGGGGGAAATACACGAAAATTGTACAATTTTCGCGGGTTAGGGATTGTAACATATAACAGATTATTAAACACAGAAACATTTTCATGTCTAATACTAGTAAATGTTCAGACACAAAAATAATTCTGTGTCTAATACTGTTATCCGTTTTGACACGGAAATATTTCCGTCTCTACTTATCTTTCACAATAGAGACGGAAAATTTCCGTCTCTAACATCAAGTTCCGTATATATGAACATTAGAGACGGAAAATATTCCGTCTCTAACATATGTTTTATTAATAAAATTAATTAAATGTTGGAATATATATTACACACAGTATATTAGAGACGGAATGGATTTTTGTCTCCATAAGTGAGGTATTAGAGACGGAATCTTTTCCATCTCTGCTATTCCGTTGCTAGTCGGTAGTTTTGTTGTAGTGGAGAGAAAGGGATCATGGAAGATTTCAAGGAGTTGCATGATAGTTTTAAAGGGACAAAAGGATGGGAGCCTATACATTCTTCATGGCACAACTCAAAAGAATAACGATGCAAAGAATATTGTTGCAACGATTGGCAAACCTGAAGATATACATATTTGGCACAACTGTTTGAGTCAGCTTAGTGAGCATGGTATGAAGGTGTTACAAACCCAAAAACCCATTCCTAGTTTTGACCATTATTTCTTTATTTTTGTGATCATTGTGTAATGTGGGTAAGTAGCGTAGAGTTAACTTCAAAAGTAATGAATCTAATAAGAAAAAAAAGCCATTGGAGTTGGTATATTCTGATGTTTGTGGTCCTTTGGATGTTAAGTCCATTGGAGGAGCTTCTTATTTTGTTACATTCCTTGATGATTATTTTAGAATGTGTTGGTTGTTTCCTTTGACATCTAAGGATCAAGTTTTTGATATTTTCAAAACTTTCAAGACTAAAGTTGAGAGGAAGGCTGAAAGGTTTATTAAATACATGCAAACTGATAATGGTGGTGCTTTACTACTTTTAATTATTTTTGTAGTGAGAAAGGAATTCACAGGATAAAAACTGTTCTTGGGGCACCACAACAAAATGGTGCCATTGAAAGGATGAATAAGATCATTTTGGAACGTGTGAGAAGCATGTTATCTCAATCAGGTCTTGGCAAGCAATTTTGGGCTAAAGCTGCAAATACAGCTATGTACTTAATAAATAGATCGCCAAGTACACCCTTAGATGGTGAGAACCCAAATATCTTTTGGAATGGTAGAAGTGTTTCATATGATCACTTGAGAACATTTAGGTGAACTTATGTTTAAGTACCAAAAGAAAATCGAACTAAGCTAGATGCTAAGTCAAGGAAATGTTCTTTCCTTGAATAGGGTGGCGATGATAGAGGAATAGGATACAAACTTTGGGATCCTATTGCAAAGAAGACAATAAGAAGTAGGTATGTCATTTTGAATGATGATATGATGTTTGTTGAAAAGAAACAAGAAGAGCAAGAGAAAGAGGGAGTTATTGATATGCAAGTTGAAAAGTTCATTATTCCCTCTCGAAAAATGCGTGAGATTCAGTCTCATATCTATGATGATGATGTTAATCATGAAGGAAGTATAGAATCAATGGGACCTCCGCATGATAGCTCCATTGAAAGTGAAGAAAACCAACCAACCAGTGACAATGGTACAAGAAGTAAGGAGATCGACATGTCCTCATTAGCCCAGGAAAAGGTATTCTCCTTCCTTATGTTATTCTTTATTTACTAATGGTGGCGAACCTGAATCTTTTCAGGGAGCTTTAGATTGTCCAAATGCTGATAAATGACAAACGACAATGGAAGACGAGATAGATTCTTTGCATCAGAATGTTACATCGGAGTTGGTAAAGCTTCAACATGGAAATAAAGCAGTGAAGAATAGGTGGGTATGGAATCAAGTGGGAGGCTAATGGCTCTATGTGATATAAATCCAAACTTGTGGCGAAGGGCTATGGGAAAAATCCAAGTATTGATTTTAATGAGATTTTTGCTCCTGTTGTAAAAGAAACTCAATTAGAGTCATTTTGTCTTTGGTTGCAAAGTTGAATTTGGAGTTTGAATAACTTGATATTAAGACAACATTCTTGCTTGCTAATTTGGATGAGGAGATTTACATGTATAAACCTGAAGGTATTGAGGCCAAAACCAATCCTAACTTGGTTTGCAAGTTGAAAAAGGGTTTGTATGGTTTGAGACATGCATCTAGGCAGTGGTACAAGAAGTTTGACACTTTTATGTTGGAAAAAGGTTACTCAAGGCCTGTGTTTGATCATTGTGTATATTTTAAGGGGTCAACATGTGATAATTTCATTGTTTTGTTGCTTTATGTTGATATGTTGCAGTAATGATTTGAAAGAAATAAGGCGTTCGAAGCTTGATATATCTAAGCATTTTGCCACCAAAGATCTTGGCCAAGAAGATATTGGGTATGCACATTCATAGGGATAGAGAGCAAGGCAAAGCTTTGGTTGAGTTTCTTGGGCGTTCTAATATGATTGATTGTATACCTGTTTCTACACCAGTAGCTGCTCATTTCAAATTATCCAATAGAAAATTTTCCAATGAGTGATGCAGATATAACTAAGATGGCGAATGTTCCTTATGCGGATTAGGGTGGAGATCTAAAAAATCATCATTTTACTTCTGGCCATTATTTCTACATGGGGGTCGGCTGTTATTTTATTCGTAGAAGAGAAGCATTCTCCAATTGCTTTATAGGGAAGCATAATATATGTTGGCAACACTGGGAACTCAAGAATGCACATGGCTTCATCATCTTGTTGGTGACATTTTCAACAAGATTGAGTATGTAGTTGAATTTGACAATCTTCCAATCGGTATTCCATGCTTGAAGTAAACAAATCAGAATATACCACTATTTTATTCAGGAGAAAGTTCTTGAAGGAGAAATCAATTTGGTTGGTGTTCATATAAATGATCAAGTCGCGGACATATTTACAATGGGCCTTGTAAAATCCAAATTTGAAGCTTTATGTTCAGCACTTGGTTTGTTGGAGTCCCAAACACACTATAAGGAGGAATGTTCAATATTAGTATGTAGTTGGGTGAATGGAGTAATCTTCTCATGCATGAAAAAATCCCACATAGAAAAGTGGTGCATGGGAAAAATGATGCATGGAAAAGTAGTGCATGGGAAGTAAATTTCTTCCTAATCCCTTTTTGCTGAATTCAAATTAAACAAATCATGAGGGAATGAAATCTAGCAATTCTAAAATCAACGCAACAGTAAAAGTAAAGAGGAGAAAAAGAGAAATCAAACACAGGGATTGTTCTTGAGGTTCGGCACTCCTGCCTACGTCCCCGCCTCAAGCTTTCCCACTCGAGAATTCAACACAATACACTATCGCACGATCTTCTTCCGGGTGAAGATCAAACCTTTACAGTTGCAAGAAAACACCCCCCTCTCTTGACTTCAACAAAGCTCCCTGCTTCAAGGACAAGAATCCACCGATTCATGATTTCAAATATACATGATGTATTGAGGTTTACAATCTCGAAATTTGCTCCTTAGATGAGCTGAAAAGATTTCTTTGATGCTCTCTAAAAATCTCCTAAAGGATGGAGTTGAATAGCTGAAGAAAACAGATTTGGGGATTCTAGGGTTTTCTCAATGGTTTGATCAATGTAGGCTTGTGAGTGAATGATTGGAGTTATTGCTTTGATCAATAATTGTTTTTCATTCATAAATGAACTCCTTTTATAGCCCTTGAAGTTTTATGGCCGTTGGTAGAACATCGAATGCGAAAATGACCGTTGAAAACTAGCCGTTGCGAAGCATTTAATGCTTGTCGCGACAAAATCAGTCGACTGATTTTGCTCTCCATGACAAATCAATCGACTGGTTTTCAACCAGTCCAAAACAGTAAGCCCACAGCAAAATCAGGTGATTGATTTTGTGACCCTACACAAATCAGTCGATTGGTTTTGACTTGATCAAAACCAGTAAATTCAGGACAAAATCAGGCGACTGAGTTTGTGACCCTGCACAAATCAGTCGGCTGATTTTTTGATTTTTCTCTGAAAATCCGTCTTAACTAACTTTGATCTTAGGAATGATTTGATAGATCATTGGGCATTACTTTAACAAGGATTTATCTAATCAAATCCATATTTTAGGTCCTTAGATTAATATCCAATTTGGTCTTAAGGCACCTATGGTCAATTTAGGCTTTTGAGCATCCAACTTTCAAACTTTGAGTCCTAAGCACTCTCAAAAGATAAAAATAAAATTTTAGAACCTTCTTAATAGACTTCTTTCTTGATCTTGGATCTTCTTTGTAGGATTCATCTTCATGATCTTCCAAGATTGTTTCTAAGTGAAATTTGGTTTTTGAACACTTTGAGACTTTGAATGTTGATCATCAATTGACTTGATTGTATATCTTCACTTTGACTTGGATGACTTGCTTTGTAGATATTGACTTTGACTTGATTGTAGCTTTTTCAAGCTTGATGTTAATTCCTTGCTTTATGACTTGAATGGTTTGCTAATGCTCTTATATATTGAAATTCATTTGAACTTAAAGGAGACATTAGTAACACAAATATCATTTATTATTTGTGTTATCATCAAAATTATTAGGAGTACACAAGGTTGTAATATTTAGGCTAACAAGTTTGTTTGAGAGACTAGAAGCCATTGTATTCTCTTTGCTTTGATTTTAGTGAAGAATGTGATCTCTCTGTGGATGGAATCCATACCGGGTGAACCACATATATCTTGTGCGTTCTTTATGTGTTGCTGTTATCTTTCAATAGGTTCCTTTCACCACACTCAATACCATATGACTCATACCCAAAAACATATCCACATAATTCTTTTGGAATTTAAATCTGGGAGTTTTAAATTGAGGGTACCCATAATATGTTCTTAAAAAAAATTTAAGCTTGAATGGAAGTCTTTTTCTATTGAACTGTTAGTTGACTTTTTGATCTTGTAGATGAAAATATTCTTAAAGACTAAAAGATGAGACTTTTCACTTGACTTTTGTGTTTTAGTAATGTTTTGATATTATAGAATTTATGAAATTTTAAGATTTGAGAAATACCTTAGCATTTGAAAGTTGAAATTTTAACCTAATCCCTAAAAGGCGTTAAAAAGCAGATTTAGTTCATGAACTGGAAAGTTGACTTTTTATTGAATTCCAATGGGGGGTATAACCTTATTTACATTAAATATCTTAACTGAATGAAAAAAATCATTCACTTAAGTGATATATTATGTAAATAAGTTGTAAATAGGATTGCTTTGTTTTATATAGCTTAAAAACCAACATTCCCTAGAATCTCGAACAACATTCCTTCCAAAATCCAAAAAAAATATTGCTCAATATTGTCGGTATTGACGATATATCACCAATATCATGTGACATGGTGTAAAATTTATATTACTCCATGTAGATGTGTCGGTGACTGTCGACATCGATATATATCGTCAACATGTCAATCCATGTAATTAGATACATGACTATGGTTTGTGTTTCCATACCTGTTACTCAGCATGTTCACCTTTTTTAGCTTTTAGAATTCTTAACTCATATGTACTGTTATAAATGTAGTTGAAGAGCTATGTTTAGTTTGTTCTTAGCTTATATTTGCATTAAAAGAAGGTTTATCCAAGGTATCCGAGTTTTTTTTTTCTATATCCAAACGTTTCTTATCTTTTCTTGTGTATCCATGCATATCAACGATATGTATCCTAAAATTGCTTGACCGATACACCATTCAATACTGATAATTTGAACCATGATTCTAACACTCTGCCTGTGCCTATGCAACTTAAGTAAGATGTTAGACCTAGGATATATTGTAAAGAAGCAAAGTTCTTTTCTTTTTTGGTGGTTTTTTACATTTATTTGTGTGTGGAGTGGTGGGGGGTATATTTGAATGAGTACTTTTTCTTGCTGGATCTAGGTTGTCCGCTGGGGTCGATCTGTATATGCAAATATTCAGAAGTATATTCAGTTTCAGTTCACCGCTAATGTTGCAGCTATTACAATTAATTTTGTAGCTGCAGTTTCCTGTGGGAACATTCCTTTAAATTCAGTGCAGGTTGGTTGTGATGCTCGATTTTCTTTTGTCGGTTGGTCAATTCCTATTTCTTTTTCTCATCACCTTTTTCTTCTTCGTACAGCTTCTTTGGGCCAACCTCATCATGGATACTCTTGGAGGGCTGGCGTTGGCTACTGAACCACCAACAGATCATCTTATGCACCGACCTCCAGTTGGTCGAAGGTTAGAAAATTATCATTGTGATATACTTTTGGACATGGAAAACAACTTTATCATGTTAAAGCATTGCTTTCTGCATGAGATGGTGGTAGTTCAGGGCAGGCTCATGTAGAGACCTACAGTTGGTCGAAAGTTAAATATTCTAGACATGGTTGACGATGTACTAATATACTTCAAACATCCCTAAATAGACATGGTTCCATGCTGTCATGAATGTGATAGACATTGTGTCCTTACTACATCCCTATCTGGGTGAGATGGTGGTAGGTTCGGGGCCTCGGGCAGCTTATTGTGCCAAATGTTGACCGATGTTGGTTGTTATTATTGTATCTATCACATGTATGATTTGAAAGGTTTTCCCACCCTCTCGAATGGGATGGATATTGTCCTTTAAAAAATCACCTTCCTATTCATGGCTTCATGGGTTGTTGCCTATTTTTGGAAATGATGAGACAAATTTCATTTATTTTCACTCTTTTGGTTTTACTGAACAATCCTGAAGTGTCTTCGTTTTTCTATTCTTTGCCTTATCTAGTTTTGTGACACTCTAGTGATTTGAATTTTCTTTTATGCAAGGTGCTATATGTATTAATTTGAAATTTCTAACTGAACTCGAGTTGAGAGTATGAATTCCTATTTTTCTTGGTAGATAATATGATGCATAGTTTTTTTTTTCCTTTTTTTGAGGTCGGTTATATGTTGCACACTAGTGATTATCTGTTTTCTCAGGGAATTTCTTATAACAAATATCATGTGGAGGAACCTAATCGTACAGGTATGTATATTTTTGTTACTTTTATCTTGCATGGAAGCTTCTCTGTTATAACTTTGGTGAAAATCTGGGCAAGTAACCTAAGAGTTACTGTCATCTTATTCTTAATGGTCATTGTTATTGGTGGTTGTGACATTGCAGGCTCTGTATCAAGTGAGTGTCCTCCTAGTCCTCAACTTCCGAGGAAGCAGTATTCCGAATTTAAAGAGCAACAGCCTTGAGCATACTAACAAACTGAAGAATACCTTGATATTCAACACATTTGTATTTTGTCAAGTAAGTCTCACAAGTCACGTCCCTATGGAGAATTGAATTTTTTTTTTTGAAAGTAGATGTCTTCAACCTGCGGAACTGTTGTTGATTAGATGGCGCAGAGCTGTGTTCTACCATATATTTGATTATGTATGTAAATTTAACCACTGGTAAACAATTAAATTGAAGTATTGTGCATTCTTGAAACCACTGATAACCCAGTTGTTCTGAATCATATTGTGCATTCTTGAAACCCATATGAATCATCTCTGTTATTTGTGGATATTTTACCTACAAATAAAGAAACAAACTAAAAGCTAAGCTTTTAAAATGCAGATATTCAATGAGTTCAATGCTCGAAAGCCAGATGAAATCAATGTCTTTAGGGGAGTCACTAGAAAGCACCTTTTTATGGGGATAGTCGGAATAACTGTTGTACTTCAGGTGAGAAGACACTGGCTTCTTTATTTTTGGTTGCTTTTGGCATCTTGCATATCTGGAATGGTAATTACAGGCTGCTCCATGCTGTTCTATAGGTCATTATCATCGAGTTTCTTGGGAAGTTTACCTCTACAGTGAGGCTCAGTTGGAAGCTATGGCTTGTTTCCATTGCTATTGGTTTTATCAGGTTGGTTCACTTGTTGACATTAGTGATATCCTTAATAGGTATAATGGACTGCCCATGTGGGAAGTCTTGGAAATCATTGTACAAACATTTCTGACATTTTATCTTGATCTTTTCTTCCTATGCTCCCTTTGAAACTGAACAGATTTATTTATTTATTTATTTATGTTTTTCTTGTCTTCCAGTTGGCCCCTCGCCATTCTTGGAAAATTCATACCAGTCCCAGAAACTCCCTTTAGTGAGTTCTTTAAGAGGCGAGACCAGCAAAGAAGGCCCCCTCAGAGTAAGAACCCTCAACTTCCATGTCCCATGTAGGGTGCAACGGACTTAAGTTCTTAACTAATTAGGTTTTACAAAAGTGTATATATGCTAACTTGCACTTGCTCATCGTTCAGGTTAAGGTGATGGAAGGAATGTGAAGGCTCAACACTTCCTTGTCCCAAAAAAGTTTTGATTAGGCACTGATGATGGTGATTCTGGCTACCCGGCCTTTCTTTTGTTCTTTTTAGGTTCCACATCGTTTATATGAATTTTGATTATACATTTCCTTGAGCACATGTGGTGAAATGTAACCGATAAAACTTTTAGCTTGTTACTCCCAAGATATTCGCTGCTGGTTATGTGAATTTTTCTCCTTTTTTTCTTTTTTGCCGAATAACAATCTTTTTGTGAGAAGTGTATTTCTGCCAGGAACTCTGTCGACAATGAGAAGACGGAACCCAGTTGAATTGCACAAGGCCAATGTTTTAGACACAATGAGCTGCTAAAATAAGCAGCAAAAATGACTTAGCCCTATTTGGTGCACCAGCGAAGATCTAGGCAATATTTGAAGTGATTAGGCAAATCAATCAGTTGGCCATTTCTTACATAAACTGTCTCTACGGTCAATGAATGATCCTGACAATCACTTGATACCCACAAACACTAGTGTTGGGGAATATGAATTTGAGTCTCAATTTCGTATTCCCCCAAACACTATTATTTGAAAAAGTGATTATTTGACAATTAATTTCTACACAATCAATTTATCACAATTGATTTTTAGCTAATAAAATCCAACCCAAACGCCCCATAATTAACAAACTTTCTCCAAAGGGCTGTCTAGGCCAAAGTTTCAAAAGGCTGAACTCCATCAAGCTGAACTCCATCAAACTCAGTTTTTGGGATCTGGCTCCTCTAATTGAATGATTGTGTTGAGATCTTGCATGGGTTTTAACCCAAGCAAGACACGTCACCTCCTAGTGATTCCAACGGCCCAATTTTTATTTCGGGAAATTAAGCCAATACACTCAAAAAATGAGCACCAAAATGCCCCTCCCGGTGATCCAATGGCCCAATGGCCCGGTTTTCGTTTGGAGGCATTAAACCAGTACACTCAAAAAATGAGGAGAAAAGTACGGAATTAGGCTTGGGCTTTTGAAATATTATGAAAACCAGCTCCCTTTTTAGGGAATTATTTTTCCCAGCCTCCATGTGTGTGTAGAGCTGAAGCGTGTGGAAGAGATTGTTAGAAAGTCGAAAATGCCCCTATTTGTAAACACTTAACCAATTTGAGTCTGTCCCTATTCCATCGAATACCTTACCCATTTCGAAGGAAGAGGAAGAAGAAGAAATTTTCGAATTTTGAAATCGTCAGATTAAGAGGTATGGATTGAAACCCTAATTGAAATAGTTTAAAATTTTGAAACCCTAATGAGAGGAATGTTTAAAATTTCCAAATCAAAATAGTGTTCATTTTTCTGCATTTCGAACTCATTATAGATTGAAACCCTAAAACCTAATGAAGATAAACCCTAAGGAATTAAAACCCTAATGAAGATAAACCCTAAACCCCTGTAGGAAAAATCCAACTTCATTTAAACAGCCTGAATTCGAGATTACAGGCTCGAATTCGAGATTACAGTCTTGAATTCGAGATGATTATCTCGAATTCGAGATTGTAATCTTGAATTCATGCTCTTTATTTTGGAATTCGAGATGGTTATCTCGAATTCGAGATTGTAATCTTGAATTCATGCTCTCTATTTTGGAATTAAGTGACAGTATGTATTACTAATATTAAGGAAGATAAACCCTAAACCCCTGTAGGAAAAATCTAACGTTCCTTTAAACAGACTGAATTCAAAATTACATTCCTGAATTCGAGATAACAATCTCGAATTCGAGATGGTTATCTTGAATTCAGGACTGTAAATCTCGAATTCAGCTTGTTTATTTTCGAATTCAGTCTTATTATATATTGCTAATCAATTTTATTAATACTTGCAGATTCAAGATGCCAAAAAACAGAGAAATAAGGGAAGGCAAAGGAAAAGAGAAATGGCAGGGGAAAGAGTTGGAAAAGGCCCAACCATATGTGAAATGTACTATGAAAGAATGGTTTGAAAAAATAAAGCCAAACTTGGAGGCCCATCCTGAGAGAAAGTCTTTGTGGATGCAGATTTGTTTTGAGCATCTTTATGATTTGCCCAAAAATCACCAATGCGGTCAGGCATTGGACCACCTACTTCAGAGGCGTAGAGATGGATTTATTTTTGCTGTAGCTAGTAGTATTATGAGGTTCAGGCTCTTAGACTTCACGTTGATAATGGGTTTAAATGCTAGTCTACGTGTCCCTCCTGCCATAGTATATGCCAATTCTCAGACCTCCTTAAGAGTTCGCAAGTTTGGTGAAGCACAACTTATAAAAAGTTTGACCTACTTAAGGTGTTCGAGGCGTGTGACAATGATATGGACACAATCAAGATTGCATTGGTCCTATATGTTGAGTTATTGATCGTTGCAAAAGAAACACACTCGAACATCGAGATTGAGTACTTGGATCTTATAGATGACATCGATGCCTTCAACAGATATCCTTGGGGCACTGTAGGGTAATCAATATTTAACAAAAGTATTGAAATGACACATATAGATACTTCACAATACAATATTAACGGATGTTATATTGCTTTTCAAGTATATTTTATCATATCATTGATGTATGTTTAATTTGTAATTACACTCCTGTTTTTATGTTCATTTCAAATTCTAATGATGACAGGTGTGGATGTTTGAGTGCATTCCAGCACTTGGAAAATTATGTTCTCGCGGATCTCCTCGTACTACTGAGATGTTCCCTCGTGTTTTACGTTGGAAAGATACCACTTATAAAATCTATAAGATATTGGAAGAAAAGATATTTAATTTAGAAGAGGTACGAAAGTTAGTACAAAGTTATATATTTTTTTTGCTTAGCTCTAACTTAATTTTATGTTCACAGCTTGAGGTTCTTAAGTTGAATGTCATTAATCGTGAGAAGGAGCGAGAAGTAGTTAGGGGTGTCCTTGCACGATGGGATCTGAGGATGATGAAGAGGATGGTGATGAGGAGGATGATGAGAAGGAGGATAGTCTGGAGGAGGATGGTGATGAGCAGGATGAGGTGGAGGGAGGGAATGATGATGGTGATGATGATGAGGAGGAGGATAGTCCCCCCCCGGGCCATGAGCAAAGGTTAAAAAGTGTAAGTAACATGCACCCATTTTTTTGAAATCGAATTATTTTTGTTTATGTCGAACTCATTATAGAACCTTAAAATTAACAAAATTGAAACCCTAAAAATAGTCGAAAAAATCCAAACTTTCTTTAAACAGCCCCAAATTCGACATTTTTAGTCTGAATTCGAGATAATAGTCTCGAATTCGAGATAACCATCTCGAATTCGAGACTGTTAACTCGAATTCGAGACTGTAATCTCGAATTCAGACCCATTTATTCTATTTATTTACATTTTATAGCATCCAATGTCTTACCATTTTTTCAGGTACCAGCGCACGATGTACTAATGAAATCACACTCATCTTTGTACAAGCGTCTGAAACGTTATTTTCACTGATGGTTTGATGCCTTAGCCATGAAAATGAATTCCTTGGCTGAGAGATTTGATAATTATGCATTAGAAATGAGGGCTATGAGAAAAAGGGAAAGAAAGAGAGAGAAAAAGAGAAAAAAAAGAAGAAAAAAAGATAGAGAAAGAGAAAGAGAACACATAAAGTATGTGAACCCTAGTGATGAAGAAAGAACAACCTTTTCAGGGGGCACCCACAGGTGGGTGATGAAGAAAGAATGGCCTTTTTCAGGGGGGGCAGGTGGGTGATGAAGTTCGAACAGCCTTTTCAGAGGGGAAGGTGGGTAATGCTAAAATAACGGTTTTTCAAGGTGATGATAACGAAACCCTTACAAGAGTTGAGGGAAGGCCACAAAGACTTAAATCATTTCAAAGCATCTCCGCTCCCCTTACTTGAATACTAGAGTGAAGAAAAAAATGACCGGGAGCATGATCGCTAAAGATTCAATGAGGGCAGCTACGACAGCTGAAACAAAGGCCCTACGACGTTTTTTGAATACGGAGGCAGATCTGAATAATATTAGGTAATTTTTTCTAATTGTGAATTCAAAAGTACATGCATAAATGATCACATTTCCCTACTTTAATTATTTTAATTGTGAAGGATGATATATAACGTTCGAATCACTCCGGAGATGCTCGCTAGTGTGTCAACTAGCCAAAGCTTAATCGATTCCACAGTAACAGACTATTCCCGTCTTCAATTTAATGTTGTCCATCTAAATTGTAGTTCTAATAATCTAACACTAATCCTACTTGGTTCGTGGTAAGGCCTCTTCTTATTAGTTCATTACCGGTAACTCAATCTTGAAGGTATTCTAATCATTTAGTGTCTTCACAAGAATTCCTACTTCGAGAAGCAGACATATTAAGATCATATCTAAATGCAAACGACTTTGCAATGCGTGACTCATTAAGGGATTAATTAAACCCTAACCTTAACCCCATTGTTGAGGGGTCGAATGGGCGACCAGCCATGTGGTCGGTTGAGAGGGTGTACCTCCCATTTCTCCATGGCCATCACTGGGTGTTGGCAGTATTGGAACCCCCGATAAACCAAGTCCTAATTCTGGACTCATACTTCACCAATGTCACAGAAATGTATGCATTAGAACTATGTACCATCAAACATTAGAACTATGTACCATCAAAGAGTGCACATCCCCGCCCTCTTCCATATGTTTGGCAACGTGGAGGCTCTAGGCAATGACTGGGTGGTGCGGGAGGTCACCGACTTACCAAAATAGAAAAATACGTAAGTCTATATGAAAATAAGCAATTTATTTATAATTTACCTCCCTTTTTTTACCAATAAAATACTGATGAAATGTGTTGTTTATGTGTATCAGGCACGATTGTGGAATATTCCTGATGAAATATGTTGATTTCTTATGTGCTGATTTGCAGATTCATTTTGAGCATGTATTAAACCTTATTTTCCTCTGACTCACTATTTATGCTCACGATATTTTTAATTTATCTGACTCACTATTTATGCTCATCATATTTTTAATTTGTAGACTGATGTTAAGAAGTTCCGGAAGCGGATAGCCTGGGAGATGATGGATGGGATTGCCAATCCTTATTGATGGTTATCAAGGGGTGGGACTGTCTTCAGAGTGGGATGTCAAGAGGGGTGTCTTTTGGATGTACTAATTTTTTTATGGATGTATGTTTAAACTTTCGAACCCGACACTGGATGTATTTACTGGATTTGTAATGGATTTATTATGGATGTAAATGTTTGGATCAATACAGCTTATTTACAGTTCATTTACAGTTCCTGTCTCGAATTCAGGCCTAATATTTTCGAATTCAGGCTAACAAAATCTCGAATTCGAGATGGTTATTTCAAATTCAGGCTACAGAATCTCGAATTCAGGCTACAAAATCTCGAATTCAGGCTAACCAATCTCGAATTCGAGATTGTTATCTCGAATTCAGGCTATTGTTGCTTGCATTATTTTCTCAAGTTCCAGATAACAGGTCCTGAACTGAATTCGAGATTGTTATCTCAAAATCATCCTAACCAATCTCGAATTTAGGGTACAAAATCTCGAATTCAGGCTAACTAATCTTGAATTCGAGATGGTTATCTTAAAATCGAGATTGTTGTTGGCATTCAAATCTGAAGTTCTAAATTATAGGTTCTGTCTTGAGACTTTGTTCCCATTTGTCCCCCTTTATATACAACTCAAGTACATGGATGGCTGAATTTTAACATGCTAATTTAAGTAGTCATATGAAATTTTATAATTTGTAGACTAAAAGTGAACCACTGACCCACCGAAGAGGAGAATCATGCATTGATTTGTAATATAATATTTGAATATACAAAATCCAGAATTCGATACAAAAACTCTTTGAATTTTCATTATGAAATGATCATACTTGTGGGATTACATTAGTACATGTTTGTCTATTATGACCACTTTGTTTGCATCTATCACATCTTACGGTAGACCTTTCTTCACCTTGTGAAAGAATTCTGTTCTTCTTTGGTCTTCCCATGCTTCTTTTTTGTACAGGGGGTTTCATCCGCTTGGTCTCGACTATTACTTCATCTGGGAGAACCCAATGTTTTTTGTCATGTATCGGATATATTAACTCTTCATAGGTGACTCGATACATATCAGATGTATAGTAGCAAGAAAAGTACGCATACGGATCATGTCGATACTTATTACAGGCAGCCAAAATATGTACACAAGGCAACCCCTGAACATCAAATTTCCTACAGGTGTAGGTATGTTCAAGAAGCTTCACTATAGCATTAAATTCTCCCTTTATATAATACTCATACCGAATGATTCCGTCACATTCCAGATAACCTGCTTTAGCAAGTCTCCTCTGTAATTTACCCTTAGCCCATGTTGTTAGACTTCCATTCATTTCCATCGCTTAGTTTCATCGGTTAAAGAACATTCGTTGGATCTTAAGATGCACATCCTCTAAAAGCATTGTGACTGGATATTCTCTCGCTTCCTTAAGCAAACTGTTGATCGATTCAACTATATTAGTAGTTATAATGTTATACCTCAGCCCAGGAAAGTATGCATCATGCCCATTTTTCTTTTGGAATTGCAGCTAACCATTCATGTGTCTCGGGGTTTGCATTTACGAGATGTGACATAAACTTTTGGAACTTGCTGAACATGCATGTCTTTACGGCCAACCAAAATAACGGTTTCAGTCTCTCGTCCTTGAATGCTGTATGCATATTCTGGCTAATGTGATATGAATAATAACTATGAACTGCATGTGGGAATGCAATGGGGACTTGGCTTATCAAACTAGTATGTCGATAAGTTATAATGACTAACCATTCCCTGTACCCAAGTGAGTCAGCTAATTGTTTGAAAAACCACTTGTAACTGTCATTATTCTCTGATTCAGCTATTTCATAAGCAACTGGACATATGTGGTTGTCACCATCAAGTGATGTTGCTATGATTAAGATCCCCTTGTACTTACCCTTTCGATGTGTCCCGTCAATGGCTAATACTCTTCGTAAACTGAGCTGAAAATTTCTGATACAAGGTCCAAGAGCCACAAAACACCTTTCAAATGCACCAGTATCTGTGTCACTCAATACTACAGTTGCTGTTCCCAGGTTGGTCCTGCGTAGCTCATACAAATAAGCAGGGAGGTCAGCGTATGACTGGTCGTATGATCTTCTAACATTTTCTATTGCAATCTCTCTAGATCTCCACACTTTCGGATAGCTCATTTGCACTCCATATTGTTTCCAAACATCATGGATAATCTCTTTGGGCCTAGATGTCACGCGACCCTCGATTCGTCCTACAACCATGTCACTAACAACCAAACTAGATGCTTGCCGATGATCGGGTCCAGTTAAGGGAAACTCACATGAGTGATGTGAATTATATGTCTTTATCTTGAAGACACCCGATTCATTCACCCTTGATGCACGCAGCCTCCAAGTACAATTACCCCCAAGGCTCTTAACTACAAACTTTAATTTATTTGAATCCACAACCCTGTATTAGAAGTTTTTTGTCATTACATACTTTGCCAACACATTCTGTAGGCACCTCTTATCCTTAAACAATTGCCCAAGTGAAATATCATCCGTATTCTCGAGTGCAGCTGCAAAGCCTGAAGGATCGAAATTCACATAGTCATCATTCACAATCACATTTAATAAAGGGCCTTGACTGACTTGTCGAAAAGCAGACCTAGAGGAGCTAAAGATATCAACCGTTGGGATATTTGAGCAGATAGGACCCTCATCAACACCGTCTCTGGCAACATCTTCATCTACCTCCACTGAATAATCATCATCATCACCATCATCATCGTTTTCAGCACATTCATTATCTTGAACACCACAATCTTCATTATGGTAGTTGTCGCCCCTACTGGTATCACCATAATCTGCATATGTGTTAGGTACAAAAGAAGTATATTGACTTGGTCCTGTTGTCAAGTCTTCAAAGGGCCAAGGCATGGTTGAGAGGACAGGATCGGGAACATAGACCGTCGAAGGCTGAAGGACAGGACAAGTATCAGCCTCGTTCACATGGGGAACGTCAGTCTCGTGATCAGGAAAAAATTTGTAACTCAAAGAGGGTGGACCACCTTGTTGTACTCCCTTTGAAACTTTTGTTACATATATTGGCAAAAGTACATTATGTGTTCGTGTTCGTTCACATTCTGAAATAAATACCAACAAGTCTTCATCATCTTCAATATCAGTAGGAGGAATTGTCGGGTGTGTAGGGAACATAGACCTCACTCTAATCTTAGTTTCTTCCCACTGGGATTTAGTCAATCGATAAACTTTGCTCAAAAGTTGCTCATGTGTCATTCCACTAAACAACTGTATCAATTTTGATTTCCCACCCTCATATACGTGGGACCTGTCAGGGAGAATCTTCCATTCTCCGTCATAACAACAAATCACTGATACATCCATTATCTGCAACATCCAGAAAAAACAACGCAAAAAATCAATAGTGTTAATGCTTTACAATAAAGACTTACAATATTAAAAATAGTTTGAATATTGGATAAAATGTGTATCGATTTCACTAAATGTGTTATGCAATATCGAAAAACAGTGTCAATATCGTATAAAATGTTATGCAATATTGATTATAGGCTTGAATTCGAAATAAAGAGCCTGAATTCGAGATTACAGTCTCGAATTCGAGATGGTTATCTCGAATTCGAGATTGTAATCTCGAATTCAGGTTGTTTAAATGAAGTTGGATTTTTCCTATAGGGGTTTAGGGTTTATCTTCGTTAGGGTTTTAGTTCCTTAGGGTTTATCTTCCTTAGGTTTTAGGGTTTTAATCCATAATGAGTTCAAAATGCAGAAAAATGAACACTATTTCGATTTGGAAATTTTAAACATTCCTCTCATTAGGGTTTCAAAATTTTAAACTGTTTCGATTAGGCTTTCAATCCATACCTCTTAATCTGACGATTTCGAAATTCCTTCTTCTTCCTTCGAAATGGGTAAGGTATTCGATGGAATGGGGACAAACTCAAATTGGTTAAGTATTTACAAACAAGGGCATTTTCGACTTTCTAACAATCTCTTCTGCACGCTTTAGTTCTTCACACGCATGGAGGTCGGGAAAAATAACTCCCTAAAAAGGGAGCTGGTTTCCGTAATATTTCAAAAACCCAAGCCTAATTCTGTACTTTTCCCAAAAATGACCGCCAAAATACCCCGATTCTCTCTCTCTTTTCCATCTCTTTCAAATCTCAAGCCCCGGAACCAGAGGGAAAAAACCCTCCAAGCCAGACACCATTCCGGCGACCCCGATTCCAACAAAGCACCACACTCCCTGTCAAAAAGCCCCAACACTCTCTTCTCCCTCTCTTTCGAATTAGTAAGGAAGAATGGGAGGGAAAATCGCAAATTCTCCCTCTTCTTCCCCTCTTTCGAATTACAAGGGACCAAAGCTAACGAAGAAGGAAAAAAAACTCGAATCCAGGAAGGGGTTCCGGCGAACTCCCACAAGAGGTATTTTTCATTTCTTCTCCTGATTTTTCTCAAAGCTTTCTTACTTGCTTTTTAATCTCTTGGATCAAAGCAGTTTTTGATCGAGTTTCAAAGTCTAAATAACGATACCCATCTCTGGTTTTGAGTAGAAAGAGGTGATTTTTGGCTCTTGCTTGAGCTCCAGAGGTTGTTTCTGGGATTCTATAAATTGAACAATTTGTGCTTTTAATTTTGGGGGTTTGCTTCTGAAAAAGATGGGTGATTGTAGAAGCTATCAAGGTGATGTTCCAAGGGTGTCGAGAACATCCCAAAACAGAAACCCTCTTCATGGTATGTGTAGTTTCTGTAGAAACCCATGGTATGTTTAGTTTCTGTTTCAGGTTACTTTCAAATCTCTTAGATCAATATCTTCTTCATAAAATATTTTACAGATTCATCCCTGTTGATGGGTTTTTGATAGAAACAACTGGGTTTCTCTCTGATTCAGAGATTGTTTTTTTTGGGGGGGTATTGAGGAAGTGAGGTTGCATAATCCATGTAACTTTAAGCATTTTTAGGTTTTGAATGGGAAGAAAGCAAAAAATAAACCGCATTCTTTTTATCATGCAATTTAGGAGATCTCATGAATCAATGAAATTTTAGGGGTTTTGAATGATAAAAACAGTGAAAGTGATAGTTTTTTAAGAGATCTGCTACTGTTACAGGAATAAAATCAATAGTTTGTTTGAGTTTTAGGGTTTATCGTATCTAGTAGCCAACAGCTCCAGTACTGTTCTACAGTTGTTCTTAGATTTGGAGTTTATAGGATTTTAGTGATCTTAAAGAAGTGAGCTTCTTTAGGTTTCTTTGCAATATTCTCTATTGGGCAGAAATCCAACACTTGGAAGAGCTTAGGTTTGTGTTCACATTCATGAAAGCAATTACTCTCGTGCGCCCATTGCTTCAGCAAGACAAAGAAGCTGCACCTAAGTGGTCCAGGTTGATGGTGTTTGAACCGTTCATTGAGACAGTTGATGTGCAGTGGCCTCCAGAAATGGCCAAGGGTTGGGACCTTATTGCAGTTACAGTCTCTCACCCTCACCCAGTCAAGCGTATGAGGAAAAGGCCAGCTCCGCTGCTAGCTCAACCCTCATCAAATATGCAGAACCGCCAAAGGAGGAAGTATTTGTTGATGTGAAGGTGAAGTCGGCTGTTGGGTTGATGCACTGCTCAATGTGCGAGTAGGAAGTTCATGGAGAACATTCTATCTGCTGCGCTCGGTGTCGTGTGGTGATTTACTGTTGCCCTATCTGCCAGAAGCAGCATTGGAACGAAACCCACAATAGCATGTGTGGTATTTACAAGGCCATGATGGAAAGAGAAGAAGAGCTAGCAATGAATATCTTCATGTTTCCCTGTTATGTTGAACAGTCATGTAAAGGCTTGAATCTGTGGTCCATCGGAAGGGCATGTGGAGGAGAAAGTGTAATTGTATTTTATTTCCCCACTGGATTATGAGTGCAATTTGTGCGTGGTGAAACTTATTTTGTTTCCAACCATCCCAAAAAATAATAAAAAATATAGGTCTTATGATTGTATGTTATCTTTATCATATAGTGAGTATATTGATTTGTAGGCATGCAGGCCATGGCCTCCATTCCCTCACCAAAACATATTCCTAAACACCTTATCGAGTCTACTAACCTTAGGCTTTTCGGTCAAGGCTAAGGTTTTATTTGGTTAAACTTATCTCAAAAGTGACTTTTTAACTCAATTCTTTGCAAAATGTGAGTCAATGAGAGTGTGTGGTGACTTTCCTCAAAAGTTGAAACATTTCCTTTAAGTGGGAAGTTAGTGGAATTCACCCTTGTCAGCTTTTCTTAAAAATAAAAATTTAGACTTCTATGCACTAAATGAACAACAAACTCAATGTAATTTTTTTCAACTTTTAATTTTCATAAAGAAAGAAGTGAAGTCAGTCCAGAAATTTATCCAAACATAACGTAAAACTAGTTGCATTGAAAAATGTATTCCCCTGTTTGCAGTATTCATATGGGTTATTCTCGCATACCACAAGCTTTCAGTTTTAGACAACATTTTGATTATAGAACAGCAACTAAAATGAGAAAAAGGGTGATTCTCAGAGAAAAATTTATTTATTCTCAGAATTCCTTAATCTTTGGCAACCCCATTTTACTATTCATACATTTATTCCGTAATACTCTGAGATCAACTGAGAGGTTGGGGGTTCAGCCAGGGCCGCAGAACAGAGCATGTCCATGATCACAGGAAAAACAAGGTTCCTAAAACACCAGCAGCAGCAGAGATGGTTGGGTTTTGGACCAGATTTTCAAGGTGCTTCCAGCTCTAGAATTAAGATCTGGGTATTAGTTCGTTGTGATAATTGAATACCACGAGGAAGTCCTGAAAAAAATACATTGATTATCCAAGGCTCAGGAATTCTTATAAAGCTAGCACTTCAAACTGAAATTCACTTGGGTTTGTCTCAGCTTGGAGTTTTACAATGTACAAAGCTGTATGTAAGAATTTCGTCCCTGCAACTGTAAGCTAAAATCTGAAATGGTGATCATGTATGGGGGCTAAAAAAACAAGAACCTCACTTCCTCAAAAAAAAATTAACCACATGATCCTATTTGTTCTATCTGTAACTCTTTACGTACTCAAAGCAATATAAAATGTATACAAAACTATTTGTGAAGAATTAAGACAATGAATTATGGTTAGTTTTTGGCCTAAATTAGGGCTCCCAATATCCCTAACGAGCGAAAAGGCAGCAGATGCCTTCTTCAAGCAACTCCCATTTTGTGTTCTCCAATCTCTAACCATTCTTTTAACTTCCCAGCTCTCTGACTTGTTAATATCATCCTTGCAACCTCCCCATGCTTTGCCCTCCACAACTACATTACCCTTATTATTGTCATTACAACAAGAAAACTAAAAATCTTTAAACACCTGCAGCACTAAAACTTATCAACTATGGATGTTTATAATGAACTTATAGAGCACCTGCAGCGCACACATCCCGTGAGCTGGAACAACAATGAGAAGGAAAATTCTGGTTTTCTGAGACCTCCAACACCTGCAGCTAGCACAAAAAGACTTCTCTGCAGAAGATGAGAAGTCCAAGCATGCATTAAATCCCTTTTTAGTGTTCTCTCAGGGATTCAACTGTGCTAAAATTTTTTGGGTCTCGCTCGAGCGGGCTGCTCTCTAGGACTCAACTGTGCTGAAATTTGTCAAGTTCGCTCGAGCGGATTCGAATCTCGCTCGAGCGGGTTTTTCTACAAAACCTTGCTTCGATGTTTCAACCATAACTTTTGACTCGTTTATCAGATTTAGATGATTCAACTTGCATTGGACTCAAAATTCAAAGACGGATAATTTTGTCTCTATTGTGAAAATCTTAATTTTGATTTAGTAATGGTCAAAAGTTGCCTTAAAGTGGAGGGACTATTAAGACATCCCTCTTCTTTTCTTGATCATACTTTGATCATACAAGAGGGTCTTTAGGACCCTAAACATACACCCTTAAGACATTAACACATGCCATAACATATTTAAAATTTAAATTGTAACCCAAAATCCTCTTGATCATTTAGAACCATTCATGACCATACAAAAGGCTTTTAGGCATTTAAAAAAAAACTATTTACAAACATTGTAGAGCCCAGGAATTTGGGTTCACTCTTCAGGTGAAGAGGGCAATGAATACTGCACTTGCATAGTGTATGTAAAAGCCTAAAGCCTTCAATGGGTCTTTGGTTTGAGGAAAGTGAAGTGAGGGATTACGCGTGTAAACAAGAGTATAAGAATACTCTGAGTACCTAAAAGCATAAGGTATAGAATAACTTAAGTGTGTTTAGAACCCCGGAACTCAAGTTCATAATTGGTGAATAGTGTAAGTGAATAGTGATTTTAGGATAAAAGGGCCTTCAATATATTTTGGTGTGGGATGGTTGAATGCAAGAGTGACAACCAAAGTACATGTGTTGTCTGGGTTTTAAAGCCAAGGTAAAAGAGTGGAAGCACTCTAGGTGAGTTAAGGGAAGAGTAGAAACGCTCTAAGTGTGAAAAATGGGAAAAACAAAGGAAAATGGCCAAATCTACAAGTGGTTGGTTGACCACCTCTCATGGCCGGTCGACCGCCTGTTTCTGGTTGACCGCCCATCCCATCCGGTCAATCGACTGTCCCCAAAAATGGCCAAAATGGGGAAATAGTAGGGTTTTTTGCCAGGACTGTTCCTAGCATGCGACTGGGCTCCCGAAATTTTTCCCAGTTGGGCCTTTTACAATATTTCATTAAGGGTGGGTTGGTCTTTTGACCACCCTCTTTGTCCCCTAAATTCGTGGGGTAGGGTTTAAAAAACCCTCAAGGCTTGATTTTGAGAGAAATTGAGAGAGTTAGAGAGGAAGGAAAGGGAGAAAAGGCTAGGGTTTTTGGAGAGGAGTTTTCTCAAGATCAAGGGTGAAACCCCAATCTTCTCAAGATGAAAAAGGGGAGCAAGGATCTTGCAAGCCAAGGTGTTCCTCACGCATAAAGCCACGAGGATTCAATCTCAAGCAAGGTAGTACATTCTACTAGCTTTTCATGTTGCGAATCATTCAAGATTTCTAGGTTGTTAACCCTATGTTTTGATGAAAATAAACGGATAGTTGCCCCAACTAGTTTTACTGAAATTCATTGAGGAAAGTGAGATGAACAAGCAAGATAAATTTATGAAAATGAAGTAGATACACCCTACTAGTTGGCTATGTGATGATTAAATTCTAGATATGAGGATTGATAAATGGTTTTGGTAAATCCAATGGCCTATGGCCTTACTTTTGTAAAGTACGATATGGATGTTTATTTGATTCCCTCGCTTTCCCTAATTGTACACAAATGATATGCATGATCACTCACGCTTATATGATCAGATTTTCATTGAATATAAGTGTTGAAGAAAAGAGTTCTGTTTTAAAGGATGATTTCCGTTCAAATTGTGATTTCGTTTAAAGCATGGTTTCCATTTAAATTATGATTTACGTTTAAGTATGATTCTGCTCAAAGTATGGCATGTGTTCAAAGAGGGGTTTTCAAAGCATGTGTTCAAAGAGGGGTTTTCAATGCATGTGTTCAAGGATGGTTTTTTTCAAAAAGTATGGTTTTGCTAAAAAGGAGATTTGGTTTAAAGTACGAGCAAGTGTGATGTTTTATGTGTAGCAAGGCTAGTATGTGCCATTCAATCATAGTTCAGGCACTAGTTAAGTATATGAAATGAAATAGCTAGTGTGTTCCGTTCCATCATAGTTCGGGCACTAGTCAAGTCAAGATAAGGATGCTAATATGTTCCATTCCATCATAGTCTGGGCATTAAAGCAAGAATGATAGCTAATGTGTTCCATTCCATTATAGTTCGGGCATTAGTTAAGCAAGAATAAGATCCTAATGTGTTCCATTCCATCATAGTCCGGGCATTAGTAAACAAATGAAATAGCTAGTGTGTTCCGTTCCATCACAGTCCAGGCATTAGTGAAGCAAGTTAAATTGCTAGTGTGTTCCGTTCCACTATAGTCCGGGCACTAGTCAAGCAAGTGAAATAGCTAGTGTGTTCGGTTCCACTATAGTCCAGGCACTAGTCAAGCAAGTGAAATACACTAGTGTGTTCCGTTCCACCATAGTCTGGGCACTAGTCAAGTAAGGAAAAGAAGCTAGTGTGTTCCATTCCATCGTAGTTCGGGCACTAGTTAAGGCTCACAAGTAAAGACGTTAGTGTTGAAAGTACATCTCTTTTTAATTTTAGAAAAACAGTTCTTGGGGGGCATACATCGAATCCCAAGATCTGACTAAGATTCTAATTAATTTTATTCAATAAGAGTAAAAATCACAATACCTTTGCGACTTTGAAATTGTTAAGTCAAATCCACGATAAAAGCAATACCGGCAAAACTTCACAAGTGCCAAGTCTCCTTCGCAATCCACACGGACCTTCTTTTTCTTTAAAGCTTTCTCTAATGGAAGCTAATGGCCCTTCCAAATATCCAGCTCTAGGATCTTGAATAAAAGATCCAATCTTTTATTATAAAGAACATTTCTTAATCCTCTTCTTGATCTTCAAAAACTAAGAACACAAGAGAAGAAGAAAAGGGGGCAATGGGGCTAGACTGTACACCACAAGGATAGGGAGAGAGGGGCGTGAGATTGAGGAGAGGAGAGGGATTTCCAAATCTGAAAATTTCTGGAAAAATAATAATGTCCCAAAGCCTTGAACGTCCGCTCTTTAAATAGGCTACCTTGGGTTGGTTGCAACCCAAGTTTCCACTTTCTAATCCAATTAGAATTCCTCAAATTAGTTTCATATTTGGTTTCTCCATAATTAATTAGGAATAATAAAAAATAGAAACTAATCTTATCTTTTAGTAACTAACTAATCATATTTTTATCCTAATCCAATTAGGATTCCTTGATTAGCAAGAAACTAGAAGAATCCTTGTCCAACAAGGAATCTTTAATTAGTAACTAACTAACTAACTAACAAACCTTATCTTATAAGGTGTTTAATTAATTAGAAACTAATTAATGATTAACAATAAAGTAATCTCCATGGAGTGCCCACCCTAGGTGGGTCCTACCCCAACACGCCACATCATGGGTTCTTAACCCTTTGGTCACTTTTGATATTCTTTTAAAATATTCCCCAATGGGTCCTACCCATTTGGTTTTTCACATCTAATGTGATTCCACCTTTTAGAACTTCACTATACCATATAGTGATTTCTTAGAGAAATAAATTAATTTAATAAATCATTAAATTAAATACTTTAAGAAAGTCCTTGTGTGTGGGATCTAAAGGGATCTCCTATTTCCGGTTGTGTGACCAAGTACTCAACCTTTTGGTTAAAGCATTGTTACTAGGAAACACCTTTCCTACACTCTATTAGGATAATAGAATGTTATCTATATCCCTGGACTTCCACCAATCACATTTGATATCCATTAACACAATGTGATTAATCCCCAGAAAATAGAGAATTACTTGCAGGTATTTCTATCTCAAGATTTGTTTACAGATCAGTCCCTCCACTTCCAATATTGTTATAAGCTTACGGGACAATATCTAATACTGTCTTTAATCCCTGGCTTATATTGAGAACCCATTCTCTTTGATACTTTTAGTCAAACTTGGACTTGCAAAACATTTTAAAAATTCTTTAAAAGAAATAATAATAATAATTACATTTCTTTTATACAGAAAATAAATTCCTCGATAAAACCATTTCATCGATAAATACCAGCACTGGGTTTTTCAAGTCCGATTTCGACAAGTATCAACTCAATATTATTTACTCTATAAGAGTAGTGGAATCCTTATTGAGCGTACACACACTTCTTCTAGTACAGCGTACATAACCCAACGAGCCCGTATTTAGTCCGGTGTATTGGACATTGACGATTGGCTACATCAAAGCTACATAGGCAAATACTAGAGAAGATGTCGACCTCTCAGGTTAAGGACAATCTGTCAAATGGACTACCCTAAATATAAAGACAGTATATTTCTAAGGGTATCCACTGAGTGATCCAGTTGCAATATAAGTACTTCTTACTTATATCCACATCTTAGTCAAGAGACCCTTCTCTCAGTGATTGAGATTCATCACTCTATCATATGGAACTAACAATGTGTAAGTTATTAGGAATACATTGTCCAGATGCATCCTGATTAACTTAGAACAATTTTAGGTCTACAAGGAACCGGAAAAAACCATATCTCCTTAGCAATCAGTTATGAACTAATTGGATGGTTTTCCTACAATGTTACCTAAGGGACAAAGTAGTCTCATCCAATGAGATACTTTCGATATATTACCCAATGTAGAAGACAATGTGTGAATGTAAAGTATGCATTTATTGGTTTAAAAATAGATAAATACAATTCCGGGATGGCTTTGTGGGCGTACATGTCTAACAAGTGTTCCGTTCCATCATAGTTCGGGCACTAGTTAAATGAAATGAAAGGGATGAAAAGAAGTTTTGAAAAGTATGTGCATGTGTATGTGTAAAGGATACTAGTATGTGCCGTTCAATCATAGTTCGGGTACTAGTAATGCATGTGTTGAATGTGCATGGGTAAAGAGAATTGCATGTGTTGAACGTGGTAATCATAAAACGATATGCATGTTTGTTGAATGTAGAAAAGAATAAAGAGATGCATGTGATAAAATATGATATTGTAAAGAGTAATGCATGAGAAGTATAACACTTGTAAGGATATAATGTATGCATGAAATATGTGATTGGGAAAGTAAAGGGCATGATGAAAATGACAAAAATATAGTTTTTAAGGAAAAAGTTCGAAAGCATGCGATGTTAAAAGTATATATTCATGATCTTGAAATAAAAAGTATGAATGTAAGTATGATTTCAAAAGTAGGCACATGATAGGTTTTGAAAAGAATTGTAGCTTCCGCACTTTTATTTCAGGATTGTTCATGTTTTGAAATGCCTCATTCTATGTATTTGCAAGCATGCTAATATGATATTCATGACATGGTTAGTTAGTACTTTGTATATGATGGGTATTCTATGCTCAGCCAAACTGTTACTTCGGCAAGTACACAGGTAGACACAAGTGCTCCAGAATCATGGTTCAAGGAGGTGTATATACTAGGGCCTTGACAGGTGTCCCTATTGATGAGTGGATGAGAGGGAGAGAGATGTATTTGGGGTTTTCATTTCTGGGATTTTTGTATCGGTTTGAGTTGGTAACTCAAGCTAGGGATCTTATGTAGATGTCTTATGTTATATTTCAGTTATTGTAAATGTTTGTACTTGGAATACAGTATATAGAAGAAAGAAATATTTTTTGGTTCACTATGTCATGGCTTGTATATGCTTTGTAGTATGGTTTGAAGTATAAGTCACGTTGCCAAAGTATCAAAACTCCTAGGTGGTATTTTGGGGCATGACAGAAGTGGTATCAGAGCCTAGGCGTTAGGTTCTCTAGGGTCACTTAGATTCTGATACCATGATTGAGTCAAGGCATTAGGTCTAAGAAGAGAGTCGTATTCCAAGTATGGACTAATCATTTAGTCTTAGTCAAAAACCGGTTAGAGTCTTAAGTCTTACGCTAGGAAACATTAATTGTATACTTACACTATTGTATTGTATGCCTTGATGTATTATTATGTACATTATAAACATTAGGTGATTGTTGAAATCAGGGTTGAAATAAAGTTGATTTCCAAGTTAGACTCATGCTTTGCTATTGTTCTCAGGATTCAATCATGAGACGTGAAAATCGGGGTCGCGGTTACCATACTAGAGGAAATGGAGGTGATGCTCCAGTAGGGGACGAGCAACCTGATCTCACACAAGTCTTGGGATTAATAGTTGAGACCTTGGCAATGCTTGTAGCCAGGCAGCCTGCTACTCCTCCTCCTGCTGTAGCACTCGTACCTGCTCCGCCACACCGAGCATAGGTAGGAATAGAAGCATTTCGAAGGATGAGGCTGTAAAGTCCATGTTTTTTGTGTTGGATTATTCCGGTGTCAAAACAAGTGAGTCTAGGTGTCTAGGTGTGTATCTTGTGTCATTGCCATTAAGCATCTGCAAACAAGTGAAGTTGAAGACAGTTGAAGACTCGGTTGATCATTTCCTTCATAGAATGGTAAGTGACCTAGATACCATGTGACCATAAGTGGGAATCAACTTAGAATAATCCTAACATGATGCCTTAGGTGGTAAGTATCCTAGACTAACCAAACGGACCCTAAGTGATGAGACAACCAATGCGAAACGAACTCAAAATGCTGAAATTTTTCAAAAAACCAAGGTTGTTTGTAGGTGGTATATCTCCCAATCCGTAGCTTAGATTTTGCTCCATAATATATCAAATCGACCGCATCGAAAAGAGATTCAATTTTTTTGAAGGGAACAAGGGATAAAAACGAATTTTTAAAATCGGTTTTGACCTCAAGGTCGACCCTGACCACTTAGGGTCGACCCTGAGTATGAAAAATTTTGAATGGGAAAAATTTCCAGCAAGTGTGAAAAAGTTGGGTCGACCCAAACATCCTCCAGGGTCGACCCTGATATGGATAAACTCATAAAACCATTTTTTAGCACCTTAGGGTCGACTCAACTGACTCCCAGGTTCGACCCTGATATGGGAAAAGTTTCTAATATGATTTTTAGCAACTTCTAACTCTTGGGGGTTGTTCCTCTATTTAATGCAACCCTTCTAACTAGTGGAGAGCAACTTTGGGGGAGTATAGAGATGGTTTTGAACTCCTTTTAGAGTCCATAAAAACTCTGGAATCTTATTGTTCTCCTCCCCTTTGATTGTTGCATTCAACCTAGAGTTTGCAAGCCAAAAGTTCCAATTTTGCTTGTTTGGACTTGTCCTTTGAAGGAGTCCATCTAGGTGTTGATATTTATAAAACCATCAACCCATTCTAGATAGAACACCTTGGCCAGAGTGTTTCAGAGCCTTTATGAAGGAGATCGATCTGAGATGGATCGTGGTAGTGTGATTTGGTCGGTGGAATCCGAAGCCATCATTACGGAGATCGATCAGAAGATCATGGACTATTTTCGAGACACAAAGAGAAGTTTGAGCAGCTGCGGTTGATCACGGGACTTGTGAGTACGTGATGACTTTTCAAGGCATGGAGGACTAAGAACTGAAGGATCGTAGTGTCGAGTCCGAAGGAGTCAAGTTCAAGTCTTGTTTACTTTGTCTTAGGATTCTCATGGCTGGACTAGGTCCCGTGGTTTTTCCCGGAAGAGTTTTCACGTAAAATCCTTGTGTTGTGGTTTGCTTGGTTTTTCGTATTCTGCACTTAAATTTTATCATCCCTTAAGTTAATAACTTAATTGTTAAAATCATCAAAAGGGTAGATCGACTTTTAGGGAAATCTAACCATCCCCTTGAACTTGTGAGATTCTCAACTCAAACATCGGATTTGAGGTTCACCGAATTTTTTTCAGAGGCCTCCGGTATTTTGTGAGAGTATTGACCCGTTGGGTGCTGAAGTATGGATCAGGCAACTGGAAAAGATCTTTTCAGTATTGTTGCCTACTGAGATAGAGAGAGTCACTTGGGCTGCCTTTATGATGGAAGGTAAGGCAGATCACCGGTGGAGATTCGCCGTTAGAATGATGGATTTGATTTGACAGGGTCAAGAATGGTCTTCAGGGGAGTCTTGGATGTGTTTTTGATGCAGCCTAAACATGTGGTCGCCCTATGCTTCTCGTCAGCTGAAGGAGCATGAGCAAAACTACCCCACCACATGACTTAGAGCTCGCTGCAGTCATCTTTGCACTGAACTTTGGCGTCACTACCTCTACGGAGAAGAGTTCGTGGTGTTCACAGACCCCAAAGAGCGTGAAGTATCTTTGCCTCCAGAAGGAGTTGAATATGAAGGCAGCGTCGTTGGATGGAAGTTCATGAAGGACTACGACTGTTCCATCCAAGTACCACCCGGGTAAGGCTAACGTGGTAGCCGATGCTCTTAGCAGGAAAACCTTACGGAGTTATGGCTCAATTGAGAGTGCAAGAGTGGAAGTTATTACATGATATGTGTCATTTGGACACTACTCTCAGGCATGTCACGTATGGGCCGATAATGTCCAACGTGGTGGTTAGGCCACAGATCCTGAGCCAGATCAAGGAGTTACAGAGTTCCGATGTTGAGTTGCTTGCTTACCGAGACAAGTCGGTAAGTAACGGCAATCAGGAGTTCGCTTTAAATGATGATGGTGCTATCACATTTAAAGGCAGGTTGTGTGTCCCCGCCGACACAGTTTTGAGGGATGAAATTTTGAATGAAGCTCACCGATCAAAGTACACGGTACATCCGGGAGGTACCAAGATGTACCAGAATCTCAAGAAGCACTACTGGTGGCGAAACATGAAGAGGGAAGTCGCTGAGTACGTCGCCAGATGTTTGATTTGCCAGCAGGTAAAAGCCGAACATCAAAGGCCGGCAGGTCTTTTGCAGTCCCTTCCTATTCCGGAGTGGAAATGGGAGAACATCTCGATGGATTTCATTGTGGGTTTGCCGCGAACGGCGAAGGGCTCCGATGCTATTTGGGTGATTGTGGACAGGTTGACTAAGTCTGCACATTTTATTCCGTACCGAACTACTTTCAATGCAAATCAGTTGGTAGCCCTATATGTTAAGGAGGTGGTTCGACTGCACGGTGTGCCAGTTTCTATCGTGTCTGATCGAGATCCTCGGTTTACTTCCAGGTTTTGGAAAACTTTCCAGGATGCTATGGGTTCTCGTTTAGAATTCAGTACCGCCTTCCATCCTCAGACCGATGGACAAACGGAGAGGGTGAATCAAGTAGTGGAGGATATGCTCCGAGCTTGTATGCTGGATTTTCAGGGTAGTTGGGAGGAACAGTTGCTGTTGGTTGAGTTTGCCTACAACAATAGCTATCAGGCAAGCATCCAGATGGCACCTTTTGAAGCTCTGTATGGTCGGAGTTGTCGATCACCGCTATACTGGGATGAAGTTGGTGAGAGGAAGATTCTTGGTCCTGAGTTGATAGAGCGGACCGCAGAAAGGGTCAAAATTATCCGAGAACGACTGAAAAGTGCTCAGGATAGGCAGAAGAGCTATGCGGATATACGCCGTAGAGATTTAGAGTTCCGAGTTGGAGATCGGGTCTTTGTGAAGATTTCGCCGAGTCGGGGAATCATGCGATTCGGGAAGAAGGGGAAGCTCAGTCCAAGGTATGTGGGACCATTTGAGATCGTCACAAGGGTTGGTGAGGTTGCTTACAGGGTAGCACTACCGCCTCACATGGCAGCGGTCCATAATGTATTTCACGTCTCTATGCTTAGAAAATACATTTCGGATCCGTCTCACGTCATCGCTCTTGATCCTGTTGAGATTCGAGAGGATCTTACGTTGGTTGAGCAACCAGTTCAGATTCTGGATCGTCGAGATCAAGTGTTGCGAACCAAGACTATCCCTTTAGTCCTAGTGAAGTGGCAGCATCATTCCAAGGAAGAGGCTACATGGGAGCGAGAAGCCGAAGTACGAGAAAAGTACCCCCATTTATTTGTTTAAGGCCATGGCATTCCCTTGTATTTTGCTATAGTTTTACACATGTATGTATCGTCCAAATTTCGGGGACGAAATTTTTGTAAGGGGGGGAGAATGTAGCACCCCGGATTTTTTCATCCTTAATGAATAGCACCTTCATAGCTAATTGGCCGTTTTCATAGTTTTCGTAGTCTAATTAATAAATAAGGGAGAAATCGGAAATTCCGAAACGTCAGAAATTTTCGTTTTCGAAAGACGGATCCAACGCAAGTTGAATCGTCGAAATCCGACGAGCGAGTAAAAAGATATGGTCAAAACAGTCCAGACATAACAGAGCACCGATCGCTCGGTCATTACCTGCGATCGATCGGTCCACTACCGATCGCTCGATGGCTATCGCACGGTTAACTTTTTTGTATGGGGAAAAATTCCAGAGAGTGTGTTTTTGACCGATCTCTCGGTCATAACACCGATCGATCGGTAAGCCTCCGATCGCTCGGTCCATAGCACCGATCGATCGGTCATACGCAGTTTTTCTTCATTAAGGGTGTTTAAGACTTTAAACACCACCCCTTGCCTATAAATAGGCTGAGTTCGTGCCTTAGGGTTTCAGAAACCCTCTGTGCCCTATCTTAGGAGATTTTGAGAGAGAGAAGAAGGAGAGGAGCTACTTGTTGATCAAGCTTGTGGAAGATCAAGGTTCTTCCACTTCCCTTGGTGATTTCCAACCAAGAACTCACTGTTCTTGCTTGTTCCAGCCATTGGGAGTCAAACCCATTGATTCCTCTAAGGTAGATACACTCTACTACAATCTTGCAATCCTACTAGTTACTAGATATGATTCTTCTTATATATGCCCTATCTATATGTATTGATTCTATGTATGCAAAGGTGTGATTATATACTTGGATGTAGGTTACTATTATGATGCACTCTAAGTGTTTGATGAAATACCTCTAAGGGATTCTATGCTTAATATGATGATTTCTCTTATTAAGTGCATATGCTCGCATGTCTCGCATAAACCGATGTTTTCCATGGATTGCTCAAAAGTACAAACAAGGGTTTTTCACGAAAAGACGAATAATGAATGATTCTAAGTAACTCTATGATTTCTCTAAGATCGTTTCACAAGCTCTAAGGATCATACCATGCTCACAAGAAAACTCTATGATAATGCTCTAAGATCGTCTCACAAGCTCCACGGATCACAATGAAATGCTCTAAGATCTCTAAGGTTATGCTCTATGGAAATGCTCTACGGTATTGCTCTATGCTCTATGTCTCTACGGATCATAATGACTCTAAGTAACTCCATGAACTCACAAGAACTCATAAGACTATGATTATCGATTGACTCACACGGTTACAGTTTTGGTTTCGAATATTATCTCACATATGTTTTCACGGTTTCCATGCTTTAAGGATTGTTCGGATTTCATTCTCCATGTCTTGTATGCTCCATGCCTAACCGCTTTATTGTTCTTAGTTTGTATACACTGAGTATTCCATGCTCAGTCGATATTGTTATGATCGGCAGGTGCTCGGGTTCCATTCGATTTGTGTGGCGACGAACCTTGGGTCGAGGAAGAGTACCGTGACCCGGAGCCTTCCATGGATCACTATCATGACGATGGTGCTCTAGATAGGAGTCGTGACTTCGATTTCTGTTGATCGACCGACTTAGAACTTGTGTCATTTTGTTATGTGAGTGTGGGGTTTGTCCACTCCACTTTTGGGTTTCTCACACTTGTATACTTGTTGGTTCTTACTTGAGCCAAGCTATAGGAGTATTCATTTTGCTTCCGCTATGTTTAGTATTTTATTTTCCGCTGTGCATTGTATTTCGTTTTTGTTATGTATATTCAGGTACTCTGACAGGTTTCCACGTGTGCCTTATGTATCATACTGGAGGTATGGTACGGCGGTCACGAGTCAACTTACCCTTAACTCCTAGGGGGTATTTTGGGTCGCGACATTTTTAATTTTAGAAACACAGTTCTTGGGGGGCATACATCGAATCCCAAGATCTGACTAAGATTCTAATTGATTTTAAAGAAGGTTAGAATAACATTCACCTTTGCGACTTTGAAATTGTTAAGTCAAATCCACGTTAGAATAGTACTTGCAAAACTTCACAAGTGTCAAGTCTCCTGTCGATTCACACGAACCTTCTTTTTCCTTTAAAGTTTTCTCTAATGGAAGCTAATGGCCCTTCCAAATTTCCAGCTCTAGGAATCTTGAATAAAGATCCAATCTTTATTGATCAAGAACCTTTCTTGATGAACAAGATAAATTCTTGCTTTTCCTTAAGATCCAATCAAGAAGACAAAAGAAGAGAGAGATGGGTGTGACCGTACACCTCAAAGGGGGAGAGGGCTAGGCGTGAACTTGAGGAGAGGGAGAGAAGAAAAAATTCTGGAGAATTATATATCTTAAAGGGCTGGGCATCCAATCCTTTATATAAGTTCCCTTTTGGTTGCTTGAATTGTAATCCAAATATAATTCATTAACCTTATCCTAATCCAATTAGGATTCCTCAATAGTTTCCTTTATTGATTATTCTCCTAATCCAATTAGGATTAATCTTAAAAGAAACCAACCTTATCCATTAGTAACTAATCTTATCCTTACCCAATAAGGAATCTTGAATTGGTAACTAACTAATGGAATCCCTAACAATTAGGGAATCTTTAATTAGTAACTAACTAACTAACTAACTAACCTTATCTAATAAGGATATTAGTTATTAGAAACTAATTAAAATAATAACAATTATTATTCCTCCTTGAAGTGGGCGTCCCACCCTAGGTGGGTCCCACCCAACACCCCTAAAGGGTTTCCAAAACCCTCTTGGTTACTTGAATTATTCTTTTATAATAATTCCCAATGGGTCCTACCCATTTGTTTTTTCACATCTAATGTGATTCCACATTTTAGAGCTTCACTATACCATATAGTGATTACTTAGAGAAATTAATTAATTTAATTATAAATTAAATTAAATACTTTAAGAAGGTCCTTGTGTGTGGGATCTAAAGAGATCTCCTATTTCCGGTTGTGGGACCAAGTACTTCTCCTTTTTGGTTGAAGCATTGTTACTAGGAAACACCTTTCCTATACTCTATTAGGATTATAGAATTTTATCTATATCCCTGGACTTCCACCAATCACAATTAATGTCCATTAACACAATGTGATTAACCTCCAGAAATTAGAGAATTGCTTGTAAGTACCATCTCACAATATATTTACAAATAAATCCTTCCACATTCCGATATCACTTGTAAGCTTCCGGGATTGGAACAATTCCACTGTCTTAGTCCCTAGCTTATGAATAGAACTCTTTCTCATGATTACTTTTCATTGAACTGAACCTCCAAAACACTTTTGAAGAAAGATTAGAAAAGAACTGACATATATATTTATATATACTTTTCCATATTAAAAATATCAACTTTGATAAAGACCATTTTACCAAAAAAGCACCAGTACTGGATTTAACAGTTCAGTTCAACAAGTATCACCTTAATATCATTATCTCCAATTAAGGAGTTGTGGATTCCTTATTGAGTGTTTACACACTTCTCCAAACATAGTGTACATGACCCAACGTACCTGGAGTTAGTCCTGTGTATTGGACATTGCCGATTGGCACATCGAAGCCATATAGACAAATGTCTGAGAAGATGTTAACCTCTCAGGTCTAAGGACAATTTGTCAAATGGATAACCCTAATACAATCTGACAGTGTATTCCATAGGGTATCCACTAGTGACCCCGTTCAGTATTATGTACTCGCTACATATACTCACATGTTAGTCAAGAGTCACCACTCTCTATGAATGAGATTCATCACACTATCTCATAGAACTACACATGTGCAAGCCATGATGAAGTACGGCGCCCAACCAATACTCTAGAGGCTTCGAACAATATTAGGTTTACAAGGAACCGGAAAATCATATCTCCTCGCAACCTTTGCATGATTTTCCTACAATGTTACCTATGGAACTTTATGTCATCATCATATGAGACAGTAATTAATATAAATACCCTTTATAGTTGGTTGTGTGAATATGATGTTTGTCTAATCAACATAGAAAAGTCTCTTATTGGCTTTCGAGGGCATATATATCCAACAAAATGTACCCCAGGGTCGACCCTAACCATTAGGGGTCGACCCTGAATAGCTCACTTTTTGTATGAGGAAATTTGGCAGAGAGTTAAAAAATCTAGGGTCGACCCTAAAGGATAGTTGAGTCGACCGAACTGCACACTTGGGTCGACCCAACTATCCTCCAGGGTCAACCCTGATATGGGGTTTTGGTTTTTAATGTTTTTTTGCTATAGTGGGTCGACCCAGGGAACCCCCAAAGTCGACCCTGATATGGAAAAAACTTCTATTCTTGTTTTTAGTAATTTCTAAACCCTTGGAATTGTTCTTCTATATATGGGACCTCTCCCAATCCGTGAGGATGTTTTCTTAGAGACTTTTTAGAGCACATAGCACCCCTCTTGAGTGTATGAACACTCTTGAATTCACTCAACTTCATCTCCATTAGTTTGCCTCTAGGTTATGCAAGTTTTCACTCTTACTTTTTTAACTTGCATTGTATGATCCTCATACTTTGAAGAGATCACCCTAGGGCTTCCACAAACCCTAAAACCCACTGTATGCTCTTCTGTGAGCATTGGTTGGCTTGAAGCAAAGCCATCAAGGATGGAGATAAAGGGGGATCTGGATAAAAATTTATACGGAAACTGGATCCCCTAGATCTTAATACCATAAAAAGCATCAAAATTATCTAAGAGTTTTAGTCATATCACCTCGGTGAATGTTTTCACCCCTGAAGCTTAATCCACTCGAACTGTCAGAACTCTTTGTAGAGATTTCTCCGAAAAAATACTAGAAGCTCGATCCTTGTTCTTTGCTATCCCCACGAAGCTTTAGAATCTCCTTTGGAATTATAGAAGCAAGAGGAAGAAGATGGATCAATGGTGTAGACCTTCTATCACCAATAATATTAAGGTTCAAAACTCTAGATTTGCAAAACCCAACTATGACCACCAATATAGCTCACGAAAATCCCTAGGGGTCTCCTCTAGGGCTCAAGGTTTGGAGAGAGAGAGGAGAGGAGAGAAAAAATTCTGGAGAATTCTATTTAATGGTCTAGTTGTTGGGGGTATTTATAGACTAGGATCTTATCTTTATCCTACTCCAACTTGATCTTATCTAGTAGGATTTATTAATTAACAATAACTCTTATTATTAATTAAATAAACTCCTACTTAATCTATAACTACTTTAGTTATAGTAATCCTATTAATTAAAGAGTCCCTATTATAAGAGGATTTCTTAATTAAAAGGGATAAGTCAACATCCTACACCAAAGTAGGAAACCTAGTCAAACTAGGAATCCACAAGGGGGGCCATGAGCTTTTATGGGGCGTGGGATTTGAGGAGTTAAAACTCCTTATTGTAATCTAATTACAATAACATCTTAATCCTAATTGCAATCCAACACTTGGATTTTCATTTCATAATAAAAGGAATTATATTTCAATAATTATTCAATTAAACAAATCCTAATCCAATTAGGATTCCTCAAGTGGGCGCCCCACCCTAGGGTTTAAACCCATGGGCTTTGGCCCATATTAAAGGTCCATTTTAATGGATTTATGGATATGGGTCAAACCCATTTCCCCTTTAATTATGTTAATCAAATAATTACTAAAATAATCCCTTAGTTTAAATTAACAATTAATTTAAACAATAGATTAACTATTAATCTATTTAATTAAATGATTAACTTTTAATCACTTAAAATAATTGATTAACTTTTAATCAATTATTGAGCTTGTATTTCTTATGTGAGCACCTCCACAGATTGCTCTAGGACATTCTTACCCTAGCTTATCCAATGTTATCCCATTGACCCTAAATGAGAATTACATCGGAATTGCAAGTGACGTGAGATATCCATGTTGCAATTGAATCCCAGTATTTGAACATTAACCATTACGGATCCCGCCAGATGAACTTTTAAATTTGATTTATCCTTCCAAATACATTATCCCTAATGGGCCTTTGAGATTGACATACTATCTATCCCATAGTCCATTACAAATCATCCGGGTTTCCAAGACTGATGATTAAGCCATGAGAAACAATTTCTCATGAAATTTTTTTTGAAAAAATCCATTTATAAGTATAATACCTTTTAATAAAAGTATATTTCAAAACTTCTTTTGTTTTCAAAGTCACCTGCGCAGGATTTGAACTTAATCAACTGTCTTACCCGGAACTTGGATAATCTCTTAAATTAATGAGCATGGATTTCTTGTTTGAAATTCATCATGACTCGAACAACTTTCTGACTATCCAACTGTCACTGTATTGTATTCCTTGAGTTAGAAAATACGTTGGTGGAATCAAAACAGTCAGATCACTGCCCAGTCATAGATGAACTCATCAGATCTAAGGATCATCAAAACCGTTCAATGTGAATGAGAGACCAACTATCTGATAGTATGTTTATGCAAGAGGTTTCTCATTGAATGTAATCAGTCAGTGTACATTTAAGCACCCATATGCTGATGTGTAGTCTCCACTACAATAGTTCAAGATAGAACTACATCTCAACTATTGAGAACATCTTAGCATTCTGGCAGCCATATAAGTGAAGTGTCCAGCTTCATCCACAGCTGTGACTATATAAGGTATAAGGAACCAGAAAGTTATATCTACCTGTGATAATCTAATCACATAACTTTCCTATAATATATCATATGCACCTTTATCGATATCTTATATCGTATAGATCATCTCATAATCTTGGTCAATTACCCATAATGAATACATAAGAGATTAAGAAGAAGCATTTATTAATTAAATTAATAAGGTTCTAACAATCTAAATGAATTTTCTGGACATCATGTCTAACAATCTCCCACTTGCCTTAAAAGTCACTGTGCCATAGATTTCAATCCCATACTGTCTAAGTGTGTTACAAAAACTTTATCTTATAAAGCCTTGGTCATCAGGTCTGCAACATTAAGTTGAGACCTAATCTTTGTAACCACTACATCTTGCCTGTCAATGATCTCATGAATGAGATGATACTTCCGTTCCACATGTTTCATCCTTTTGTGGTTCCTAGGTTCTTTGCTATGGGCTACTGCACCGTTACTATCATAGAAGAGAGTGATAGATCTAAGTGCTGAAGGAACATTTCCTAGCTCTTGCAAAAAACTTCTGAACCAGACTGCTTCTTTTGCTGCTTCTGAAGCTGCAATATATTCTGCTTCTGTGGTGGAGTCAGCAATACTCTTCTGCTTTATGCTGCGTCAACTGACAGCAGCACCACCCAGTGTAAACACATACCCAAATGTGGAAGCTCTATTGTCTGGATCAGAATGGAAATCGGAATCAGTATAACCCAGTCCAACTAAATCTTCTGATTGAAAGGTAAGCACATAATCCCTAGTCCTTTACAAGTACTTCATAATGTGCTTTACTGCAATCTAATAATTAACACATGGATTGCTTTGGAACCGACTAACAACTCCCACTGCATGACAGATATCCGGTCTAGTACATAACATAGCATACATGAGGCTCCCAACTGCCGAAGCATAAGGGCACTTCTTCATCTGCTCGATCTCATCAGCTGGTGTAGGGGCCATCTTTTTAGACAAAGTGACACCATGTCTAAAAGGAATGAGTGTTGTCTTACAATCACTCATACTGTACCTAGACAATATCTTGTCTATGTAGGAAGTTTGGCTCAATCCCAACGTTCGGCATTTTCTATCTCTCAGAATCTTTATTTCGAGAATATATGATGCCTCGCTCAGGTCTTTCATTGAGAAATGCCGAGAAAGCCATATCTTGACTTATGACAACATCCCTACATCTTTCCCAATGAGTAGGATGTCATCTACATAAAGAATTAGGTATCTCTCCCACTGTCCTTCTTGTATATACAAGATTATTCCAAATTCTTTGATCGAAAGATCAAATCTTTGGTTCCAGCTTCTTGAAGCTTGTTTCAAACCATATATCGACTTGTTGAGCTTGCATACCATGTTCTCCTGGTCAGGAGCAATGAAGCCCTCTGGTTGCTTCATATAGATGTCTTCATCTAACATTCCATTAAGGAAAGCAATTTTGACATCCATTTGCTATATCTCATAGTCATGGTGTGCAGCTATAGCTAGCAATATCCTGATGGATTTGAGCATAGCTACAGGTGAAAAGGTATTCTTATAATCAACTCCTTGAATTTGAGTATAACCTTTTGCAACAAGTCTAGCTTTATAGATCTCCACGTTACCATCTGCACCCTTCTTCCTTTTGTAAATCCATTTGCATCCAATTGGCCTTATACCATCTGGTGGATCTACCAAAGTCCAGACACCGTTATCATACATGGAATCTATTTCAGCATTCATGGCTTTATTCCATTGAGATGCATCTACATCCAATGTAGCTTCTTGATAAGTATTAGGATCTTTATCCTCATCATCAGGGATAACTAGATAAACTTCATTACTGTAATATTGAAGTCTACCCGGTGGTATAGAAACTCTTTCAAACCTTCTCAGTGGAACAGAATTAGGAGAAATTAAAGTGGAAGGATTAGGTTCAGTTTGGATACTGGCTGTGTCGTCTTTCATCTCATGAAATTCAACTTTCTTAAGGAGATCCATTTTTTCCTCCAAGAAAGTGGCATGAAGCCTAACAACTATTGTTTGGTCTGCCTTGGAGTAGAAATAGAAACCCTTAGTTTCTTTTGGATATCCTATAAAATTCTATTTCTCAATCCTAGATTCCAATTTAGTGGGTTCGAGTTTACGAACATGCGCAGGACAACCCCATACCCTTAGATGTTGTAAACTAGGTTTTCGCTCAGTCCACAATTCATAGGGTGTAAACGGAATAGACTTAGATGGAACCCGATTTAGAATATAAATGGCAGTTTGTATAGCATATCCCCAAAGATATGAAGGAACATCGGCATGGCTCATCATAGAGCAAACCATATCTAATAAGGTCTGATTTCTTCTTTCAGAAACTCCATTTTATTGAGGAGAGGCAGGACTTGTCCATTGCGAGATAATCTCATTATCCCTTAAGTAATCCATAAACTCGTTGGTGAGGTATTCACCACCTCGATCTGATCGAAGTGTCTTTATGGTTTTGTCAGTTTGATTCTCAACTTCTAATCTGAATTCTTTGAACTTTTCAAAGGTGTCAGATTTGTGTTACATCAAATAGACATCCATATCTGGAATAGTCATCGGTAAATGTGACAAAATACCGGTATTGATCTCGTGCAACAATGTTAAATGGACCATATACATCGTTATGTATTAGTCTTAACTTTTCTTCGGCTCTTCCTACCTTTTTAGGGTAAGGCTTCTTGGTCATCTTCCCTTCGAGACAAGACTCGCATGTAGGGAGTGGTTCTACCTTGAGGAAGTCAAGGGGACCATCTTTTACTAACCTCTTGATCCTATCAAGATTAATGTGACCAAGTCTCTTGTGCCAAAGATAAGTAGACTCAGTGCAATGTCTCTTCATTCCAGACATTCTAGATGATGAGACATTGTCACTTTGCAAACATTCATTATTTACCAATGGAAATATCAAATAAAGATCATTAATTAGATTACCATTTATCAAAAACATTCCATCTTTCTTAATTTCAACAATTGAATTAAAATTAATAGAGAATCCATAAAATAAGAGTCTAGATACTGAAATCAAATTTTGATGCGCTGAAGGCACATAAAAGCAGTTTTCTAAAATTAATGTCTTTCCATTAGGTAAATAAAGAGTAAACAAGCCGATTGACTTCACTCCAATATTTGCACCGGAGCCAACTTTAAGCTTCTGCTCCTGTTTGGTCGGCTTTCTGGTTTCTTTGAACCCCTGCAAAGAATTGCAAACGTGTATAGTGGATCTAGAATCCACGCACTATGAGTTAGGAGGACCATCTAGAAAATTAGACTCAATAGTAATATGTACTTCAAAGTATCTCATACCCTGAGTACTTCCGCTACCCTTCTTAAGAGTTGCGAGGTAAGTCCTGCAATTCCAATTCCAGTGGCCTATTTTACCACAGTGGAAACACTTTTCATTGCCTTTGTTTTCCTTTCCAGCTGTCTCTGAATAGCCTTTGGCAACTCTTGCCTTACCCTTATCATCTTTAAACTTTCCTTTGTCTTTCTTCCATTTTCTAAACTTTTTAGATTTCTTGGAGGTATCCGGTTTATCGACGATAAAAGTTTCACCTTTAGTTGGCTTTTTGATCAAATCTTTTGCAGCCACAAGTGAGTTCATAAGCTCACTTAGTGACATTTTACTCTTGTTCATGTTATAATTTAACACGAACGAATTGAAGGACAGAGGGAGTGACTGCAGAACAGTGTCAACTTGAGTGATGGCATCCATCTCTCCACCAAGAATTTCCAGTTCATTTCATAATCCCATCATCTGTATGATGTGTTCCCTGAGTGGAGTTCCCTCAGCCATCTTGGTGTTAACAAGGGATTTCAACTTTACTTGTCGAGTTGACCTATTTTGCTCACCAAACATCTCATGAAGGTTTTGCAAAATGTCAGAAGCCTTATCCATGTGTTCATGCTGGCTTTGCAAAATGTTAGACATCGAAGCCAGTATGTAACACTTGGTCATCTAATTGGACTTCTTCCATTGCTCTAACTCAGCCTTTTGGGCCGGTGAAGCATCTGGAGGAATTTTGGGCTTAGGTATTTTAAGACATAGGTCAAGGTTATCCACGGCAAACACAATTCTAATCTTTCTTTTCCAGTCTACGTAGTTAGTTCCTACTAAATTTTCATCACGAAGAATTTCAGTTAATGGGTGTAGGCTTGTCATGATCTAATCAAATGACAAATAAGACAGTATTAGGGATCTATTGTATTCATTAATACCAATTAGATTATTGGTCTGTTTCTAATGGTATTGTCAATTTGGGAAGAATTAATTGGCATCGAAAACTTAGACACTGGCTTAATGTGATCCTGCCTTCGGGCACATCATCACATCGCCTTGAATAGGCAGATAGAAATTATCTTCTCCAATTTCACAGATCTCATCTTGTGAATTCTGGAGTATTCGATCTACTGTCTGATTTATAAGGGATGTTATACCCACGCTTTGGCGTTATTGTATAATATCTATTATTCATGTGCCCACCTACCATGAACCTAATAAACCCCTAATGAAAGCTCACGCTTTGGCGTTATTGCTCCCACTATTTGCTTATTCAGTTTTCACCATGTTCACTCATAGGTGAGAGGGATTGGGCCCGGCTTTGGCATGTCAGCTTACTCACACTCCCCACTATAGGATCACATAGTGTATGGTAGAAGATCATAATATTTGGGGACTGGTGCCCAGTCTTATATACACATGATATATCGTTATGGGTCAATAAATTAAAATGCATGGATGCAAGGGAATGTGATAAGAACAAAGTAGCTTGCAAACTCCTTCGCGATCCCTTCCTTTATCATCTTATCTAGATCACATCGCAACATCCTCCTTCGCAGCATGTCCACCAATGCATTAAATAGAATTTAAATGGCATTAGGGAAACCAGTATTCTATTCGGCCTTTTCAGGGAAACCAAATGAATCTGCCCTTTATAGATTGCCAAAACCTACTACATATTAACCTCTAGTATGAATGCATGAATGATAAACAATTTATCATATATTATGACCCATAACTATAATCTCATATAAAAAAAGATGCTACATGGTGATGGAGTACTTTTTCTTATTTTTAAAAGGATTTAAAATTTGATAACAATTATCAAATCGCCTGATAAAAATCTATATCTTATATAGATGAAACCCCAGAAAAAATAAAACAATTATATTTTCCATAAAACAATTTTCATAATCAAATAATGCAATTTAGGAAAAATTTGAAAGACTCTTGGAAAATTAATTTAGAAAACTCCTTTTCTCGCTTTAGATTTTCGGCTCAAGTTTTGACCCTCAAAAAGATTGATTCTAGAAAAACTTTCTTCACGAAAGTTGTAGATCTTTTCGACGGCTTCGAAAGATGGACTGACAGACCTAAATCGGACTTACAGTCATAAAGTTATGGCCAAAATACCAAAACTATATCGATTCTTCTAATCAAATACAAATCCGAAAATCCATGAATCAATTTAAATCGAAATAAGCTTTAATCTCCAAGAACGCTTAAGCAAGGGTGTAAAACACCATGGGATTTATTAATTAATGATCAAATCATTTAAAAGGAATTTCAAAATAAACTCTTTGTTTTGAATTTAATTATATCACATATAGTTTTTAAAATTTATTTAATTATCAAATCTCATTCAATAATATAATAAATATTTATTTATACATCTTATGAACAAATAAAATAATAAAAAATACGAGCAATATTAAATAGATCTAAATTAATTCATCTCATGAATTAAATCATCCATTTAATTATCTTATCAAAATAAATAAATAAATACTCCTAACCATGGGCTCTGATACCAATTGAAGGGGGATCCGGATAAAAATTTATGCAGAAACTGGATCCCCTAGATCTTAATACCATAAAAGCATCAAAATTATCTAAGAGTTTTAACCATATCACCCCGGTGAATGTTTTTCACCGACGAAGCTTAATCCACTCAAACCGTCAGAACTCTTAGTAGAGATTTATCCGAAAAAATACTAGAAGCTCGATCCTCATTCTTCGCTATCCCCACGAAGCTTTAGAATCTTCTTTGGAATAATAGAAGCAAGAGGAAGAAGATGGATCAATGGTGTAGACCTTCTATCACCAATAATACTAAGGTTCAAAACCCTAGATTTGCAAAACCCAACTAGGACCACCAATATAGCTCACAAAAATCTCTAGGGGTCTCCTCTAGGGCTCACGGTTTGGAGAGAGAGAGGAGAGGAGAGAAATTTTTTTGGAGAATTCTACTAATGGTTTAGGCTGTTGGGGGTATTTATAGACTAGGATCTTATCTTTATCCTACTCCAACTTGATCTTATCTAGTAGGATTTATTAATTAACAATAACTCTAATTATTAATTAAATAAACTCTTACTTAATCTATAACTACTTTAGTTATAGTAATCCTATTAATTAAAGAGTCCCTATTATAAGAGGATTCCTTAATTAAAAGGGATAAGTCAACATCCTACACCAAATTAGGAAACCTAGTCAAACTAGGAATCCACAAAGGGGGGCATGAGCTTCTATGGGGCGTGGGATTTAAGGAGTTAAAACTCCTTATTATAATCTAATTACAATAACATCTTAATCCTAATTGCAATCCAACACTTGGATTTTAATTCCATAATAAAAGGAATTATATTTCAATAATTATTCAATTAAACAAATACTAATCCAATTAGGATTCCTCAAGTGGGCGCCCCACCCTAGGGTTTAAACCCATGGGCTTTGGCCCATATTAAAGGTCCATTTTAATGGGTTTATGGATATGGGTCAAACCCATTTCCCCTTTAATTATGTTAATCAAATAATTACTAAAATAATCCCTTAGTTTAAATTAACAATTAATTTAAACAATAGATTAACTATTAATCTATTTAATTAAATGATTAACTTTTAATCACTTAAAATAATTGATTGACTTTTAATCAATTATTGAGCTTGTATTTCTTATGTGAGCACCTCCACAGATTGCTCTAGGACATTCTTACCCTATCTTATCCAATGTTATCCCATTGACCCTAAATGGGAATTATATCGGAATTGCAAGTGACGTGAGATATCCATGTTGCAATTGAATCCCAGTATATGAACATTAACCATTACGGATCCCGCCAGATGAACTTTTAAATTCGATTTATCCTTCCAAATACATTATCCCTAATGGGCCTTTCGAGATTGACATACTATCTAACCCATAGCTCATTGCAAATCATCCGGGTTTCCAAGACTTATGATTAAGCCATGAGAAACAATTTCTCATGAAAATTTTTTTGAAAAAATCCTTTTATAAGTATAATACCTTTTAATAAAAGTATATTTCAAAACTTATGTTGTTTTCAAAATTACTTGCGTAGGATTTGAACTTAATCAACTGTCTTACCCGGAACTTGGATAATCTCTCAAATTAATGAGCATGAATTTCTTGTTTGAAATTCATCAGGACTCGAACAACTTTCTGACTATCCAACTGTCACTGTATTGTATTCCCTAAGTTAGAAAATACGTTGGTGGAATCAAAACAGTCAGATCACTGCCCAGTCATAGATGAACTCATCAGATCTAAGGATCATCGAAACCGTTCAATGTGAATGAGATACCAACTATCTGATAGTATGTTTACGCAAGAGGTCTCTCATTGAATGCAATCAGTCAGTGTACATTTAAGCACCTATATGCTGATGTGTACTCTCCACTACAATAGTTCGAGATAAAACTACATCTCAACTATTGAGAACATCTTAGCATTCTGGCAGCCATATAAGTGAAGTGCCGAGCTTCACCCACAGCTGTGACTATATAAGGTATAAGGAATCAGAAAGTTATATGTACCTGTGATAATCTAATCACATAACTTTCCTACAATATATCCTGTGGACCTTTATCGATATCTCATATCGTATAGATCATCTCATGATCATGGTCAATTACCCATAATGAATACACAATAGATTAAGAAGAAACATTTATTAATCAAATTAATAAGATTCTAACAATCTAAATGACTTTTCTGGGCATCATGTCTAACAGGAGATCGGTCTTCGGAGACCATGGTTGATCACTTTGAGTAAGATTGACCGGTGAGGAACCGGAGCTGCTGTTGCGGAGATCGAACTTGCTGTGTTCATGGTTTGCAAGCTGAGTAATCATACCGAGGAACATTGTGTCATGTCCGGTAGGGTAAGATTAGAGTCTTGTATTGTTCTACTCTTCTCATAGTGAATTTTGTGTTGGACTAGTTCTCGTGGTTTTTCCCGGAAGGATTTTCCACGTAAAAATCTTGTGCGTTTATGTGAGATTGATTATGTGTGATTGGCAAAAATTAAAATTGATAGAAAATCTTAAGTAGACCTATTCACCCCTCCTCTAGGTCAAAGAGTGCATTGAAATAAGGAATTTCATGTTGGGCTCGTATTTTAAAGGGGAAAAACTTTGATGTTTTGTAAAACTCCTAATTCTTCTTTATTCATGGACTAAAGTGGCCATAAAGCTGACTAGTTTAAAATGGATTTTAGCAGCCAGATTTTCAGCAGACCCGATTTCGGAAACCCGAAGTTTGACCCAACTTCGACTCAAAATCTGAAAAAGTGATAAACATGAACCTCGAAGAGGGTTTTGATATCTTTCTAAAAATTCAAGAATCACTCGATTCTGATCAGCGGTGAGAAATCTAGAGCTCCTCAAATTTGAGGATATGTTTAGGCATCCATCTTCTTCACAACTTTGATTATGCCTTGATCACACAAGAGGATCTTTAGGACCTTGAACAAACACCCTTAGAGCATTTTTCATTCTCTTACCAGTGACCCTAACCCATTTCTAACACTATAGGAACGCTCCACTCTTTCCCTTACCCAAACACACCTACCAATACTTTCATACCCTTGATTTGGAAACACTAAGAGTATTTCATACTTTTGTTGTTTCATCCCAAACACACAACAACAATACTTAAACTAATTTAAACCATTCTTATTATTGCTCATAAACTAAATTACATAAATGGCCCTTGGCCTTCACAAAACTTGTGCCCACAACACAATTCACAGCTCTATTCACTACACTATTCACAGCACTATTCACAACATTGTGAACTTGGTTCCTAGGGTTCTACATTCCCTCTTTGGGTATTTTATACCCTATGATTTTATATACTTAGCGTATTATTATACTCTTGTTTTGAGACATTTTCTCCAGATCAAGAATGCATGAAAGGCTTTAGGCCTTCACATACACTAGGCAAGTGCACTATTCACATGAACAATGAACCTAAATTCTGGGGCTCTACATCTTCCCCCCTATAAGAATTTCGTCCGCAAAATTCAGATGAGACAAAAATCAAGCAGGGATACTTTTCCCCACATCTTACTATACTCTATCATAGACAACAACCATTTAAGCAATACATCAAGTCATACATAGCAGCACATAAAATTTATACGTAACAGGTTCTTACACCTGTAACAACATATATCATATAGCATTCTTTATTCATATATGATAACATTGAATGGGCGTACCTTGCACAACATCCTCGGAAGCATGTGCGCCTTGCTCGGGTAAAGCAAAGACTTTGCCTTGATTCTCCTGTCGAGGTGGCTACGCCACTGGCAGCTGACCAGAGGCCTGAGGATACCTTTGTTGAGGAACCGATCTACCCAGTGGTTTGGGAGTCTGAGAAGACCCCTGCTGTATGGCCTATTGAATTAGAGGCTTGCCCCCATGAGACTGGGCTGGCAGTGGTGGTCTACTCGGGCAATCCTTAAACATTGTCCTTGGGGGCCACAGTAGAAACACCCTCTTGAGAGCTTTTGAAAATCACTGGTGTGCTTCCTCCCACAATGAATACAAGGTCCTGGCCTTGAGTTGGAATAAACGGGCTGCACTGATCCAGTCGCCTGTGTAGTAGTAAGGCGAGGAACCTATGAGGCCAATGGAGGCCTCGGAGTCTGTGCAGACATATCAGTATGGTATAGGGCAGACCTATCCCTTCTCTCTGGTAGCACTGGTCCATTGGTCTGGCCCCGATCCTTACCTCTCTGCCTGAGGAAGTCCTCTGAACCCTTCTTGATGATCTTTACCTTCCTCACTATGTCTCCCCAGGTTCCCACCTAGAGTACGACAATCTTATCCCTAATAAAGGCCTTCAGCCCTCTCTCGAACTTCCTGATGCGCAGTGCTCTGGTGCGATCATGTGAGGTGCAAACCTTGACAACTCTACGAATTTGGCCTCGTACTCGGCTACAGTCATCTCCCCCTGCTTGAGGGACGCAAAATCCCACTCCTTTTGTTCCCTGATGAAAACTGGGAAGTATTGCCTATGGAAGACATCCAAGAATTCTCCCCACGTCCATAGCTCCCCTGCCTTGGTGACGTCCCTCTGCCTCAGTGTAGATCTCCACCAATGTTCAACTTCACCTTCTATGACGAAGGAAGCCCATTCCACCCTCTGCTCATTAGTGCAACGGAGTGCCCGAAAAATCTTCTCCAACTGTAGTACCCAGGCCTCGACGGCCATCGGGTCCGTCATCCCATAGAAGCTAGGAAGATGGAGCCTCCTGAATGCCTTAAGTCTTGTAGTGTGATGGGCTGTAGGAAACCCCGGTGCAGGTGTAGGGGTAGGTGTCGCAGTAGGCTGCCTGGCAGTAAGGACAACCATGGTCTCTACTATAGTCCCCAAAAGTCGGGAGATGTCAGGCTGCTCATCGCTCAATGGAGCTTCTCCTCCATTCCCCTGGTTTGGTACCACGACTCCTAGTGCCACATCTCATGATTAGATGCTGAGAACAATAGCACAACATGAGTCTTTCTTGGAAACCAGATGATCAACATGACATATTGCAGTTGATAACTCACCTTATATGGTGTAGTATACATCGGAGTATACACGTAATAATATAAACATACCAAGAAAATCCTAGCGATGCAAAGTTCATATCCACTATCAAAATATACATGTTCTCTCCCTCACCAATAATCTGAATAGGGCCTCCTATCAAGTACTCTATCCTTATGAGGATGATCCATGATAGGCTCTGGAGCATAGTACTCCTCCTCTATCCAAGGCTCAGGAGCGCGCACATCAAAACTTGCCGAAGATAACAACTTCGGCTGAGCATGGAATACTCAGCATCTATAAACCACTAGATAATAATGTCATAACATAACATGCTTTTATATGACAGTTCATCAGATACACATGCAAATGCTGTAAACAATTTCAGAAATCCCTTTTCACTTACATTGTGCATACATACTGTACCTATACTTCTTTTGCGTCTTTTCTTATACCTTACTTTTGCTTTCTTATTGTTTCATTTGTTTTACATATGGCTTGTCATTTGGAATCAGATAACAATGCTTACCCTACTTGTGGTAAGAGCCCACTATCATCCTTCCAATACATATACTTTTACTTGGAATTAGATGATAATGCTCACCCTGCTTGTGGTCAGAGCCCACTATCATCCTTCCAATACAAATGCTTTTACTTTGAATCAGAAGATAATGCTCACCCTACTTGTGGTGAGAGCCCACTATCCTCCTTCCAATACAATTACTTTTACTTGGAATCAAAGAATAATGCTCATCCTACTTGTGGTGAGAGTCCACTATTCTCCTTCCAATACATATGCTTGTTCATGGTTTTACTTGGAATCAGATGATAATGCTCACCTTGCTTGTGGTGAGAGACCACTATCATCCTTCCAATATAAATGCTTGCTTATCATCTTTTACTTTGCGTTCTTTATAATTGCTTTGCTTTTCATCTTTTGCTTGCTTTTACAATACATGTACATATACAAAAGCTCGCTCATGCATATACGGTGTTCATATACAATGGTGAGTGAACATGGTAGACAATTAGAAACACTTGATCATATAACACATGCCTTTCTACTTCATTTAATCTCAATCACATAATCACTTACACATGGCACATGCTTGAATTCATCATAGAATCATTTCATTCAGTTAGTATTAACCATAGAATCATCATATCATAACCAGTGGGATTTTCTACTTGTCTTCATCAAAACACATAGGTTTTCTTCTTGGTTTTTCCTATAACTCAGTCTTTTAATCATGCTTTTCTCAATTGAATCATCACACAATTACTAAGTAGTAAGAATACACGTTTGTCATGCTTTGGGTTAAGGCATGGAGGCATCACAAATTAACTCACATCTCAAATACATATTTTCTATCTTACTTTTACAATATGGGTTATGGCATTAAAATCTAGTAGAGTGTATCTACCATTTAAAGGAAGCTTTTACACTTCTGTAGGATTGGAAATCAATCTTGAGGAAGCTTGGTTAGCTTTGGAAAAACTGGATTTGAAAACCCGCTTCTTGAAGAATACGCATAGAATTTCTTTAGAGAAATTCCAAGCTTGAGGAATCACCTTGAAGATGAATTTTGAGCTTTATAACACCAAAGGAATGAAGTTTGAGCTTCTGGAACAAAGTTGGGACCTCACTTGAGCTCTGGGAAGAACGATTTAAAAAGAACAGGGCTTTTTCTTCTTCTTCTTCTTCTCCAATTTCTCTCTCAATTACATTCAAGAGTTTGGTAACCCTTACCCATGAAAATCTGACCCTATTTATAGCCTAAAGGTTACTAAAAATCTAAAAATATCATAGGAAAATATCCCCCAAGGTCGATGGCAAGTTACAGCTCATTACTGGGCATTTTTTTCCCAGTTTTGGGTTGAATTCGTCGCCAAAATTCAACCCCCAGCACAATTCGTCGCCGAAATTGAACTCTGCCTGGGTAGGTTTTTCCCGCTTTGGTATTTTGATCATAACTTTTGACCCGCTTATCGGATTTTGACTCTTCAATTGCGTTGGACTCATATTTCAAAGGAGAACAACTTTGATGTTTTGTAAAACTCCTAATTCACCTTTATTCATGGACCAGAGTGGCTATAAAGCTGATTGGTCTGAAATGGATTTCAGCAGCCCAGAATTTCAGCAGACCCGATTTCGGAAATCCGACGTTTGACCCAACTTTGATTGAAAATCTGAAAAAGTGATAAACATAAAACTCAAAGAGGGTTTTGATATCTTTCAAAAAAATTCAAGAATCACTGAATTCCGATCAGCAGGGAGAAATATAGTGCTCCTCAAAGTTGAGGGTATGTTTTGCATCCATCTTCTTCACAGCTTTGATTATGCCTTGATCCCACAAGAGGATCTTTAGGACCTTGGAAAAACACCCTTAGAGCATTTTTCATGCTCTTACTAGTGACCCTAACCCATTTCTAACACCATAAGAACACTCCACTCTTTCCTTTACCCAAACACACCTACCAATACTTTCATACCCTTGACTTGGAAACACTAAGAGTATTTTATACTCTTGTTGTTTCATTCCAAACACCCAACAATAATACTTAATCTAATTTAACCCATTCTTATTATTGCTCATAAACTAAATTACATAAATGGCCCTTGGCCTTCACAAGACTTGTGCCCACTGTACTATTCACAGCACTATTCATAACATTGTGAACTTGGTTCCCGAGGTTCTACATTCCCTCTTCAGGTATTTTATTCCCAATGCTTTTTTATATACTTAGCGTATTATTATACTCTTGTTTTGATATATATTCCCCAAATCAAGAATGGATGAAAGGCTTTAGGCCTTTACAAACACTAGGCAAGTGCACTATTCACATGAACATGAAACGCTTTAGGCCTTTAATATGATGTTTTCTATTTGTTTATCACAACACAAGAAATGAAAGTTTTCCTACGGTTTCAAACCATGGGTAATATCATAGTTTCCGTCGAAAAAGGTTTTAGCCACGGAATAGTAACCGTTAGTAGTCCGTGGCTGATATGGGCGTTAGTAAAACATATAGCCACAGAATAGTAAACTGTCGGTAAGTACTGACGGAAATATTTCTGTGGCTATTAATCAATATTCAATCCTGTTTATATTTGAATACTCTAGCATTTTAATTTATATTTTTTATGTAGTGTCAAGGTCAAGTGTTTGCCCAAGGGAATTACATTTTCTTCTCCAATAGAGAATTATTTAGATATTATTTTTCAGATCAGAATGTAAGTTCACCAAAATCCCTTAACATGCACACCAAATAATCAATCACCAAGCTTTTCTAATTCTCTCAATTTCTCCCAAAGAGCGTAACAAAATGGTAATCCATCGATCAAACAAACTGACAACCAGTTAAGACTTAAGACTCACACCTTGTTATCTAAATTTAATTTTCTTTTGCATCACATTAATTTTCTCCATCAAACAAATCCAAACATAACTAGTTGATCATTTTCTTATTTCTCTGCTCAGCATAAACTCTGTATTATGTATTATATCCTTCTATTTTCTTCAAAATTAACAGATAAAATAAAACTTTGGTGCGTTTATTCGCCATTTTGCTTACTTAGATAGTAAGTTGCAGGAACATCATGATTGTGTACAAAAGGAGGAAGAAAAAAAAACCACCATTCAATCAAAATTGTCAGGCTTACAAGATCACCATATACATGATAAAATCCATCATAGGGTTTAGATGAGTATTGAAAATCAGAAACAGTGTCGTTCACGCTTACTAAAAAAGACAGCAGAATATACCTTTTCCACCGGAAGCTCCTATAGCAATGCGTTCACCAAGCTTGAATAAATGGTTATCCATGATAACCTGATGGATCTCCTCCTCGAATACAGCATAGAAGCATTCCTTGCAAATCTATAGAAAGTAATTTAGCCTTTAAGCATATGAGTTCATCAAACAGAATACAAACCAACTAATTTCTTTTAGGCATAACCATAAGGATCAAACCCCTGAAATAATCAACTAAACAAGAAACTTTGAATTTCAACTTAATCCTTTCTAGCTAGTTTCAATGTTTGAATTCCATAACTAAATTTATCTGAAAAGCACAAATTTCAGATGGCTTGGGAGTTGGGACTGTAGTCTGTTGACACACTGACCTCTCTCTAAGAAAAAATGCATAATCGTCATCCTCGACATTGCTTTAATTAATCCAACTTCAATTGGTTTGCCTACTTTTACCTTCTAAGAAAATTGTTTATTTGAACCTATCAATTAATGTAATATCAAAATTAACCTTCATGACATGTTTTTCTTTGTTTCAAATGGTCATACACAACCACTCCCATTTAACTTTTAAGATCAAATATAGATAAATGAATGCAAGACTAGATAATTTTTTTGGTTTGTTGGCTCTGATTCTCAAGAAAAAGGGTGCAAGAATACCAGTAAAGATTCCAACAATTATACAAATAAAACAAAACAACAAATAATACAACTTGTGGGTTATGTTGCACAAATTACAAGTATATGACCCAAAATGGCATTAGAAAGAAAGATAAGGAGAAGAAGAAATGAGGGATATTTGGGTCAAAATATAGTTCAAAGGGCCTACCAAGAAGATGTGAGGGACTTGTCCCATTTTTGTCACCTCCATCATTGAAGAAAGAGAGTTGGGAAAGTGTTCGGGAATTAGCTACAAAGGTTAGTTTGGCTTCTTTTATTTGGCATAAGGATATCCCTTCTAAAATTTTCATAATGCTGTGCTAGTTGATCTGCGAGTGCAATCCAAAGGAATATCTTTATCAAGCAAGTGCGAATATTGTTCTATTCCCAATATGGAATCTCTATCCCATCTTTTTTGCCAAGGTGAGTTAGCTTCTAATATTTGGAATAGAGCTGGGTATGCTTTGAATGTTCAGATTTTTGAAGGGGATTCTATCCAAACAAGGATTATGAGATTTTTTCAAGGAAGGAAGAGAGGTTCAATTTCGAGCTTCCTATGCAAAGTGATTCCATTGTTTGTTTGCTGGGAGATTTGGCTTTTTAGAAATGCTTCGAGATATGACAATTTTAAAAGGCCTTTCAAGGAAACTTTGAGGAGAATAAAGGTTTGGATTCAAGGGATTGCTATGAATTGGGAGTTCACAAAAAGTCTAAGTAACTCGGATAGTGAACTTTGTGACTTCTTCAACATGCATTCAGTTGTTCCTAGGTTCAAAAGGCCTATTCTTACCAAATGGTTGTGTCCTTCGCCGGGTTTGTTCAAACTTAACACAGATGGGGCAACTAATAAGAACCCAGAAACAAGTGGGGGAGGTGGTATTATTCGTGATTCCAATGGGAAGTTTATCCTAGCATTTTATGAATACTATGTGTGAGCGCGGAATTTCTTCACTCCCACTCACAAAAGGGATGATGGTGATGGTGGAATTACCTGTGTACCCTCGCGGGTGTGAAAGGGTTTTATCTTTTAAGAGTCGCCACCTATTCATTCAGAAGGGATAAGTCCCCCGGGTTTAGATAAGGTCTTGGTCTGCGAGTGCGATCAGGGTAAGGGGTTCGGTTAAGTCCGGGGAAGGTATTAGGCACCCCAAGGCTTCCGTTTTTTAACGGTTCTGTACTCCCCAGGTTTAAGCCAAATAAAGTTAATCTTGATTAGAATACCGGAGTGTTTAAGTTAACACTAATCCCAGAAAGGAAAAGCTAACTGGGGTTGAACCCGGGTTGGGTTGCCTACATACTCACAGGGTGAGATCAGACCGAGCGTAGTTCTGGCACGTGAACCTGTGCCGAGGCTAGGGGAGTGTGTGTGTGCACCAAGGGTGGCTAACATGGACTAGTCCGGTAGACTAGGGTTTGATTGACCGAGGTTGGTCAAGTGCAAGGTATTTGAGCCCGGTAGGCTCAAGGGTAGTCCGGTAGAATAGGGCGGAGTCCAGCCTGAGTTAGGGTTGCTAACCAGGGTTAGGCGGAACTAACTATGGTTACAATTGCTAACCAGTTAAGGGTAAGTGAGATTTAGCCCGGTAGGCTGAGGAGAGGCCCGGTAGGCCGAAGGTAAGTCCGATAGACTTGGTTTTTAGGCCCGATAGGCCGTAAACCGAGACTAACTACGATTAGGGTTACCAACCGGAGTTAAGGGGGATATAACCATGGATAGGGTTGCTAACCAGGGTTAGGGAGAGGACCAAAGTCAGTATTATGGTCCTTCAGATTTTTTAGGAATTTCTGTTTAATTTCCCAAAGGTTTGTGGGGTTAAGGGGTACTTAACCGCGGTTAAGTGTTAACTGGAGGTGTATTTAACCGTGGTTAAGGGTCAAGTGAGGTCCAAGGTGGGCCCAGGGGGCTAGGCAGGGCCTAAAGTGGCCCCCTACCAGGCTTAGGCCCCTACAAAAGCCCAAAATATAAACAAAGTTAATGTCGGTAATTGAATTACTGACATTAAAGGCAGTGTTTTTGAACTGTGTTTTTGCCTCTGTTAACTAGGGTTAAAGGTGTAACCCAAGGTGAAGTGAAGGCATGGGAGTGTAGAGGGGACTCCTGGGAAGGGTTCAGGCCAAGTGTGGTCCCTAGGGGATGCTTGAAGTGGGCCCTACTAAGGTCCAAACATGATATTGGCGGTAGAAGCACTACTGCCAATATGCACAGTTTACTTTTTTAGGGATTTAACCATGGTTAGGCTTAACCTAAGGACCTAGAAGGACCAGGTTTGGTCCAGGGGAGTGAGAGGGATCCAGTTTGGGCCCTGGACATGGACCAGGGCCCACCAAAGTAGGTTACAGCAGGCTCAAACAAAAAAGGCCAGGAATGGTGGTACTGCGATTACCGCTATTCCTAGTTTTGCTAAAAACCAAATTTTTGCCCATGAGGGCTGTGCACACTGATGACCAGGGGTTTCCTAATGATATTAGGGACCCCTAGAGGATCCGTAGTGGTCTGTCAAGCCTTGAGGAGGTGCTATACCCGTAGGGGGTTCATCACACCTATGGACAAGGTGGATGAACACCCTTATACTGGGTTTGGAACTGAAACTAATCCAACAACAACAATAATAGTCCCCTGGAGATGACCAGGGGCTCACATGATGAATAGAGCAAAAGAAAAATGGGTAGGGGAAGTCCCTACCCTATACTCTGTTTTTACCGAAATGGGAGATGGCCTGTGCGTGAAGTGGGGAGTGCCCTTCGGTGGTGCTGTAGCGACTGGGTGGCTTGGGATAGGCGAATAGAGGTCCTGGGTTTAAGAATAGGACACTGAAGAGGCTGTAGGATGGGATTCCGGAGTAGGGGTTCACCTTTGCAGTTTGCAAATAGTTTAAACCGTAGGGGTGGTCTGGTTTTATAGAGGAAGATCAAGGGGACCTAAGAGGGATTAAGGAGAAGAGGGAGAAGGGTATTGGACCCAAGGAAGGTCGACTAAAAGGCATAAAGGGAGAGATTGAGGTGAGGTTGAGTGTGCAGGGGTGTTCGCAGACTAAAACTCGGAACTCACAAACTGTCGGTAGAAGTTCTACTGGCAACAGGAAATCAGCCCAAATTAAAATGTCGGTAGACCTTCTACCGACATTCTAAGGTCTTTTGGGCCTTGTGGGCTTGAGGCTAAGGGTCATCCCCTATAGGCCATGGGTTTTAGGGTTTAAGCCCTAAGGGCTCTAGGGTTATGCTAGGGTCACCTAAGGCTAGGATTTTGACATGGGCTTCACTTAGGGTGAGTCCTAATGTTTAACTAGGGTTAAACTAGGGATAGGTCCTAGGGTTGAGTCTAGGGTTTACCTAGGGTTAGGGTTTTGGTTCTAGAGTTTTCTTGGGTTTTGACAAGAGGCTTACCTAGGTTTAAGGAGACTTGGCAAGGGGTAACCATAGTTAAAAGGGTGTTAACTATAGTCAGGTGGGGTGTAAAAATTGGGTGCTCACAGCTGCCCCTCTTTGCTGGAGAATGCCAAGGTTGTCGATTTGAATGGAAAAGACTGGAATCATCCTCTTTTTATACCGAGCTCAGATAACAGGGATGTAGAATGATGGTATGTATGTATGTAGTGCAAATGGCGAGCGCGATGTAGTGGCATGGCCACTACTGGGAAGAGCAAGTAGTTCAGATTACTCACTGGGGAGTGATGGATGCAAGGATGGCATAGCCCGGAGGCGTTGGCCAGAGGGATTCGATCGAGTTTGATCGAAAAGACACACAGGATGTCGAGAGCACATAGGGTGTTGAGAGGGGTGACATGCGGGTGGTGTACACTGTAAAGGTACACACGGGATGTTGAGGACACACGGGGTGTCGAAAGGGAGGACATGCTGGTGGTATACACTGTAAAGGTATACACGGGATATCGAGGACACATGGGGTGTCGAAAGGGAGGACATGCGGGTGGTATATACTGTAAAGGTATACACGGGATGTCGAGGACACACGAGGTGTCGAAAGAGAGGACATGCGGGTGGTCTACACTGTAAAGGTATACACGGGATGTCGAGAACACATTGGGTGTCAGAAGGGTGCGGCATGTCCAAGAGGCACTAGCCAGATGATTGAAATGGCCGAGAGGCGTTGGATTTCGATCAAAGATGATGTTGAGGAGTTTTTGTCACACGAGGTGTGGTGCTATGCAGGGATGTCATGCTGGGGATAAAGGTGAGGATGCTCTCCCATGACTTTGCTGATTACGACCTACGGGGATGCATGGTGTCGGCTTCTTCTGCTTTGTCCTGCTGGGGCTGCTCAATGTAAACTGGTATGATCTGGTCTGGATACCAAAAGGGAGCTGTTTTGAAAACATTTTATTAAAGGTTTTGGTCATTTGTAAAATTTTTTTGATTTCATCAGAAAGAATGTTCAACTAGCTATCAGTTTTGCTAGGAAGTTGCCTTAGATAGGGATTGGGGATCATGTTTTCTGCCTTTCACTCTTGGAGAGCATAGTATGACCCAGGAGAGGTTTTGTCACCACTGAAGATGCTTATGGGTAGACCTGTTTGTCCTGTCATTGCAAGAAATTAGACTATGGCTGGGGAGAAGCTTGCTGGGGAGCAATTTAGATGCCTCTACTTGGGGATCCGCTGGGGAATGTAACACCATTGTAGACCATTACTAAGGATCTGCTGGGGGTATAACACTGTCATAGATCACTGCTGGGAGTCTGAACTCTGCATGGGGACTAGTGTCGGGGAAGCTGCTCTTCCATGCCATCTACCGGGGATTACTGTAGGGGATTTATCTGGCTAATCTGACAGCTGCCAGATTCTGTTGCCAAACTACTTTTCAACATTTTCTCCCTTTTTTACCCTTGGAATGACCAAGTCATGGGGTTCGCATAATTTTTGCGGGATGAGGCCGTTGCCGGTTTTCCTCATGCCTGCGAAGCTGATTGATTTTTGTCCCTTTTTTGCCCCTAGTCACAAGACTAGGTATAAGGATCGCGTGATTTTTGCGCAATGAAGCCACTGTCGGTTTTCACTCATGCTCGCGACTTACTGGGGAAGCTTTGTTTATGCTGGGAAAAATAGGTCTTCTCCCATCATTGCCCTGAATGGTTCTCCTCTGGGGATTTGAAGATTATATTTCCACTGGGGATACAGATGTGATACTGCGCTTGCACTCGTAGCTTCTAGGAGATCTAGGAGGACTTTGTAGTGGGACGAAATGTAGGTTGAGGGATCGATGTTTGGGACACCATGGGATTTCTCCTGTTTGTTGTTGATTTACACTCCCTTGGAGGTTTTGGCTTTGATATAATTGATTTTCACCTTCTGCGGGGGGGGGGGGGGGTGGAACCCTTCTGTTTATGGGGGAATTTGTTTGCTTAAGGCTTATGTCTTAGGTTTCCAAGTGATTTTTTTTTTGGGATGTTGAGAGAGGTTGTCTCTGCCAGGAATGGTGAGAGAGGTTGTCTCTGCTAAGGATAAAGAGGTTATCTCTGCCCGAGGATTGTTTTTTAGGAGAGGTTGTCTCTGAAAGGCTCTTCTGTTGGGTAAAGAGTCTGGAGAGATTGCCTTTGTGGGGAGTCTCTGACTGTTGAAATGTTTCAACTTCTATTTTAGGTTTCTTGTGATAGAAATTTTGTACCCTTGAGAATCGATTCTCCTGGAAAGCTGGGAGGGTTTGTCACTGCTTGGGGAGTGACTCTATGGGGGATAGTTGATGACTTTTTTGGGGAGAGAGGGACTCTATTTGGGGAGAGTTGGGGAGTGGATACCTCTTTTGTGACCGCTCCTGATTTGATAGGTTACCTGCGTACCCTTTTGCAGGATCAGGTTATGACGTAGTTCAGGCCAATGCCGCAGAGGGTGAGGGAGGGTGTCCCTGGAAAGGTGTAATGAAAGAAGGGCTATCAGGCTCGAGGGGCTAACTAGCAAATTTTATTTGATTTGTAAACAGGTTACAAGAAAGAGGGATGAAGAGTGTGCCAAGGATGGACTCTTGTCATTTCCTGGAGAAACTATAAGTTCAAAGCGCCTATCGGATCTAGACCCTAAGTGTAGTATCTTTTGACTTTGTCCATGTTGACGGGCTCTGGGAGGTCTTCGTCATCCATACGTCCGAGTCGAAGGGCACCACCTGAGAATTTGTCTCAGATAACGTATGGGCCTTCATAATTGGGAGTGAACATGCCCCTCGAGTCAGAGCAATTTGGAAACATCTTCTGGAGGACCAGGTCACCGATTTCAATGCTTCTTGGCTTGACCTTCCTGTTGAATGCCCTAGCCATGCGCCTCTGATAGGCCTAAGAGTAGTTGATGGCTTTCAGTCACCGCTCTTCAATCAGATTCAACTGCTCATACTGGGTCTGTGCCCATTCTACTTCTGAGAGCTCTACTTTCATTAACACTTGTAATGATGGAATCTGTACTTCAATGGGGAGGACTGCTCCCCTGGAGATGACCAGTGTGTAAGGGAGCATCTTATGCCAAGCAGAGTACTTGGTGGCCATCTTCTCTATGATTTTCTTCAGATTTTTGTTGGCGGCTTCAACTGCACCATTGGTCTGTGGCCTGTATGGCATAGAGTTGTGATACTGGATCTTGAATTTCTGGCAGAGGTCAGTCATTCATTTGTTACAGAAGTTGAGGGTATTGTCTGTTACAATCTCATACAGGGCCCCATATCGACAGATGATATCCCTTTTCAGAAAGCGCTGAACCATTGAGGCTGTGACGCTGGCATAAGAGGCTGCTTTGACCCATTTGGTGAAATAATCGATTGCTACCAGGATAAATCATTGTCTGTTTGATGCTTTCGAAGCTATGGGTCCAATGACGTCGATCCCCCAAGCTGAGAATGGCCAAGGAGCAGTCAGATTATGCAGCCTGTTTAACGGTGCTTTTACCTTGTCGGCGTAGATTTGGCACTGGTGGCACTTCTGTACATGCTTGCAGCAATCTGATTCCATGGTGGACCAGTAGTAGCCTAGCCTCATTATCTTCTTAGATAACATCAACCCGTTCATGTGTGGGCCGTAAGTTCCCCCGTGAACTTCTTCGACTACCCGTGCTGCTTCACTGGTATCCAGACATCTGAGCCATAGTAGGTTCGGTGACCTTTTGTACAAGATTCCTCCTGAGAGGAAAAATTGAATATCCTACCTTCTGATTGCCCGGTGGTCTATTTTTGTGGCATCGAGGGGGAAGGTCCCATCCTCAAGGTACTGCTTGATGTGTGCATACCAAGGCTTATTGTCCGATACCTCCTCGATCTGAAAGTAGTAAACAGGCTAATCCTATTGCTGAATTTCAATAGGCCAGAGCATGATGTATGTAGGGATCTATACCATGGAAGCGAGAGTGGCCAGTGCGTTGGCGAATCAGTTCTGGTTCCTAGACCTGTGGCTAAAGCTGATTCTTTTGAATTGACTGATTAGCAGATTGAGGTAGGCTAAGTACGGGACTAGCCTTGCTTCTAGGATGGCCTAAGATTCATTCGTCAGACAGATTACTAAAGATGAGTCACCGTAGATGTCTACCTCTTCAATCCAGATGTCCAGGGCTTCTTTTAGTCCAACTATGCATGCCCCGTATTCTGCCTCATTATTGGAGCATCTGAACTTTAGCTTGACTGAGATAGGGAGGTGTGCTCCCTTAGGTGAGATCAGGATTGCTCCTGCCCCATGCCCATGACTGTTAGCATCTCTATTAAAGTACAACTCCCAGCCGGAGTACTCTTGTTTGTCTGCCTCTGTATACAAGATGGCTTCGTCTGGAAACCGATCATGTACAGACACGTAGTCCTATGCTGGACTGTGGGTAAGGTGATCTGCTATCGCCTACCCCTTGATTGACTTCTGTGTTATGTACGTGATGTTGAATTCAGACAACATCATAAGCCATCGAGCAGTCCTTCCAGTGGTGGCTGAATTTTCTAACAAGTACTTGAGTGGGTCCATTCAGGAGATCAAGATTGCCGGGTAGGAAAGCAGATAGTGCCGGAGAGGCTGAGTAGCCAGACCAGTGCCAGACATGTCTTCTCAAGAGGGCTATACCACTCTTTATACTCTAGCAGACGCTTACTAATGTAGTAGATGGCTTGTTCCATTCTGTCTGTCTCGTCATATTATGCCAGGATGCACCCCATGGAGGTCTCTTGTACTAAGATGTAGAGTAGCAGTGGCCGTCCCGGTGTAGGAGGCACAAGTACTGGAGGGTTCAGAAGATACTACTTTATTCTGTCAAAGGCTTCGTGGCATTCTGCTGTCCAGACTGTCGGTGTGTTCTTCCGGAGAAGCTTAAAGATTGGCTCACATATCGGAGTGAGCTAAGAAATGAATCTGTTGATGTATTGAATTCTGCCCAAGAAACCATGGATTTTCTTTTCCGTTTAGGGTGCTGGTATTTCAATGATAGCTCTGGCTTTAGCTGAATTGATCTCAATGCCTCTCTTGCTGGCTATGAAGCCAAGGAACTTTCCTGATGAAGCTCCAAAGATACATTTGGCTGGATTTAGTCTCAGGCCATACTCTCAGAGTTTATCGCAGAGTCTTTTCAGGTCTTTTGGGTGCTGCACGGTAGTAGGAGATTTGACGATCATGTCATCCACATAGATTTCAGTGGACTTGTGAATCATGTCATAGAACAAGGCTGTCATGGCCCTCTGGTAGGTGGCCCCTGCATTCTTGAGTTCGAAGGGCATGAACTTGTAGCAGAATGTACCCCAAGGTGTGATAAAAGAGGTTTTCTCCATGTCTTCCTCCGCCATCCTGATCTAGTTGTATCTAGAGAAACCATCCATAAATGAGAGAGTCTCATATCCTGCAGTATTGTTGACTAGAATATCGATGTGAGGGAGAGGAAAGTTGTCCTTGAGGCTTGCCCTATTCAGATTTTGGTAGCCAATACACATTCGGACCTTGCCATCTTTTTTGGGTACCGGTACGATGTTGGCTAACCACTCAAGGTAGGTTACAACTGCCAGGAAGCCTGCGCTGATCTACTTTTCAACTTCTTCTCTAACCTTCTGCGACAATTTGGGCCTCATCCGTCTCAGTTTTTGCTTTACTAGTCTGACGTCAGGGTTTAGGGGCAGTCGGTGTACCACCAATGCTGGGTCTAAGCCTGGCATGTCTACATATGACCAGGCGAAGACATCACTGTAGCTTCTCAGGAAACTAATCATATCTACTCTCTGTTGCGGACTCATGCTTGTACCGATCTTGACTAGCCGAGGGTTGCATGTAGATTCCAGATTGACTGTTTCAGTGTTTTCCCTATTTGACTGCAGAAGTCCTTCGCTGTACTCAAGGAGGTCCAAAATTTCCTGAGGCGGTTCCTCTTCCTGTTATGAGTCATACTCTACTTTGGAGAGTTCAAGGAGGGTTTGAGGGGTAGCCCTATCAGAGGTAATTTCCTGGCAAATCAATTTAGCTTCAGTTTAGCATACTTGATGATGATGATTTTGTTGGCTTCTGGACACTAGGCCTTCTAGGGGAAGAGTCCGTGTGATTTCGTCATCAGCTGATATGAAATGTTTTTTGAAAACATGGTTTTTGAGTCAAAACAAAATGATTTTCATTGACAAAATGATGAATTGTTACAAAAAGCTCAAATAAAAAGAGACCGACAGTGGCCTGACTTTTGGATTTTACAAATGCGAGCAAAAGAGAGGTAGATGAAGGAGAAGGGGGATGCTGGGTCACTGCTGTCTTGGACCAACCTATCCTGCACTATGCTTTCCCTGGCCCTAGCTGGCCTCGATGGTGAGAGCCTCAATCCACCAACGAATCAGTGAATGGTGACTGGAGGATGCTTCGGCGCTGTTGGAAAGGATACAGACATGCTCTCCTACTAGATATTCTGCTTCAGTAGCATCTTCGACAGTCAGCTCGTCGAACATCTGGGTTATACTGAACACTTTTGGATTTGGAATCCTTGAAGACTCGGCATTGGGCTTGGGGGTTAAAGCAACGGGTGCGGCAGAGGTTTCTAGGTAGGTTTCAAAGATTCCCCTGGGGAAGGTTATAGAGATATGTGGTCGGGGCTCAGGTTTCGCCGACTGTCTACTCTTCTTGGTCAGCTTTTGAGAGGTGATCCTCGTATCTGGGCTTGTATCCCAAGCCATAGGGAGATGTATAGCAAGGAGTCGTATATCTCTTCTTCATGCCTCGATTCCTAGCACCAAGACCATTTTCAGGCTGGTAGTTCATTCTGGCCATCATTCTGACAAATGGTGGCACTGCTTGCTTGCTTTGCTGTCTACCTGGGCGATAAAACTAACCTGTTCGAACTGAAATGTCATGAAGACAGTGCCTTGCCCCAGCTCCTGGATGTCCCCAAAGGAACTTGCCAACTCTTCAAAAGGAATAAAAACTAGACAGTCATCCTGGATGAACTTGATTCTTTGGTGTAAAGAGGAGGGAATGGCTCTGGCCACGTGGATCCATGGCCTCCCTAGGAGAAAAGGGAACGAGGTTGACACGTTCATAACTTGAAAGTTTGTTGAGAACTGAGCAGGTTTGATCCTGATGGTTAGATCGACGTCACCCAGGTTTTACCTAGTGATGTTATCAAAAGTGATGGTCATGGGTATCTTCTTCACTTGATTGATGCTCAAGCCTAGGTTTTGCAGCGTGGAGAGTATGCAGATATTCAGGCCTGAGCCATTGTCGATGAGCATTGATGAAAATATTCAGTCTATGCACTGTACTGTAATGTACAAAGCCAGGGTGTGGTCCCTGTCGCTGTCCGGTATCTCCTCTTCTGTGAAGGAGATGACCTTGGGCTCGAGGATTTACCCTACCATTTGCCCTAGTTTCTCGGGCGTTATGTCTGGTGTTAAATGGGCATTGCTGAATACTCGGAGCAGTTGCTTCCTGTGATGCTCTGAAGTGAGAAGGAGACCCAAAATGAATATCTATGTTGGGACCTTGCTCAGTTGCTGAGTGATATTGAACTCCTCTACTTTTTTCAGGATTTTTAATAAAACTACTGAATCAACTGCTTCCTTCTATGGGTCTGACACCCTTGCTTTCTCTTTCTCTGCTTTCATCAGTTCAGTTGCAGGAGGTTGATATACCCGGCCAGATCTGGTTAGGTTGGCTATGCTGTCGCTCTCAAGGATGAAAGAGCGGAGAGCAGGTACTCGGTTGCGGTTGAAGGGAGGCTCTGGCATGTAAGGGATCCGGACAGGGCCTGAAGAGGTTGAGGCTTGAGCTGGAGCTGTAGGCCAACTTACGGGGCAAGGGATAGTATAAATGATGCCATCATTCACTGCAGGTGTGCTGGGTCCTGGTTGCCCTATCCCGGGTTCTTTCCACTGGATAAAGTTGATTTGATTGTTATGTGGGGGTAGTGGCATCTGATTAATGCTGGTATTGTTGGGAGCCAGCTCAACCCTTCCGTTATCCAAGAGATCTTGATTACACACTTCAGGCCTATGCAATTGTCTGTAGCATAGCCTGGGCCTCTGTGAAAGGTGCAGTGATGATCAATATTGTAGTTCTTGCTCTGTTTATCTGGAGACAAGAGAGGTGTGGGGCCTTTTAACTCGAGAAGACCCTACTTGGTAAGGAATTCCAATAACTGGCTGAGTGTGTATGGAAGAGGGGTAAAGTTTTTGGGGAGACGGTTTTGCCCTTGGGCTGGTCAGGCTGGTTGAGTATTCCTTATAACTGATTGCTGTTGAATTACTGGAGCTGGTAGTCGGATGGGTGCTGTAGAAGCAACCATGTGTACATCTTCCTTATTTCTGTGGTCTCGGGGACCGATGTTTCTGCTAGATGAGGCTGTTGCCTTAGGGGGATCAAGTCCTAGGCTGGAATGAATGGCCCCGCTCTTGATGGCCATCTCGATACGGGCACCCGTCCTGATGATGGTGCCGAAGTCCACCACTGGTTAGGTCACCATGAGTGTAGAGTAGGGCTGCTTTAGAGTGCCCATGAACATGCTTACCAGCTCCTCCTTAGGGATAGGATTCGGGATCTTTGCTGTCATTTCCCTCCAGCGGGTAGTGTATTCCAAGAATGATTCGTTGTTACGCTGGCTTAACTGCTCAAGCTGGCTCCTCTGAGGGTAGAGCTCCTGGTTAAAGGAGTATTGCTCCACGAAGTTGTCCATGGCATCTTGCCAAGTCTTGACATTCTGCTTGTCAACAGACATCCACCACGTAAGGGCTACCCCCTTCAGACTCTTCTGAAAATACTGGATGAACAAGGGCTGATTTCTATTATGCTGGAGCATGTCACCCAACTGTAGGTGTTGTTTTGGACAGCCCGAGCCGTCGTATTTTACAAAGTCTGGGACCTTGAATCCTATGAGAACAACATCCCCTGATGAGAAAGTTAAGTTCTCCAGTGATAGACTTGTACTAGTGGATGCACCCTTTATTCTTCTCATCTTTTCTTTCATCTGTTTGATCTCGTCTTGTAAGGATGGGGTAGGATTTGAGGATGATGGTTGGTCCTGGTAGACGTGTGAGGCCTTGGATTGCTTTTCGTATTGGTCATACTCTTTTCCTCCGCCTGTTGCGGGTATGGGGTCAGGTATGATGAAGGGAGGAGGACGAGGCTCTGGTATAGGTTGCTCGATTGGTTCTTCGATCGGTATCCAGGTGGAGAGTTCTTCGGTTCGGGTACCAATTAGAATCTTTAGGGATTCCAGAACACTGTCAAGCTTTGACTCCATGGCCGCTATGTCCTTGTCATGTGACTGTAGGATCTCAGTGGTTCACTGGTGTTGATCTGTAGTTTCCGTCATTGAGTCATTGCTACTTTCTGATTGTACTGTGTAAGAGCTACTCTCTGATTGTGCTGTGCAAGGTACTAACTCTGTAATTGTTACCTCTATCAAGACTGCGTTTACGGCTGCTGCCAGAATCGCAATCAGAGAACGAGTCATAGGTCTGCTCATGCAATTGAAAAGAATGCAATGGCTAATTATGATTATGCATGATGACAAGAAGTAAATGCTAGAAAAAGAATTTTTTTTCATTGATGCATGAAGAGTGCAATGAGTACAGGGATAGTGAGACTCAAAAGAAAAAAGGACTCGATCCTAGGCAGGCCCTTCGGGGATCGCAAAGTCAAGTGGCCGGGGCAACCCTTAAGATCCATGATTTGTTGCTGGAGGGATGTGACTTCAACTTCCATGTGTGTAAGGGTTTTAGTAGCGTTGAACATGCGGTATCCAAATTGTTAGATACGGGAGGTCATCTCCGCCCTTACACTATCAAGCTGCTCTTGGTGGAAGTGAAGTTGGGCCCGGATGACGGCTGTTTCTCTAGTGTTGCCCTTGCGTCTCCTGTGAAGGGACTGGATTGTCTGCTCCAATTGTTCAACCTGATCTTGTACGTCTTGGAGTTCACGACTTTGTTCCTCTTCCTGCTGCCTGAATGCACACTGGGCTTTCCATAGCCTTTTCCATTTCTGCTGGATCTGAATCTGTCTCTCTAGGAAGAAGTCTGTCCAGGGAACCACCATTTCTGTTAGGGGTATAGTTCCTTGTGATGGAGCTGAGACTGGTGTGGGCAGTTCCCTGGGTTCAGGCATGCCGGGTAGAATGTCAGGATTATCCACCCACTATCGGTATACTGAGTTGGTCGATGGTCTTGATGTAACCATGAAGTTCGGCCATTGGTTTCGTCTAAAGCTGCGCCAAGCTGACTGGAAGCGTCGGGTGAGGTTGTCGGAGTGCACTATGAAAGTGATCCAATCATTTTCCTGCTGGTCTATTACTAGGATATGCTAAGGGAGTCCAAATTGCCAGAGGACTCGGATTAGTGTATAGACTGCGGAGCCTGTTAGACCAGCAAGAATCATGCATCGTCTGCCGTGATGACAACACGAGGTAGCCTATTCAGTACAAGCCAATCGCATTGCCAAGTGATTTCTTCCTCCGATAGGTTCTGAAGAAGCTGGTAGAGCTCTCCAACGTTTGTAGTTACTATCGGGCCTTGATTTTGAGAAATCTTTCGAGGTAGACTGTAGGCATCGCGGATGCCGTCCGGTACCGATATGATTGTAGGCAAATGGCTTACCAACCAGAGGTGTAAGAGAGGTGTACTGGCATGGAAGATACCCTTTCTGCGGTCTGCCAAATGGTTGAGAGTCCTGAGAAGCTCAGCTAGGATGACTGGTACAATTGAGCAGGAGTTGTGAATGTCCTCGATGATCTCGACTAGAACTACTTCGACAAGTGAGCGGCACCTTGGAAATACCAGTTGAGACATAGCTATCAGTGCAAGGGCGTTGAGACTGGGAAGTTCTGCTGTAAAAGAGTTAAGGTTCCATTTGCGTTCGTACTTCTTTTCAAGAAAAGACATGGGTATCCGATCAAAAGAGCCGTTAAGATCGGGCTGCAAGCAGGCAGACTTGATACGCAAGAACCTGGATAAGTCTGCCTGATATGTTGTCTTGTAGCGCGGTACTATGGCTTCGCCGTCCATGTTTAACCCTACAATGCGCTGAATCTCTTCCAGTGTTGGGCAGAACTCGCTCTTCCGAAAACGGAATACCATGTGAGATGGGCTCCAACACTGGATAGCAGTGTTTATGAGGCGCAAGTCCGGGTTAGTCACGGATAGGTCTAGGATAGTTCCAATTTTGTAGTACTGAGCCCAAATGAGATACTGACTCGAGGTGAAAGACCCAATTACTTCCTGGAGGTTGTCATCACATGTCCCCTAAGAAGTTAGATGCACGGGTCTTGACGGTCGACCGATTGACTGAACAATCCTTGAAGGACCTGTAATCTACCTGGATAATAATATACCGACTCTATGAGTGCACTGTGCATGTAGATGGGATGCAAAATGATGATGCAATATTTTTATGTTTTGATTTTGATTGGGTATGACAAGGTATATGTGATCTGATAGGGCAAACGGATGGAGGTCCGACGTGCTTTAGCCCAGGTTGTTGGAAACTGAGGGACCTATCAGATCAAGGTTGGGACAGGCCTAGTGAAGACCTGTCTGCCTGGGATTTGGACCCCATATGCTATATCGGGAAGCAGGGTTGGATGTAGTGTATTACAAGCACAGTTTTGGCTCATTGTATGCCCTGGGTGAGTGCTTATCTGGGTAGAATGTGCCTGGGTAGTCAACCATGAATGGGGATAGGTATAGGGTGCAAGCAGGTTAGGGTTTATAGTAGCCCTCCCATGATAGGCTACTTGTAGACTATACCCTGGCCTAGACTACATGTATGAATGCTGGTTTAATGTAGGATTGTTCCTAACAGGATGGGGGGATCACTTAACACCATATATGCGACTTCCCGGTATAGAACATACCTGAAAATGAACGATTGGTGTAAGCGGGATCGTTCAGAATCCTTCCCTAAGGGTAATCACCCAATATGAGTAACTCCGCGGACATTCAAGACATTTAAGTCACTAACACTGAGGATGATCATCCAACAGCCGTTAACATAATAAGCCTGTCTACTGGGTTAAATGAGATAATTACACTACTATGACATGTATGGATGCACAACACACAATTAACCAAGAGATGTAAAATGATTAGTGTTAAGTTAAATGCTTAGGTATTTTAATCAAGATTAAGGTTTAGTTGGCTTAAACCTGGGCTTTTGGTTGAACCCTGAAATATTTATTTTCCCCGGTAGAGTTGCCAGAGCCGTGAGCACGGAATTTCTTCGCTCCCACTCATAAAAGGGGATGATGGTGATGGTGGAATTACCAATGTACCCTCGCGGGTATGCAAGGGTTTTATCTTTTAAGAGTCGCCACCTATTCATTTAGAGGGATAAGTCCCTCGGGTTTGGATAAGGTCTTGGTCTGCGAGTGAGATTAGGGTAAGGGGTTCGGTTAAGTCCGGGGAAGGTTCTAAGCACCCCGAGGCTTCTGTTTTTCAACGGTTCCGTACTCCCCAGGTTTAAGCCAAATAAAGTTAATCTTGATTAGAATGCCGGAGTTTTTAAGTTAACACTAATAAGAAAGGAAAAGCTAACTGGGGTCGAACCCGGGTTGGGTTGCCTATGTACTCACAGGGTGAGATCAGACTGAGCGTAGTTCTGGCAAGTGAGCCTGTGCCGAGGCTAGGGGCATGTGTGTGTGCACCAAGGGTGGCTAACATGGACTAGTCTGGTAGACTAGGGTTTGATTGACCGAGGTTGGTCAAGTGCAAGGTATTTAAGCCCGGTAGGCTCAAGGGTAGTCCGGTAGACTAGGGCGGAGTCTAGCTTGAGTTAGGGTTGCTAACCAGGTTGAACTAACTATGGTTACGATTGCTAACCAGTTAAGGGTAAGTGAGATTTTGCCCAATAGGCTGAGGGGAGGCCCAGTAGGCCGAAGGTAAGTCTGGTAGACTTGGTTTTTAGGCCTGGTAGGCTGTAAATCGAGACTAACTGTGATTAGGGTTACTAATCAGAGTTAAGGGGGATCTAACCGTGGTTAGGGTTAGGGAGAGGGCCAAAGTCAGTATTATAGTCATTTAGATTTTTTAGGAATTTCCGTTTAATTTCCCAAAGGTTTGTGGGGTTAAGGGGTACTTAATCGCGGTTAAGTGTTAATCGGAGTTGTATTTAACCATGGTTAAGGGTCAAGTGAGGTCCAAGGTGGGCCCAGGGGCTAGGCAGGGCCAAAAGTGGCCTCCTATCAGGCTTGGGCCCTTGCAAAAGCCCAGAATAAAAACAAAGTTAATGTCGGTAATTGAATTACCGACATTAAAGGCAGTGTTTTTGAACTGTGTTTTTGCCTCTGTTAACTAGGGTTAAGGTGCATCCCAGGGTAAAGTGAAGGCATGGGAGTGTAGAGGGGACTCCTGGGAAGGATTTAGGCCAGGTGTGGTCCCCAAGGGATGCTTGGAGTGGGCCCCACTAAGGCCCAAACATGCTGTGATAGAAGGTGCATATTGGCGGTAGTTATTCTACTGCCAATACTAAAACAGACCAAAATGATATTGGCGGTAGAAGCACTACCGCCAATATGCACAGTTTACATTTTCAGGGATTTAACCATGGTTAGGCTTAACCCAAGGACCTGGAAGGACTAGGTCTGGTCCAGGGGAGTGAGAGGGATCCACTTTGGGCCCTAGACGTGGACCAGGGTGTCGCGACCCAAAACCCACCCTAGGAGTTAGAGTGAATCTTGGACGACTCATCATGACTTGCATGACTTGCTTGATCAAAAAAACCTGCAACAGACCTAGAGCATACACAATAGAGGACAATAATAGCGGAAACGTATAAAAAAGCACAGCGGAAGACTAACAACCTCTATGTATATATATATGTGATCCAAGTTATACAAAAAGATACACCAAAGAAAGCGCAGATATGCCCGCCAAAATACATAAATCTAACTCTCGAGCTCACCCACAGCTATCCACTCAGAATATACCACCACTTAAAAGTACCCCTTTCCCTGAGGTTCCTCCACCTGCTCCTCAACATACTCCTCCTCCACCCAAGGGCTCGGAGCACAGACATTAAATGGAGTAACCGCTCCGCGATCACCTGCCGACATAAGAAGTACTATTGAGCATGGAATACTCAGCGGGTACCAAATACTAACAATATTCATAGCATAAAAATGGCAATGCATAAATCAGGAGCAATTCATATATGTAAAACGGGAATAGTTCATGTCATACTAGGAAGTAAAGCAATTTATATTCATGCTTGCATTTCGTAAAAAGCCGATAAAATCCTTGAAAAACATCGTGCACTTGACTTGACTTAAAATACCATTTTCGTACTTGAAAACTTGTCTATCGTGCTATGCATGTCATACCATGTCATCCTTGTATCATGCTTGTCATGCGTGCTTCCTTGGGAGTTCAACATGCTCATGCACTTGTGAGATGCGCTTGTGAGATGCCTTGAGAGGGAAGGGATACCCTTCTTTCATGCTATGCCTTGAGAGGGAAGGGAGACCCTTCTTTAATGCTATGCACTTGTGAGTGAGGGGAGACCCCTCATGGAAGGGAGGGAAGTGTAAAATCTCTCCTAATAAATGCTTGTTCTTGTCCTCTTGTCAAAAACGAGGTAAAACATATCGTAAGATATGTCCCACCCCTAACATCCTTACTCTTGCAAAACCGTCGGTAAAACATGTCATGCATGCCGTGCTCGTGGAATCGTGTACATACTTTCATTTGAAATTAAATATGACAATTTGGGGATTTCGCAATACATAGAACATCAATAATTTGAGCAATTCAATATTCATACCAATTTAGGGAAAGCAACATAGCACACTATCATAAACCCTAGCAAATTCATAAACATTTAAGCATACATTTTCCACTACAAATCATCATTTTCTCCATTGAGGCATTTCATCAAACACATGGTATGTGTATTTTGGTTAACACCTAAGTCTTTCATTTTATTCTGCATGAATCATTCTTCTTTTAATCCACATCACGTATGTTGATTATTGAGGTGAAATGCCGTTCCCATTTTAATCATCACAACACAACCCACGGCATCCAATCGCCCATTCACATCCACACAACCATCCATTCATCCACTCATCCCACATTACCTTGCTTAGAAATTTAGGGAAAACATAAAATAAAAGAGACTATGAACTAGGAGGTTGTGTAGGGTACCGACCTTCAATAGAGTGGAGAACACCCTTGATTTGGAGTCCCAACCTTGAAGAAGGACCCCTCTTGAGGAAGGATCCTTCTTTGAAAATCTTCAAGTTTGAACCCCCTTTGATCTCCAATCAAAGCCACAGTGGAGGATTTCCCCAAAATCCTCTTCTCCTTTCTCCCCTCTTTCTCTCCTCTCTAGGTTAGAAATACCCCAAATGAGGATCCCCACCCGAACCTTTCTGGTCTGATTTTTCCCTGTATGAGATCGATCGCACATTCTTGCGATCGATCGCAGATCCCTGCGATCTATCGCACCTAGGGATTCATCTATCGCATATGACTCAGAGAGTTTGGGACCTATTTCACCTGTATGCGATCGATCGCACCTGACTTGCGATCGATCGCACCCTTCAGATTTTGTTGTTTTTCTCATATTTTTCCACATTTTGGTAATTCGGCCATAAGTTTTGACCCGGTTGCCCGATTTTTACGATTCAACTTGTGTTGGATTCGTCTTTTGAAGGGGGACATTCCTGGCATTTCAGAATTTCCAATTTCTACTATAGTTATTGACTAAATTACCCCTGAATTCGACTGATCTGTAAATGGGATTCAGTACAATATATTTGACTTAGGAATACTACTTCTTACCACTTAGAGTTGTTCAAAATTTTTCATTTCATAGAAATGGAAGATTACAAAGGCTTCATACCTTGGCATGGGTCCCAACACATTTCAAAAAGTTTGAAGGCTCTACATCCTCCCCCCTTACAAAAATTTCATCCTCGAAATTTGGACGGGACATGCATTACAAAACCAAAACAAAATCACAAGCCACATACATAAGCTGATTCGAACAACTCGGGGTACTTTGCTTTAACCTCGGCTTCACGCTCCCATGTCGCTTCTTCTCGAGCATGGTGCTGTCATTGCACAAGAACCAAAGGAATAACCTTGTTGCGAAGCACTTGATCTCTTCGATCCAAAATTTGAACCAGCTTCTCAACTAAAGTGAGATCCTCTCGGATTTCCAATGGTTCCAACTCTATGACATGCGAAGGGTCCACAATGTACTTCTAAAGCATAGACACGTGGAAAACGTTGTGAACCGCGGCCATGTGAGGTGGAAGAGCTACCCTGTAAGCAACTTCACCAACTCTCGTGATAATCTCAAACGGTCCAACATACCGAGGACTAAGCTTGCCTCTTTTGCAGAATCTCATAATCCCTTTGCTAGGAGATACCTTCACAAAGACTTGATCCCTTACTTGGAATTCCAAGTCTCTGCGGCGCGTGTCCGCATAGCTCTTTTGACGATCTTGAGTGGCTTTCAACCGATCCCGGATGATCTTAGCTATACTTGCAGTTTGCTCGATCAACTCCGGACTAAGTACTTTTCTCTCTCCTACCTCATCCCAGTAGAGAGGAGACCTGTAGCTTCGCCCATACAAAGCCTCGAATGGAGCCATTTGGATACTCGCCTTATAGCTATTGTTGTAGGCGAACTCTACCAAATGCAAGTGTTTTTCCCAACTGCCCTTGAATTCCAGCATACAAGCCCAAAGCATGTCTTCTATAACTTGGTTCACCCTCTCGGTTTGTCCATCCGTTTGTGGATGAAAAGCAGTGCTGAAACAAGTCGGGAACCCATAGCTTCCTAAAAGCTTTTCCAGAATCTTGAGGTGAATCTCGGATCCCGATCCGACACAATACTGACTGGCACCCCGTGTAGCCTAACCACTTCCTTGATGTATAGAGCGGCGAACTGGCTCGAATTGAATGTAGTTCGGTAGGGTAGGAAATGAGCGGACTTTGTCAAACGATCCACTATCACCTATATCACATCTGAGCCCCTTGCCGTCTTTGGCAAGCCAACTATGAAATCCATGGATATGTTCTCCCATTTCCACTCAGGAATAGGAAGAGACTGCAGTAGACCGGCGGGTCGCATGTATTCTACTTTCACCTGTTGGCACACCAAGCATCGTGCCACATACTCCGCAACATCTCTTTTCATATTCCGCCACCAAAAGTGACTTTTGAGGTTCCGGTACATCTTAGTACCCCCTGGATGTACTGTGTACTTTGAACGATGTGCTTCATCCATGATCTCTCGTCGAAGATTTGCATTGACCGGAACACACAGCCTTCCCTTAAACGTAATAGCACCTCGACTAGTGAGAGAAAAGTCTTCACTACCTTTGGCAACTTCCTTGTCCCGATAAGCCAACAATTCAGCATCCGTGGCTTGGTATTCTTGGATCAAATCTATAATGTATGGCCGAACCGTGAGATTTGCCAAGATAGGACTACGGACAGAGTCATTCACATTGATGTTCAGATTTTCCAAATCTTCAAGTAGCTTCCATTCCTGCACCAACATGTGTGCTAACAACCCCGGAGGTCTTCTACTCAAAGCATCAGCCACTACATTTGCTTTACCCGGGTGGTATTGAATGGTACAGTCATAATCTTTCAAAAATTCCATCCAACGCCGTTGCCTTAGATTCAGCTCCTTTTGGGAAAAGAGATACTTGAGGCTCTTGTGATCCGTGAACACATAGAATTCTACCCTGTACAAGTAATGTCGCCAAATCTTGAGTGCAAACACGACTGCAACGAGTTCCAAGTCGTGTGGGGTAATTATTTTCATGCTCCTTCAATTACCTGGATGCATAGGCAATGACTTTCTTATGCTGCATAAGTACACACCCAAGTCCAACGTGCGAGGCATCACCATACACCTCATACCCATAAGGTCCGGAAGGCACAGTAAGGACAGGGGCTATAGTAAGCCTCTTCTTCAGTTCCGTGAAACTGATCTCGCACTTGTCACTCCATACGAACTTCACATTCTTCCTTGTTAAATATGTAAGCGGCGCTGCAAGGCTAGAGAAACCCTCTACAAATCTCCTGTAGTAGCCAGCCAACCCAAGGAAGCTGCGTATCTCTATGACACTCTTGGGTCTCGCCCAACTCATGACTGCCTCTACCTTCTTTGGATCGACCGAAAGACCTTCTACAGACACAACGTGGCCTAGGAATGCCATCTCTTCCAACCAAAACTCACACTTGCTAAGTTTGGCATACAACTTGTGCTCTCTCAGCATTACCAAATCTAGGTGAAGGTCTCATACATGCTCTTCCCATGTCTGGGAATATATCAGTATATCATCGATAAACACGATCACGCATCGATCAAGGTATGGCTGAAACACCCGGTTCATCAAATCCATAAAGGCTGCCGACGCATTCGTGAGACCAAAAGGCATCACCAAGAACTCGTAGTGTTCGTATCGAGTCCGAAAAGCAGTTTTGGGCACATCCTTGGCCTTGATCTTCAACTGGTGGTAACCGGATCGAAGATCGATCTTAGAGAAAATTTTGCTCCCTTTAACTGATCGAACAAGTCATCAATTCTAGGCAATGGGTACCTATTCTTTATAGTGACCTTGTTCAACTGTCGGTAATCGATGTACATATGCATCAAGCCATCCTTCTTCTTGACAAATAAAACTGGGGCACCCCATGGTGAGGCACTTGGTTGAATGAAATCATGACCTTGCAATCCCTCCAACTGAGTCTTTAACTCCTTGAGTTCAATCGGGGCCATTCTATATGGAGCCCTGAATATAGGAGCTGTGCCCGGTGCAAGCTCGATCACAAACTCAATCTCCCTGTCTGGAGGCAACCCTGGCAACTCCTCTAGAAATACATCCAGGAATTCACTCACGATCGGGATAGTCGAAGAGTCCTTTGCCTCGGGGTTCGCTAAGCTTAGTGCCGCAAAGCGAGCGATCTCTTTATTCCTCAACCCCCGAAAATGGAATGGCTTCCCTTCCACCGGCCTGAAGAGAACCATTTTCTCGAAGCAGGCTACATGCCCATGATGAGCTGCTAACCAATCCATCCCCAAGATAACGTCAAAGTCTTGAAATCCGAGGATGATTAGATCAACCGCCAAATCGTGGCTCCCCACTTGAACCACACTACTTCTACACACTTTATCTGCCACTACTGTCTTGCCGAGAGGAGTTGAAATGGATAACTCCGGTTCCAACTGGCTAGGCTCGGAGGAAAAGCCTTGAGAAAAGCTCGGCGAGACAAATGAATGTGTAGACCTGGTATCAATCAACACACGAGCCAAACACTCATTGACTAGTAAGGTTCCTGAAATTTTAACTAGCTACGTCAATCCATGCATCACATCATATGTATATAGGTAGATAGATATATAACACGCCACATACGTACACAATCGAATAATCCATAACAAAATTTTTAAGGATGATTAAATAAACTCCAACTGCGTACCTTGCACTACATCGTCAGATGCAAGTGCATCACCCTCTGTCAAGGCAAAAACTCACCCCTAGTTCGCCTGGCGAGATGTAGGTGTAGACTAGGTAGGCTGGGAGGATGCCTGGTAAGATCCTGCTGGACGAGCTGGCGGCCTAATACCTTGAGACTGACCTGGTAAATGCCGGCTAGGGTAATCCCTGATCACGTGACCCTGGCGACCGCAATGGAAACATCCACCCGATGCCCTTCGGTAATCTCCTGTCGGGTGCCTCTTGTTAATAGTCCGCCTTTGGCATTTCCAGCCAAAAAGGGGGAGAGTGCATGATAACACATGGATATGATTTTGTGGATGTGGATGATGTTATGGAAACATGATTAACTTGTTATGGATATAGTATTGTGGAATTGTGGATGTTATACATGTTTTATTTCTTTCCATATTTTATTTCCCATGCTTCACAGGTTTTTGATTTAGCATGTGCAGGCAAACAGGTTCTAAGTTTGGTGAATCATGACAAGTTAAAATGTCAAATGTCATGTAATTATTTTTGAGTCATGTAAAGGTCAATTTTCCATTTTTGAATCATTTGGGAAAATTTGAACCTAGTATATGAGTTAGTCTTGTTTTGTCCCGGAATTGCCAAAGGGGGAGATTGTAAATCCCTAAGTAGGTGTTGGCAAATTCCGTGATCATTAAATAGGTCATGTGAGTCAAGTCGTGTTCAACTTGTCAGAAGAGAAGAGCTAAAGCATCAAGAAGATTGAAGAAAGTGAAGAAAAAGCTCATACTCTGGATCTAGAAAGGTAATGGACTTAGAGACCCCTACCTAGGTTGGATTTGACTTAGATAACTCTAAACATACCTAGGAGGATAGTTTTAAACCTAATAAAGTTGTTTGATCTTAGTTGAATCAAATAAACATGAAATGAATCATGGTTTGAAAAAATTCTGTCTCAACCGATCGCTCGGTATTGAGACCGATCGATCGGTGGCCTACCGAGCGATCGGTGGCTATCGACTGGACAAAAAATTTGTATGGGGTATTTTTTCAGAGAGATGATTTTCAACCGCTCGATCGGTTAGAGCACCGATCGATCCGTTTTGGACCGAGCGATCGGTAATGTGCACCGATCGATCGGTCCCCGTAAAAAGAATTTTTATTTTTCTGGATTCTTTTTTTAAACCCTATATAAACATCTTTTTGGAGACCTAATTCGTATCTTTCTTTATTTTTGAAAGAGTAGAGGTCTGAGAAACTCTTCTAGGGTTTTTCCTATTGTTCTTATTAGATCTTTGTTGATCCCTCCTCTTTCTTTGATCCTAAAGAATGCAAGTATAGATCTAAACCTTTGATCTTGCATTGTGTGATCTCAGATCTATATGAGATCCCTCTAGGGTTTGAAACTTCCAAAATTGATTCACAACCCTACACCTTGTGTGTGTGTCCGGTGTTTGATCCGGAGCCTTCGTGGAAGGAGATCGATCGTGTGTGATCGTGGTTTTGAAGTAGCTTGAGAAGATTTGGTCGGTGTGGAACCGAAGCTGCTACGGCGGAGATCGAACCTACTGGTTCGTGGAAATCAGGAGTAAGAGTCTATACCTAGGAACGTCGTTTCTGTTTTGGTAAGGTCTTGTCTTGTACTTGAAATCTTTTCATAGTGAAGTTTATTACTGGACGAGGTCCCATGGTTTTTCCCGTTAGGGTTTTCCACGTAAAAATCTTCTGTGTTTGATTTGTGTGGATTGTCTGAGTGAATTGTTCATTGATTTCTAAACATATTAATTGAAAAATTAAAATTGGTTAGAAATTATTAAATAGACCTATTCACCCCCCCTCTAGGTCTTAGAGATCATTGATCTGGATAAATTTCAATTGGTATCAAAGCTTGTTCACTGATAAGGCTAATCCCTTAAGTGTGATCCTGTATTATCCGTGATCATGAGTACTCTAAGAGAAGGAGGATCTGTCTCTCGTCCCCCACTTTTTGATGGGAATAATTATGCATACTGGAAAGCTAGAATGAGAGCCTTTCTCAAATCAATTGACGAGAGAATTTGGATGTCTATACAGAATGGGTGGACTACTCCCATAAAAACTGTAGGTGATTTGACTGTCGTCAAATATTATGATGAATGGACCAGAGAAGAGCTTGAGTCAAGTGGATGGAACACTAAAGGTCTCAATGCTATCTTTACTGCAGTCACTGCTGAGGAATTCAGACGAATTTCTTCATGTGAAATAGCAAAGGAGGCTTGGGACATTCTTGAAATTACCCATGAGGGTACTACCACTGTTAAAATCTCAAAACTCCAAATGTTAACCACCAAATTTGAACATTTAAACATGGATGACAATGACACTTTTGATGAATTCTATGCAAAACTTAGTGACATTGTCAACGCTAGTTTCAATTTAGGTGAGAAAATATCTGAGTCCAAAATAGTTAAAAAAGTCCTTAGATCTCTCCCTGAGAGATTTCAACCCAAAGTCACTGCAATCGAAGAGAGTAAAAATGTTGACTCTCTGAAGATTGAGGAATTGGTTGGTTCACTCCAAACCTATGAACTCAATCTCCGTCCATCCAAGAAGAATAAATCTTTAGCCTTGAAATCCATCAAGGAAACTTTGGATGAGGATGACAGTGATGGAGATATGAATGAGGAAGAAATGGCTCTCTTCGTTAAAAAATTTCGAAAATTTTTTAGAACGAAAAAGAGGTTCAATCCCAAACAGGGAGGAAAATCTTTTGAGAAGTCAAAGTCTAAGCCCTGGGAAAACAAGAAAAATTCCAAGAATGGCGACAAGAAATCCCAAGGTGTTCAATGTTATGAATGCCATGGCTTCAGTCATATTTCACCTAACTGTCCTAACAAGAAGAAGAGTAAGGGCAAGGTGATGAATGCCTGTTGGGATGACAGTGATTCCGAGAATGAAGAATCGGACAGTTCCTCTTCAAGTGAAGATACTGGAAATCATACGGCTTTCACTGTTTCCCTTTCTGGGATTCTTGAGACTACCTCTACGGTTGATGAAAATGATAGAAGTGATGAGAGTGTTCATACTGAGTCTAGTGATGACATACAGAAGAGTCAAACTGACTCTGAAAGGGATGAAGATTTGAAAACAACTTATGATAAGTTGTATGCTGAAAGTTTGAAGCTGACTAAAACAAAAATCTCCTTGAGCAAAAAACTCAAAATCATTCAAAATGAAAGAGATACTTGTAAACTAGTAGCAGAAGAGAAGAGTGCTCTAGTTAGTCAGTTGGAAAATGAAAAAGAAGCATTTGTTATGAAAGTTCAATGTCTTTTGGAAGAGAATGTCTCATTGACTAATGTGATCAGAAAATCAGAAGTTGAAAGAGACACTTCCATGAAAGAAATTGAAGAGTTAAGAACTCTGCAAATGGAGCTGGAAACTTTTAAAGACTCTCTTGTTGATAAGGTGAAATTTCTTGAAAAAGAACATCAAATTACCCTTAAAGACAAGACTGACTTGATTCAGAAGGTCTATACTCTTGAAAAAGAAGTAAGAATGTTTGGTAACACTAGCTGCCTAGATGAATTAGTTAGAAAGTATGGGTCAAATTCGAGTAGATCTGGGATAGGACATGCTGACACACCAGCTGGTCCTTTAGCTATTGGTACAATGGCTAGTGCAGTGTTTGAGCCAATACATTCTGATCCTAAAGTGAATCTACCTTCTACATCAAGTACTAAGGCTTATACAAATTTTGTAAAGCCTAGAAATACAGCTCCTAGAGTGAATGCTTTGAGGAATCAAATTCCTTTTAGAAGAAATCCTCCTCCTCTCCCAAGATTCATACCCACATGTCACTTTTGTGGTGTGAGAGGTCACATACGACCAAATTGTAATGCTTCTAGGAGAGCTCCTCAAAATGGTTCATGGAACCAAAATCAAAGTCAAGGGACTCTTCAAAGGCAGATTCAGGTTCTGGCTGAAAAGTCTAGAATATTGAGCGAAGATGTTAATAGAATTGCTCAAATCTCTATGACAAGAACTGGTCAATTTATTCCAAATGATTATTCAAGAGGAAAGAATTTGACTAATCAAAAAGCTAGAACTGAACAAAATAAGAAAAGGTCAAGGAGGACAAAAAGGAAAAAGGTTTCTAATACACAGTTTAATGATCAAAGATCTAAAAAAAGTTTAAAGACTGTGTATGTAAGAAAGGATGACCTTAAGTGCTTCGTCATTCACACTGCCTTGAAAGCCCAAAACATAGAAATGTGGTACTTCGATAGTGGGTGTTCTCGGCATATGACAGGTAACAAGTCCTTATTTACTCAATTTGAGGACTGTCCAGATGGGACTGTTACTTTTGGTGATGGAAGCAAGTCTTTAGTAAAGGGGAAGGGTATCATCGATTCACCAGGCATACCAAAATTAAAAGATGCCTTGTTTGTTGAAGGACTGAAAGCTAATTTAATTAGCATAAGTCAACTATGTGATGATAACCATGCTGTGCACTTTACCCAAAATAAATGCTTAGTCATTAATGGTAAAGGTAAGTGTGTTCTAGAAGGGTTGAGAACCACTGACAATTGCTACGGCTTAATTCCCAGTCCTAATCCCTCAAATGTCTGTTATAAGACTAAAATTGAGGAGGTTGATTTGTGGCACCGAAGACTAGGTCACATAAACTTCAAAGACCTTTGTAAAATCTCTAAGAAAGAGCTTGTAAGAGGAGTTCCCAAACTAGGAAAGCCTTCTACTGCTGTGTGTGGGCCATGCCAAATTGGTAAACAAATTAGAACCCCACATAAGAAGACTTCAAATATTGCTACTTCATATCCACTGGAATTAATTCATATGGATCTAATGGGTCCTACAAGAACTGAAAGTCTAGGTGGAAAGCGATACATCCTAGTCATGGTTGATGATTTCTCAAGAATGTCATGGGTGGCATTTATAAGAGAGAAATCCGATGCTTTTGACAATTTCAAAAGTATTTGCTTGAAAATTCAAAATGAGAAAAGATGCCCAATCACTCGAATTCGAAGTGATCATGGAAAGGAGTTTGAAAACTCTAAGTACAACGACTTTTGTGATGAGTCGGGTATCAAACATGAATTTTATGCACCTATTACACCTCAGCAGAATGGTGTAGTAGAGAGGAAGAACAGGGTTCTCCAAGAGATGGCTAGAGTTATGCTTCATAGCAACAATCTAGCTTCTCATTTCTGGGCTGAGGCAGTTAACACTGCTTGCTATATAGTTAATAGAGTTTTTGTAAGACCTGGAACAAGGAAAACCCCATATGAGTTGTGGAATAACAAGAAACCCAGTGTCAAGTACTTTTGAGAATTTGGAAGTAAATGCTATATCCTTAAGGATAGAGAGCAACTGGGCAAATTTGAATCCCGGAGTGATGAAGGGATATTTCTTGGATATTCCACCAACAGTAGAGCTTATCGAGTGTATAACTTGAGAACCTCTACGATTATGGAGTCCATAAATGTAGTTATGGATGACTCTGGTGTTGAAAATGTGCAACTTGAGGATGATGAAAGTGCTGAAAATGAAAATGTTGAAACTATTTCAACTCCACCTATAAATAAGCAATCATCTCCATCAAAACCTACACATTCTAGGGTCATGAGTCCTCACACCCCCACTGATATAATTGGTGATGTTGAAAGTGGAGTGAGAACGAGGAAACAAATTGAAAACGAAGTTAGCTACATTTGCTATACTTCATCTTTTGAACCCAAGAATGTAGCTGAAGCTCTTGCAGATGATAATTGGATAAATGCAATGCAAGAAGAGTTACTTCAGTTTAGTAGGAATGATGTTTGGTATTTAGTACCTAGGCCTAATAATACAAATGTGATTGGTACCAAATGGATTTTCAAGAACAAATCTGATGAAAAAGGTACTATCATAAGAAATAAGGCTAGGTTAGTTGCACAAGGATACACCCAAATTGAAGGTATTGACTTCGATGAAACCTTTGCTCCTGTAGCCAGGCTAGAATCAATAAGAATTCTTCTAGCTGTGGCTTGCCATATGAAATTCAAACTTTTTCAAATGGATGTTAAGAGTGCCTTTCTGAATGACATTCTACATGAGGAAGTCTATGTGGAACAACCAAAAGGGTTTGAAGATCCACATCACCTTGATCAAGTCTATCGGCTAAAAAGGGCCCTCTATGGTTTAAAGCAAGCTCCAAGAGCTTGGTATGAGAGGCTGACTACTTATCTCTTGGAAAACGGATTTTCGAGAGGGGGAGTAGACAGAACCCTTTTCATAAAGAATGTGAAAGGTGATATTGTCATCGCCCAGATATATGTTGATGACATAGTGTTTGGTTCCACATTAGACTTACATGCTCTTTCATTTGCTGAACAAATGAAAAATGAATTTGAAATGAGCATGGTTGGTGAGCTAAGTTTCTTCCTTGGTCTTCAGATCAAGCAATTGGATTCTGGGATCTCAGTATCTCAAATCAAATATGCTAAAAATCTAGTGAAGAAATTTGGCATGAGCTCTGCTAAGCATGTAAGGACTCCTATGAGTTCTACTACAAAACTTAGTAAAGACGCTTCAAGCAAAGATGTTGATCAAACTTCTTATAGAAGCATGATTGGTAGTTTACTCTACCTAACTGCTACTAGACCTGACATAGCCTTTAGTGTTGGTGCATGTGCCCGCTATCAAGCGAGCCCAAAAGAGTCTCACTTGCTTGCAGTTAAGCGTATCATTCGATATGTGAGTGGAACTCTATCATTTGGCCTCTTGTATTCTTTTGATACAAATGCCACGATAGTTGGATATTCCGATGCCGATTGGGCCGAAAATGCTGATGATAGGAAGAGCACCTCTGGAGGATGTTTCTATATTGGAAACTGCTTAGTTGCTTGGCTTAGCAAAAAGCAGAATTCAATTTCATTGTCCACTGCAGAAGCTGAATACATAGCAGCTGCCAGTTGTTGCACTCAACTTCTGTGGATGAAACAAATGTTGAATGATTACGGGATTGAACAAAGCACTATGACTGTGTATTGTGATAATTCAAGTGCTATCAATATTTCCAAAAATCCCGTTCAACATTCTCGCACAAAGCACATAGACATTAGACATCACTTCATCCGTGATCTTGTTGAGCAAAAGATTGTGTCTATAGAGTATGTCCAAACAGAGAATCAATTTGTGGACATTCTTACAAAACCCTTAGATTCCCTTAGGTTTGAATTCCTTAGGAAATCTATAGGTTTGTGCGGAATTGAATAAAGATGTACTTGTTTCATAGCCTATGTGTTCTTCATGTTCTATTTATGTCCTAGAGCTATTTTTTTTGTTATTTTCTTTAAGTAATAAAAATCCAAAAACATTCAAAAAATTGAAAAATATTGCAAAAAATTATGTGTTTGTATGACCCTCTTTCCAATCATTTTGCTTAAAGTTATTTCCTTGAAATCATATTTGAACATATCATACAAGGATAAATATTTCATAGGATTGGATAAATTAGGATAGGTCAACTGTTGGTTTGATCTTGTGATTGAATTTGGTCATGCTAACTAATCTCAGTTAGAGTTGAGTAAACAAAGATGTTATATGTTGCACATGCACTCTGACTGATTCTTTAGATGGTATTAGTTCCTATTTAAAGGTTCTGATATTATACCTCTATATGGTTCCCTAGATTAATCAAATCTAGTATAACCAATGTAATAAAAAATTCCATAAGGTGAGCCCCCTAGTTATAAAAATTATTGACATGGAGAGGACTACCTGTGAGTTTGTGTGATAGCTACTAGTGAATGCAAACAGTGAGTAATGGCTACCTAGACAAACAGTAGGTATCTATATGGATTGCTAGTGTGAATGCCCCCACTGTCATTAGAAAGAGCTACCTTCTCACTTGTGTAAAAGTCACCAATGTGCTAAAAACTATATATGTGTACTCCAAAAAGAATTTTCACAATGAGTACAATTTGACTGAAAAAGAAATGAAATAAATTTGTTAGTCAAATTTGGGGTAAAAATTGCTCATCATATAAGTATGGATGTTTATTGGTTTTAAAACTAGTTTTTGAAAATTTTAGAGTCCCATTTGAGCTATAATGTCAAAATCTAGCTTAAGGAAGGAAACCAATTCAAAGAGTCAGGTAATGAATTTTGATTTCACACTAACATTACTTCTAATTGTTTCTTGACTCTGATTGTGAATTTGATGCAAATACCAAAATTAATCACCTTTGAAAAACAATTATTGTTTACATAATCCTTATTTATGACTATACTTGATATATATATATTCTTGGGTGATTATACTTTATGATTTTAATGAAATCAATAATTGCAAATTTTTTGGTGAATGGGTTATTTTGAAGTGAAAATGAGTTTTTAATGTTCCATTGGTTGAGGGGGAGAAAAGGTTTTAAAAGTAAAATGTTTGAAAATTTTTCAGACCACCGATCGCTCGGTGTTAAAGACCGATTGATCGGTCTTTCGTGAACAGAGTTATAAAACCCTCATTTCTATCTTTTCTGTTCACTTCTTCTCCGAATTCCAGAGCGATCTCTCGGTTCCCCCTCCTCCAAATCCTTCCTACGGTCATTCCATTCGACTCTAAGGGTTTCCCAAGCATCAAAAAGGTAAGCCTTGTACGTTTTCTTGCGTATAGGTTGAATTTCTCATCTAGGGCATCGTCTGTTCGTCCATGGCTTTCATTTTGTCCTTAATCCTCTTAGACTATCTCATGTCAGGCGTTCCCAAACGCCGAAAGTTGGTCCTCAACAACCAAGAGGACCCTCCTGAAGATGAACAAATCCAAGAGCCCTTTTCCTTCACTCCTATAGGTCATGAGATTTCAATAGGGGATCGACCAATTCGTAGAATGGTGGATTCTACTACTGAAAATCGCCAAAAGGCTTTGGCAGATAAAACCCGGAAACAAAAGGGAAAAGCCAGTTCATCTTCCACTGTTCTATTGGGTCCTTTCATTAGCCCTAATGCTGCTCAACTTTATAGTCAGTATTTTAGTAAAAAGGGTATAATGGTTGAAAGGAGCATTAGAATTTCAGATTTTGGTGATTACTACCTTTCTAAAATCATTACTGATCATCACTGGGAAGGTCTTCTCAATTTATCCGGTCCTGCTCCTATTCAGTTAGTCCAGGAATTTTACTCAAATTTTTCTGAAATAAATTTCAAAACCTGGTCTTTTAAATCTTGATCTTTAGAACAATCAGTTTTGATAAATCCAAATGTCATTGCAAAATTTCTTGGTTATCCTCGAGTTCCAGATGCCTATTATCCTTATAAATACAAGAAAGATGAGGATAAAGAATCTATGAACAATGTAGTCACATTTCTTTGTGGTGCTCCTACATTTTGGGTTGGTTCCTTAATCGAAGTCACAAAACTCACTAGGGATGCCAGACTTGTAAACCTAGTAATGAGTGCAAATATCCACCCAAAGGTTCATACTGCAGACCTTAGGGAAGATAGAGCTCGATTTTTATTCAGTCTCCTTCGTGGACATGATATTGACCTAGCAGCCCACATAATTGATTTGATGATTCAAGCCCATCAAACTCAAACTGTGGTTGGAGCTCTTCCCTTTGGATCCCTGATTAGTAAACTCCTTGGTTCTCAAGGAATTATTGCTCCTCCTGGAGTTCCTACTCGTACTCCGAAAGGTCCAATCAACAAAAAGACCATCGCTCAGAGTTTCTCTCATGCTTCAGTTCGAGATATTGAGGAAGAAGCTGAGTTTGGTACAGGATCCTCTCATGCACCTCCGGCCACAATTGATGATCTAGCCAGAATGATGAGAGAGATGCAGACGGATCTCTCAACACATATTTCATCTCACCAGGAGTTCACCACAGAGATCCGTGGTAGACTTGGATCACTGGATGCAGCAGTGCTGGGCGTACAGAGAGATGTTCGTGACTTTCGAACTTATTATGAGTCCCAGCTCACTTCTGATGATGAGCAGGAGTGATAGTTAGATTGATGTATTAGGATAAAAACTCCTTATGGTTCATGTATATATTTTGGAGTTTGTCTTAGTCCTAGTATAAGTTTGACATTTCGATGTATTTTGTCTTGGTTGTACTTAGTACAAACCTTTTGGATGTTATTGACTTGGTCATATATGTATGCATTTGGATGGTTTCTTATATCTCATCTCATTTGTGTTTATGCGTTAATTTTATTGTTAATAGTCCGCCTTTGGCATTTCCAGCCAAAAAGGGGGAGAGTGCATGATAACACATGGATATGATTTTGTGGATGTGGATGTGGATGATGTTATGGAAACATGATTAACTTGTTATGGATATAGTATTGTGGAATTGTGGATGTTATACATGTTTTATTTCTTTCCATATTTTATTTCCCATGCTTCACAGGTTTTTGATTTAGCATGTGCAGGCAAACAGGTTCTAAGTTTGGTGAATCATGACAAGTTAAAATGTCAAATGTCATGTAATTATTTTTGAGTCATGTAAAGGTCAATTTTCCATTTTTGAATCATTTGGGAAAATTTGAACCTAGTATATGAGTTAGTCTTGTTTTGTCCCGGAATTGCCAAAGGGGGAGATTGTAAATCCCTAAGTAGGTGTTGGCAAATTCCGTGATCATTAAATAGGTCATGTGAGTCAAGTCGTGTTCAACTTGTCAGAAGAGAAGAGCTAAAGCATCAAGAAGATTGAAGAAAGTGAAGAAAAAGCTCCTACTCTGGATCTAGAAAGGTAATGGACTTAGAGACCCCTACCTAGGTTGGATTTGACTTAGATAACTCTAAACATACCTAGGAGGATAGTTTTAAACCTAATAAAGTTGTTTGATCTTAGTTGAATCAAATAAACATGAAATGAATCATGGTTTGAAAAAATTCTGTCTCAACCGATCGCTCGGTATTGAGACCGATCGATCGGTGGCCTACCGAGCGATCGGTAGCTATCGACTGGACAAAAAATTTGTATGGGGTATTTTTCCAGAGAGATGATTTTCAACCGCTCGATCGGTTAGAGCACCGATCGATCCGTTTTGGACCGAGCGATCGGTAATGTGCACCGATCGATCGGTCCCCGTAAAAAGAATTTTTATTTTTCTGGATTCTTTTTTTAAACCCTATATAAACATCTTTTTGGAGACCTAATTCGTATCTTTCTTTATTTTTGAAAGAGTAGAGGTCTGAGAAACTCTTCTAGGGTTTTTCCTATTGTTCTTATTAGATCTTTGTTGATCCCTCCTCTTTCTTTGATCCTAGAGAATGCAAGTATAGATCTAAACCTTTGATCTTGCATTGTGTGATCTCAGATCTATATGAGATCCCTCTAGGGTTTGAAACTTCCAAAATTGATTCACAACCCTACACCTTGTGTGTGTGTCCGGTGTTTGATCCGGAGCCTTCGTGGAAGGAGATCGATCGTGTGTGATCGTGGTTTTGAAGTAGCTTGAGAAGATTTGGTCGGTGTGGAACCGAAGCTGCTACGGCGGAGATCGAACCTGCTGGTTCGTGGAAATCAAGAGTAAGAGTCTATACCTAGGAATGTCGTTTCTGTTTTAGTAAGGTCTTGTTTTGTACTTGAAATCTTTTCATAGTGAAGTTTATTGCTGGACGAGGTCCCGTGGTTTTTTCCCGTTAGGGTTTTCCACGTAAAAATCTTCTGTGTTTGATTTGTGTGGATTGTCTGAGTGAATTGTTCATTGATTTCTAAACATATTAATTGAAAAATTAAAATTGGTTAGAAATTATTAAATAGACCTATTCACCCCCCCTCTAGGTCTTAGAGATCATTGATCTGGATAAATTTCAGGTGGGACATATCCTACAATATGTTTTACCTCGCTTTTCACAAGAAAACAAGAACAAACATTCCACGAGGGATCTCTCCTCACTCACAAATGCATAGCATAAAGAAGGGCCTCCCTTCCCTCGCAAGTACATATATATCATGAAGAAGGGTCTCCCTTCCCTCTCAAGTGCATTGCATAAAGAAGGGTCTCCCTTCCCTCTCAAGGCATCTTACAAGCGCATCTCACAAGGATATCTTACAAGTGTATCTCACAAGTTACATGATCACAAGCAAGCACGCATGGCATGGCATGACACGCATGGCACGCTTGACAAGATCAAGCAAGACAAACACGACAAGCTTTCAAGTACGAAAAGATATTTCAAGCCAAGTCAAGTGCACGATGTTTTCAAGAGGTTTTATCGGCTTTCTACGAAATACAAGCATGATTATAAATTGTTTTACTTCCTAGTATGATATGACTTGTTCCCGTTTTACATATATGAATTGCTCCTGCTTTATGTATTGCCATTTTTATGCTATGACTGTTGGTTGGTATTTGGTACCTGCTGAGTATTTCATGCTCAGCCGTACTTCTTATGTCGGCAGGTGATAGCGGAGCGGCCGCTCCTCTTGATGTCTGTTCTCCTGGCCCATGGGTGGAGGAGGAGTACGTCGATGAACCTTTGGAGAAACCTCCGGTAGAGGGCTACTATTAGGTAGTGGTTGTAGATTCTGAGTGATAAAGCTGTGGGTGAGATGAGAGATATACATTCATGTATTTTTGGCGGGTCTGTCAACACTTTCTTTTGAATTTCTTTTTGTGTATACTTGGATTTACATATGTATATACATAGAGGTTTGGTAGACTTCCGTTGTACCATGTTAGAGTATGTTTCCGCTATTTTTGTCCTCTATTGTATATGCTAGTGGGTTTTGCAGGTTGGTTTGTCAAGCAAGTCATGATTAGTCGTCCAAAGTTCACTCTAACTCCTAGGGTGGGTTTTGGGTCGCGACAGTACCGACCTTCAATAGAGTGGAGAACACCCTTGATTTGGAGTCCCAACCTTGAAGGACCCCTCTTTGGGTTTGAGGAACTCTAAATGCTTGAGGAAGGATCCTTCTTTGAAAATCTTCAAGTTTGAACCCCCTTTGATCTCCAATCAAAGCCACATTAGAGGATTTCCCCAAAATCCTCTTCTCCTTTCTCCTCTCTTTCTCTCATCTCTAGGTTAGAAATACCTCAAATGAGGATCCCTGAACAAGAAAAGGGTTTAAGACCCTCAAATCCGGAATCTGCTACCGCATGCGATCGATCGCACACTTATCTGTGATCAATCGCAGGTCCTTGCGATCGATCGCACCTGGATGCGATCTATCGCATATGAACCCGAACCTTTCTGGTCTGATTTTCCCCTGTATACGATCGATTGCACATTCTTGCGATCAGTCGCAGATCTCTGCGATCTATGGCACCTGGGGATCCATTTATCGCATATGACCCCGAGAGTTTGGGACCTATTTCGCCTGCATGCGATCGATCGCACCTGACTTGCGATCGATCGCACCCTTCAAATTTTGTTGTTTTTCTCCTATTTTTCCACACTTTGGTAATTCGGCCATAACTTTTGACTCAGTTGTCCGATTTTGACGATTCAACTTGCGTTGGATTCGTCTTTCGAAGGGGGACATTCCTGGTATTTAGAATTTCCAATTTCTACTTTATTTATTGACTAAATTGCCCCTGAAGTCGACTGATCCACAAATGGGTTTCAATACGATATATTCGACTTAGGAATACTATTTCTTACCACTTAGAGTTGTTCAAAATTTCTCATTTCATGGAAATGGAAGATTACAAAGGCTTCATGCCTTGGCACTGGTCCCAACACATGAAAAAATGTTCCAGGGCTCTACACAGGGCCCACCAAAGTAGGTTACAACTGGCTCAAACAAAAAAGGCCAGGAATGGCGATACTGCGATTACCGCTATTCCTGGTTTTGTTAAAAACTAGATTTCTGCCCATGAGGGCTCTGCACACTGATGACCAGGGGTTTCTTAATGATGTGAGGGGCCTTAGAGGATCCGTAGTGGTCTATCAAGCCTCGAGGAGGTGCTATACCCGTAGGGGGTTCATCACACCTATGGACAAGGTGGATGAACACCCCTATGCTGGGTTTGGAACTGAAACTAATCCAACAACAACAATAATAGTCCTCTGGAGATGACCAGGGGCTCATATGATGAATAGAGCAAAAGAAAAATGGGTAGGGGAAGTCACTACCCTATACTCTGTTTTTGTCGAAATGGGAGATGGCCTGTGCATGAAGTGGGGGGTCTACTTCGGTGGTGCTGCAGCAACTGGGTGGCTCGGGACAGGCCAACAGAGGTCTTGGGTTTAAGAATAGGACGCTGAAGAGGCTGTAGGATGGGATTTCAGAGCTGGGGTTTACCTTGGCAGTTTATAAATAGTTTAAACCGTAGGGGTGGTTTGGTTTTATAGAGGAAGCTCAAAGGTACCTGAGAGGGATTAAGGAGAAGAGGGAGAAGGGTATTGGACCCAAGGAAGGTCGACTGAAAGACCTGAAGGGAGAGATTGAGGTGAGGGTTGAGTGTGCAGGGGTGTTCGCAGACTGAAACTCGGAACTCACAAACTGTCGGTAGAAGTTCTACCGACAATAGGAAATCAGGCCAAATTAAAATATTGGTAGACCTTCTACGGACATTTTGAGATTTGTTTGAAATGAGCCTGGGCCTTGCACATATGGGTTATGGGAGTTTGTTTAAAGGTCTTTTGGGCCTTGTGGGCTTGAGGCTAAGGGTCAGGCCCTATAGGCTATGGGTCTTAGGGTTTAAGCCCTAAGGGCTCTAGGGTTATGCTAGGGTCACCTAAGTCTAGGATTTTGACATAGGTTTCACTTAGGGTGAGTCCTAATGTTTAACTAGGGTTAAACTAGGGATAGGTCCTAGGATTGAGTCTAGGGTTTACCTAGGGTTAGGGTTTTGGTTCTAGGGTTTTCTCGGGTTTTGACTAGAGGCTTACCTAGGTTTAAGGGGACTTGGCAGGGGGGTAACCATAGTTAAAAGGGTTTTAACTCTAGTCAGGTGGGGTGTAAAAATTGGGTGCTTACACTATGGTTTGGGGTCTAACACTATTGCGGAAATTAGAGCCATTCATGATGGGTGTTTGTTATGTGAAAAATCTGGTTGATCAAATATTATAGTGCAAAGGGATTCCAAGATTATTATAGATGTGATTAATGGTATATTGGAACCCCCTTGGAAAACGTGGTACTAGTGAAAGGAGATCATTCATCTCAAGAGTAAGTGCAACTTAGTATTTCAGCATACTTACAGAGAAAATAATCAGGTAGTGGACTATCTTTCCAAAGAAGCTTGCAGGAAATTGGACATCATTATCAGGGACATTAGGGAGTGTCCTCAGATTATTACAGGCATGTTGCACATTGATAGATCTTCTCTTTATAATGTCAGAGGTTACGTTTTTTTTTGGCAGGGGTTTTGGTTTTATGTCCCCCCCAATGCGTTGTATTTTGTGTCTAGGGGTAGGGGTTTTGTCCTTCCCCCTTTGGTCTGGTCGATGTGTAGGGGTAAGGTTTTATGACCCCCACCCCTTATTAGTGGTCGATTGTAGGGGTAAGGTTTATGTCCCCCTCCTCCCATTTTTCTTAATTTTAATAAACAGGTAGGCGTCCGCCAAGGGTTAGTCCGGTAGACTAAACGATTAGTCCGATAGACTAGGATTAGGCCCGGTAGGCCAAGGTTGGATTTTACCAAGGTTAGAGTTGCTAATCAGGGTTAAAGGATAAGTTAACCATGGTTAAGTTTACTAACCATGATTAAGGGAAACAAGGTTGGGCCCAATAAGCCAAAGGTAAGCCCGGTAGGCTAAGAGGTTAGGCCCGGTAGGCCTAAACTGTTAATCGGGGTTAAAGGAAAATTTAACTATGGTTAGGACTGCTAACCATGGTAAAAAAGTCCAAAGTCTATTTTTTGTTCTCTTTTGTATTTTTATATGTTTTTGGCATTTTTTCAAGGGTTGAAAGTTCTTTAACCATGGTTAAAGTTAACTAGGATTGAGTTAACCCTGGTTAAAGGATTTAGTCTGGTCAGGGTGGGCCTAGATGGCATGACAGGGCCTAGAATGGCCTCCTACCTGGTTTGGGCCCTGTGCAAAGCCCATCTAATAGGAAATAGGGAATGACGGTAAGTTGTTTACCGCCATTCCAAAACTTTCATAGTTTGGAATGGCGGTAGACAATCTACCGCCATTCTCAGTGTTTTTTGAGAATAGACTTTACTAAACTGGGGTCAGGCTAGGGGTGAACCCACAGGGGTCAGGGACCCTTAGGGTTAAAGAGGGGACTTCCTCATCGTGTCTTGGGCCTTAGGTGGGCCTTGGAGTGGCCCTAACAGTGGCCTGATTGCACTATAATAAAAAAAACTCAGAATGGCGGTAGAGTTTCTACCGCCATTCTAGACAGTCTCAAGTTAGGGACATTTTAACCATGGTTAATCAGCTAGGGTGACTCTGGAAGGACTAGGGTAGATAGGGGAGAGCCTGAGGGACCTAACCATGGTCCTGGAATGGACCAGGGCCCACCCAAAAGGTTATAAAAGCTACTGTAAATGGGAGAGCCAGGAATGGCGGTACTGAGTTTACCGTCATTCCTGGTTTTTTCTAGAAATTATTTTTTTCTCCCTTGGGGCGGAACCATAACCTCAACAAGGGTTTTTGTAACTATAGCTAACGTGGTCGCTAAGATGGACATTAATGTAAAAAGGGTTATTTCTATAGAAGTGGGGTCTAGCAGTAGGAGCAGGTTTAGTGCATTATCATTTGATGAGATGATGAGAAGTCCAAGAGGTCCTGGGACTTCAGGTACAACAACCACTGAGACAAGTAGATTGTCCAATAGTAATAGTGAGGGTGGTGATGACCATGCTGAGAGTAGAGGAGGCGGCAACAGTCCTGGGGATGTGGGCAACGTCGGAGTTGAACCAGAGGAGAGTCAAAGGCCTCTGAACCCATTCACCGTAGAGGCTGGCTTTGACCATTCCACATAAGACCATGATCATGGTGCCCCCCGTCTTCACATCCAACAGTAAGCTAACCGAGACATTACGTCTCTCGTCGATAGGGCAAGGCCAAGGCCAAGGGACAAGATATAGGACACGATGCTTAGTTTAAGGCCATTGAACATTCAGGCTCTAGTTCCAGAGTGTCTCAACGTACATGGTCATCCAGCCATGACCAGGATACACAATCTTAGGCATCAGGCTCTCAAGAACATAGCTATGTACATTTCACACAAGACCAGTATTCATATGGATATGGCTCAAGGTATGAGCCACCTCCATATGGGTATAGAAATATACATATCAAACTCCCAGTGTCGGTGGCAGTTGTGCCTCATCACCCACAATATCCACCATGGGCATGTTGCTACATCTTAGCCCACATGGCTACCAACGTTATGTACATGAGTATACATCCATGTACCACAATGTGATGAGCTGGATACAATATTATGCGTATGTGGAGAACCAGTACTATAGCCAACCTAGTCAGGACAAAGATGATTACTTCGAACCTCCGCGTAACTCCTTCTGGTGGTGATTGTAGTTTTTTTGGCGGGTTGTATTATGTATGTTTGTATTTTTTCTAAGATATTCAATAGGGTCTTAGAAAATACAAAGACCTAAATGAGGCACTTGTAACGCCTATATGGGATCTGGGCAACTCCATGGGTCTTGCCAAATATCTTAGAAAAAATCCATAACCTCAACAAGGGTTTTTGCTAACCTTAGGGAAACTCTTTCCCATTAGGTTAAGGCCACTATTAATATTTAATAGAAAAAGCCTAAAGCAATAAATAAAGCAAGCATGTAAAGAATGAGATCTTAGGGCTTTAGATTATCATTAAAAGAAAACTATTTTTCTTTAATGCTTGAGAAATCATTGAGAGAAACAAGAGAAACAATTTCTCTAAGATTTTAATCTAATCCTAAAATTCATCCTCACATTCCTCAATTGACACTACAAGAAATTAGGATATTACCCACAGAAAAATAGCCACGATAATAAATTTCGTCAGACCTGTAAGCACCCAATTTTTACACCCCCTTAATCATGGTTAAGCATCTTAACCATGGTTAACCCTAGTCAAACCCTAAGGCTAACCCTAGGACAAACCCTAATCCCAGGTAAACCCTAGTCAAACCCTAAGTCTAACCCTAATCCCAAGTAAACCCTAGTCAAACCCTAGGTAAACCCTAGTCAAACCCTAAGTCTAACCCTAATCCTAGGTAAATCTTAGTCAAACCCTAGTAACCCTAGTCAAACCCTAGGGTCCAAGAACCCCAAAACCGAAGCTAAAACCCTTTGTGGACCCAAGCATGGGCCCACACCCTTGGGAGCCATTGCTATGGGGCCCACTAGCATTTCTCAAAAAAGTTCAGGAATGGCGATAATAACATAACCACCATTTCCAGATTTAGTAAAATGCACAGTGCCACAGGCCAATTGCATAAGGGTCCGACCTGTTTTAGCAAAAGAAAGGAAATGGCAGTAGAGTTTCTACTGCCATTCTGGATTTTGCCTAAACCAGGAATGGCGGTAGAAAATCTAGCCCCATTACTGGTGCAATGATCAAAGCCTGCTGGCACCCCCTGCACCATTCCAGCTCTGCCCCCCACAGTGTCCAACACCCTTTTAACAATCCCCAAAGTACCCTAGGTCCCCTCTAACCCTATAAATACAGCCCCATTCCAAGCTTCAAGCTCCTTTCAAAAAATCTATTGTAGGGTTTGGTCCTTCACTTGAGGTTACCTCAGGCTATCCAGGGGCTATACGAGACCACCCCCAGTCTTCCACAGCCTTGTGCCAGCCCACCACCAATGCACCTTCACCGTGAGCATCCATTATCAGGGTAGGGGTCCTTTGTTTTCGTTTTGTTTATGTTCAACCAAGGATAGGAGAATCCCTACCTCTTCATAGGCATGGGGGGACTCCTTTGAGGTTTAAGGTCTCGGCCACAAGGCCTCCCACATACATGGTATCACCCTTAATCTTCTGGGGGACTCTCAGCCAATGAGGGATTCCCTAGATGCTAGCTGGTTCCACCCTAGGGGAGAAAAAATAATTTCAGGAAAAAACCAGGAATGACGGTAAACTCAGTATCGCCATTCTTAGCCCTCCCATCCTAGGGGAGTACAAAATAATTTATGGAAAAAACCAGGAATGGCGGTAAACTCAGTACCGCCATTCTTGGCCCTCCCACCCCAGTGGCCTTTCGGAGGCTGGCAATTAGAGGATATCCATGGGGTTTTAATCCTCACGGAGGGATACGTGTCAGTCTCTCAGAGACTGACACTCAGAGGTTATCCGTGGGGTTTTAATCCTCAGGGATGGGATACCTGTCAGCCTCTCAGAAGCTGGCACTTAGAGGTTATCCGTGGGGTTTTAATCCTCATGGATGGGATACATGTCAACCTCTTGGAGGCTGGCACTTAGGGTTGAATCCATGAGGTTTAACCTCACGGATCAAACCCTTCCTTGCCTCGCTGGGTGGTATAATGGCCACCCATCAATATTTAATGCTGACAGCGAAAGGATCGTGCATGCTATAGGCACATGCCAATTTGAACCATCTCTCCGAGAGATGGTGATCTGATGTGTGCCATTGCACATGTATCTGGGCAATGGACGGTGAGATTTCACTACCATAAATGCCTCTCAGGATCTGGATGGTTGGAAATGATCCATCCATCTGGATCCTGACACTTGACAGTGACCGTGGAGATGCGTAACTGCTCTCCACTCAGGATGTTAGTGGGAAACCCACGATGTGTGTAGAACCCTGGAACCGAGTTCACTAGGCTATGAATAGTGCTGTGAATAGTGCTATGAATAATGCTGTGAATAGTGTTTTTCCAGGCCAAAACCCTTAATGGCATGATGGCATCATGTTTTAAAATGAAAGGGGGTTTCAAATGAGACAAAACATGTGTGGAAAATTTTTTTAGGTGTTGGGATGAAAATAAAACAAGAGTATACAATACTCCAAGTGTCGCAAAGAGGGATGTCAAAGAATACCTCAACTTGAGAGAACTCTAGTTTTCTCATCCGAAATTGGAATCAAGTGATTCTTGAGCCATTAGAAAGATATCAAGATTCTCTTCGAGGTTCATGTTTATCACATTTCCAGATTTTGAGTCGAAGCTCAGTGAAAAATTGGGTTTTAGGAAAATTGTCTACTGAAATTCCTGACCAGTAGCCTTTAGGACCATTTTGGAATATGAAGATAGAATAATTAGGTTTTGTGAAAAACATGGAAGTTGTTTCCCTTTAAATTTAGAATCCAACGCAAGTTGAATTGTCAAATTTGGATTACCGAGTCAAAAGTTACGGTCAAAATACCACAGCGGGAAAAATGAAGGAATGAATAGTGAAGGATCTATCTAGTTTGGGGAGGATAGATCCTTCAATCCCATACACTGATGGATCTATCCATCCCCACGACAGATAGATCGGTCAAGCCCAATTTTGTATGGGGTTTTTTGGCAGTAAGGGTTTTTTTGAAGGATCTATCCGTGCTCATGACGGATAGATCCATGGTGCATGATTTTGCCTTGGAACCGACCCTTTGAGATATTTTAAGGGTCTAAGGGTCATTGGCCTCACTCCCTTGGCCTATTTAAGCACCCATTTCATGGGGAAGGGTTTACAAAACCCTTGAAGAAGGTTTTGAGAGAAAGGAGAGAGAAGTTAGGGTTTGTGAATGGGGTTTTACTATTGGTGGTTGTCAAGGCTTAGAGTGAAGCTTGTTTAACTTCTTGAGGTGCGATCTTCACTTTCTCAAGCTTTCCCAAGTTGGAATGGATTCCATAAGCTTGCCAAAAGCTTTGTCCCGCTTCTAAGGAGTATTCTCAAGCGATTGAACCATAGGGAATTGGTTTTGTAAGGTAGAACAATCTACTAACTAGCTATGTTATGATTCATTCACGCTTTGTATTAGTAAACCATGCTTTTTGATGCAAATTGGTAGAAAGCTAAGCTTTAACTTTGTATGTATATACTATTAGCATGATTGGAATGAAATAGTAGGCATTGATGCATGTTTTTAAGGAGACTAAGGCATGTAGTCTTACATGCGTATACTATTGAAGGAAAGAAATGAAATTAGAAATTTTACTATACATAATGAGTCAACCTTGCTTACCCTATTAACCACAATGAGGTATATTATCACCAAACTTTTATGATGAGTTTTGGATTAAGCATAAATATTGAAAGAATGGTTTTACCGTAAAGTAAGCTTAGAATTATGATTTTACAAAATAGGCTAAAGAGCCCATGTATATGCTATGATCACTCCATGAATGAAATCCCATGACCTATTTCGATGTTTTCAAATACTCACCATGATTACTATGATGCTCACACTTACTCTCATGAATATGATTTCCAAGTTCACCATGAGGTATACAAGTATTCTATGAATTCCATGTTTACAAGTCTCGCATGATGATTACAAGTCTCACACGATGTTCACAAGTCTCTCATGAGGTTCACAAGTCTCACACGATGTTCACAAGTCTCGCATGATGGTTACAAGTCTCACACGATGTTCACAAGTCCTGCACGATTTTCACAAGTCTCGCATGATTCAATGATTCTCACAAGAACAGGATTTTATAACGTTCATAAGCAAGGTTTTGGTTAAAAGGAGGTTCACAAGCTCACAAGTGTACAAGCTCACAAGTTTACAAGCTCACAAGCTCACAAGTTCACAAGTATTGGAAGGAGAATAGTGGGCTCTCACCACAAGCAGGGTGAGCATTATTCTCTAATTCCAAGTAAAGGTAACTGTATTGGAAGGAGAATAGTGGGCTCTCACCACAAGCAGGGTGAGCATTATTCTCTGATTCCAAGTAAAGGTAACTGTATTGGAAGGAGGATAGTGGGCTCTCATCACAAGCAGGGTGAGCATTATCTTTTGATTCCAAGTAAAAGCAATTGTATTGGAAGGATGATAGTGGGCTCTCACCACAAGCAGGGTGGGCATTATCATCTGATTCCAAGTAAAAAGTATACGTATTGGAAGGAGGACAGTGGGCTCTTACCACAAGCAGGGTAAGCATTGTCATCTGTTTCCAAATGAAAAGCCATGTGTAAATCAAGTGTAAGAACTCATAAGTACTCTAAGAACTCACAAGAACTCTAAGAATGCATAAGTACTCTAAGAACTATAAGGAACTCATAAGATATTGAAATACGTCAAGATTCAATGTATACAGTTATTAATTTATTTCAGTTTCCACACTCTGATTTAGCATGTTACATGATGAACTGTACACTATATGATATGTAAATGTTTTATAGCATTATTAGTTAGTAGTTTGTATACGCTGAGTATTCCATGCTCAACCGTACATTTATGTCGGCAGGTCTATTTGGCATTCGTAACCCAGAGCTACAGGTTGAAAAGGAATAAGTGGAAGAGGATCCTTCTTGGGGTCATCATGTGAAGATGAGGGTCTTGACAGGCGACCCTAGTATTACTGCTTTGAGTGAGGAGAGGGAGAGATATGTATATTTAACTAAGTGGGTATGTCCACTTTGATTTGTCTCCCTTGTATGCAATACAGTTAAGATATTAAGAAATTTTTAGGTTCGCCTCTTAGCGTGCCTTGTATGCTCTTACAAAATGGTAAGTAGATGTGCCTTATGTGTCATACAGGATGGTATGATACGGCGGTCCGAGCTAAAGTATCCCTAACTCCTAGGGGATATTTTGGGTCGTGACAATGTGTTTCCCTGATCGAGGCGCCCTCATGATGAGGTCATCTTTGTAATTAAGGCAGAATAGCGGGGAATATCCCTGCCATCCATTTCGAAATGGATGGTTAGGATTAATCAAAAGCCAACCTTTATAAGGATGCCTTAGACTTGGGGAAGACACTTTGTCTTCCCCAACCTTTCGAACCCATAAATTTTATGAGTTTCAGGCTTCCTTGATTTCGAGAGAAATCATCTCCTTCTTTCTTTCTTTCGACTCCCTCTTCATTTCGAGGTGAGGACTCACCCTATTAGGGATTCATAGAAGGGAAGAACTTGTGTTCTTCCCTAATTTCATACCCAACAGATGGGAGTGAGGGTTTCAGACCTCACTCAGGTAGATTGGATGCCCATTTGGGCATTCTCTTGGATCTTTTTGGTCCTGGGATCCCTTGAAATGCTTTCTTTTGCATTTCTTGGGTATTCTTAGGTCAGGGAGAGATTGGAATGCCCTTTTGGGCTTCCTGCATTTTCTGGAAGGAATTCCGGTTCCATTGCCGGAACCCTTGAGTTTTCTGGTCATGGGAAACCTAACTGGTGACTCACTGCCCGTGGTCTATGGCCACGGATAGCTTACCCACAGTCAGTGAGCTCAAATATATTGTTCGTGGATTTTATCCACGGATGCTATTAATATTCATGGACTTTTATCTATAAACATTTTGAGTATCCGTGAATATTTTCCATGGACACACTACCCACAGGACTTTTGTATGTGAGCCTAAAAATCTATCCATGGAGTTTTGTCCACGGATACACCAAATTTTTACAGACTTTTGCCCGTGGAAATTTTGAGTATCCGTGGATGTTTCTCGTGGATAGGTTATCCACTGGATACTTATCCGTGAATCAAAAAACATTCTATCCGTGGACTTCTCCATGGATCATACCTTTAGCATTTGCCCTTAGATATTTGCTATGACAATTACCCATGGATATTTGCCTTAGCAGAATTTTTAGGGCGATTGCTTTTTAGGTAATTTTATCCTTAGATGCATGCCTTAAGTGAGGCATTTTAAATTTCACAGACTTAGGTTTTGATCCTAAGTCTAGAATTGATTAATCTTTTAATCAAATGATTAATCCTTTCAGATTGTTAAGATGGGTGTATACTCCCATCTAAAGGCCTAATTTGAATCACTTTTAATCTAAAATTTATATTTTGGTTTAATCTCTCAGGGTTGACTTATTTTGCATGTTGTCTTTTTCTTTTGCAGAATGTCTAGAGCACCGAGATACTTTCACGGATCCGAAAACCTTCATCAAGTTGATACTGATGAAGATGACAGAGATGGGGCGAGTCTCAATCGCCAACTTGAGATCATGGGAGCATTTGGAGTAGAGGATGTTGAGCCGCCTCTAGTTGCAAATCCAAGAGAGTGGGTACTTCTTGGAAGAATACTTGTATACATTTATGATGCTGAAAGGGGTCTGATAGGCAATAGATCAGTTTCTAATGGAAGCTATTTGACACAATCTTGTGCTATAGTAGACCCACCAGGCGAAGACCCGGAGAGCGTATTAAAAGAAGTTTTTCCCATTCTGCTAACCCGAACTGATGACGTTTGCTAGAATGCGTCCATGATCATCAGGAGTTGTTCCACAGTTGATGGTAGAACCTTATGGCCATTAGATGTATACGTGCGCTTCCATGATGAGCTAATAGCCCTTTGTATCTGGGGAGCGATTGGACTAGCCAGATACAAGTACAAATGGGATGCTTTTTTGTTCCTTAGTCTTCTCAATCGTTGGTGCGCTGAGACCAACACTTTTCACATGGCATGGGGAGAAGTTAAACTTTCAATCCATGTGATGAACCGTATTTTAGGGCTACCGGTCAATGGAGCTTTCTACGATGAATTCAACCCTTTCAACAACGTTCTATATTCAGATAACGTTCCTTCTTGTACCTGAGAATTGTGCAGGTTTACAATACCCTTTTGAAAGTAAATACAGATAGAGCGACAACTCCTACTGACAAGGGCAAGGCTCCCGCTGTTGAAGAGGAGACTGAAGAACCAATGCCAAGCAAAGGTGCAAAGGCACATAAAGTGAGTAGAGTCACTCTAAGGCAATGGTTGGAATATTTTTTCAAGGGAAAACCATATGAATATTCCAAACCAATTTTCATTACTCCGTCGAATGAAGAGATCAGGAGTTCAGAGATCAGAACCAATGATGGAGTCAGCAGAGAAGGTTATCCGGCTGCTTTCTTATCATGTTGGCTATGCAGTTTTTTTCTGCCTTCGTGCAAAGGAGAAGCAATTCACCCCGAGACATTTGTGGTGGCTGGGCGAATGGCAACTGGTGTAAGGCATTCTCTACTCATCCCAATGATGGCATCCTTGTACAGAAAGATGGGAGTCATCTCCCAGAGCAAATACCTGGGTCAACAACTAGCTCAAGGGCCTTTCCAGTACCTGTTTGGCTGGATTGGTCAATATTTTCCTTCTTATCTGAGAAGGATAACTACTGAAGTCGAGATGGATCTCCATACTTGATCTATATAGCAGGTCAGATGCCATCCAAGTACCATTCCTGGGAGGCAGTTAAGAACATATTCGCTGCTCCTGGTCTTTACAAGGCTCATCCTTTCAAAGGAACTTCCAAGCTGGCAGGAAATGACTACTTGGTGGATGACATAAACCTCGGCTATACCGGTAGAGACTTCTTGATGATGATGAGTCTTCATCTAGCCAAGCTGATGTGGCACCTCGGAAAAGATTACTTTGTGGAACCTTACTACCCGAGTCGATTTGGCAGACAATTCGGGTATGACCAAGCAAAATCACCAGCATTAGAGACTGTTGATCGTACTTTGACCAATTTGAAGGGAGATCCGGATTAAAAATTATGCAGAAAATAAGATCCCCTAGATCTTAATACCATAGAAAGAATCAAAAACTATCTAAGAGTTTTAGTCATATCACCTCGGTGAATGATATTCACCGGTGAAGCTTAATCCACTCGAACCGTCAGAACTCTTTATAGAGATTTCTCTGAAAAAATACTAGAAGCTCGATCCTTATTCTTCACTATCCCCACGAAGCTTTTAGAATCTCTCCTTGGAATTGTTGAAGCAAGAGGAAGAAGATGGATTAATGGTATAGACCTTCTATCACCAATAACACTAAGGTTCAAAACCCTAGATTTGAAAATCCCAACTTGGACCACCCTTATAGCTCACGAAAATCCCTAGGGGTATCCCCTAGGGCTCATGGTTTGGAGAGAGAGAGGAGAGGGAGAGAAAAATTTCTGGAGAATTATGAATATCCTGCACACGGTTTGGGTGTTGGTATATTTATAGATTGGATCTAATCCTAATCTTAATCCAACTACAACTTATCTTGTAGGAATTATTAATTAAGAATGGAATCACTTGATTCACATTAATACTTGATCAAGATTCTTTATTCTGTCTCAAGCGTAAGAAGGTCGACCCTCATAAAGATTCTCCGTGTGGTGGTTAAACTGTACCTCCGCTTACTTGAAGTATGGTGGTCGTGACATTCCGGTCATAATTTTGAAGGAACATTTGGCGAGGATTACTGTTGCTACTGCTGAGGCAGGTGGACCCGCTCCCACTCAAGCACCTGGTGATAGGAAGAGGAAAGAACCATCAAGGGCCAAAGCACCCACCAAGAGACAGAAAACAGCTGCCACTACTCATAGGCATCTGAAAACGAGATCAACTCCGAGGGGGAAATGTAAGCGTGACCAGCGAAGCCAGTCTCCCATTATAGAGTTGACTGAGCAAGAGATCTAGATGGCTAAGATAGCTTCCCTTGCTGCCAAGCATAATATACTAATTTATGCTGATGCTGACAATTTTGGGGAAGCATATGAAGAACCTCATGGTGCCGCAGAATTTATTATTTTTCCAGAAGACCCTTCGGCTATGACCACTGTTGGGGTTGCCATTCGGCCTCGAATTTTGGAAGGGTTGGGTAAAACCATTGCAGTTGACCCAACTGATAATGTTGATGATGGAACTGATTCACCGACACATAATGATTATCATGAAAGTATGCCTCTTTTTAATTTTAGAAACACAGTTCTTGGGGGGCATACATCGAATCCCAAGTCTGACTAAGATTCTAATTGATTTTATTCAATGAAGGTTAGAATAACATTCACCTTTGCGACTTTAAAATTGCTAAGTCAAATCCGCATAAGAATAGTACTCGCAAAACTTCACAAGTGTCAAGTCTCCTGTCGATTCACATGAACCTTCTTTTTCCTTTAAAGCTTTCTCTAATGGAAGCTAATGGCCCTTCCAAATTTTCAACTCTAGAAATCTTGAATAAAAGATCCAATCTTTTATTATAAAGAACCTTTCTTGATGATCAAGATCCTTGATCTTCTTCTTCTTGATTATTCAAAACTTAGAACACACAAGAGAAGAAAGGGGAGAGGGGTGACCTTACACCAATAGAGAGAGGGGCTAGCGTGAGATTTGAGGAGAGGGGAGAGGTTTCCAAATCTGGAAATTCTGGAAAATTAAAGAATGCCTAAAGCCTTGGACGTCCAACCCTCTTTATAGGCTTTATTCGTTGCTTGCAACCAAAGTTTCCTAATCCTTATCCAAAAAGGATTCCTCAATTAGTTTCCTATTTGGTTTCTCCATAATTAATTAGGAATAATAAAAAATAGAAACTAATCTCATCCATTAGTGTCTAACTAATCTTATCCTTATCCTAATCCAATTAGGATTCCTTGATTAGCAAGAAACTAATAGACTCCTTGTCCAACAAGGAATCTTTAATTAGTAACTAATTCTAGCTAACTAACTAACCTTATCCAATAAGGATATTAGTTATTAGAAACTAATTAAAATAATAACAATTATTATTCCTCCTTGAAGTGGGCGTCCCACCCTAGGTGGGCCCCACTCCACACGCCCCTAGGGTTCCAAACCCTATTAGGTCACTTTAATTATTCTTTTATAATAATTCCCAATGGGTCCTACCCATTTGGTTTTTCACATCCAATGTGATTCCACCTTTTAGAGCTTCACTATACCATATAGTGATTACTTAGAGAAATTAATTAATTTAATTATAAATTAAATTAAATATTTTAAGAAGGTCCTTGTGTGTAGGATCTAAAAGGATCTCCTATTTCCGGTTGTGGGACCAAGTACTCAACCTTTTGGTTAAAGCATTGTTACTAGGAAACACCTTTTCTATACTCCATTAGGATTATAGAATTTTATCTATATCCCTGGACTTCCACCAATCACAATTAATGTCCATTAACACAATGTGATTAACCTCCAGAAATTAGAGAATTGCTTGTAAGTACCATCTCACAATATACTTACAAATAAATCCTTCCACATTCCGATATCACTTGTAAGCTTCTGGGATTTGAACAATTCCATTGTCTTAGTCCCTAGCTTATGAATAGAACCCTTTCTCATAATTACTTTTTCATTGAACTGAACCCCCAAAACACTTTTGAAGAAACATTAGAAAAGAACTGACATATATATATATTTATATATACTTTTCCATATTGAAAATATCAACTTCGATAAAAACCATTTTACCGAAAAGCACCAGTACTGGATTTAACAGTTCAGTTCAACAAGTATCACCTTGATATCATTATCTCCAGTTAAGGAGTTGTGGATTCCTTATTGAGTGTTTACACACTTCTCCAAACATCGTGTACATGACCCAACGTACCCGGAGTTTGTCCTGTGTATTGGACATTGCCGATTAGCACATCAAAGCCATATAGACAAATGTCTGAGAAGATGTTAACCTCTTAGGTCTAAGGACAATTTGTCAAATGGATAACCCTAATACAATCTGACAGTGTATTCCATAGGGTATCCTGTCGCGACCCGAAATCCACCCTAGGAGTTAGAGTGAACTTTGGACGACTAATCATGGCTTACATGACTTGCTTGACAAACCAACCTGCAAAAACCCACAGAGCAAATACAATAGAGGACAATAATAGCAGAAACATACTCGAATATAGCACAGCGGAAGTCTACCAAACCTCTATGTATATACATACGCAATTCCAAGTTTATACAAAAGTAACCAAAAGAAAGTGCGGACATGCCCGCCAAAATACATAAATCTAACTCTCATCTCACCCACAGCTAATCCACTCAGAATCTAACACCACCTACTGATAACCCTCTACGGGAGGTTCCTCCAAAGGTTCCTCGACGTACTCCTCTTCCACCCATGGACCAGGAGCACAAACATCAAATGGAGCAGCAGCTCCCTCAGAACCTGCCGACATAAGAAGTACGGCAGAGCATGGAATACTCAGCGGGTACTAAATACTAACCAACAATTATAGCATAAAAATGGCAATACATAATCAGGAGCAATTCATATATGTCAAGCGGAAACAATTCATATCATACAAGGAAGTAAAGCAGTTTATAATCATGCTTGTAATTCGTAGAAAACCGATAAATCCTCTTGAAAACATCGTGCACTTGACTTGACTTGAAATATCTTTTCGTACTTGAAAGCTTGTCTTGTCTATCTTACTTAATTCTTGTATGTCGTGTCATGTCATGCATGCTTGCTTGTGATCATGTGACTTGTGAGATGCACTTGTGAGATGCCTTGAGAGGGAAGGGAGACCCTTCATTATGCAATGCATTTGCGAGGGAAGGGAGACCCTTCTTTATTATATGTATGTACTTGCGAGGGAAGGGAGGCCCTTCTTCATGATATGCACTTGTGAGTGAGGGGAGACCCCTCGTGGAATGTTGGTTCTTGTCTTCTTGTGAAAAGCGAGGTAAAACATATCGTAGGATATGTCCCACCTCTAACTATGTTCTTGAAAACCTCGATAAATCATGCCATGCTCGTGGGAACCGTGTACATACTTGAATTCAAATTTAAAGATGACATTTGGGTAATTTCACAACACATATAGCATCAAAGATTGAGCAATTCAATATTCATAGCATTTAGGGAAAGCAGGAAACACACTATCGTAGGCCCTAGCAATATTCAGAATTTCTTAGGCATGCATTTCCTAATTCAATGCTCACTTTATTCACCTTGGCATTTCATCAAACATGGTGTGTTCATTATGGATTTACCCTACAACATGCTTTTCTAGATGGGTTTTACTCAAATCATACATGTATGTTCATTATTGGAACAATGCCCTTCCCCATTTGTTCATCACACGCAACCATTGGCATCCAATCACCCATTCCATCACCATTCACCATTCACCATTTACCATTCTCCATTCACCATTCATCCATCTCATAGCACATGTGTAAATGAAAGAAAATCAAAAGGAAAGAAGGGGAAAGAGGAACTATAACTAGGAGGGTAGTAAAAAGTACCGACCTTGAAGAAATGAGGAAGAAACCCTCTTTCCAAATGACTGTGAGTTGCTGTCCTAGCTTGGAACACGAGCTTCGCACGAGCTTGGGCCGAGATCTTGAAGAAAACCGGACTGGGAGTGATCTAGGGTCTCAAAACCCTTTGATTTCTCTCCAAAATGGAAACCCTAGATTGGAATCGCCTTCTCCTCTTTCTTCTATTCTCTCAAACTCTAAGTGTCGAATGATGCCCTAAAGGCTCGGGTTAAACTCTTAAGGTAAGAGTGAACTGAAAAAAGACCATAATACCCTTACTAAATTTCTGTAAAAACATGAGTGCCGAACTCATTGTGTTGTGAACAGTGCCAACTCGTGGTGCAGTGAACAATGCCAACTCGTGGTGCTGTGAATAGTGCCAACTCGTTGTGCTGTGAACAGTGCCAACTCGTGGTGCTGTGAACAGTGCCAACTCGTGGTGCTGTGAACAGTGCCAACTCATTGTGCTGTGAACAGTGCCAACTCGTGGTGCTGTGAACAGTGCCAACTCGTTGTGCTGTGAACAGTGCCAACTCGTTGTGCTGTGAACAGTGCCAACTCGTGGTGCTGTGAACAGTGCCAACTCGTTGTGCTGTGAACAGTGCCAACTCGTTGTGCTGTGAACCGTGCCAACTCGTGGTGCTGTGAACAGTGCCAACTCGTGGTGCTTGAACAGTGCCAACTCGTTGTGCTGTGAACAGTGCCAACTCGTGGTGCTGTGAATAGTGCCAACTCGTTGTGCTGTGAACAGTGCTAAACACGTTGTCCGTTGTCTTATGTACAGCGTGCCCGTGATGCTGTACAACGTACCCGTTGTGAGTTGTACAACGTACCCGTTGTGAGTTGTAGAACGGACGCACAACATATACGTTATCAGAGCTAGAGCTACGTCCTTAGCGCATAACCGAGCTTCGATTGCTTACAGGTTCAGACTGTTTTGGCCATATCTTTGGACTCGTTCATCCGATTTTGACGATTCAACTTGCGTTGTGTTCGTACTTCGAAAAGGAACATTTCTGATGTTTCAAAATTTCCAATTTCTTCCTTATTTATTAATTATACCTCTTAAAAAGGCAAAATGACAACGAAAGTGTCATGTATTAAGCATGAAAAGGTCTGGGGCTCTACATCCTCCCCCCTTACAAAAATTTCATCCTCGAAATTCAGACGATACTAACATTACAAATCAAAACAGAATTACAAGTCATACACAAAACCAATACAAAACTCATTCAATTAATTCTGGGTACTTTGCTTTGACTTCGGCTTCACGCTCCCATGTAGCTTATTCCCGAGCATGGTGTTGCCATTGCACAAGAATCAAAGGGATTGTCTTGTTGCGAAGCACCTGATCTCTTTGATCCAAAATCTGAACCGGCTTTTCAATCAAGGTGAGGTCCTCTCGAATCTCCAACGGTTCCAAGTCTATGACATGCGAAGGATCCGCGATGTACTTCCGAAGCATAGACACATGGAAGACGTTGTGAACTGCGGCCATGTGAGGTGGAAGAGCTACACGATAAGCAACTTCACCAACCCGTGTGATAATCTCAAAAGGCCCAACATACCGAGGACTGAGCTTGCCTCGCTTGCCAAATCTCATGATCCCTTTGCTAGGAGATACTTTCACAAAAACTTGATCCCCTACTTGGAATTCCAAGTCCCTACGGCGCGCGTCCGCATAACTTTTCTGGCGATCTTGAGCGGCTTTCAATCGATCCCGAATGATCTTAACCATGCCTGCAGTTTGCTCAATCAACTCCGGACCAAGCATTTTCCTTTCTCCAACCTCATCCCAATAGAGAGGAGACCTACAACTTCGCCCATACAAGGCCTCAAACGGTGCCATTTGGATACTTGCCTGATAGCTGTTATTATAGGCGAATTCAACCAAAGGCAAGTGCTCTTCCGAACTGCCTCTGAAATCCAACATACAAGCCCGAAGCATGTCTTCAATGACTTGGTTCACTCTCTCGGTTTGTCCATCCGTCTGTGGATGAAAAGCGGTGCTGAAATCAACTCGGGAACCCATAGCTTCCTGAAAAATTTTCCAGAATCTTGGATCCCGATCTGACACAATACTGACCGGCACCCCATGTAGTCTAACTACTTCCTTGATGTATAGTGTAGCCAACTGACTTGAGTTGAAAGTAGTTCGGTAGGGTAAGAAATGAGCGAACTTTGTCAAACGATCCACTACTACCCATATCGCATCTGAGCCCCTTGCCGTCTTTGGCAAGCCAACTATGAAATCCATGGATATGTTCTCCCATTTCCACTCGGGAATCGGAAGGGAATGCAATAGACCGACGGGTCGCATGTGTTCTGCTTTCACCTGTTGGCACACTAAGCACCATGCTACATATTCCGCAACCTCCCTCTTCATATTCCGCCACCAAAAGTGACTCTTGAGGTTCTGGTACATCTTTGTACCCCCTGGATGCACTGTGTACTTCGAACGGTGTGCTTCATCCATGATCTCTCGTCGAAGATCTGCGTTGGCCGGAACACACAACCTTCCTTTGAATGTGATAGCACCCCGACTAGTGAGAGAGAAGTCCTCACTACCCTTAGCAACTTCCTTGTCCCGATAAGCCAACAATTTAGCATCCATGGCTTGATATTCTTGGATCAAATCTATAATGTACGGCCGAACCGTAACATTTACCAAGGTAGGACCGCGGACAGAGTCATTCACACTGATGTCCAGATTTGCCAAATCTTCTAGTAGCTTCCATTCTTGAACCAACATGTGTGCTAACAACCCCAGAGGTCTTCTACTCAAAGCGTCAGCCACTACATTTGCTTTACCTGGGTGGTATTGAATGGTACAATCATAGTCTTTCAAAAATTTCATCCAACGCCGTTGCCTTAGATTCAGCTCCTTTTGGGAAAAGAGATACTTGAGACTCTTGTGATCAGTGAACACATAGAACTCCACCCCATAAAGGTAATGACGCCAAATTTTAAGTGCAAACACGACCGCCGTAAGCTCCAAGTCGTGCGTGGGATAATTCTTCTCATGCTCCTTCAACTGCCTTGATGCATAGGCAATGACTTTCTTGTGCTGCATGAGTACACACCCAAGTCCAACGTGTGAGGCATCACTATACACCTCATACCCATAAGGTCCAGATGGCACAGTAAGGACAGGGGCTGTAGTAAGCCTCTTCTTCAGTTCCGTGAAACTGATCTCGCACTTATCACTCCATACAAACTTGGCGTTCTTCCTTGTCAGGTAAGTGAGCGGTGCTGCAAGGCTAGAGAAACCTTCTACGAATCTCCTGTAGTAGCCTGCCAATCCAAGAAAACTGCGTATCTCAGTAACACTCTTGGGCCTCGCCCAACTCATAACTGCTTCGATCTTCTTCGGATCTACCGAGATACCTTCTGCCGAAACAACGTGGCCTAGGAATGCCACCTCTTCCAACCAAAACTCACACTTGCTAAGTTTGGCGTATAGCTTGTGCTCTCTTAGCATTTCCAAAGCAAGGCATAGGTCGCGTGTGTGATCTTCCCGTGTCTGGGAATAGACCAAAATTTCATCTACAAATACAATCACGCACCTATCAAGATACGGCCGGAACACCCGGTTCATCAAATCCATAAAAGCTGCCGGCGCGTTCGTGAGTCCAAAAGGCATCACCAAGAACTCGTAGTGCCCATACCGAGTCCTGAAAGCAGTTTTGGGAACATCTTCCGCCTTAATCTTCAACTGGTGATAACCCGATCGAAGATCTATCTTCGAGAAAAATCTCGCTCCCTTCAACTGATCGAACAAGTCATCAATCCTAGGCAAGGGATACCTATTCTTTATAGTGACTTTGTTCAATTGCCTGTAATCGACGCACATCCGCATCGAGCCATCTTTCTTCTTAACAAACAACACCGGGGCACCCCACGGTGAGACACTTGGTCGAATGAAGCCAAGGCCTTGCAATTCCTCCAACTGAGTCTTTAACTCTTTGAGTTCAATAGGGGCCATTCTATACGGAGCCCTGAAAACAGGAGCTGTGCCTGGTGCAAGCTCGATCACAAACTCGATCTCCCTGTCTGGAGGCAATCCTGGCAACTCCTCTGGAAATACATCCAGGAACTCACTCACAACCGGAATAGTCGATGAGTCCTTTGCCTCGGGGTTAGCTAAGCTCAACGCCGCAAAACGAGCAATAGATCTACTTTTCAACCCGCGAAAGTGTAATGGTTTTCCTTCTACTGGCTTGAAGAGTACCATTTTCTCAAAGCAAGCTACATGCCCATGATGTGCTGCTAACCAATCCATTCCCAATATAACATCAAAGTCCTGGAATCCAAGGACGATGAGATCAACCGCCAATTCGTGGCTCCCAACTTGGACCACACTATTTCCATACACTTTATCTGCCAATACTATTTTGCCGAGAGGAGTCGAAATGACTAACTCCAGTTCTAGCTGACTTGGCTCTACAGAAAAGCCTTCTGAAAAACTCGGCGAGACAAACGAATGAGTAGACCCGGTATCAATCAACACTCGAGCCAAACACTCATTGACTAGTAGGGTTCCTTGCACTACATCGTCAGATGCAAGTGCATCACCCTCTGTCAAGGCAAAAACTCGCCCCTGGTTTGCCTGGCGAGACTGAGGCGTAGACCGGGTAGTCTGAAATGACGCCTGATATGATCCTGCTGGGCGTGCTGGTGGACTAATCCCCTGAGACTGGCCTGGTAAATGCCGACTGGGGCAATCCCTGATCATATGGCCCTGGCGACCACAATGAAAACATCCACCCGATGCCTTTCGGCAATCCCCTGCCGGGTGCCTTCGGCCGCATAACGTGCAGACCTCGTGTGCATAAGTCGGAGGGGCCGGAGGTGGAGCATACCTCATCGTCTGAGGTGCAACAGGCCGTGGGGCTGGAAGAGCCTGAGGTCTCGGCGCCTGAGGCACATACTGCCGGGGAGCTGGAGGCGTATAAGATGGCCTCATCGGTGGTGCTAGCCACGCATACTGATAAGGACCCGTCCGGGCCCGCCTCTCTAGAGGTGCTGGACCACTGGATTGGCCTCTCGCCAACTCCCTCTTCTTGGACACTGTCTCTGAATTGGCCTCGACCAATAAGGCCTTGTCTACTACCTCAGGGTAGGTAGCATGCCTAAAAATGGAAACCTTCTCCATAATCACATCCTTGAGCCCTTGCTCAAATCTTCTTGCCTTCATTGCCTCAGTAGCAACCATATGAGGCGCAAATCTCGACAACTCCGAGAACTTGGCCTCGTATTGTGCCACTGACATCAAACCTTGTTCAAGGTTGATGAATTCTCTCTCTTTCTTTTCCCATGCTCCAATCAGAAAATACTTCTTGTAAAAAGTATCCTTGAACTCCTCCCAAGTCCAAGGTAGACCCTGCATGGTCAGATCTCGCATTCTCAATGCGGACAACCACCAATGGTGGGCTTCACTCTCTAGCATGAAAGTTGCCCATGCTACTCTCTCCTCCTCTGTAGGCGAGAGGACCGCAAAGATTTTCTCCATCTGGAGGATCCATGCCTCCGCAGCAAGAGGGTCCACACTCCCATGGAATGGTGGAGGCCTCAATCTCCTGAATGCCTCAACTCCAGCGGTGCGATGTACTGGAGCTGCGAGCGGTGGAGTAGGTGCCGCCGACGATGGTATAGCTTGCCGAGCCGCCAGTATGGCGAGTGTCTCAGCAATAGAGCCTAAGACCTGAGAGAGGTCCGGCTGCTCATCCTCATCTCTGGAAGAAGATGAAGCTCTGGTGTGTGGTCCACGACCCCGTGTGCCCCGCCTCATGACTAAAGTCCTGAGAACAATAGCACCACATGAGTCTCACTTGAAACCGCAGTTTATTTCAATGCCATTTCACAATAATTCGATTTGTATTAGTTGTATAATACTAATATACATCACATCAAGTCATCAGAGTATTCATCACATTATACTTATACTTTAGTGTTCTAGCGTACCTAGGACTCGTACTTGGCTTAAACAACCATTTTGACTAAGACTAAAGTTTAGTCTTACACTTGGATCAAGACTCTCTTCCGACTTACTTTCTTCCTAACTTGTTTCCTGACATATGCTCTTGTCAAGCCGTGGTATAAGATTCTAAGTGACCCTAGAGACCTAAAGCCTAAGCTCTGATACCACTTCTGTCGCGACCCGAAATCCACCCTAGGAGTCAGAGTGAACTTTGGACGACTAATCATGGCTTACATGACTTGCTTGACAAACCAACCTGCAAAAACCCACAGAGCATATACAATAGAGGACAATAATAGCGGAAACATACTCGAATATAGCACAGCGGAAGTCTACCAAACCTCTATGTATATACATACGCAATTCCAAGTTTATACAAAAGTAACCAAAAGAAAGTGCGGACATGCCCGCCAAAATACATAAATCTAACTCTCATCTCACCCACAGCTAATCCACTCAGAATCTAACACCACCTACTGATAACCCTCTACGGGAGGTTCCTCCAAAGGTTCCTCGATGTACTCCTCTTCCACCCATGGACCAGGAGCACAAACATCAAATGGAGCAGCAGCTCCCTCAGAACCTGCCGACATAAGAAGTACGGCAGAGCATGGAATACTCAGCGGGTACTAAATACTAACCAACAATTATAGCATAAAAATGGCAATACATAATCAGGAGCAATTCATATATGTCAAGCGGAAACAATTCATATCATACAAGGAAGTAAAGCAGTTTATAATCATGCTTGTAATTCGTAGAAAACCGATAAATCCTCTTGAAAACATCGTGCACTTGACTTGACTTGAAATATCTTTTCGTACTTGAAAGCTTGTCTTGTCTATCTTACTTAATTCTTGTATGTCGTGTCATGTCATGCATGCTTGCTTGTGATCATGTGACTTGTGAGATGCACTTGTGAGATGCCTTGAGAGGGAAGGGAGACCCTTCATTATGCAATGCACTTGCGAGGGAAGGGAGACCCTTCTTTATGATATGTATGTACTTGCGAGGGAAGGGAGGCCCTTCTTCATGATATACACTTGTGAGTGAGGGGAGACCCCTCGTGGAATGTTGGTTCTTGTCTTCTTGTGAAAAGCGAGGTAAAACATATCGTAGGATATGTCCCACCTCTAACCATGTTCTTGAAAACCTCGATAAATCATGCCATGCATGCCGTGCTCGTGGGAACCGTGTACATACTTGCATTCAAATTTAAAGATGACATTTGGGTAATTTCACAACACATATAGCATCAAAGATTGAGCAATTCAATATTCATAGCATTTAGGGAAAGCAGGAAACACACTATCATAGGCCCTAGCAATATTCAGAATTTCTTAGGCATGCATTTCCTAATTCAATGCTCACTTTATTCACCTTGGCATTTCATCAAACATGGTGTGTTCATTATGGATTTACCCTACAACATGCTTTTCTAGATGGGTTTTACTCAAATCATACATGTATGTTCATTATTGGAACAATGCCCTTCCCCATTTGTTCATCACACGCAACCATTGGCATCCAATCGCCCATTCCATCACCATTCACCATTCACCATTTACCATTCTCCATTCACCATTCATCCATCTCATAGCACATGTGTAAATGAAAGAAAATCAAAAGGAAAGAAGGGGAAAGAGGAACTATAACTAGGAGGGTAGTAAAAAGTACCGACCTTGAAGAAATGAGGAAGAAACCCTCTTTCCAAATGACTGTGAGTTGCTGTCCTAGCTTGGAACACGAGCTTCGCACGAGCTTGGGCCGAGATCTTGAAGAAAACCGGACTAGGAGTGATCTAGGGTCTCAAAACCCTTTGATTTCTCTCCAAAATGGAAACCCTAGATTGGAATCGCCTTCTCCTCTTTCTTCTATTCTCTCAAACTCTCTAAGTGTCGAATGATGCTCTAAAGGCTCGGGTTAAACTCTTAAGGTAAGAGTGAACTGACAAAAGACCATAATACCCTTACTAAATTTCTGTAAAAACACGAGTGCCGAACTCATTGTGCTGTGAACAGTGCCAACTCGTGGTGCTGTGAACAGTGCCAACTGGTTGTGCTATGAACAGTGCCAACTCGTTGTGCTGTGAACAGTGCCAACTCGTGGTGCTGTGAACAGTGCCAACTCGTTGTGCTGTGAACAGTGCCAACTCGTGGTGCTGTGAACAGTGCTAACTCGTTGTGCTGTGAACAGTGCTGAACACGTTGTCCGTTGTCTTATGTACAGCGTGCCCGTGGTGCTATACAACGTACCCGTTGTGAGTTGTACAACGTACCCGTTGTGAGTTGTGCAACGGACGCACAACGTATACGTTATCAGAGCTAGAGCTACGTCCTTAGCGCATAACCGAGCTTCGATTGCCTACAGGTTCAGACTGTTTTGGCCATATCTTTTGACTCGTTCATCCGATTTTGACGATTCAACTTGCGTTGTGTTCGTACTTCGAAAAGGAACATTTGAGACATTTTGAAATTTCCAATTTCTTCCTTATTTATTAATTATACCTCTTAAAAAGGCAAAATGACAACGAAAGTGTCATGTATTAAGCATGAAAAGGTCTGGGGCTCTACATATCCACTAGTGACCCCGTTCAGTATTATGTACTTGTTACATATACTCACATGTTAGTCAAGAGTCACCACTCTCTGTGAATGAGATTCATCACCCTATCTCATAGAACTACACATGTGCAAGCCATGATGAAGTACGGCGCCCAACCAGTACTCTATAGGCTTCGAACAATATTAGGTTTACAAGGAACCGGAGAATCATATCTCCTCGCAACCTTTGCTTGATTTTCCTACAATGTTACCTATGGAATTTTATGTCATCATCATATGAGACAGTAATTAATATAAATATCCTTTATAGTTGGTTGTGTGAATATGATGCTTGTCTAATCAACATAGAAAAGTCTCTTATTGGCTTTTGAGGGCATATATGTCCAACATATCAATCCACTCCTGATCGATCCTCTGATGAATTTGTTGATAATAGTCCGGATGCTCCTGTGAGCCTGAATCCTTATGAAGATCGTTTGGTGGCTACCCTAGAAAAAGCTTGTAGAGCTAATGAATTAAGAGCGCAGCTACTTTTTGATGCTCAAACAGTCGATGCCACTATGCTCTCTCTCCAAGCCCAGTGGGCTATCAGGAAGGCTAAGAAGTCTGCTCTTAAGACTGGACAATCCTCTGGGTCGAAGACCGATGAAGAATTCATACAACCTGTAGGAGTTATTTCCAAGGTTGCACCGGTTGAGAATAATTCTGGTTTAGCTAGAACTGAGACAATGGTGACAGTGATTATGGCGAGTATTAACCCTGTCAATGAAGTTCCTGATATAGAACAAGCAGCATCAGCTGAACCCAAAAGACTGGTCATAGCTGAAATGACACACGAACCATCAAACATTGCTCCTAAAGTACAAGGGCTGAAGAAAGGGCTGAGACAAAGTTGAACTCAGAATTGCAAGCTGAAATAGAGCCAGAAGCTGAAATAACTATCGAAGAAAGGCCAGAGGTTAGGATGGATGTTGAGGCCTATATAGGACCTGAAGCTAAGGCTAACATTGAACTTGATATTGAGCTCGATGCAAGGACCAAGCCCGAAGCCAGAGTCAATATTGAGGCTACTCAAGAACTTGAGTTGAGCACTTGAACTTCATGTCCAAGGAGAAGACCAGGATATTGACGTGATCGGGATGGAAATAATTCCTTATTTTGCACCATTCACTGGTGAAGGGTCGACTTCCGAAGACTTACCTTTTCTTAACAGGACTCCATCACTTGAGTACATGTCATCTACTCCTCTGGCCGATCAATCTGCGGGTCTAGAATCACCTGTCAAGCCCCCTTCACCTGAATATACTCCATCTACTCCTCCGCCTAACCAATCCGATGAAGGACCTCACGGATTTGGGGATCTCTCATCTAATAGATGGTTAGCGGACGAGAATAATTTTAATTCCCTTCTTGGGAGAATTTCTGGACTTCCCGGTATGCAGTTTTAACTTCTTCTCTTCTTCTTTTTTTCGATGGTTTCCATGTTTGCTAAATCCCACCCCTTTTTGTAGGCCTTATCGGAGAAATCATCAATGGTCGGCAGTTCACTTTTGGAGTACCCAGAAATGATCTAGTTCCTCCTCCGTCCAAGTTGTTGGCCGATGCTTATGTAAAGAGTGCTAAACATGTACTCGAAGGCTTGAAGATATCGTTACTTAATAGAAATTTTAAGGATTTTGAGCAGATGAAAGACAACTATATTTCAGCTTTTAATATTCTTGGCCGTTTGGGCATCAGACACCCTATCATGTAGAAGGAAGCCAAAGCTTGGATCAGTTCAGCTGAGAAAGTGTACCGACTGAATAACATCGATCCGATTAGCGGTCTTGAAGTAGAGGCAAGAGGGTGTGTCAGTAACACATCGTTTAGAATAAAAGAGTTAACCGAAGCTACCAATGATCTACGCAATAGAGTCTATCGAACAACAGAACATCAACGGGCTATAGATGCTGAAGTAGACAGTCTTCATCAACAACTACAAGAAGCCTTAATCAGAGCTTCTAAAATAAAAGGTGCCCTCGAATCGATGGAAGTAGAGCTTGCGACAATCAATTCTGAATTATCAGAGGGCATTCTGTGAAGACTCAAGGTCAAAGAACCCTGGGAAAAATCATCAGATTGAAAGAGGGTTTGGCAGATACTTGTTAGGAAGCTCACATCTCCATAAACAACAACGCTTTAGACTGGAGAAATTATCTTTTTCAGATACCAGCCCTTTAATTGATGTAAACCCTCCTAATGTAGATCCTATTGATGAAGATCTTCCTGATGTAAATCCTATTAATGAATGAAAAATTCTCATTTTTTCATTCAATCTATGCCATCTTTATTTTCATGACATAAATTCCTCTTCTTCTTTTTTAATAGGGGAATGGTGTTCTTTTAGAAGAACTGGCTAAACCCAAGTTGATTTTCTCAGGCTGCCTATGTACCATGATAGGATCAAGCCAAACATAGTTCCAAATGGGGCGATTTAAGACTCGTAATTTACGAGCAGATAGTTTTCGTTCATATCTAGGAAGGTTTGGACTTGTAATTTGGGGTAAGTCTTTGAAAATGATGAATCTTTTTAGCTCGTATTCTGGAGCTTATTAGATTGCTCTAATTTTTGCCTAAACCAACTCTTGGAGTGTAAGTTTAGCAAGCTCTTGTTGCCCTAATTTTGCCTAGATTGACTCTTGGAGTGTCAGTCTAGTGGGCATTTTTTTTTTAATCAATTTTTTGTCTAAGCCATCCTTTCAGATTTTCAACTTAGCGAGCCATGTTACCCTAACTTTTGCCTAAGCCGTCATTTCGGATTTTTAACTTAGTGGGTATTTTGGTGCCCTAATTTTTGCCTATACCATCTTTTTGAGACTTTGGTCTAGCGGGCTTCGAGAGTCTCACATTGGTCAGGGGAGATACTCCATTATTCGTCCATTGTAATCAACAAATATGCTTCTGATGGTGAGAAGTCCTTCCTTAGAGTTTTGGTTTCTTCTTGGTGCATCAGATAATAATTTTTTTTCGTTTCACCCATATTGAGGGACAATAACAATGATTTTGCATCCCAGGGAGATAGTGTTCTTTTAGAATAACTGACTGAACCCAAGTTAATTTTCTCAAGCTGCCTACGTACCCATAATAGGATCAAGTCAAATTTAGTTCATAAGGGGCATTTAGATTCATACTTTGAGAGCAAATAGGTAGTTTCCATTCATACCTAGGAATGTTTTGACTTTGGCCTTGTATTTGGGGTCCTTTGAAGCTTTGATTCACAATTTGATAGCGAATAGGTAATTTACGTTCATGCCTGGGAGGGTTTGAACTTCGGTCTTGTATTCTAGAGACTTTTGAAGCACCGTGAACCTTTTTAGCTCGTATTCAGGAGCCTGTCAAATTGCTCTAATTTTTTCCTAGACTGACTCTTGGTGTGTTAGTCTAGAGAGCTATTTGTTGCCTAAATTTTTGCCTAGACCCTCTTCTTGAAGTTTTGGTCTAGTGGCCTTTTATTTTGACTCAATTTTTTTTGTCTAAGTCACCGTTTAGGGTTTTTAACTTAGCGAGTCATTGTTGCTCTAATGTTTTGCCTAAGCCGCCCTTAGGGTTTTCGACTTAGCGAGCATGATTTTAACTCTAATTTTTGCCTAAGCCGCCCCTTAGGGTATTCGACTTAGTGAGCATGATTTTGACTCTAATTTTGGTCTAAGCTGCCCCTTAGGGTTTTTAACTTAGCGAGTCATTTTGTGCTCTAAATTTTACCTAGACTGTCTTTTAAAGTTTTGGTCTAGCGAGCCCTTTTTGATTCCTCGGAGTAATATCGCTTCAAGAATCTTATATTGGTTGGAGGGATGATTCGCTCTCCATCCATTGAGGTCAACAAGTACGCTCCATTGGAATATACCTTCTCAATGATGTAAGACCCTTCCCACTTTGGTTCGAGCTATCCTTTGGTTCGCCGAGTGACGATGGTTGGAGTCACGACCATTAAGACCAAATCCCCTGCTTTGAAAGAACTTAGTCTTACTCTTTTGTTGATGGCACTAGTTAGCCTTTGTCTATACATCTCTAACCTCCATTGGGCTTGGAGATGACGTTCATCAAGAGTTTCAAGCTCTGCAAGATGAACTTTTGTTGTCTTCTTTTGTGATAAACTGCTGAATTACCATATGTAAGGAGGGAATTTAAATTTCTAGGGGGAGAACTACTTCACCGCCGAAGACCAGGTAATACGGCGTGAACTGTGTCGGAGTCCGATGAGTAGTTCTATACACCCAGAGGGCTTCGGGTAGGCATTCGTGCCAGTCTTGTTTACTTTTATCCATAACTTTCTTGAGGATTTTGCACAAAGTCTTGTTGAAAGCTTCGGCAAGACCATTCGTGGCTGGATAGTACCAGGTAGAATAGTCCTCTCAGATACCAAATTTGTCATACAACTTGTATATAGGAGCGCTTCAAAAAGGTTGCCTGTTATTCGTGATGATGCTTTCTGGAATCCCGAACCGATATAGGATGTCGGTTTGGATGAAGTCTGCCACTGAGTGTTGTTTGACCTCTTTGAGAGCAACGGCTTCGGCCTATTTTGAGAAGTAGTTTGTCGCAGCTAGGATATATTGATGCCCAGCAGATGATAGTGGGGTGAATGGTCATATGACATCCATTTTCCATGCCGTGAAAGGACATGAACATGTTGTCATGTGAAGAGGCTCGGGAGCCCGATGTATGAAATCAACATGAAACTAACAAACTTTGCATTTTATTGCTTAGTTGAGACAATCAGTGATCTGTAGCACCCCGGACTTTTCTACATTTAATGAATAGTACTTTCGTAGCTAATTGGCCTTTCTCGTGGTCTAATAAATAAATAAGGGAGAAATTAGAAATTCTAAAATGTCAGAAATGTTTCTTTTTGAAAGACGAATCCAACGCAAGTTGAATCATCAGAATCGGAAGAGCGAGTCAAAAGATATGGTCAAAACAGTCCAGACCTGCAGAGCACAGATCGCTCGGTCCATTCAGCGATCGATCGGTCCAAAACCAATCGATCGGTGGCTATCGACTGGTCAAAAATTTTGTATGGGAAAATTTTCTAGAGAGCATACTTTTGACCGGTCGCTCGGTCAGAACACCGATCGCTCGGTAGGCAACCAATCGATCGGTCATAACCACCGATCGCTCGGTCCCCGTGTTTTTGCAGAAATTTTAGTAAGGGCATTTTTGTCTTTCGAGTGTTAAATCCTTACTTCATAAGGCTTGCCCAAGCCTTTAGGGCTTATTCAACATACTTAGAGGGTTTTGAGAGTTAGAGAGAGAGGAGAAGGGGATTTGCACCTAGGGTTTCCATTGGAGAAGGAATCAAAGGGTTTGACAACCCTAGATGATCCTCAAACTTGGATTGCTTCAAATTCAAGGCTCTAGCTCGTGGGGGATCTCGTTCTCAAGCAAGGGCAGCATTCACCAAGGGATTTCAAGAGGGTTTTCTTCCCCAAACCAAGTCTCCCTCAAGAAAAGGTTTCCTCCTTTCAAGTTGGAGCTCAAATCAAGGTTCCTACCAAGATCAAGCCTTGATCTAAGGTTAGTACACCCTACAGTTAGGCCTTTTATGCTGAGCATGATCAAGGAGTTGCAGGAAATGGATGTCGAGCTGCTTTCTTGCCGAGACAAGTCAATTAAAAGTGGCAGCAAGGATTTTGCGTTGAGGGATGATGGGATTATCACTTTCAAGGGAAGAGTATGTGTCCCAGCCGATGAGAAGCTTAAACGCGAAATCTTATACGAGGCTCACCGATCCAAGTACACCGTTCACCCCGGAGGTACCAAAATGTATAGGGACTTGAAAAAGCATTTTTGGTGGCGGAACATGAAGAGGGAGGTTGCGGAGTACGTGGCACGGTCTTTGGTGTGCCAGCAGGTGAAAGCAGAACACTTGAGACCGGCAGGACTTTTACAGTCTCTCCCTATTCCTGAGTGGAAATGGGAACATATCTCTATGGACTTCATTGTGGGATTGCCAAAGACAGTTAGAAAGACTGATGCTATATGGGTTGTTGTTGACAGACTCACGAAGTCCGCTCATTTCTTACCGTACCGGACTACTTTCAATTCAAATCAGTTGGCTGCATTTTATATTCGAGAAATAGTCCGCTCATTTCTTATGAATGGAATTGTGATGCCATATCTCTCTTGTTATCCTCATTCCACTACTGTCACGATTGACACGTACACGAGCACGCATGATAGCATGAACCAAGATTTCAAGAGCATGTGCATATAATGACCAACAAGAAAATATTGTATGTCAAGGAGGTTGGTAGCCCAGGGAGATACGGGTATTAGCCTCTGGCTCACAAGAAAACCCCTAAAACACCTATTGTCAAGGAGGTTAGTAGCCCAGGAAAAGTTCGGGTACTAGCCTCTGGCTCACAAGAAAACTAAACAATTGTCAAGGAGGTTAGTAGCCCAGGGACATTCGGGTACTAGCCTCTGGCTCACAAGAAAACCATATATCAAGGAGGTTGGTAGCCCAGGGAGATTCGGGTGCTAGCCTCTGGCTCACAAGTTACAAGATGCAAGTTTACAAGATGATGACAAGGCATTCATGCATGCACGCATACATGATTTCCACGAGGCATACCGAGATATGGAAACTGGTTTTCAAGCATGAATTTTATCGGTGTTTTTGCATCCATGCACGTATATCAAGATGATAATATTGCTCCATGGTTAATATTGTTTAATTCTATGATTTTACTATTACCTTCAATTGATGATTGGTATTGTATTACTCTTTGCGTTTTTATTATTGTTATGGTTAGCTAGTAGCTTGTACTCGCTGAGTATTCCATGCTCAGCCGTACTTTCATGTCGACAGGTACTAAGGGAGCCCTCGACCCGGAGCCTTGGGTCGAGGAAGAATATATAGAGGAGAGAGAGCCATCTATCCCACTGCAGTCTCAGGCAGACCGAGACCTTGACGTGTGGCCATACCTCGACTACTGTTGAGGGGAGAGTACGAGAGGGTCTCTTATGTATTCTGACATTTTGATAGGTGGGCCTGTCCACCTTAGACTTGATTATGTTTTGTGTGTATGATCACTTGGAATACCATTTTGAGAACTATAGAAGAAATGAAAAGTTAGTTTACGCTTCCGCATTTATGTTTAACTTCCGCGCTCTGATTATCATTGTTTTAGTACTGTAATTATCTTGTTCATGACAGGATTGGTTTGGTAGGTACGTATTGTCACGCCTAAAGTATCCCTAAACTCCTAGGGGGTATTTTGGGGTGCGACATGATCATTGTAGGCCAGTAGTAGCCCAATCTTTTCAGCTGCATTTGTAGCTTGGGTCCAGCTTGGTGGGCACCGTATATCCCGGCATGAGTTTCTTCTATGGCTTGATGAATTTCATTTCCTGTGATGCATCTCATTAAGATGCCATCCAAAGACCATTTATATAGAGTATCTTCCAGCATTAAGAACTTTGTAAAGCATCGATGGACTTCAGCGCGTTTGGCGCGGTATCCGGGTAATCGACCATGTTGGAGATAATCAATGAAGGGTTGTTGCCAGTCTTCGTCTTTCTCTTTGATTGTCATAGAACAAATTGTTTCTAGGAAATCTATCTCTGGAAGGGGTTTAAGAGTTCTTCTTTCCCCTACTATGATAGTCAACATCCTATCTGTTGGTAGAGTTAGAGATGCTGTAAGATCGGCCAGAACATTGGCTTGATTGTTGAGTCCTCTACGAACATAGAAGAGGCTGCTTCTTAGAATCTGAGCAAGTAGCTGGTCCACTCTCTTCTAATAAGGAAGGAGGCTAACTCTTGGTACGGTATATTCTCCTCAGACTTGGTTGATAACTAGTTCTGAATCCCCATAGATGGTTAGTTCATTCACCAGGATCTCGAGAGCCAATTCAAGACTTGTTATCAGGGCTTCATATTCAGCTTCATTATTTGAGTATCCTTCTATTAGTGCGAAGGAATAAGGTAGGATTACATTATTTGGTGTGACAAATAAATACCAACACCCGACTTGTTCTCCTTCGGGTTGATGCGTTTGATTCCATCAGGGATTCTTGAAGCTCCATTAAAATACATCTTCCAGCCTGGTTTGACTTGAACCTGGATAACTTCTTCGTCAGGGAGGTCGGTGACCAAAGGCGAGTCTATGGGAACCGGATGTGCTGCAAGGAAGTCAGTAAGGGCATGCCCTTTTATTGCCTTTTGGGGCATGAATTCGATTTCAAATTCAAACAGGAGTACTGGCCATTTTACCATCCTGCCTGAGAGAGTGGGATAGGACATTATGTATTTGAGAGGGTCGGCTCTGGATATCAGTTTCACCAAATGCTTGAGCATATAATACTTTAATTTCTTTAGAGCGAAGATGAGGGCCAAACAAACTTTCTCTATCGGGGTGTATTTGCATTCTGCTCCAACTAGAATCCTGCTTAGGTAATACAACGCATTTTCTTTTCCTTGGTCATTATGCTAAGCAAGGAGAGCTCCGAGAGATCCTTCGAGCACTGTGATATAGAGTGTAAGTCCACAATGTCTTGGCTAGTTCTGTATCAAAACGTAGGTCTAAGTGGAGTCATTTTTAAGTTAACTTGTCATACTTGGTAAAGCTTCAAGAAGCCAAAGATAAGGGAAGAAATTGGCTAAGTATGGAATGAAGGATCTATCCTTGTCCATGACGGATAGATTGGTTGTGCTAAATTTTATATGGTGATTTTTTCCAGAGAGACATATTTTGACGGATCTATCCTTGGTGATGACAGATAGATCGGTTCATGTGAAGGATCTATCCTTGGTGATGACGGATAGATCTGTCCACACATGGATAGATTGGTCTACACCATGGATAGATTCGTTAGTGCGAAAATTGAGTCCTATTCATATTCAATCTCTTTGGAATCTATAAATACGAATTTTATTGACCTAATTCATTGAGATTTATTTATTTTGTGAGAGTAGAGGCTGGAGAACTCTCTCCTAGGGTTTCCATTACTCTTCATTGATTATAGTTGATCCCTCCTCTCATAACCTCTCTAGAGAATGCAAGAATAACTTCTCTATTCTTAGCTCTTGCATTGTGTGATCTTCATGGTTTTAAGATCCCTCTAGATATTGTTAGAAAATTAATTCAACAATCCGGACACGTGTGTGTCTTTGGCCAGTGTGTATGATCCAAAGCCTTCGTAGAAAGAGATCGATCTTTAGAGATCGTGGTGATTAGAAGCTTTGAGAAGATTCGGCCGGTGAGGAATCGGAGCTACTGCGGTGGAGATCGAACCAATTTATTCGTGGTCTATAAGATGAAGATCATGTACCAAGGAATGTAGTGTCGTGTCCATGTTGGGTAAGGTCTAAGTCTTGTACTGTTAATCTTTCTCTTAGTGGATTGTTTTGCTGGATGAGGTCTCGTGGTTTTTTCCCGAAATGGTTTCCACTTAAAAATCTTGTGTGTTTGGATTTTGTGCTCATGTGATTCTACTAGATAATTAAATAATTAAAATTTGGTAGAAATCCCTAGATAGGCCTATTCACCCCCTCTAGGTCATTAAAGATCATTGATCATAGGAATTTCACAGAGGATAAGTGGCTTTCCTCTAATGAGACCCATAAAGATTTATGGATTTGTGAGATAAGTCTTGATGTTGTCTAGAGTATTTTGGCAAGCTTCTTCCCATTAAAACGGTATTCCCTTCTTCATTAGTCGGAAAAACAGTTGGCACCTTCCAGCCAAATTGGAGATGAATCTCCAGGTGTAAGTAAGTCAACCCTGAAGTCCTTTTAACTCGCGTAGATTTCTTGGAGGAGGTATTTTGCGAATGACATTTAGTTTAGTAGGTTCAATCTCAATTCCTCTATGGCGTACCACAAAGCTTAAGAATTTCCCCGATGCAACTTTCAAACGCATATTTGAGCAGGTTCATCTTGAGCTGATGCTGTCGCAATCTGTCGAAGATTTCCCGAAGATCATCCAGATGATTGTTTCGTTGCCTTGTTTTGATAACTAAGTCATCAATGTAACATTCGACTTTGTTATAAAGAATATCCCCAAATATGATAGTCATGGCCCTTTGATAGGTTACGCCGGCATTTTTGAGGCTGAATGACATGACTTTGTAGCAGAACACTCCCTTAAGGGTGCGAAATGCTATAAGCTCTTCATCTTCCGGGGCCATCTTGATTTGGTTGTAGTCGGAATATCTATCCATGAAGGATAAAGTTTTGAAGCCGGTTGTGGCATCGACCATCATTTCTATGATAAGCAGAGGGAATTCATCCTTAGGGTACGCTTTGTTCAAATCTCAAAAGTCTATGCAAACCCAGATCTGTCCATTCTTATTCTTTACAGGAACGACGTTGGCAAGCCAAGTAGGATATTGAACCTCTCTTATAAACCCGACTTTGAGGAGTTTATCTACATCAGCTTCAATTTGAGCAACTAGTTTTGGGCAAGCTCGTCTTTGTGCCTACTTGATCGGTCTGACATCTTTTCAATTTTTGAGATGATGAACTGCAATTTTCAGATCTAAGCCAGGCATTTTTGTATAGTTCTAGAGAAAGACATCCTTGTACTCTTTCAGGAAACAAAGATATTCCTCTTTTTCTGTTTCAGAGAGGGAAGCACTGATGAATGTTGGCCTCAGGTCTTGTTCTGAGCTGAGGTTAACTTCAAGAAGATCATCAACTGTTGCTTGACCTCCTGCTTCAAATTTTGGAGGAGCCGAACAGACTTCTATTTCTTTCGGTGGTTCTTCTCCTTTAGTATTAAATCCATGCTTCTCAAGCATTTTCTTGATCCCCGGATTAAACACAGGCTTCCTTTGATAAGGATTCATTCTTCTATCCCTTTTGTTGTTCCGGGGAGTGGCTTTGCCTATTTGCCCAGCTGAATGGAAAACAATGGGCTCTTTCCACGTTCCTTTGGATGGGATAATGACACTAGGAACGGTTTCCATTGTTATCCATTTATCCAATGCACTGAGACTGACCTTAGCCAGGCTATCAATCATATCTTGATGTGCCGCTTCAACCCATGGAGATGTTTGTCGGGATTCTGTTTCTTCTGGGAGCCATTCCATGGAGACTTCTTCCGATACTTGGTCTTCTTTACTTGTGATCATATAAACGGTGCAGACCTTATTTCCATCTGACGAGCCATCAGAATCGGATGAGGAATCAGAATTAGGGAAGCTTGGTTCGTTCTTGTTATACCGAATTTTTTTACCGGTTGCCAAAGACTTCCTCTGTTTAGGAGTGAATGTTGACTCATAAATAGGCATTGGTTCGCCTTCGACCTACTCCTCTTTTTCGGGATTGAACCCTTGACCTTTGAGCAGTCTTTTGATTGCTAGTTCATACACAATCTTTTTTCGATACCGGTTTATTTTCCTGTTTTGATCGGAGCCATAGGAAGTGGTGGCCTCACTTGACTGCTTTGTAGGACCCAAGACAATGGACTTTTCTCCTTTCTTTCTTGGGGGAAGTATAAAGGTAGGGCTATCTCCCGCCATTGACCATCCTCGCCATATGTTGGGACTGACTCTTGTCAAATTATCAGTCATTTCTCAACGAACCGCGTCATCCCATAAGGGCTCTTGTGGAGGCTCCGTTTCTTCTTCTAAGGACCACCTTATGGCATCTTCTTCATCTCTCATCATGACTATATTTACAGTCCGATGGTGGTTTTCTCCAAACATGAAGACTGGGGGCTCATATCCTAGTCCTGGCATATCTGTATCAACATATTCGCCGGTATCTAGGGCTTTATGTTGCTCCATTTTGAGCAAGGCTCCATAAGCCGGTAGGAGAGTTCCTTTAACTTGCTCTCCTTCTTCAGGATTGAATCTTTGGCTTTTGAGAAACTGAGTAGTTGATTTAACAAAGCTTATCTTCTTCCTGTAAGGATTGGCGACCCTGCTCTTTTCATCGGTCCATGATGAGTTTATCCTGTCATATGCACCTAGGGAATTGAAGAGCATCGGCTTATGTCCTCTTTTCTTGATTGGGACAGTAAGACTGGAGGTGGTTTCCACCATTGTACAGTCCATCTTCCTTAAAGGGACTAGATGATCACCTTTCAAAGCTTGAAGAGGGTCAACTTCTTTGACCTCACAAATCTGGGAGAGGGTTGACTGACTTGCCCTTCTCCAGATTTTGGGAAGATTCTACCAAGGCCAGGGTTGGTTGTCCTTCTTTTCTTTGAGACTTTGAGGTATATTGGAACACCCTTTTTGGAACTGCAGTTTAGGCAGTTCCATGATTGCTTTTTGGGCCACTCTTAACCTTTTCCCCTTTGGGCTTTTGTTGAATGTTTCTTTGGGCGCTTTCGACATAAACACACGCATCTATGTAATATACCTCTGCATCGTTAAAGGAATCTTCATCAGCATCGATCCTTACTTGTCTGTTACCTTGAGGGTATTTGAAGCATTGGTGATAAGTGAACGGCACAACTAGATGCTTATGTATCCATTGACTCCCCAACAAGGCGTTGTACGATGTATCAACATCGATCACCAGAAATGTTGTAGTTTCAACAATATCCCCAAATCTAGTTTTAAGGTTGACCATACCCATGGGGTTTTCCTATCTGTAGTCAATGCACATCCGCATCGACTCATCCTTCTTCTTCACAACGAGCATAGGAGCTCCCCATGATGAAATACTCAGCCGAATGAAGCCAAGGCTCTGTAATTCCTCCAATTGCTCCTTTAACTTCTTAAGCTCGATAGGGGCCATCCTGTATGGAGCCCTAGAAATCGGAGCAGTACCAGGGGTAAGCTCAATAGTGAACTCTATCTCTCGATCCGGAGGCAATCCTAGTAACACCTCTAGAAACACGTCCAGGTACTCACTGACTACTGGAATGGCTGAGGAGTCTCACACCTCCAAACTCGAGAGACTAAGGGCTGCAAAGCTAGCGATGTCTCTCCTCTATATCCCTCGGTAATGAAACGGCTTCACACCAGCTGGCATAAAGTCCACCATCTTCTCAAAGCACGCTACATGCCCATGGTGAGTCGAGAGCCAATCCATCCCGAGGATGACATCAAAGTCCAAGTCTTGGAACTCAAGGATGATCAGATTGACTGGCAACTCATTCTGCTCAACTTGCACAACACAACCCCGATACACTTTGTTTGCATCAACCGTCTTGCCGAACGGAGTCAAAATAGACCTGTAAACATCATGCTAGACCTTTGAACATAAGGTGTATACAGTACTTGTGAATATCATGGTGATCTTAGAAAACTTGTAAACATGGCATCATATTCATAGAAGATCAATACTAGTGATAGCTTACATCTTATATCTAAATCATCATCTAATCAATTCAAGAACACACCTTAAACATAGTTTTTCTTAAAAAGAATAGCACAAGGTAGGTAGTAGAGTGTATCTACCTTTCAAAAACCAGATCCCTACGGTTTATAGCTTGAGAATACTCCTTGGTAGCAAGATCCAAGCTTAGGAAGAAAGCTTAAAGAAAAAACTCAACTCCACTTGATCACTAGCACAAAGCCTAGAAGAACCCAAGCTCTTCTCCTTCTTTTCTCTCAACTTTCTCTCAAAAACTCTCTCTAAGGATTATGGTAACCCTAGCCCACGAAATTGGGCTATTTATAGTTAAAGGGAATGAGTCAAAAGACTCAAACACCCTTCAAAATATCTCAGAAGGTCGGCCGTAGGCAAAAACAACATGATTGGTCGACCGGTCAAAAATCATCTCTTTGTCCAAAAATCTCACACAAAATTTTGGGCATTCGATCGACCGGTAAGGAGGTTTGGTCGATCGGTCAAGGTTCGGTCGACTGGTAGCAAATTCGGTCAACCGGATTTGCCTATTTTTCCCCTGTTTTGCTCTGTGCTTTGTTTTTCTTCCCTTCCTTCTTCTTCCTCTTATACTTATTTTACTTTCATTTCATTAACTTAACTTAAATTTAAGTTTTAATTAAAATAAGGAAGTACCCCCCATTTGAATCCAATAAAAATACTTAGAATTTCCAATTCCTCATAACTCAAAATCTGAATTTTCGGTTTTAGGCAAAACCTGATAAATCCGATCGTCATAACTTTTTCCATTGCTCGAAAACCATTCTAATCATATGAATAAAATCCCATAAAATTAACTAAGCTTAGTTAACCTATAAACAACTATTACTGGGACTTTTTATCTCAAAATTTGAAAATTTTCATTACATGGTCACTATTCATAGCACTATTTATGGTACTATTCACAGGCTATGAAAGTGAGATTCGGGGTTCTACAGTCTTTGTTCAAGCTGACTGCAACAAATGAATCTTGATTCTCGAAGAGGCCTAAGATTTGCATCGGTCTTTGTATCTGACAATGGTTTGGATTTGGGGCCTCAGGTGTAACTAGCCTTTCTTGAGAGAAATCAGATTGTACTTGTTCATCATTTGCTTCTCATCCACCTCCAGATGAAAATCCTTCAAAAAGGTCTGAGAATCTTATAGGTGTCCGTCCTGGTGTGGATGGTCTCCTTTATGGGAGTTCGATATCTTCAAATTGATCCAGTCAATCTTGAAATTCTTGATACCTTTCCGGATTATAGGGTACAAATTGTCTTGGCATATTCAACTAGGAAGGGCCTTCATTTGGGACCGCATCGATGGCATAGCAAGAAAAGATGTTGGACTCATCTCCCGAGTTTGTTGACTGGAGGCTATCATAGTCGCAGTCGGAGCAGAAGCCTAGTGGCATAAAATCCATCAAAGTAATTGTCATTAATGGCTTTTGTTCCTAAAGAGTGTCTTGGCTTGGGCCGTTTTTCTTGGCTTTCCTTACTCTTTCATTTTTCTTCTTATTTTTAGCCTTGGCTATGCGCTTCCCCTCTTTTCTTTGGGCTTGAGCTTGCCTTGTAGTCTGAGCTTGCCTTTTAGCATCGGCATTTTAAGCCAACTGCTTTTCTTCTTGGTTCCTTTACTTTCAAAGAGAGTCCGATATTCTTCATCTGACAGTTTGTCACCAGGAAGGTTACCACTTGAAGATGCTTTATCTTTATCAACTGGTTCGAAAGCCACCACCGTATTGGATGTAGCTGCCTACTGGAGATCTTGACTAATGACAATCTCTTTATTATCTAAAAGTCGCTGAATGATGTCCTTCAGTACAAAGCATTCAACTATCTTGCGATTGATTATATGATGATAGGGACAGTATTTAAGATCATATTTCATCGCGTTCTCTTGGGGTCTCCTACTTTTTGGGAGAGTGATGAATTCATTGGCGAGGAGGTCTTCAAACAGATCTTCGATAATGTCTTTAGAGAATGAATATGTTTTATTCATCCTTTCTTCAATAGTGATCTTCTTTGGCGGGTCCCGTTTATCTTTCCATTGTGGCCTTCTAGCTCCGACTTGAGTTGGTTTAGTACCAAATTTAACCGGTCATTTGCCATTGCTTGTCCGACCAGTTGATTTACCCGTACTTGGTGCTAGTTGCGTAGTCTTTTTGGCTTCAACTACTGCGGCTGTTGAGGATTCAAGGTGATCAGTGCCTCTACCTCACCTTCTCTTTCCTATATGGCTCTCCATGTCATGTGCTTTTGTGCACAACTCTTCAAAACTAGTAGAGGTTGGAGCCAAGAGGGCAGTTGAAAGATCATACCTGAAGTTGTTGAGGCACATCCAGATGAGTTCAAGCTGAGTGAACTTTTGAGGACAGGAGAAGGTCAATGCTCTCCATCGGGCAATAAACTCTGTTACGGTCTCATTGTCTCTCTGCCTGTATTCAATCAATTTTGGAACACCTACTCTTCTTTGGGTGTTGTAGAATTGTTTACTGAATTCAGTCACCATCGTACTCCAATCAAGGATCAAAGCTTCGGGAAGGTTGGCATACCATGTGAAAGCAGCACCCTCTAAGGATTGTATGAAGAGTTGGAGGCAAAGAGCTCTGGTACCATTGGGCAATGAGACAAATGTTGTCTCGGATCTCAGGTACCATCGAACATTTTAAATGTTGGTTAAACGAAGCCTGGTGGGAATGGTACCTCATCCATGATAGTTAGATAGGGTTTTACGATCATCTGAACATCTTCTTCCTTTTCTTTGGCCTGTCGCATTTGATTGCAGACGGTCTCTTTGATTGCAACCAGAAGAGACGGTGACACCCCTCCTATGAGTGATGCTTGGTCCAAAACTGGTCCTGTACTTGGTACAACTGGACAATTCGAAGGCACAGGAGTTGTGCCTTGATACTGCTATGTCCTTGGTATAAGAAATGCATTCTCGGTGCTGGTGCAGATTTGAGAGCTGACAATTAAGTTGCCAACTCTTGCATTTGAGACATGATGGCGGTAATTTCATCATCTTTGTATCGAAGTTAGGCTTGTAAGGCTATTGTTTGATCATTTGATGGTGGGGGCACTGATGCTGAAGGATGATTTCCTTGGCCTGTATTCCCATCTAAATCTGCCATCATAACCTTTACCAGTTGCTCGGATGTTGATCCTTGTGGTAGGAACAAATTTGGAAATTCTTCTTCTGTGAAATAAGCCCTAGGCATTCCGTATAGAGGATTACGTGCATTGAAGACCTGCCGAGGTAACTCTGGCACAACTTCTGGCATAATTGACTGAAGAACTAGTTCATCAAAACCATAATCCTCGGTTAGAAGGATTCTTCCTAATTCTCTTGGAGAGCTTATCGAGGTCACTTCTTACTCTGATCTCTCTTAGTATCCACCAACATCAGGCTCTGGGGCTGATTGAACTAGGCCTTGGGCTTTTTCTTTGCCTCTGGGTTGATTTTTATGGCTCATTTTCCTTCTTAGAATTACTTGACTAGGAGCAACTGTTCCGACAGCTCTAGAAGATTCTGCTTCATCCAAGGCGGCTAAAATGGTGGTGGCTGAACTCTGAGAATCTAGCCTTTCTGATATGTTTTGCTCGAGCATTGTCCCAATTTCTTGGAACACTAGAGTTGTAAATTCTTCCGGAGCTGGGTTAAGTCTAGTGCTGATCACATTCATGGACACTCTTTCATAACGAGAATGCGACGCTTCGGCCTTTGATCTCTCCTGAATAGGGTGAATAGAAGCAGAGGGGTCAGTCCTCAATCTTTGGTGAACAGAACTGACCTTGTCTGAGGCACCAGTCGACTTTCTTGACCTTTGATCTCTAGACCTTCTTGGCCTCGACCGATAATTATATACTTTCCTTGGTGGAGCTGAAGGGTATTTTTGGTTTCTAAGTCGAAGGATTTCCTCAGGAGTTTTCTTCCTGGGCATCTCAAAAGCGAAAGTCCATCTATTCAGCACTTTAACAATAGGGTCATATGGTGCTCTGATTCTTCTTTCTGATTTAACACTTGATCTGCCCCAGAATGGGCTTACATCTCTGGATGGAGGCCGCTAGTGTTGATGACAGACAGATGTCATCATCAGAAAGCATGCGGACCCAGCCTAAGCATAAAATTCATGTCTGCCAATTCTGAATTCAAAATGTTTCTTGCATTAACAACCGGATGATCTTGATCACGGCTGTTAATGCCCCTTGTGTTGTTTGCGGACACTTGCAAGTCTGCTTCTTCTTGCCTTGACTTGATAACATCATCAGGCAATGACCTCTCTTCAAAGAGAACTCTTCTCTTGTTGGCTACATACTGCCAACTCTTCTCCTTTTTGGAGAGGGAATCATCCTCAGATGGTAGAGTGCCTATCCAGGGGTCTCCCCCTCTTTTGAGGAACCTCTGTCCGTGGACCATGTCCACGGATTGGCTTGGGCCTGTATCTGTGAAAGGGCCATGCCTCCAACCCTCGGACTGGCTTGGGCCTCTGTTCTGGGTGATTGGGCCTTTGGTCCATGGACCAGGCTTGGGCCTATTCATGGATGATCTGGAATATCCGTCCGTGGATGGTCTTGATGGCCTGTGTAACACCCCAAAATACCCCCTAAGAGTTTAGGGATATTTTAGGTGTCACACTGCGTACCTATCAAACCATCCTGTAATGCACAAGATAAAATACAGTACTAACAACGATAATCAGAGCGCGGAAGCTATCATATGTGCGGAAGCGTAAACAAATTTTCATTTCTTCTGATGATCCAAAATAGTATTCCAAGTTAACATAAATACAAGACATGTCTAAGCCTAAGGTGGACAGGCCCACCTATCAAAATATCAAAATACACAAGACCCTCTCATACTCTCCCCTCAACAGTAGTCGAGGTATGGTCACGCATCGAGGTCTCGGTCCGCCTGAGACTGTAATGGAATAGCCGGCTCTCTCTCCTCTATATACTCTTCCTCGACCCAAGGCTTCGGGTCGAGGGCTCCCTCAGTACCTGCCGACATGAAAGTACGGCTGAGCATGGAATACTCAGCGAGTACAAGCTACTAGCAGACCATAACAATAATAAAACACACAATAGTAATATCATACAAGCAGTAATAGAAACATCACAAAGAAACAGTATAGGGCATGACACAATACAAGCATCCTGACGTGCGTACATGAATGCGAAAACGCCGATAAAACTTATGCTTGAAAACCCCTGTCATGTCCCGGTATGCCTCGTAGAAATCATGTATGCATGCATGCATGAATGCATGATCATCATCTTGTAACTTGTGAGCCAGAGGCTAGCACCCGAATCTCCCTGGGCTGCCAACCTCCTTGATATGCAATGCACTTGTGAGCCAGAGGCTAGCACCCGAATGTCCCTGGGCTACCAACCTCCTTGTTATGCAATGCACTTGTGAGCCAGAGGCTAGCACCCGAATGTCCCTAGGCTACCAACCTCCTTGACATGCAATATTTCTTGTTGTTTATTATATGCACATGCTCTTGAAATCACGGTTCATGCTATCATGCGTGCTCGTGTACGTGTCCATAGTGACAATCATGATAATGGAAATAACCAAAATATGACATTATAATTCAATTCATGATATGAACATAAGTAACATAAGTAGTTTGCATAACATTTGATCAATTTATCATTTATAAGAACGCATGCATAAAACCCATTCCTATATTTCTTCATTGAGATCATTTATTCATGGTTTAGGTATTTTGTCAAAAAATATTCATACATTATTCCTTAGTAGTTTATCTCCTTCTTTAAAATGCATATTTTCCATTCAATCACACAATGGTAAGTTTGTTATTTGTACTACGCCCATCCTCCATTTTCCAATCCACAACCCACACATCATACATCACACATTCGGCATCCAAGCATCCCTACCCTTTCTTTATCTTGTTTATATTTATTATAGATGACTCATTTTGCAAAGAATAAAACATACTAACGAGAATCATATTTCATAAAGAAAACTTAGATTTATTGCTAGGGTAAGTTAGTAGGGTGTACTAACCTTAGATCAAGGCTTGATCCTTGGTAGAAACCTTGATTGAAGCTCCAACTTGAAAGAAGAACACCTTTGCTTGAAGGAGACTTGAGTTGGGGAAGAAACGCCTTTCAAAACGTGTTTGGGTTGCTGCCCTAGCTTGGAGAATGGTTCACACGCGAGCTTGAGCCTCGATTTTGAAGCAACTCGAGTTGGGGGGAGCTATGGTTCTTAAACCCCCCTTGATTTCCTTCTCAAAACCAAACCCTAGGTTAGAGCTTCCTTCTCTTCTCTCTCTATCTCTCAAAATCTCTCAAATGTTGTAAAATGATCTCTAAGGCTCGAGCAAGCCTTAAGAAGAAAGGGTTTAACCCCCAAAAGACGAAAAAGCCCTTAATGAAATTTCTGCAAAACGCGAAGACCGAGCAATCGGTGCTTATGACCGATCGATCGGTTGCCTACCGAGCGATCGGTGTTTATGACCGATCGACCGGTCAAAAACTCACTCTCTGGAAATTTCCCCATACAAAATTTCTGACCGTGCGATAGATACCAATCGATCGGTTATGGACCGATCGATCGCTGACTGGACCGAGCGATCGGTGCTCTGTATGTCTGGACTGTTTTGACCATATCTTTTGACTCGCTCGTCGGATTTCGACGATTCAACTTGCGTTGGATCCGTCTTTCAAAAATGAACATTTCAAATGTTTCAGAATTTCCGATTTCTCCCTTATTTATTAATTAGACTAAAAAAAACGGCCAATTTGCTACGAAGGTGCTATTCATTAAGGATGAAAAAGTCCGGGGTGCTACAGCCTGTCCATGGACAGTCTTGATCTTCCATCCATGGACGGTCTTGATAGTCTGTCCATGGACAATGCTGATCTCCGGTCCGTGGACATTCTTGATTGTATGTTCGTGGATAGTCTTGGTCTTCCGTCAGTGGACGGTCTTGATTTTCCGTCCGTGGACAGTCTTGATCTTCCATCTGTGGACAGTCTTGATCTTCCATCTGTGGATGGTGCTGGTATTCTATTCATGGACATCCTTGAACCTCTATCCGTGGACAGTCTTTTGTTCCCATCCATGGGATGTTTTGGATTTTGGTCTGTGACTTCAGTCTGTGGACGTTTCTTGTTCACAGATGAGTTCCTTAAGGCATCTTCCCCAATTTCTTTATATTTTTTAAAGTTATTGGAGGGATTGTTCCTTAAGTCCTTGAGGCCCTTGGCCTTGTCCTTTTGCCCTGGTGAAAATTGGGTAGCATCTCCCCCCTTTGAAGAATTTTTTTAAATGGGCAGTTCTAACAGTCATCTTGGACTGAGGGGGCTCATATCCAACAAGTCATATGGTCGGCCATAGCGATTGCGGCATTTCCAATTCGGACTGTTGGGATTTAGTACAGCCTGTTAGGCTTGGCCCAGTGTTTGACATAGGTCTGCCTTTTGGGCTGACCTGTCGTAGACTGATAGAACTACCCTACAATGTGTGTACCAGTTGGGTACACTCTCCACGATGCACTCTAATTGGGGTGCACTCTATTATAGATACATCAGGTGGGATGCATTCTGTCTGTGGGGCATCCAATTGGATGCACCCAATCTGTGGCGCATCCTAGCGGATGTGTCTGCTGAAAGTATGCCTCTTTTTAATTTTAGAAAAATAGTTCTTAGGGGGCATACATCAAATCCCAAGATCTGACTAAGATTCTAATTGATTTTATTCAATGATAGTAAAAATCGCAATCACCTTTGCAACTTTGAAATTGTTAAGTCAAATCCACGATAGAAGCGATACCGGCAAAACTTCACAAGTGCCAAGTCTCCTTCGCAATCCACATGGACCTTCTTTTTCTTTAAAGATTTCTCTAATGGAAGCTAATGGGCCTTCTAAATTTCCAGCTCTAGGATCTTGAAATAAAGATCCAATCTTGATCTTCAAGAACCTTAATTTCCTTCTTCTTGATATTCACAACTTATAACACAAGAAAAACAAGAAAGGAGGGAATAAGGGGCTGACCGTACACCTCACAAGAGAGAGGGGCGCATGAGATTGAGGAGAGGAGAGGGAGAGAAAATTCTAGAATTTTTCTTGTGTCCCAAAGCCTTGGAGGTCCACCCTTTATATAGGGAATCTTGGGTTGCTTGCAACTCAAGACTCCTAATCCTTATCCTATAAGGATTCCTCAATTTGTTTCCTTTTTTATATCTCCTTAATTAATTAGGATTAATCAAAATAGAAACTAACCTTATCTATTAGTGTCCAACTAATTTTATCCTTATCCTAATCCAATTAAGATTCCTTGATTAGCAAGAAACTAATAGAATCCTTATCCTAATCCAATTAAGATTCCTTGATTAGCAAGAAACTAATAGAATCCTTATCCAACAAGGAATCTTTAATTAGTAACTAACTATAATTAACTAACTAACTTTATGAAGTGGGCGTCCCACCCTAGGTGGGCCCCACTCCACATGCCCCTAGGGTTTCACAAACCCTTAGGTCAACTTCTTTGATCTTTTATCAAAATCTCCAATGGGTCCTATCTATTTGTTTTTTCACACCTAATGTGATTTCACCTTTTAGAGCTTCACTATACCATATAGTGATTACTTAGAGAAATTAATTAATTTAATAAATAATTAAATTAAATACTTTATGAAAGTCCTTGTGTGTGGGATCTAAAGGGATCTCCTATTTCCGGTTGTAGGACCAAGTACTCAACCTTTTGGTTAAAGCATTGTTACTAGGAAACACCTTTCCTATACTCCATTAGGTTTATAAAATTTTGTCTATATCCCTGGACTTCCACCAATCACAATTAATGTACATTAACACAATGTGATTAACCTCTAGAAAATAGAGAATTTCTTGCAGGTATTTCTATCTCAAGATTTGTTTACAGATGCATCCCTCCACTTCCAATTTTGTTATAAGCTTACGAGACAATATCTAATATTGTCTTTAATCCCTGGCTATATTCAGAACCCATTCTCTTTGATATTTTTAGTCAAACTTGGACTTTCAAAACATTTTAGAAATTCTTTAAAAAGAAATAATAATAATAATTACATTTCTTTTATATAGAAAAAAAATTTCTCGATAAAACCATTTCATCGATAAATACCAACGTTGGGTTTTTCAAGTCTGGTTTTGACAATTATCAACTCAATATTAATTACTCTGTAAGAGTTGTGGAATCCTTGTTGAGCGTACAAACACTTCTTTTAGCATAGCGTACAGAACCCAATGAGCCTGTATTTAGTACGGTGTGTTGGACATTGACGATTGGCTACATGAAAGCTATATAGGCAAATACTAGAGAAGATTTTGACCTCTCAGGTTAAGGACAATCTGTCAAATGGAGTACCCTAAATATAAAGACAGTATATCTCTAAGGGTATCCACTGAGCGATCCAGTTGCAATATAAGTACTTCTTACTTATATCCACATCTTAGTCAAGAGACCCTTCTCTCAGTGATTGAGATTCATCACTCCATCATATGGAACTAACATTGTGTAAGTTATTTGGAATACATTGTCCAGATGTATCCTGATTAACTTAGAACAATTTTGGTCTACAAGGAACTGGAAAGTCATATCTCCTTAGCAATCAGTTATCAACTAATTGAATGGTTTTCCTACAATGTTACCTAAGGGAAAAAGTAGTCTCATCCAATGAGATACTTCTGATATGTTTCCCAATGTAGAAGACAATGTGTGAATGTAAAATTTGCATTTATTGATTAAATAGATTGTAGAGACCCAAATTTTCTTCATGTTTTTATTGTAAGTATTAGGGGTATTATAGTCCTTGTGATGTTTTAATGTTTATGTATTTATATCTAACTGGTGTAGTGTGATTAGGGCTTAATCAAACTTGTAAGCAGAGGGATGTCATATCAAACCCTGAACTTTAGGAAGCTCTAGTTTTGGCACCGTTTATTGGAATTGAGTGATTCTTGAAACTTTAGAAAGGTATTGAAACCCTCTTCGAGGTTCAGGTTTTAATGTTTTTCCAGTTTTTTAGTCTAAGCTAAGTCAAAAGTGGGTTTTCTGATGTTTTGTCTGATGGAATTGCAGATCAGTTTGGTCCATAAATAAAGGGGAATTTGGAAATTCTAAAATGCCAGAAATGTTCCTTTTTGGAAGACGAATCCAACGCAAGTTGAATCGTCGAAATCCGATGATCGAGTCAAAAGTTATGGCTAAAACAGTTTAATAGGTCAAAAATCTGCAGAACACCGATCGCTAGAGATCGATCGGTTCACAACCGATCGCTTGGTCAGAAGTAGCGATCGATCGGTCCAAAATCGATCGATCGGTATCTATCGATTGGTCTAAAATTTTGTATGGGAAAAATTTCCAGAGAGTGTTTTTGACCGAGAGCTCGGTCAAGAGCACCGGTCGATCGGTAGGCGACCGATCGCTCGGTCTTTCGTATTTTTGCAGAATTTCATTAAGGGCTTTTAGGTCTTTTTACCCTCAATCCTTGGGGCTATAAATAGGGATCCTATTTCGGGGTATTAGAATACTCTACCTATTTCTAACCTAATTTGGCAAAAAGGGAGAGAAAAACCTAGGGTTTTGAGAGAGGGATTTCTTGGAGAAGAAGAAGATAGCTTGGGTATTGCTAGGAAAGCTTGGAGATCATCCTCAAAGCTTCCCCAAATCATCTTGGGAGCGATTTGGATCCAAGGGAAGGATCCCTAAGGTCGATAAACTCTCTAACTCAACCCTATTATTGATGTTTTGTGAATATTAGTATAATGTAAATGATAGAAATGGGGATGGATTATGTTTTCCCTAATTATGTACGAACTAAGCTTGTTAGAGATGGAAATAGGTTTATACTATGGATGGATTAAATGGAGGAAGGGAAATACTATGGAGGATTGGGATGAATGTATGGATGTGGATTATGTTTGGGTTGTGTGGATTGATTATGGTGTGATGGAATGTTAAGAATGTGAAAGGGCAAAGTATCCATAATTAACACACTCTAAATGTTTGTTGAAATGTCTAAGAATGATAAATATTAGTATGATGCTTGTGATTATCAAGAAATTAAGTTAAATGGATATTGTTGTCGTTATGATAAATTATGCCCTATTTACTTGTATGGTGATCGGTATTCGGGTAGGCCAAACCTCAGAGGAAAATCCTCCACGTTGGGAATTCTCTAACTAGGGAGATGTAACCTAGTGGAGTTTCCTAACGGAAGATTAGAATCTAAGGGATGACTTATTTGAATTTCAATCATGACACTCAAGCACACGTGCACTCTCATGGTAAGTATTCAAGTCTCATGAGTCCACTTATCTTACAAGCATGCATGCATTGGATACAAACATGTTACGAATTATGCCATGAAAGAATGATCTCTCACTACGAACATCCACTCTACGCGTTGTCGCATTCATGTTATGCTATGAAAGAATGATCCCCTATTACGAACATCCACTCTATGCGTTGTCGAACACTATGAATTATGCGTTGCTGAGAAAAAACACTATGATTATGCATTGTCGGGACAAACACACTATGAATCATGCATGTATGAGTCTATGCATATGTTAAGTTAAGTTCATGGATAAGAATTTCACGAGTACACGAGTCAAGATGATGTTATGACATGTTACATGCTCCGCACTCTGATTATGTCTATTTTATATGAAAGTATTATGATTAAGCATCGATAAACTAAGTTATGATATTATTATTGCTCATGCTATTTTATGTTGTTGTTAGTTTTTTTATCCACTGAGTATTCCATGCTCAGTCGACCTGTCATTGTCTTCAGGTTTAGGAGGAGAGCCGTGGACTGAGGAGGTGTACGCCGGAGAGGGGGAAGAAAGTGAGCTTCCTGAGGAGGAGGCTAGGGATTTTGATAGTCATCCCTATTGAGTAGTTTTAGTATTTCTTTTTGGAAGAGATGTTTATATTAGACTTTTTGACTTGTAGTTGATGTTGTCTTAGTTGTTTTTAATAGTTTTTGACTATTTCATTTATGAGGAGCTATGATATGTGGATTATCATTGTACAGGATGGTTTGACTTTTCATGATCGAAATTTATTATCCTCATTTTTGGAGACTCGTGTAGTATGCCTTGTATGTATAGATTTTAAGCAAGTTTAAGTAATGTGACGATTCCAAAGTCCTATTTTAGCCTTGTAGGATTTTGGGGTCGTTACATAGATAAATACTATTCCGGAATGGCTTTCGTGGGCATATATGCTTAACAATCTCCCACTTACACTCAAAGCCAATCTCCTATGGATCTAATACCCGTCGACTCTAGATGTTTCCTCAAACACCTTCTGAGGTAGTGCTTTAGAAAATGGGTCCGCCACGTTATCCACTGACGCAATCTTGGATAACTCAATGTCTCCTCTCTTAGCAATGTCTCGAATCAGATGGAATCTCCTTTCAATGTGTTTAGACTTCTGATGTGCTCTTGGCTCTATGGCTTGAGCTACAGCACCACTATTATCACAATAAAGTGTGATAGGAGATTCAATCGAGGAGACAACTTCAAGTTCGAGAATGAACTTCTTTAGCCACATTGTTTCCTTTGAAGCATCACATGCAGCAACATATTCACCTTCAATTGTTGAGTCAGTAGTTGTTAATTGCATACAACTCCTCCAACTAAATTCTCTTTCCCAATAGTAAAGACAAATCCTAAGGTGGACTTTCTATCATCAACATCTGCCTAAAAATCTGAATCTGTGTACCCTACAATAGTCAGATCTTGTCCACTGTAAACCAAACATTGGTGCATTGTCCTCCTCAAATACTTGAAAATGTGCTTAACTGCTGTCCAATGCACAAGACCTGGATTTGATTGATATCTATTCACGATACTCACTGCGTGATAAATATCAGGTCTTGTGCACAAAATAGCGTAGATGAGACTTTCCACTGCAGATGCATATGGGATATGACTCATCTGCTCTCTTTCATCATCAGTCTTTGGAGATTTTGATTTAGAGAGACTAATTCCATGCCTATAGGGTAAAAACCCTTTCTTGGAATTTTTCATGTTATATTTGTGCAAGATCTTGTCAATATAATTGACTTGAGACAATCCCAGCATCATTTTCTTTCGATCTCTAAATAATTTAAGACCAAGAATATAGGATGCGTCACCGAGGTCTTTCATTGCAAAGTTACATGACAACCAGATTTTAACCATTGATAACATTCCTACTGAAAGTATGCCTCTTTTTAATTTTAGAAAAACAGTTCTTGGGGGGCATATATTGAATCCCAAGATCTGACTAAGATTCTAATTGATTTTATTCAATGAGAGTAAAAATCACAATCACCTTTGCGACTCTGAAATTGTTAAGTCTATTCACAATAGAATGCTAGACCGACAAAACTTCACAAGTGTCAAGTCTCCTTCGCAATCCACACAGACCTTCTTTTTCTATAAAGCTTTCTCTAATGGAAGCTAATAGCCCTTCCAAATTTCCAGCTCTAGGATCTTGAATAAAAGATCCAATCTTTTATCTTCAAGATAGGTTCTTGATCTTCTTCTTGATATTCAAAAGCTAGAACTCAAGAGAACAAGAAAAGGGGGAATCGGGGCTGACCGTACACCACAAAGGGAAGGGAGAGAGGGGTGTGAGATTGAGGAGAGGAGAGGAGAAAAATCTGAAAATTATCTTATCCCCTAAAGCCTTGGACGTCCACCCCTTAAATAGAGGGTTTGGGTTGCTTGGAACTCAAGAGTCCACTTTCAAATCCAATTAGAATTCCTCAATTTGTTTTCTTTTTGATTTCTCCTTAATTAATTAGGATTAATCAAAATAGAAACTAACCTAATCCATTAGTAACCAACTAACCATATCCTTATCCTAATCCAATTAGGATTCCTTGATTAGCAAGAAACTAATAGAATCCCTAACAATTAGGGAATCTTTAATTAGTAACTAACTAATTAAATAATAACAATTATTATAACCTCCTTGAAGTGGGCGTCCCACCCTAGGTGGGCCCCACTCCACAAGCCCAAAGGGTTTGCAAAACCCACTTGGTTACTTTCATTATTCTTTTATAATAATTCTCAATGGGTCCTACCCATTTGGTTTTTCACATCCAATGTTATTCCACCTTTTAGAGCTTCACTATACCATATAGTGATTACTTAGAGAAATTAATTAATTTAATAAATAATTAAGTTAAATACTTTAAGAAAGTCCTTGTGTGTGGGATCTAAATGGATCTCCTATTTCCGGTTGTGAGACCAAGTACTCAACCTTTTGGTTAAAGCATTGTTACTAGGAAACACCTTTTCTATCACTCCGTTAGGATTATAGAATGTCATCTATATTCCTGGACTTCTACCAATCACAATTAATGTCCATTAACACAATGTGATTAACCTCCAGAAAATAAAGAATTACTTGTAGGTATTTCTATCTCAACTTTATTTATAAATGTGTCCCTCCACTTCCAATATTGTTATAAGCTTATGGGATAATATCCAATACTGTCTTTAATTCCTGGCTTATATTGAGAACCCATTCTTTTTTATACTTTTAGTCAAACTTGGACTTTCAAAACATTTTAGAAATTCTTTAAAAGAAATAATAATAATAATTGCATTTCTTTTATATAGAAAATAAACTTCTCGATAAAACCATTTCATCAATAAATATCAGTGCTGTCGCGATCCAAAATGTAATGCCCCAAAATACCCCCTAGGAGTTAGGATAATTTGGCGACGTGACCTAACCTTAAATCAACCTGCAAGAGTATACAAGGCATGCAAAATAGAGAACTAGAAATTTCTTTAAATACTTAACTATATTCCAAGTGCATTTGATTACAATAATTAAATAGGATTTACAACATGAACATGAACTCCTCCACTTGAGTCCCAACTCAAGTGAGACAACATCCCCAAACACAAGAACCCAAATACATGTCTCTCTCGCTAACTCATCCCAACCATTGACCATATGCCAAGCCTCCTAATATCTAGGTAACCATCCGAAGGATCTCCTACTCACACCGAGCTACCTCGATCCAAGGGACAAGAGTTCACAAATCGCATACTGTACCTGCAGACATAAAAAGTACGGCTGAGCATGGAATACTCAGCGAGTACAAGCTACTAGCTAACAATAGTAATAACATTAATATGTCATACATGATATAGTTCATCAAAAGTACATAATCAGAGTGCGGAAGCTAAAAGGAATAATAATGTAAAGTAAATCATGAACAACATATTTTAACTCATGCATTGTAAACTTGTATTCAAAAGTCATGACTTGTTCTTGATAATACTTCTTGTGATTTTACGAAACTCGTTTGCCGTATTTACAACTTATTCTCGTCTTATTCTTATATCGTGGGAATCACACATGCTTTGTTTCGTTCTTGTTTAGCTAGTACCCGAACTATGAAATGGACGGACATACTAGCTCTTGCTTTCCTTTGCTAATGCCCGGACTATAATGGAACGGAACACATTAGCACCATGCCTACTAATGCCCGGACTATGATTGAACGGAACACATTAGTATCCTTATCTTGACTTGACTAGTGCCCGGACTATGGTTGAATGGAACACACTAGTTATCCTTGTTTATTAATGCCCGGACCATAATTGAACGGAACACATTAGTATCTTTCCTGTTTTACTTTGCTAATGCCCGGACTATAATGGAACGGAACACATTAGCAACTTGCTTACTAATGCCCGGACTATGATTGAACGGAACACATTAGTATTTTGTTTGACTAATGCCCGGATTATAATGGAACGGAACACATTAGCCTCATGCTTGACCTGACTAGTGCCCGAACTATGGTGGAACGGAACACACTAGTTATCCTTGTTTACTAATGCCCGGACTATAATTGAACGGAACACATTAGTATCTTTCCTATTTTACTTTGCTAATGCCCGGACTATAATGGAACGGAACACATTAGCAACTTACTTACTAATGCCCGGACTATGATTGAACGGAACACATTAGTAACTTCACTTGTTTCACTTGCTTAGCTAATGCCCGGACTATGATGGAACGGAACACATTAGCATCTTCATTTCCTTGATTATCGTGTTTTCTTGTGAGCCAGGTATGACATATCCTAGGGATATGCCCTACCCTTGACATTCATGTTAATTTAACTTGTGAGCCAGAGGCTAGCACCCGCACATCCCTGGGCTACCAACCTCCTTGTCATATGCTTATTCCTTGTTATTTCATATGCTTATATTCAAAAAGTTTGGTTCATGCATGCGTGACGATCGTACTATCATAGATGAATCAAGGGACACATATTGCATTTCAATTCTCTTTTTCATAATCATGTTAACATGAAACAATAAAGCATAATATGGCATTTCTTGTAATTGCATAGGCATGGGGAATTTAATGAAAACATATAGAGCATTTGTTTTAAAATCACCCTTTTAAGGAAACTACACAAGTCATATTTCCCAATTCCTTCATTTTATTCTTGGCATTTTGATTCATGCATTTTTTCAAACACCTAATGAGTAACACATTCAAACCACATTATTTCAAGTTCTTAAATGTTCATATGTTTCATCATACACAAGGCGTGCGTTCATTATTCGTACAATGCCCATCCACCATTTTCCATCACACACATCACACAATACGGCATCCAATCACCTCCATGTCCAACAATCCACATCCCATTCACCAAACAATTATCTTGTTTATAATTAGGGAAAATAATGCATTTCAAGGAAAGGAAAGAACACAAGATCCAAAAATTATCATTTTCAAGAAAGGAATCTAGGTTATTGCTAAAGAAGTTAGTAGGGTGTACTAACCTTGAAGAAGAGAAGAAAACCCTTGAAAAATGCTATGGAGAACGCTGCCCTAGCTTGGAATGGGACTCCACACGTGCTTGAGGTTGGATTTGAGAGATCCAAGCTTTTGAGATGGTCATGGGTTCCAAAACCCCTTGATTTTCTCAAGTTGATGCCCTAGGGTGAAAACCCCTTCTCTCCTCTCTCACTCCCTCTCAAAATATGGCTAAGGGTGTTTATGAACACCCTTGGCTCGAGCCAACCCTTAAAAATAAGGGTGGAGTGGCCAAAAGACCAAAAAACCCCTAAAAAAATTTCTGAAAATCGCGTAGGACCGATAAATGACCGATAGATGACCGATCTACCGGTAGTGGACCGATCGATCGGTGCTTATGACTGATCTACCAGTAGTGGCCCGATCTCTCGGTCTTGACTGGTGCTGCAGGATGCACTTTAGTATTTTGGCCATAACTTTTGACTCGTTGCTCCGATTTTGACGATTCAACTTGCATTGGATTTTTATTTTGAAGAGAAACAACTTTTATGTTTTGAAAAAATTTTAATTCTTCTTTATTCATGGACAAAAATGCCCCTAAAGCTGACTGGTCTGCAATGGGTTGCGACAGCCCAAATTTGCAGCCGACCCGATTTTAGAAATCCCACTTTTGACTCAACCCCGACTCAAAATCAGGGAAAGTGATCAACATGAACCTTGAAGAGGGTTCTAATACATTTCCAAAAATTTAGTAATCACTCAATTCTAAGCAACGATTACTAAACTAGAGCCCTTTAAAGTTGAGGTAAATGCCGAAACATACCTTTTCGACACCTAGAATACCTCGAGTGTTTTCACACTCTTTTCCCCTTGTGTCCAACACCCTACTCACACCTCATAAATCATTCTCCATAAGTCTTTAACCCACCTCAATGATCATTAAATTCACACCGACATGCATGAGAGGCTCCGGCCTCTCTATGCCTCATGCACTAGCACTATTCACCAACAACCCATTGAAACACGTAGGGTATTTGTACCCTTGATTTCACCCACTTAGAGTATCTTTACACTCTCTTTTTACAACTCAAACCATGTACCTAAAACTCTCAATTGACTAATCATAATATCATGAACACAATGGGAGGCCTTAGGCCTTCACACATACCATACAAGGGCACCTTTCACTAGTACTATTCATAGTATAGTGAACTTGAATTTCTGGGGTTCTACACAAAATACCACCTACGAGTTAGGGATACTTTAGCTCATGACCACCGTATCATACCCTCCTGTATGATACATAAGGCACACATACATCCTGTCAAAGTACACAATTGATGACATATGGCAGAAGTAATTTAATACCACCCCTATAGTTAGGTTCAAGTCTGAACCAACAGAATATCCAAAATATGAAGTATGGAGTGGACAAGTCCTACTCTCAACATACACAAAATATCAGTGTCATCTCTCTCACTCTCTCTCTCAACAGAAATCAAAATCGGGCCGCCTATCCAGTGCTCCCTCGTCCTGGTAATGTTCCATGGAAGGCTCAGGCTCATAGTACTCTTCTTCCACCCAGGGATCAGTTGTAGAGCCCCAAAAATTTTTGCTCATGTCTTGGAATGTGTGTCAAGGCATGATACCTTGTAATGCCCCATTTCATGAAATGATAATTTAAAAACTTAGAGAATTGTCTCAAGGATGCTATAATTAATTAAATAAATTATCTAATAATAAACTATAGCCTTACAAGTGTCCTAGTCAAGTTTAGAAGATTTTAGAATAAAAGTATAATGGGTCCCAATAATAGGAATGGGTCAAAAATGGACTCAATGTCACAAACCTACAGACCACCGATCGCTCCGTCCATTGAGCAATCAATCGGTGCATAACTGATCGATCGGAGGCTATTGACTGGTTGAAAATTTTGTATGGGGAAATTTTCTAGAGAGCTTTTTTTGACCGAGAGCTCGGTCAATCCATCGATCCCTCGGTAGGCAACCGATCGCTTGGTCATAACTACCGATCGCTTGGTCTTCGCGTTTTTGCAGAATTTTCATTAAGGGTGTTTTCGTCTTTTGGGCATTTCACCCATACCTTAAAGGCTTTGCAGAGCATGTGAGGGTTCATGAGCCCTAAGTAGAGACTTGAGAGACAAGGAGAGAAGAGAAAGGGGTTTCCTAACCTAAGGTTTTCTTTTGACGAGGAATCAAAGGGTTGAAGACCCACAATCATCCTCAAGCTCGTATTCCTTCAAGTTGTCGGTTCAAGCTTGTGAGGAGCACCTTCTCCAAGCTAGGGCAGCATCTCACGCACGTTTTTGCAAGGGATTTCTTCCCTCATTTGTCAAGGTCGGCACTTTTGCTACCCTCCTAGTTATAGTTTTTCCTTTTCTTTCCCTATTCCTTGTTATTCTTTATCTATAATGTGCTACGATTTGGATGTATGGATGATGTGGATGGAGATGGTTATTCGCGATTGGATGCCGTGTGAATGATGTAATGAATGAAAAAGGGGAAGGGCATTGTACCAATAATAAACACACAAGCATATGATGAATATAAACCCACCTACAAAAGCATGATGTAGGTTTAATGAATAATGTACACAACCCATGTTTGATGAAATGCCAAAGTGAATGAAATGAGTTATAAATCAAGAAAATGCATGCTAAATTACTTATGTAACTTATTAGGGATTATGATAGCATCAGTTCTTGTTTTCCCAAAAATTTCATGAATGTTCAATTGTTTAAAATTGCTATATGCTATACATTGTGAAATCCCCAAATGTCATATTTAATTTCAAATGCAAGTATGCACACGATTCCACGAGCACGGCATGCATGACATGATTTATCGAGGTAATTCAAAAACGAGAATTAGAGGTGGGACATATCCTACGATATGTTTTACCTCGCTTTTGGCAAGAGACATGGCATGGCAAGCATGAGCATCTAGGAAGAAGGGTTTCCCTTCCCTCACAAGTAGTTTATATTTCCAAGAAAGCAAGAGACATGTTATGGCAAGCATGAGCATCTAGGAAGAAGGGTTTCCCTTCCCTCACAAGTAGTTTATATTTCCAAGCAAGCAAGAGACATGGCATGGCAAGCATGAGCATTTAGGAAGAAGGGTTTCCCTTCCCTCACAAGTAGGTTATTTTCCAAGCAAGCATGGAACAGGACATGGCAAGCATGAGCATTTAGGAAGAAGGGTCTCCCTTCCCCCACAAGTAGCATGAACACGTTTATTTTCCAAGCAAGCATGACATGGCATGACACGCATGATACTACATGATACGACAAGACAAGACAGACAAAACAAGTTTTAAAGCACGAAAAGGGCGATTTGAGTCAAGTCAAGTGCACGATGTTTTTAAGGGTTTTTATTGGCTTTTACGAAAATGCAAGCATGATTATAAACTGCTTTACTTTCCTGTGATGAGATTAACTGCTTCCTGCTTATATATATATCATTATTGCTGTACTATGACTGTTGGTTAGCATTTGGTACACACTGAGTATTCCATACTCAGCCGTACTTCTTATGTCGGCAGGTGATAGCGGATCGGCTGCTCCTTTTGATATTTGTGCTCCGAGCCCTTGGGTGGAGGAAGAGTATGTTGAGGAACCTGTGGAGGAACCTCAGGCCGAGGTCTACTATTAGGTGGTGGTAGATTCTGAGTGAGTGAGCTGTGGGTGAGTTGAGAGAGATGTATTCATGTATTTTGGCGGGCTTGTCCACACTTTCTTTTGCGTATCTTTTTGCATAAACTTGGATCACATATGTATATACATAGAGGTTTTTGGTTAGTCTTCCGATGTGCTATGTGAGAGTATGTTTCTGCTATTATGTCCTCTATTGTATATGCTCCAGGCCTTTTGCAGGTTATTTTGGTTAAGAAAGTCATGCAAGTGGGTTTTGAGTCGCGATAAGAAGTGGTATCAGAGCTTAGGCTTTAGGTCTCTAAGGTCACTTAGAATCTAATACCACGGCTTAGCAAGGGCATATGTTAGGAAACAAGTTAGGAAGGAAGTAAGTCGGAAGCGAGTCATGTTCCAAGTGTAAGACTAAACTTTAGTCTTAGTCAAAATGGTTGCTACAACCAAGTACGAGTCTGAGGAACGCTAGAACACCAAGGTATAGTATTATAAATACACTGATGGTTGTGATGCGATGTATATTAGTATTATACAACTAATACAAATTGAATTATTATGAAATGGAACTGTGATAAATTATGGTTTCAAGTTAGACTCATGTGGTGTTATTGTTCTCAGGACTTTAGTCATGAGAGGGGGCACACGGGGTCGTGGACCACATACCAGAGCTTCAACTTCTTCTCGAGATGAGGTTGACCAGCCGGACCTCTCTCAAGTCTTAGGCTCTATTGCTGAGACTCTCGCCATCCTGGTGGCTCGGCAAACTATACCATCGTCAGCGGCACCTACTCCACCGCCCGCAGCTCTAGTACATCGTACAGCTGGGGTTGAGGCATTGAGGAGATTGAGGCTTCCATCATTCCATGGGAGTGTGGACCCTCTTGCTGCGGAGGCTTGGATACTCCAAGTGGAGAAGATATTTGCGGTTCTCTCTCCGACAAAGGAAGAGAAAGTAGCATGGGTTGTTTTCATGCTTGAGGGTGACGCACACCACTGGTGGTTGTCCGCCTTGAGGACTCAAGACTTGACCATGAAAGGTCAACCTTAGACTTGGGAGGAGTTCAAGGATACTTTTTACAAAAGTACTTTCCTATTGGAGCAAGGGAAAAGAAAGAAAGAGAGTTCATCAACCTAGAGCAAGGTTCGATGACTGTGGCCGCTTATGAGGCTAAGTTCTCGGAGCTATCACGCTTCGTGACTCACATGGTTGCCACCGAGGCAATGAAGGCGAGAAGGTTTAAGCAAGGGCTCAAGGATGTTATCATGGAGAAGGTCTCAGTTTTTAGACATGCTACCTACCCTGAGGTAGTAGACAAGGCCTTATTGGTCGAGGCCAATTCAGAGACCGTGTCCAAGAAGAGGGAATTGGCGAGAGGCCAATCTAGTAGTTCAGCACCTCCAGAGAGGCGGTCCTGGACTGGCCCTTATCAGTACACGTGGCCAGCACCACCTATGAGGCCATCTTATGCGCCTCCAGTTCCATGGCCATAAATGCCTTAGGCATCGTGACCTCAGGCTCTTCTAGCTCCATGGCCAGTCGCACCTCAGGTGGCAAGGTACGCTTCACCTCTGGCCCCTCCGACTTACACATATGAGGTCTGCACTTCATGTGGCCGAAGGCATCCGGCAGGAGATTACCGAAGAGCATCGGGTGGATGTTATCATTGCGGTCGCCAGGGCCATATGATCAGGGATTGCCCGAGTCGGCATTTGCCTGGCCAGTCTTAGGGGATTAGGCCCCGGGCACGCCCAGCAGGATCACACCAGGCGTCCTCTCAGCCTGCACGTTCTGCACCTCCGCCTTGCTAGGCAAACCAGGGGCGAGTCTTTGCCTTGACAGAGGGCGATGCACTTGCATCGGATGATGTAGTGCAAGGTATGCGTTAGAGTTATTCTTTTAACCGCGATTTCATGTTATGCCTTATTCCCTATGTACATATATGGTATGTTATATATCTATGTATCTATATGTATACACTGTTGATGCATGGATTGACTTAGCTAGCAAAAATTTCAGGAACCCTACTAGTCAATGAATGTTTGGCTCGAGTATTGATCGACACCGGGTCTACTCATTCATTCGTATCACCGAGTTTCTCTTAAGGTTTTTCCTCCAAGCCTAACCAGCTGGAACCGGAGTTAGCCATTTCGACTCCTCTCGGCAAGACAGAATTGGCGGATAAAGTGTATAGAAACAGTGTGGTTCGAGTGGGGAGCCACGAGTTGGCGGTTGATCTAATCATCCTCAAATTTCAAGACTTCAATGTCATCTTGGGAATGGATTGGTTAGCAACACATCATGGGCATGTAGCTTGTTTTGAAAAGATGGTACTCTTCCATCCAGTGGAAGGCAAGCCATTTCATTTTCGAGGGTTGAAAAGTAGAGATATTGGCCATTTTGCGGCATTGAGCCTAGCGAACCCTGAGGCAAAGGACTCTTCGACTATTCCAGTCGTGAGCGAATCCCTGGATGTATTTCCAGAGGAGTTGCCAGGATTCCCTCCAGACAGGGAGATTGAGTTTGTGATCGAGCTTGCACCAGACACAGCTCCTATTTTCTGGGCTCCGTATAGAATGGCCCCTATTGAACTTAAGGAGTTGAAGACTCAGTTGGAGGAATTGCAAGGCCTTGGCTTCATTCGACCAAGTGTCTCACCGTGGGGTGCCCCGGTGCTATTTGTTAAAAAGAAGGATGGCTCGATGCAGATGTGCGTAGATTATAGGCAATTGAACAAAGTCACTATAAAGAATAGGTATCCATTGCCTAGGATTGATGACTTGTTCGATCAGTTGAAAGGAGCAAAATTTTTCTCGAAGATAGATCTTCAGTCGGGTTATCACCAGTTGAAGATTAAGGCGGAAGATATTTGCAAAACTGCTTTCAGGACTCGATACGGACACTACGAGTTCTTGGTGATGCCTTTTGGTCTCACAAATGCGCTGGCAGCCTTTATGGATTTAATGAACCGGGTGTTCCGGCCATACTTGGATCGATGTGTGATCGTGTTTATCGACGATATCTTGGTGTATTCCCAGACACGAAAAGATCACTTGCGAGACCTTCGTCTTGCTTTGGAGATGCTGAGAGAGCACAAGCTGTACGCCAAACTTAGTAAGTATGAGTTTTGGTTGGAAGAGGTGGCATTCCTTGGCCACGTGGTATCTGTAGAAGGCATTTCGGTAGATCCGAAGAAAATAGAGGCAGTCATGAGTTGGACGAGGCCCAAGAGTGTCATAGAGATACGCAGTTTCCTTGGGTTGGCTGGCTATTACTAGAGATTCGTAGAGGGTTTCTCTAGCCTTGCTGCACCGCTCACTTACCTGAAAAGGAAGAACGCCAAGTTTGTATGGAGTGATAAGTGTGAGATCAGTTTCACGAAAATGAAAAAGCGGCTTACTACAGCCCCCGTCCTTACATGTTGGACTTGAGTGTGTGCTCATTCAACACAAGTAATTCATTGCCTATGCATCGAGGCAATTGAAAGAGCATGAAAAGAATTACCCCACGCATGACTTGGAACTCGCTGCAGTCATGTTTGCACTTAAGATTTGGTGACATTACTTGTACGGGGTAGAATTCTATGTGTTCACGGATCACAAGAGCCTCAAGTATCTCTTTTCCCAAAAGAAGTTGAATCTAAGGCAACGGCGTTAGATGGAATTTTTAAAAGACTATGACTGCACCATTCAATACCACTCGTGCAAAGAGAATGTAGTGTATGAGTAGAAGACCTCCGGGTTTGTTGGCTCTCATGTTGGTGCAAGAATGGAAGTTATTGGAAGATTTGGCAAATCTGGACATCAATGTGAATGAGTTTGTCCACGGTCCTATTTTGGCAAATGTCACGGTCCGGCCGTACATTATATATTTGATCCAAGAGTATCAAGCCACGGATGCTAACTTGTTGGCTTTCTGGGACAAGGAAGTTGCCAAGGGTAGTGAGGACTTCTCTCTCACTAGCCGTGGTGCTATTACATTCAAGGGAAGGCTGTGTGTCCCAGCCAATGCAAATCTTCAGAGGGAGATTATGGATGAGGCTCACCATTGAAAATACACAGTGCATCCTGGGGGTACAAAGATGTACCGGAACCACAAGAGTCATTTTTGGTGACGGAATATGAAGAGGGATGTTGCAGAATATGTGGCACGGTGTTTGGTGTGCCAGTAGGTGAAAGCAAAGCACATGCGGCCCGCAGGTCTATTACAGTCTCTTCCTATTCTCTTGTGAAAATGGGAGAACATCTCCATGGACTTCATAGTTGGCTTGCCAAAGACAGCAAGGGGCTCTGATGCGATTTGGGTCGTGGTGGACCGGTTCACAAAGTCCGCACATTTCTTACCCTACCGGACTACATTCAATTCTAGCCAATTGGCCGCGTTATATACCAAGGAAGTGGTTAGGTTGCACGGGGTGCCAGTCAGTATCGTGTCAGATCGGGATCCAAGATTCACGTCAAGATTCTGGAAAAGTTTTCAGGAAGCTATGGGTTCCCGACTTGATTTCAGCACCGCTTTTCATCCACAGACAGATGGACAAACCGAGAGGGTGAGCCAAATTATCGAAGACATGCTTCGAGCGTGTATGCTGGATTTCAAGGGCAGTTGGGAAGAACACTTGTCTTTGGTTGAATTCGCCTACAATAACAGCTACCAGGCGAGCATCCAAATGGTGCCATTTGAGGCCTTGTATGGGCGAAGCTGCAGGTCTCCTCTCTACTGGGATGAGGTATAAGAAAGAAAGGTGTTAGGTCCGGAGTTGATCGAGCAAACTATGAGTATAGTCAAGATCATCCGGGATCGGTTGAAAGCCGCTCAAGATCGTCAAAAGAGCTATGCAGACACACGCCGCAGGGACTTGAAATTCCAGGTTGGGGATCAAGTCTTTGTGAAGGTATCTCCTAGCAAAGGAGTTATGAGATTTTGCAGGCGAGGCAAGCTTAGTCCTCGATATGTTGGCCCGTTCGAGATCATCACGCGAGTTGGTGAAGTTGCTTATAGGGTAGCTCTTCCACCTCATATGGCCACGGTTCACAAAGTTTTTCATGTGTCTATGCTTCGGAACTACATTGCGGATCCTCGCATGTCATAGACTTGGAGCCGTTGGAAATACGGGAGGATCTCATTTTAGTTGAGAGGCCGGTTCATATATTGGATCGGAGAGATCAAGTCCTTCGCAACAAAATGATTCCGTTGGTCCTCGTGCAGTGGCAACATCACACTCGAGAAGAAGCTACATGGGAGGGTGAGGCCGAAGTCAAAGCAAAGTATCCCGAGTTGTTCAAATAGGCTTGTGTATGTACCTTGTAAATTGTTTCGGTTTTGTAATGCATGTAATCGTCCAAATTTCGAGGATGAAATTTTTTTAAGGGGGGGAGGATGTAGAGCCCCGAAACTTTTTGCTCATGTCTTGGAATGTGTGCCAAGGCATGATACCTTGTAATGCCCAATTTCATGAAATGATAATTTGAAAACTTAGAAAATTGTCTCAAGGATGCTATAATTAATTAAATAAATTATCTAATAATAAACTATAGCCTTACAAGTGTCCTAGTCAAGTTTAGAAGATGTTAGAATAGAAGTAGAATGGGTCCTAATAGTAGGAATGGGTGAAAAATGGACTCAGTGTCACAAACCTGCAGACCACCGATCACTCGGTCCATTGAGCGATCGATCGGTCCACAACCGATCGATCGAAGGCTATCGACTGGTTGAAAATTTTGTATAGGAAAATTTTCCAGAGAGCTTATTTTTGACCGAGAGCTCAGTCAATCCACCGATCGCTCGGTAGGCAACCGATCGCTCGGTCTTCGCGTTTTTGCAGAATTTTCATTAAGGGTGTTTTCGTCTTTTGGACATTTCACTCATGCCTTAAAGGCTTTGCTCGAGCATGTGAGGGTTCATAAACCCTAAGTAGACACTTAAGAGACAAGGAGAGAAGAGAAAGGGGTTTCCTAACCTAGGGTTTTCTTTTGAGGAGGAATCAAAGGGTTGAAGACCCACAATCATCCTCAAGCTCGTTTTCCTTCAAGTTCTCGGTTCAAGCTCGTGAGGAGCACCTTCTCCAAGCTAGGGCAGCATCTCACGCACGTTTTTGCAAGGGATTTCTTCCCTCATTTGTCAAGGTCGGTACTTTTGCTACCCTCCTAGTTATAGTTTTCCCTTTTCTTTCCCTATTCTTTGTTATTCATTATTTATAATGTGCTACGATTTGGATGTGTGGATGATATGGATGGAGATGGTTATTGGCGATTGGATGCCGTGTGAATGATGTAATGAATGAGAAAGGGGAAGGGCATTGTACCAATAATAAACACACAAGCATGTGGTGAATATAAACCCACCTACAAAAGCATGATGTAGGTTTAATGAATAATGTACACAACCCATGTTTGATGAAATGCCAAAGTGAATGAAATGAGTTATAAATCAAGAAAATGCATGCTAAATTACTTATGTAACTTGTTAGGGATTATGATAGCATGAGTTCTTGTTTTCCCAAAAATGTCATGAATGTTCAATTGTTTAAAATTGCTATATGCTATACATTGTGAAATCCCCAAATGTCATATTTAATTTCGAATGCAAGTATGCACACGATTCCATGAGCACGGCATGCATGACATGATTTATCGAGGTTTTTTAAGAACGAGAATTATAGGTGGGACATATCCTATGATATGTTTTACCTCGCTTTTGGCAAGAGACATGGCATGGCAAGCATGAGCATCTAGGAAGAAGGGTTTCCATTCCCTCACAAGTAGTTTATATTTCCAAGAAAGCAAGAGACATGGCATGGCAAGCATAAGCATTTACGAAGAAGGGTTTCCCTTCCCTCACAGGTAGTTTATTTTCCAAGCAAGCATGGAACATGACATGGCAAGCATGAGCATTTAAGAAGAAGGGTCTCCCTTCCCTCACAAGTAGCATGAACACGTTTATTTTCCAAGCAAGCATGACATGGCATGACACGCATGATACTACATGATACGACAAGACAAGACAGACAAAACAAGTTTTAAAGCACGAAAAGGGCAATTTGAGTCAAGTCAAGTGCACAATGTTTTTAAGAGTTTTTATCGACTTTTACAAAAATGCAAGCATGATTATAAACTGTTTTACTTTCCTGTGATGAGATTAACGGCTTCCTGCTTATATATATATATATCATTGTTGTTGTACTATGACTGTTAGTTAGCATTTGGTACACACTGAGTATTCCATACTCAGCCGTACTTCTTATGTTTGCAGGTGATAGCGGAGCGGCTGCTCCTTTTGATATCTGTGCTCCGAGCCCTTGGGTGGAGGAGGAGTACGTTGAGGAACCTGTGGAGGAACCTTAGGCCAAGGGCTACTATTAGGTGGTGGTAGATTCTAAGTGAGTAAGTTGTGGGTGAGTTGAGAGAGATGTATTCATGTATTTTGGCGGGCCTGTCCGCACTTTCTTTTGTGTATCTTTTTGCATAAACTTGGATCACATATTTATATACATAGAGGTTTTTGGTTAGTCTTCCGCTGTGCTATGTTAGAGTATGTTTCCACTATTATGTCCTCTATTGTATATGCTCCAGGTCTTTTACAGGTTATTTTGGTCAAGCAAGTCATGCAAGTCATGATGAGTCGTCCAAGATTCACTCTAACTCCTAGGGTGGGTTTTGGGTCGCGACATCGGTACCGCATATATCAAATGGAACACGTGCACTTGTCGAAGTCAATAATAGGCTGAGCATGGAATACTCAGTGCCTACAAACTACTAACTAACAGTGAGATAATAATTAACATGAAGCATGTGAGACATAGAGCCATAGAGCATAGAAATCCGAGAAAACCGTATTAGTTCCAAAACCATTTCCTTATGAGTTCCTTATGAAATCCAAAACCGTATAAGTCTTATGAGTGTATGAGAATCAAGTCTTGTGCATTCCTTGAGTTCCTTAGAGTTCTTATGATTTCTTCTGAGATTGAATTCTTAGAGCACTTATGAGCTTGTGAGCATTAACTTATGAGATCTTATGAGCTTGTGAGGTTCTTATGAGTTCTTGTGAGCCAGAGGTTAGTACCTACACAACCCTGGGCTACCAACCTCCTTGATTCTTGTGAGATTTCTTATGAGCATTAACTTAAAGCCAGACCTTAGCAGCCATAAAAAGACTTAGAGCCGGGTATGTAAATACCCTTCAGTGAATACATCGAAGTGGGCTGCCATGATCCTTGAGTTCTTATGAGATTTCTTAGAGCTAGGCATGATATATCCTTGGATATATTCTACCCTTGACCAACCCGATGTTTGGCTTTATCAATGCTTATGAGCTTGGTAGCTTATGAGTTTTAGAGATTCTTATGAATGCTTCGATAAACCGTGCTTATGAGGAAATCATAGAGATATGCGAAACTTATGAGCCTTAGAGTACTTGGAAAACCATAGAGTGCATAGAGTGCTTCTGAACATCATGATAGCATTAGAAAACTTGTAAACATAGAATCATATTCATATTTCTTCAATAGTAGTGATAGTTTACACCCTCTATACAAATTGTTGGACATATATGCTCTCGAAAGCCAATAAGAAACTTTTCTATGTTGATTAGACAAGCATCATATTCACACAACCAACTATAAAGGGTATTTATATTAATTAGTGTCTCATATGATGATGACATAAAGTTCCTTAGATAACATTGTAGGAAAATCATGCAAAGGTTGCGAGGAGATATGATTTTCTAGTTCCTTGTAAACCTAATATTGTTCGAAGCCTCTAGAGTACTGGTTGGGCACCGTACTTCATCATGGCTTGCACATGTGTAGTTCTACGAGATAGTGTGATGAATCTCATTCACAGAGAGTGGTGACTCTTGACTAACATGTGAGTGTATGTAGCAAGTACATAATACTGAACGGGGTCACTAGTGGATACCCTATGGAATACACTGTCAGATTGTATTAGGGTTATCCATTTGACAAATTATCCTTAGACCTGAGAGGTTAACATCTTCTCAAATATTTGTCTATATGGCTTTGATGTGCCAATCGGCAATGTCTAATACACAGGACTAACTCCGGGTACGTTGGGTCATGTACACAATGTTTGGAGAAGTGTGTAAACACTCAATAAGGAATCCACAACTCCTTAATTGGAGATAATGATATCAAGGTGATACTTGTTGAACTGAACTGTTAAATCCAGTACTGGTGCTTTTCGGTAAAATGGTTTTTATCGAAGTTGATATTTTTAATATGAAAAAGTATATATAAATATATATGTCAGTTCTTTTCTAATGTTTCTTCAAAAGTGTTTTGGAGGTTCAGTTCAATGAAAAAGTAATCATGAGAAAGGGTTCTATTCATAAGCTAGGGACTAAGACAGTGGAATTGTTCCAATCGCGGAAGCTTACAAGTGATATCGGAATGTGGAAGGATTTATTTGTAAATATATTGTGAGATGGTACTTACAAGCAATTCTCTAATTTCTGGAGGTTAGTCACATTGTGTTAATGGACATTAATGTGATTGGTGGAAGTCTAGGGATATAGATAAAATTCTATAATCCTAATGGAGTGTAGGAAAGGTGTTTCCTAGTAACAATGCTTTAACCAAAAGGTTGAGTACTTGGTCCCACAACCGGAAATAGGAGATCTCTTTAGATCCTAGACACAAGGACCTTCTTAAAGTATTTAATTTAATTATTAATTAAATTAATCAATTTCTCTAAGTAATCACTATATAGTATAGTGAAGCTCTAATATGGTGGAATCACATTAGATGTGAAAAACCAAATTGGTAGGACCCATTGGGAATTATTATAAAAGAATAATTCAAGTGACCAATAGGGGTTTAGAACCCTTAGGGGCGTGTGGCGTGGGACCCACCTAGGGTGGGATGCCCACTTCAAGGAGGAATAATAATTGTTATTATTTTAATTAGTTTCTAATAACTAATATCCTTATTGGATAAGGTTAGTTAGTTAGTTAGAGTTAGTTACTAATTAAAAATTCCTTGTTGGACAAGGATTCTATTAGTTTCTTGCTAATCAAGGAATCCTAATTGGATTAAGATAAAAATAAGATTAGTGGGACACTAATGGATAAGGTTAGTTTTTATTAATGATTAATCCTAATTAATTAGGTGAAATCAAGAATAGAAAGAATTGAGTAATCCTTATTGGATGAGGATTAGGAGTCTTGAGTTGCAAGCAACCCAAACTCTCCTATATATAGAGGTGGACGTCCAAGGCTTGGGATATAAGAAAATTTCCAGATTTTTGGATCTCTCTCTCTCTCCTCAAACCTCACGCCCAAGCCTCCCTCTCTCTAGAGTTGTACGGTCACCCCTCTCCCCTTTCTTCTCTTGTGTGTTCTAAGTTTTGAATAATCAAGAAGAAGAAGATCAAGGATCTTGATCATCAAGAAAGGTTCTTGATAATAAAGATTGGATCTTTATTTGAAGATCCTATAGCTGGAAATTTGGAAGGGCCATTAGCTTCCATTAGATAAAGCTTTAAAGGAAAAAGAAGGTTCGTGTGAATCGATAGGAGACTTGACACTTGTGAAGTTTTGCAAGTACTATTCTAACGTGGATTTGACTTAACAATTTCAAAGTCGCAAAGGTGAATGTTATTCCTACCTTCATTGAATAAAATCAATTAAAATCTTAGTCAGATCTTGGGATTCGATGTATGCCCCTCAAGAACTGTGTTTCTAAAATTAAATAGAAGCATACTTTCAGTGGCATCAGAGCCTTGGCTATACTTCTCTTTGATTTTAGGGTATAATCAAATTTTAATTATATCAAGAATGCCTCCCCTATGAATTTTGGTTACCCTAATGAATCAATCTTCTAGATTCTTGATTATTGGATAATCATTTATTAGGGCTAAGGGATCCCTCTAGTTATTGAGGGAGAGATCAAACCCTTATAAATTAGTGTGATACTAATTTTGGTTTTGGATTTTTTCAAAACATCTTTTCATAAGAGATAGGTATTTAGAGATATCTAAATCTTGAATATAGCCTTTAAGGATTTAGAGATCCTTTTTATAATATTAAATTAAATTGTTTAATTTATTCTTGAGAACCCCGGGCAAGTTTTCCTTTTGATTTAGACTACTTAGATACCCATTGATATTTTGGCTAGCATATATAGATGGGATTTTATTTATTAAATGTTAATTAATAAATCTCATGGTGTTAGACATCCTTGATTAAGCGTTCTTGCATATTAAAGCATATTTCAATTAAAATTGATTCATGGATTTTGGATTTGTATTTGATTAGAAGAATCGATACAGTTTCGGTATTTCGGTCATAACTTTGTGACCGTAAGTCCGATTTAGGTCCGTCAATATAACGTTTCGAAGCGGTCGACAAGATATACAACTTTTGTGAAGAAAGTTTGTCCAGAATCAATCGTTTTGAGGGTCAAAACTTGAGTCGAAAATCTAAAGCGGGAAAAGGAGTTTTCTAAATTTATTTTCTAATAGGCTTTCAAATCTTTCCTAAATTCCATTATTTGATTTGAGAGCATGGGATGATATTAAATAGTTTAATGGACTATCAATTAATTAAATAGTTTAATTATTTGATTCGAGAGCACGGGCTGAGATTTAATTAAATTGTTTAATTATCTGCTTCGAGTCCACGGGCTATCATTTAATTAAATGTTAATTATGATATCCTTTATGGTTCCCTAAAAAGTTTATGAAAATAATACCATAATTATTGTAGTTGATTTGGATCAATTACATGTGCTCAGAATGACTGGCTATATAGTATTTATAAGTTGTTATTTGATTAATAGTTAATCAAGTAATTACATAAATGTCATTGGTTGAGATACAGGGTTTTATCTCAAGTGAATTTTAATTGATAGAGATCAATTATTTTATGGACATTTAATACTATTGTTTAATGTATTATTTTATTTAATTGTTAAATCAAATAATCCCTAAAGCAGTTGGTCATTATGGAAAATTTTGATTTCACCTATTATTGATTTTGAATTTATTTTTGGAATCAATATAAAATGATATTAAAATTAGAAATTTACTGATTTTTTATTTTGGTCTTTTAATATTTATTAGATCAAAATAATATGGAAGGGATTAAATCCCTCGACTAGCCGAATTTAATACGGTGTTTTCTATTTGTTTTATCAATTGAGGAATGTGAGGATGAATTTTAGGGGTAGATTAAATCTTAGAGAAATTGTTTCTCTCAAAGATTTTCCAAGCATTAAAGGAAAATAGTTTTCTTTTAATGATGATCTAAAAGCCCTAAGATCTCATTCTTAACATGCTTGCTTTCTTTGCTCTAAGGTTTTTCTATTAAATGTTAATAGGGGCCTTAACCATATGGGAAAGAGTTTCCCTAAGGTTAGCAAAACCCTTGTTGAGGTTATGGACTTTCTAAGTAATTTGTCATGCTATATTATTATTCATAGTTGATGAATAGTTAATATATATATTCTTGTTGAATGGTGGATGGGTTCCATGATCAAGCCTTCTTCTCTCTCTATTCTCTTCTCTTTCTTCTTATGAGTTGTACTCCCCTTGAGCACACTATTTTGGGTGGTTTTTCAAGGTTTCTTATTTTGAATATGATGTAATCTTAGTATTAGGAGTTGCTGATTTTTCTCTATGGAGAAATCATAATGATGATAGAAGATGATGGTGATTGCATGGAGAATAAATCTTAGAAGGCGTTCTACAAGAGTAGTTGTAGGATTTCTAAGATAACATGATCATGTGGATCCATTGTGCGTCTATATTATGTATTTCATGTGATGATTTGTTATAGCTTTTAGTTGCTTAAAAAAATCCATAACCCTTGTGATAATATGATTATCGTTTTTGTACAAATTTTGGATAATTGAATCAAACCTCACAATATGTGTTTTGTTGAAACATAAAAAGTTGGTGTTTAAATAAAACACATTATTATAGCCCTTTTGGATGTGATGTATGTAGTCCATGTTGAAATTTTTACGTGGAATATGTTACTTGCATGATTATAAGATAATTATGCCTTAATTGACATAGATGTAAGCTAACAATATTCACGATTATGGGAAGTGCTTGAGTGACACTTATAGACCCTAGTAGAGGTCTTAGAGAGTTGTTTAAAGACTCTCATAATTTCTTTTAGACTTAGGGTTGGTGAACCCTAATGTACTGAAATTAATTCGTAGAGAATTAAAGGGTAATATAGTCCATTTTGACTTATGGGCTTTAGTGATACACATGGACACTTTATAATTGTTATCTTGAGCCCGTGGTGCTTGGTATGACCAATGGTCCATCATATGGATAAATGAACCATCTAAAGCCCACTGATGTTAAAAAAAAAATAACCTTTGTACCCTTGGATTAGATCCATTAAGATTTCTGGGGCTAGTGGGAGTTCATTGGAATTAGTTTGATCTAATTAAAACAAAATTTTATTTATTATCATGTGATGATATTTGTATATTATTCTATGCATGTGATGCAATGATAAATATTGTGAATACTTTTGATATATGCATTAGATTTATAATTTGTTCATAATATTCTGTTTTCCCTCAAGAAAAATATTAAGTAAATTAAATGGGCTAATCTATCCTACAGGATAATGTTGCCCTATGACCTTCCATTATCAATAAGACTAGGAATTAATTAGCCTAAGTCTTGTCTCTCTGGCAGGAATCAGACATAATTCAGTCTAAATTAAACTCCTAGTGCTTTATTTCTATAGTAAATAGGAATGTGTATGGCCTGCTAGGGAGTGTCAACTAGCATGAGGGCATATTCCTACTTGATCATATGACAACCGAGAATAATGGGTTTGACTTAACCAAGGAACATGACGACTGACACAGTGACAGTCATGTTGTCCTTGGAGGTCACAAGAAAATTGGGAACACTGATTTACATAAAGAGTTATGCATGAGATGTTCAGTGATGGATAGCTACTATCCACCTTGTGGTGCATGTGTGGTACTATCCTAGCATGGAAGATTGCATGTGTATTATAAGGCACCCAATGCTCATCAGAAATATGAAGTAGTATATTTCCTAATTTTATAGATTGAGGGGTCTATGAAATTTGATTGAATGATGGGCAATATCATCAAAGATCGAAAGCCCTGATCTAATGATATTATTATGTGTGAAATATTATGATGTATGTTTTATTGTCATTCTATAACCACCTTACCAAGACTTTAATGAGAATCTCTTGAACAATTCAAAGTGTTTGGAATGGAAAAGGAATCTCAAGTTTGTGCTTACTATCTAAAAGAATTGTCCAAGTTCTCACTATTAATGGTAAATCTCATTTGAGATGTTTACTGAATACAATAGGGTTGCTAGGCAGCTTACTAGATAAAAGGACAAGTGGACACCAAGTTGACTAGGGAAACCCAATCACAAAGAATATGATAGAGATCATTGGATTCATAAATCCCAATTCTTGGTGCTGAGATAAATAAAGATAAATTTATGGGATTAGAGGATATGATTCTCGAAAAACTCCCAGAGTCCTTTAATATGGTTATGTTGAACAAGTCGGAAATCAGATTGTCTGAAATCCCACATGTTGCATATGGCTAAGAACCTTTGAAGAGTTCAATGCTATTTGCAAAGATGTTCAAAAGAATTGGATTTTCTAAATCCCGAGCATTTATGCAAAGGAAAGAAATCTAAGATTTTCCATTGGAAAGGTATTCTAGTAGTATGGACAAAGGCTCTTCTGAGAAGAAAGGAAAGTATAAGGATTGTGCTTCATAGTAAAGCAATTGGTCATTGGATAAAAGAAAAACCTTTGGAAGGATTGTCCAGCTTATATACTCATCAAGGCCAACTTAATTGTTGGAACCTCCAGCTCCTAATGCTTGGTATGATTTTGTATAAGTGCAATAGTTGTATGTTTGTTAAGGAGAAGGAGAAATCTGACTAGATAAAACTTCTACTTGGGAATGGGACAAAAGTTGGATGATCGTAATCATATGAATATTCCATTAAGAGGTAGTTAACTTTATTTCACCTTCTTTGAAAAGTTCAAGGAATTCCGCATTGAAATAAAGAAACAACTAGGTAAGTCTTCCATGATTGAGAAGAATACCTCTTAATAGAAATTTCATAATTTACTCTCATTACATCTTGTCTCAGATAATTCCTAATACAAACCATAGCATGATGGTGTTGTTAAATCGAATTATATTGGATATGATTTGATGGAAGATGAGCTTGGGATTCGCATTAGAGACATTTAGTCTCTATTCCAGGATAACAAAAGATATTTGTAAGCAGGATTACAAGTTTCTTAGTAGAGAAACTGAATCTAGAATTGTTCTAGAAGTAGAAGCCCAGTAGACTAATAATTATGAGAATTGATAGAGATCAACTCTCTACTCTCACTATACCTAAATAGTACATTAGTACCCACAAGTCCCAGAATCTGTAGTTGGACTAACTTTTATTCTGATGAAGTAATCAAACTGTTTGATTTTCATCTAAGAATGAAAGTATCATTTGTGTGCAAATTGGTTAGTGGGAGCATAATTACTTTCCAGGCTTTATGCAAAGATAATATTCTTTTCATTGTGAATGAAGTATGACTATTATTCTTTTCTTAGATTTGATCTAGCAATTTTGCAATGAAGGATAAAAACTTTGACAACATGTTTTCTTAGTCCTAAATGGTTTAGAGACAAAAGAAAAATTATATTGTTATTCTCCCAATAACAATCATGTTTTTGTGCAAGTAATATTCCAAGAAAAGAGTTTCTACCTTTATGGAATGGAATCTGTTTCTCTTAGATATGTGATATCATGAAACAATATACTTGTACTAGACCGAATATTCATCACATGTTGATGTGATAAGATATTGATCAGATTAGTCTGGAGCATTGCATAATGGTAAAGCACAAGCATGTTAACTTCTAAAAATGACTATTGGACAGTATCATTTTTGTTTAGTCTTTTAAGACTGTGGTTATTGATGATAAATTTGCAAGAGTTTCAAGTGATATTGCATCACTACAATAGTTGTGGTAAAGCAGACATGACAGACCCATATATATTAATTTATGCTTCAGCTGGTGTTTGAAAAACATCATTGAGAAGATGGGCATTACATCTAATTGGCTAAGAGTACAAGTGGGAGAATTGTTGGACATATATGCCCTCGAAAGCCAATAAGAGACTTTTCTATGTTGATTAGACAAGCATCATATTCACACAACTAAGTATAAAGGGTATTTATATTAATTACTGTCTCATATGATGATGACATAAAGTTCCTTAGGTAACATTGTAGGAAAATCATGCAAAGGTTATGAGGAGATATGATTTTTCGGTTCCTTATAAACCTAATATTGTTCGAAGCCTCTAGAGTACTGGTTGAGCGCCGTACTTCATCATGGCTTGCACATGTGTAGTTCTATGAGATAGTGTGATGAATCTCATTCACAAAGAGTGGTGACTCTTGACTAACATGTGAGTATATGTAGCAAGTACATAATATTGAATGGGGTCACTAGTGGATACCCTATGGAATACACTGTCAGATTGTATTAGGGTTATCCATTTGACAAATTATCCTTAGACCTGAGAGGTTAACATCTTCTCAAATATTTGTCTATATGGCTTTGATGTGTCAATCGGCAATGTCCAATACACAGGACTAACTCCGGGTACGTTGGGTCATGTACACAATGTTTGGAGAAGTGTGTAAACACTCAATAAGAAATCCATAACTCCTTAATTGGAGATAATGATATCAAGGTGATACTTGTTGAACTGAATTGTTAAATCCAGTACTGGTGCTTTTCGGTAAAATGGTTTTTATCGAAGTTGATATTTTTAATATGGAAAAGTATATATAAATATATATGTCAGTTCTTTTCTAATGTTTCTTCAGAAGTGTTTTGGAGGTTCAGTTCAATGAAAAAGTAATCATGAGAAAGGGTTCCATTCATAAGATAGGGACTAAGACAGTGGAATTATTCCAATCCTGGAAGCTTACAAGTGATATCGGAATGTGGAAGGATTTATTTGTAAATATATTGTGAGATGGTACTTACAAGCAATTCTCTAATTTCTGGAGGTTAGTCACATTGTGTTAATGGACATTAATGTGATTGGTGGAAGTCTAGGGATATAGATAAAATTCTATAATCCTAATGGAGTGTAGGAAAGGTGTTTCCTAGTAACAATGTTTTAACCAAAAGGTTGAGTACTTGGTCCCACAACCGGAAATAGGAGATCTCTTTAGATCCTAGACACAAGGACCTTCTTAAAGTATTTAATTTAATTATTAATTAAATTAATTAATTTATCTAAGTAATCACTATATGGTATAGTGAAGCTCTAATATGGTGGAATCACATTAGATGTGAAACACCAAATTGGTAGGACCCATTGGGAATTATTATAAAAGAATAATTCAAGTGACCAATAGGGGTTTAGAACCCTTAGGGGCGTGTGGGGTGGGACCCACCTAGGGTGGGACGCCCACTTCAAGGAGGAATAATAATTGTTATTATTTTAATTAGTTTCTAATAACTAATATCCTTATTGGATAAGGTTAGTTAGTTAGTTAAAGTTAGTTACTAATTAAAGATTCCTTATTGGACAAGGATTCTATTAGTTTCTTGTTAATCAAGGAATCCTAATTGGATTAAGATAAGGATAAGATTAGTGGGACACTAATGGATAATGTTAGTTTTTATTAATGATTAATCCTAATTAATTAGGAGAAATCAAGAATAGAAAGAATTGAGGAATCCTTATTGGATGAGGATTAGGAGTCTTGAGTTGCAAGCAACCCAAAATCTCCTATATATAGAGGTGGACGTCCAAGGCTTATGATATAAGAAAATTTCCAGATTTTTGGATCTCTCTCTCTCTCCTCAAACCTCACGCCCAAGCCTCCCTCTCTCTAGAGTTGTACGGTCACCCCTCTCCCCTTTCTTCTCTTATGTGTTCTAAGTTTTGAATAATCAAGAAGAAGAAGATCAAGGATCTTGATCATCAATAAAGGTTCTTGATAATAAAGATTGGATCTTTATTTGAAGATCCTATAGCTGGAAATTTGGAAGGGCCATTAGCTTCCATTAGAGAAAGCTTTAAAGGAAAAAGAAGGTTCGTGTGAATCGATAAGAGACTTAACACTTATGAAGTTTTGCAAGTACTATTCTAACGTGGATTTGACTTTACAATTTCAAAGTCGCAAAGGTGGATGTTTTTCCTACCTTCATTGAATAAAATCAATTAGAATCTTAGTCAAATCTTGGGATTCGATGTATGCCCCCCAAGAACTGTGTTTCTAAAATTAAAAAGAGGCATACTTTCAAAATCATCATCCAATCAACCCCATAATATACTTTAATCATGGTTTTCTTTAAGAAGAATAGCACATGATAGGTAGTAGAGTGTATCTACCTTGTGAAGGATTGACTTCCTTCACCCAAGAGGTTTTAAAAGCTTGTGAAAGAGAAGATCCTAGCTTAGGAAGAACTCCTAAAATTGCAACTTGGATTCCACTTGATCACTAGCACCAACCTTGAAAACCCTAGCTCCTCTCCTTCTTTTCTCCCAAAAACTTCTTCTAAGGGTTCTTGTAACCCTAGCCACGAAAATGGCTTATTTATAGGCCAAAGGGTATGGCCAAAGACTCAAACACATTTAAAATATCTCACAAAGGGTCAGTTCAAGCAAAAACAGCATGATCAGTCGACTGGTAAGGAGGATCGGCCGACCGGTCAAGAATCATCTCTTTGTTAAAAAATCTCATACAAAATTTCATGCCTTCGGTCGACCGGTAATGAGGTTCGGTCGACCGATGGCTGTTTGGTTGACCGTTAGCAAAATCAGTCGACCGGTTTTGCCTTTTTTTTTCCCTGTTCTTCCTTTTTTTGGCCTATGCTTTGTTCTTTTCCCTTCTTCTACTTACTCCTATACTTATTGTAATTTAAAACATGTAAGTTAAATGCTTTAACTTTAAGTTTAAATTAAAATAAGGAAGTACCCCCTATTTGAATCCAATAAAAATACTTAGAAAATCTAATTCCTCATAATTCAAAATCTGATTTTCCAGTTCTAGGCAAAACCCGATAAATCCGGTTTGTTGTAAACTTATCCATTGTCCGGAAACCACTCTAATCATATGAATAAAATCTCAGAAAATCAACTAAGCTTAGTTAACCTATAAACAACCATTATTGGGACTTTTTATCTTTAAATTCATAAAATTTCATTACATGGTCACCATTCACAGCATTATTCACAAGCTATGAAAGTGAGATCCGGGGTTCTACAAGTGCTGGGTTTTTCAAGTCCGATTTTCACAAGTATCAACTCAATATTAATTACTCTGTAAGAGTAGTGGAATCCTTATTGAGCGTACACACACTTCTTCTAATATAGCGTACATAACCCAATGAGCCCGTATTTAGTTCAGTGTGTTGGACATTGACGATTGACTATATCAAAGCTATATAGGCAAATACTAGAGATGATGTTGACCTCTCAGGTTAAGGACAATCTATCAAATGAAGTACCCTAAATATAAAGACAATATATTTCTAAGTGTATCCACTGAGCGATCCAGTTGCAATATAAGTACTTCTTACTTATATCCACATCTTAGTCAAGAGACCCTTCTTTCAGTGATTGAGATTCATCACTTCATCGTATGGAACTAAGAATGTGTAAGTTATTAGGAATACATTGTCCAGATGTATCCTGATTAACTTAGAACAATTTTAGGTTTACAAGGAACCGGAAAAACCATATCTCCTTAGCAATCAATTATCAACTAATTGGATGGTTTTCATACAATGTTACCTAAGGGACAAAGTAGTCTCATCCAATGAGATACTTTTGATATGTTACCCAAGGTAGAAGACAATGTGTGAATGTAAAATATGCATTTATTGATTAAATAGATAAATACAATTCCGGAATGGCTTTCGTGGGCATATATGTTTAACAATCTCCCACTTGCACTCAAAGTCAATCTCCTATGTATCTAATACTCATCGACTCTAGATGTTTCTCAGACACCTTCTGAGGTAGTGCTTTAGTAAATGGGTCCGCCACGTTATCCGTTGACGTAATCTTGGATAACTAAATGTCTCGTCTCTTGACAATGTCTCGAATCAGATGGAATCTCCTTTAAATGTGCTTAGTCTTTTGATGTGCTCTTGGCTCTATGGCTTGAGCTACAGCACCACTATTATCACAATAAAGTGTGATAGGAGATTCAATCGAGGAGACAACATCAAGTTCAAGAATGAACTTCTTTATCCACACTGTTTCCTTTGCAGTATCACATGTAGCAACATATTCAGCTTCAGTTGTTGAGTCAGCAGTTGTTGATTGCTTGTAACTCCTTCAACTAAATTCTCCTTTCCTAATAGTAAAGACAAATCCTGAGGTGGACTTTCTATCATCAACATCTGCCTGAAAATCTGAATCTATGTACCCTACAATAGTCAAATCTTCTCCACTGTAAACCAAACAATGGTGCATTGTCCTCCTCAAATACTTGAAAATGTGCTTAACTGCTGTCCAATGCTCAAGACCCGGATTAGATTGATATCTACTCACGATGCTCACTGCGTGACAAATATCAGGTCTTGTGCACAACATAGCATACATGAGACTTCCCACTGCAGATGCATATGAGATATGACTCATCTACTCTCTTTCATCATTAGTCTTTGGAGAGACTAATTCCATGCCTACAGGGTAAAAACCCTTTCTTGGAATTTTTCATGCTATATTTGCGCAAGTTCTTGTCAATATAATTGACTTGGGACAATCCCAGCATCTTTTTCTTTCGATCTCTAAACAATTTAAGACCAAGAATATAGGATGCCTCACCGAGTTCTTTCATTGCAAAGTTACATGACAACCAGATTTTAACCGTTGATAACATTCCTACATCATTCCCAATGAGTAGAATATCATCTACATAAAGAACTAGGAAAGTTATTGCACTCCCACTGACCTTCTTACACACACATGCCTCATCCATGTTTTGTTGAAAACCAAATGATTTCATTGATTCATCAAAACGGATATTCCAACTCCGAGAAGCTTACTTAAGGCCATAAATGGATTTTATCAATTTGCAGACTTTATTATTTTGGCCATGGAGTTTAAAACCTTCGGGCTGGTCCATATAAATATCCTCTTGAATGTTTCCATTCAAGAAAACGGTTTTGACATCCATCTGCCATATTTCATAATCATAGAAAGCTGCAATTGATAAGAGAATTCTGATGGACTTTAGCATTGCTACTGGTGAAAAGGTTTCCTCATAGTCGATACCAGCTCTTTGGCTATACCCTTTCACCACAAGCCTTGCTTTAAAGGTCTCTACCTTTCCATTGGATCCACGTTTCCTCTTGTAGATCTATTTGCACCCAATGGGTCTAATTCCCTCAGGCTTTTCAACCAAGGTCCAGACACCATTTGAGTACATGGAGTCCATTTCAGATTCCATGGCCTTATTCCAATTATCAGAATCAATATCACATTTTGCTTCTTGATAAGTGCAAGGATCATCATCTAAGGAATCCGATTCCATAGAATATACCTCATACTGATAAGACAATCTATCTAGAGGTCGACTGATCCTTGTACTTCTCCTAGGCTATTGTGTATTTAAAGGTTCAGTTAAGATGGGATTAACCATGGTCACTTTATCCTGACTTTGCTCCTCAAGATCAATTCTAAGTTCATCTTCTTTATTGAGGATCATATCCTCTTCTAGAAAAATGACATTCCTACTTACAAACACTTTTTGTTCGCTAGTATTATAGAAATAATATCCATGAGTTTCTTTTGGGTATCTTATGAATAGGCACTTCTCAGTCCTACTTTCCAACTTGTCAAAGTTTTGCTTTCGCAGATGAACTGGACAACCCCATACTCTGACATGCTTTAGACTAGGCTTTCGTCTCATCCATAGCTCAATTGGAGTTTTGGAAACAGACTTAGAAGGTACCCTATTCAATAGATAGATTACAGTCTATAATGCATATCCCCAAAAATATATTGGTAAATCAGTATTATTCATCAGTGAATGAACCATATCCAATAGGGTTCGATTTCTTCTTTCTGAAACACCATTAAGCTGGGGTGTTCCTAGGGGAGTCCATTGGGATAAAATTCCATTATCTTTAAGATAATCCATGAACTCATTCGAGAGGTACTCTCCTCCTTGGTCGGATCTGAGAGTTTTAATACATTTACCTGATTGCTTTTCTACTTCATTCTAGACTTCTTTGAATTTTTCAAAAGATTCCGACTTATGTTTCATTAGACATATATAACCATATCTTGAAAAATCATCTGTGAATGTAATGAAGTAGACAAAGCCACCTCTAGCTGAATGATTCATGGGTCCACATACATTAGTGTGAATTAATTCCAATATACTTGTGGCTCTCATAGGTTTGCCTATAAATGGTCTTTTGGTCATTTTACCTTGCAAACAAGGTTCACAAGTTAGATAAGGTTCAACATGTAAATGGTTTAAAAGACCATCCTTTACCAATCTATTGAGCCTATCCAAATTGATATGGCCTAATCTGAGATGACATAAGTATGTTGGATTCATAGACTCTCTACCTCTTTTCTGAGGGGTCACACTGGTGGACTCTTTATCCTCAATGTTATTTATAGAATTTCTTATAGGATCAAGATAATAAAGACCATTAAACAATGTGCTGGAAACATAAAAATATTATTGTATTTGATAACTACATTAATATCAAAATTCATTGAATAAATATTAAAGATTAAACTAGAAACATAAATCAAATTTCTGCGTATGTCTGGCACATATAAACAGTCATTTAAAACCAAAATCCTATCTAAAGAAAATTCTAAAACATAAGTTCCGATGGTGATCGTAACAACACTTGCTTCCGTTCCCATCATTATCTTGACTTCCCCATCACTAAGTTTTCTGTTCTCCTGAAACCCCTGTAACATATTACAAATATGTGAGGTAGATCCACTATCTACACACCAAGAGTTTGAGGAACCAATATTGATATTGGATTCAATGATGAAAGATTCTGACATACCTTCCAAAGACTTGTCTTTGAGGGATGCTAAGTAAACTTTGCAATTCCTCTTCCAGTGACCTGGTTTCTTGCAATAGAAGCAGACATTTTGATTCTTTTCCTTGTCTTTCTTCTCAAAAGCTTTCTTATTCTTACTCTTCTTGGCTTTGAGGAACCTGGAGAAATTGGACTTGTAGAGCCCCGAAACTTTTGTCCATGTATTGGAACTTGTACCAAGGCTTTAAGCCTTTGTAATCTTCTTTTTCTTTATGAAATGAGAAATTGGAAATCTTTTATAGTTTTAATAAGTTATTAAAAGGATGTATTATGGTATTAAAAAGGCCCTAGGAATATTCATGGGCGTTAAAACAAAGGATGGAAAGGGTTTTAAGTGTTAAAAGGAAAATGTCTTAACACTACCCTCAACTTTGAAAAGCTCTAGCTCGCTCATATTTGATCAGAATAGAGTGATTCTTAAATTTTTGGAAAGGTATTGAAACCCTCTTCGAGGTTCATGTTAATAACTTTTTCAGATTTTGAGTCAAGGTAGAGTCAAACATCCGATTTCCAGAATCGGATCTGCTGCAAAAACGGGTTAATGAAACTCATTCGCATGTCAGTCAGCTTTAGGAGACAAATGGTCCAAGAATATAGAAGAATTAGAAAATTGAAACACATGAAATTTTTTCTCCTTCGAAAGAAGAATCCAATGCAAGTTGAATCATCAAAATCAAATAAGGAAGTCAAAAGTTATCGCGAAAATACCGAAGCGCATTTTTGCAGAAAAACTCGCTCGAGCAAGATCCAAACCCGCTCGAGCGAGATTAACCAAAAATGAGTTTTTGAGTCCCGGGAGTAACTCGCTCGAGCGAGACCCAAGCCCGCTCGAGCGAGATTGGCCAGAAATGTTTTTTTAGGGTTTTTCACAACCCAAACGATATATATACCCAATTTTCAGGGTTCCAAGGTCTCTAACATTTAGAAAGTGACTTTTTAAGAGAAAAAGAAGGAAACCTAGGTTTCCAAAGAGGGATTTTGTGGGAGACCAAGGAGGAGCTCGAAATCCTCCCTCTCTAAGCTTCCACAAGCTTGAATCTTCTTCCTAGAGTGTGGATCTCCATCTCCAAGCCCAAGCTCGTGTTAGATCATCCTCAAATCCTTGGATTCTTCAAATCCAAGGCAAGGCAAGCAAGGAGCACCTCCTCCAAGCACTAACAACAGCTTCTACGACCATTTTCGTGGGACTTCTCTCCTATTTGAAGGTCGGTACCTTATGCTACCCTCCTAATCATGTTTTCTCTTTTTCTTTTCTTATTCTTTGTTTTTCCTAAATTATGAACACGTTATGACATGGGATGCTTGAATGGAAATGGATGTTGGGCGATGGATGCCACGTATATGTGATGTGATGAACTAAATGGGAAGATTATTGCACCAAATAATGAACACACATGATTTTTTGGATGAAAACAAGAATAAAATATTTAAGGAAATAATGCACACACCAAGTGTTTGATGAAATGCTACAATGAGGAAAATGATGATTATTTCTAGAAAATGCATGTATGAACTTTCTTAAATCCCTAGAACGGCATGTTGTAGATTTAATTTCTTTATTAATTACTTAGATTATTCATCTAATGTAGCGATATTATGCGACATTCCTTATGCTTTAATTGTACATGAACCACGATCACGACATGTAAATCATGAACTAGGATTTTCAAGCATGAACATCGGGTTTTGATTTCACAAAAGACAAGAATAAAATGACTCGATTCACGAACACCATGACAAGGCCAAACGTAAGGGTTGGTAAAAAGGTAGGGCATATCCTCGGGTATGTCCTATCTTGTTTTTCACAAGGACAAGCAAGATGTTAGTGCGCCTTTCAAGCATGCATGTTTCCATGAAGGGTGCTTGCACCTGACTTCAAGTTGCTTCTGTTGCATTTCGCTAAAGGGAGTTTACACTCCCGACTTCAAGTAGTTTGACATGTTTTGCTGAAGGGAGTTTACACTCCCGACTTCAAGTTGTTCAAGGGCACTAACATCCCAAGCATGCATGACAAGCAAGCACGTTTAAATTCAAGCAAGCAAGCAAGCATGTGCATATCATGTCATGACAAGCATACATGCATTTGCATTCATGTTCATGCAAGCAAGTTTCACAAGTACAAGACATAACAAGACAAGTTTTTCCAAGCACGGAAACATGATTTAAAATGTAAGTAATAAGGCAAGACAAGTACACGAGAATTTACCGAGGTTTCACCAATCATGATTTCAAGCATGCATGAATATCAATTTTTGGTTGTTCTGTTTAACGTTATTGCTCTGCTTATTGTTATCATTATTACTATGCACTGTTCTATGACTTGTTGGTGAGTAGTAGGTACCCGCTGAGTATTCCACGCTCAGCCGTACTTTTGATGTCGGCAAGTACTAGTGGAGCAACTGCTCCTTTTGACATATGTGCTCCCGGTCCATGGGAGGAAGAAGAGTACATCGAGGAGGTACCTCAGGAGGAACCTCATGGTGAGGATGGGGAGAAATGGCCCTATCCAAATTATGTCTAGTGAACATTGAGAGTGGCAAGAGAGAGATACTTGTGTATTTTGCGGTAGGCATGTCCACCCTATCTTTTGGATATTGTACATAACTTGGGATACCTTTTTGTATATAGATGAGATAGATATTTTGCTTCCGTTGTGTCATGTTTCGCTTCCACTATTGCATACTCTGACTCTCTTTTGCAGGATGGTTTATCAAGTCATGTCAAGTCTCGTCTAAGATTCACTCTAACTCCTAGGGTGGGTTTTGTTGTGCGACAGGTTTGGTATTAGAGCTTAGGCTTTAGATCATTAGGGTCACTTACAAAATGATACCATGACTTGATCCTAGCATTAGGGTTAGGAAGAGAGTCGTATCCCAAGTATAGACTAACTCTTAGTCTTGATCCAAAATGGTTGAGCCCAACCAAGTATGTGTCTAGAAATGCTAGAACACTAAGTATATTATAAATACTTTAATGGCTTAATTGGATGTATATGATATTACTATACCATACTAAGTAATGCTTGGACTATTTTGAAATTTTGAATCTGATAAATATTGGTTCCAAATTAGACTCATGTGTGCTATTGTTCTCAGGACACTAGTCATGAGACGTAGCTCACGGGGTCGCGGATAACGAACTCGCGGATCTTCTCCGTCTCCATCTGGGGATGAGCAGCCTGACCTCACACATGTCTTAGGCTCTATTATTGAGACATTGGCCATGCTGGTGGCTAGGCAGGCTACTCCATCATCTGCGGCACCTACACCTCCTCCTGAGACTCCACATGTGCCTAATCCAGCACCTCGCTCAGCAGGAGTGGAGGCATTTAGGAGGATGAGGCCTCCTGAATTTCATGGGAGTGTTGATCCACTGACAGCTGAGTCATGAATTCGACAGTTAGAGAAGATCATTTTAGTATTATCTCCTACTGAAGAGGAGAGAGTGGTATGGGCCGCTTTCATTTTAGAAGGAGAAGCAGATCATTGGTGGAGATCTACGGAGAGGACTAGAGATATGACCAGATAGGTTCAACCATGGACTTGGGGAGAGTTCACGGATGTGTTCTACAAGAAGTATTTTCTGGTTGGAGCTCAGGAGAAGAAGGAAAGGGAATTCATCACCCTTGAGCAGGGATCGATGTCGATGGCCGAGTATGAGGCCAAATTCGTAGAGCTTTCTCGCTTTTCGCCTCATATGATTTCTATGGAGGCAATGAAGGCAAGGATGTTTGAGCAGGGCCTCAAGGACTTTATCATGGATAGGATCTCGGTATTCAGGCATGCCACCTATGCAAAGGTGGTGGTTAAGGCCTTGTTGGTTCAGACCAACTCGGAGGCTTTTATGAAGAAGAGGGATATGGCAAGAGGCCAATACAATAGTATGGCACCACTGGAGAAGAGGGCAAGGACTGCCCCATATCAGTATTCTTGGCCACCTCAGAGGCCATCATTTGCACCACCTGCTCCACGGCCTTATATGCCCCAGGCACCCAGACCGCAAGTAGTCCAGGCTCCGCGCCCAGAATTTACTCAAACTGTGCGACCTGCTCCTCCAACGGTTCCATCATTCACATATGAGATCTGCTCTCTTTGTGGTAGAAGGCATCAGGCTGGATATTTCTGGAAGTCGTCAAGAGGATGCTTTTATTGTGGTCACCAGGGCCACATGATCAAGGATTGCCCAAGCAGGCACTTGCCAGGCCAGTCTCAGGGAAGTAGGCCCCTAGCTCGACCAGCAGCATCCTACCAGGGGTCCTCCCAGTCTGTGAGGTCTGCACCGCCACCTCGCCAAGCGAGGCAGGGGCAAGCCTTCGCTCTTACGGAGGGAGATGCACAGGCATAAGACGATGTCATGCAAGGTACGAGTTTAAGGTTTTAATTGAGTAGCGATGATTGTGTTTATATTTTACTTGCATATTGTGTATCACATGCTATATATAAATATATATATATATACTTGTTGCATGGATTGACTTTAGTTAGTTGTAAATTTCAAGAGCATTAGTAGTTAATGAATGTTTGGCTCGCGTGTTGATTGACACTGGGTCAACACATTCATTTGTCTCGCTGAGTTTCTCCCAAGGCTTTTCCGCAAAACCTAGTCAATTAGAACCAGAGTTGTCCATCTCAACTCCGCTTGGCAAGACAGTTGTAGCAAGTAGAGTATATAGAGGTAGTGTGGTTCAGGTTGGGAATCACGAGCTTGTGGCTGATCTTGTCATCCTTGGATTCCAAGACTTTGATGTCATTTTGGGGATGGATTGGCTAGCCGCTCACCATGGCCATGTGGCTTGCTTTGAGAAGACGGTGTATTTCAAGCCAGTGGAAGGGAAGCCATTCCATTTTAGAGGATTGAGGAGTAAAGACATCGCTCGTTTCGCTGCGTTGAGTCTAGCAAACCCGGAGGTAAAAGACTCATCTACCATTCCAGTGGTGAGTAAATTTCTATATGTATTTCCAGAGGAGTTACCTGGGTTACCTCCAGTTAGAGAGATCGAATTCATGATAGAGCTTGTGCCTGACACTACCCTGATCTCTAGGGCTCCCAGTAGGATGGCCCTGATTGAACTCAAAGAGTTAAAGGCTTAGTTGGAAGAACTACAAAGCCTGGGATTCATAAGACCGAGTGTCTCACCATGGGGTGCCCCAGTGCTATTTGTGAAGAAGAAAGATGGCTCAATGCGTATGTGCATTGATTACAGGCAATTGAACAAAGTCACTGTGAAGAACCGTTATCCGTTGCCAAGGATTGATGACTTGTTCGACCAGCTAAAGGGAGCAAAGTATTTCTCTAAGATCGACCTTCGATCCGGTTACCACCAGTTGAGAATCAAGGTGGAAGATGTTCCCAAAACTGCATTTAGGACTTGATATGGGCATTACGAATACTTAGTGATGCCTTTCGGCCTCACGAACACGCCGGTAGCCTTTATGGATCTAATGAACTGGGTGTTCCGACCATACCTAGATCAATGCGTGATTGTGTTCGTTGATGATATCTTGGTGTATTCCCAGACACGGGAAGATCACGCACGAGACCTCTGCCTTGCTCTAGAGACATTGAGAGAGCATTAGCTATATGCCAAATTAAGCAAGTGTGAATTCTAGCTAGAGGAGGTGGCATTCCTTGGCCACGTTGTATCTGCAGAGGGCATCTCAGTTGACCCGTTGAAGATGAAGCAATCATGAGTTGGGCGAGGCCCACGAATGTCACAGAGATCTGCAGCTTCCTAGGGTTGGCAGGCTATTACCGAAGATTCGTAGAGGGGTTCTCCAGTCTAGCGGCACCACTCACATATTTGACCAGGAAGAATGTCAAGTTTGTGTGAAGCGATAAGTGTGAAGCAAGCTTTACGGAATTGAAGAACTGACTCACTACAGCCCCCGTCCTTATAGTGCCATCAGGGTGTCGTGGATTCGTAGTGTACAGTGATGCCTCTCACGTGGGATTGGGATGTGTGCTCATGCAGCACGGTAAAGTCATTGCCTATGCCTCAAGACAATTGAAGGAACATGAGAAGAATTATCCCACTCATGATTTAGAACTTGCCACGGTTGTTTTTGCTTTGAAGATTTAGCGGCACTATCTCTATGGGGAGCAGTTTGAAGTGTTCACGGACCACAAAAGTCTGAAGTATCTGTTTTCCCAAAAAAAGCTGAATCTGAGGCAAAGAAGATGGGTAGAATTTTTGAAAGATTATGAGTGTTTCATCCAATACCACCTGGGTAAAGCAAACGTGGTGGCAGATGCATTGAGTAGGAAGTCACATGGGCATGTTGCATATATGATGGTTCAAGAGTGGAAATTATTGGAGGATACCTCCAACCTCGACATTAGTTTCAGTCCTCCTACTCATGGGCCATTGATGGCAAATATCTCGATGAAGCCGTGTATCTTAGATCGGATCTGGGAGTTGCAAGTAGCGGATGCCGAGTTGGTTGCTTTCCGTGATAAGATGGTTAGCAAAGGAAGTGATGAATTCACCACAAACGGTGATGGGGCAATCACGTGCAGGGGTAGACTTTGTGTCCCGGCCAACGCAGATCTCCGGAGAGAGATTTTGGATGAAGCCCACCGTTCCAAATATACTGTGCACCCTGGAGGTACCAATTTATAAAAACTTAAAGGGGCACTTTTTGTCGCGCCCCAAAATACCCCCTAGGAGTTAAGGAATACTTTAGGTGTGACTATACGTACCTGTCAAACCATCCTAAAGTAAACGTGGCTAACACAGTACAATAAGGATAATAATCAGAGCGCGGAAGCTAAACATATATGGGGACGTGTAAACTAACTTTTTCTTTTCTTCTAAAGTTCCACAATAGTATTCTAGGTGAAACATATACACAATACATATCAAATTCTAAGGCGGATAGACCCACCTATCAAAATGTCAAAATACACCAAAGGATCCTCTCGTACTCTCCCCTCAACAGTAATCGAGGTACGGCCACACGTCGAGGTCTCTATCTGCCTGAGACTGTAACGGGATAGAAGGGTCCCTCAACTCTATGTACTCTTCCTCGACCCAAGGCTAGGGGTCGAGGGCTTCCTCAGTACCAACCGACATGAAAGTACGGTTGAGCATGGAATACTCAGCGAGTACAAACTACTAGCAAACCATAGCAATAATAGAAGCATAACAAGAATGAACAAAATACAAGGTATCAATTTAAAGCAATAGTAGCATCATAAGATAAATGGTATTGACAAGAACAATATCATTATCATGACATGCGTGCTTGAATGCGAAAACGTAGATAAAGCTCATGCTTGAAAACTCGTTTCATGTCTCGGTCTTGCTTGTGAACATCATGCATGTGTGTCCTTTCATCATCTTGTATACTTGTGAGCCAGAGGCTAGCACCCGAACATCCCTGGGCTGCCAACCTCCTTGACATGCAATATTTTCCTTTACTTGTGAGCCAGAGGCTAGCACCCGAACCTCCCTGGGCTGCCAACCTCCTTGACATATGGTTTTCTTGTGAGCCAGAGGCTAGTACCCGAATATCCCTGGGCTACCAACCTCCTTGACATATAGTAGCTTTTAGTTTTCTTGTTTAGTTTTCTTGTGAGCCAAAGGCTAGTACCCAAATACCCCTGGGCTACCAACCTCCTTGACAGGTAGTATTTTCAGTTTTCTTGTGAGCCAGAGGCTAGTACCCGAATACCCCTGGGCTACCAACCTCCTTGACATGCAATGTTTTCTTGTTGATTTATTAATGCATATGCTCTTGAAAACTCGGTTCATGCATGCGTGCGTGCTCGCGTGCGTGCCAATAGTGACAATCATGGGAACACGTGTAACAAGAGGAATATCGCATCACATTTCAATTCCTAGTATAACATGTAAGCATTTTGGTGATCAACATATCATTTGGTAAAGTCATCATTTACAAAAACAATTACATAGGGCTTACATCTATTTCCTTTATTAAATACATTTATTCTTGGTTTAGGCATATTATCAAACATCTGGTGTGCAACATTTTTAGTAGTTTTTCTTTACCCTTATTAGCGCATATTTTCCATCAATTATCATGGTATGTTAATTATTTATAGAATGTACATCCACCATTTTCCATTTCACACATCACATCCACATCCAACGGCATCCAATCGCCACAATCCACATCTCATCCACACATTCGAACCTTTTTCTTATCTTGTTTATATTTAATGAAGGTGATACGTTTTATAAGGAAAGAAAGCATAATATCAAGAGTGAAAACCTAGGTTATTGCTAGGGAAGTTAGTAGAGTGTACTAACCTTGAATCAAGGCTTGATCTTGGTTGGAAACCTTGATTGAAGCTTCAACTTGAAAGAAGAGAACCCTTGCTTGAACTATGCTTGATTGGGGAAGAAACCCCCATGAGGAACACCTTGTAGAATGCTGCCCTAGCTTGAGAGAGACTCCCCCCACGAGCTTAAACCTTGGATTTGAAGAATTCAAGCCTTAGAATAAATCTTGGGTAGCCCAAACTCTTGATTTCTTCTCAAGAGGAAAACCTAGGTTAGGAATCCCCTTCTCCTCTCTCCCTATCTCTCAAAACCCTCTAAGTATGGTGAATGAAGCCCTAAAGGCTCGGGCAAGCCTTAAGAGGCAAGGGTTTAACACCCAAAAGATGAAAAAGCCCTTAATAAAATTTCTGCAAACGCGATAGACCGAGCGATCAGTGGTTATGACCGATCGATCAGTGTTCTTGACCGAGCGACCGGTCAAAAACAAGCTCTCTGGAAAATTTCCCCATACAAAAAAGTTAACCAGTCGATAGCCTTCGATCGATCGGTTTTGGACCGATCGATCGCTAAAAATGACAGAGCGATCGGTTATGAACCAATCGATCTCTACATTGGACCGAATGATCGGTGCTCTGTAGGTCCCCACTGTTTTGGCAATATCTTTTGACTCACTTGTCAGATTTTGACAATTCAACTTGCGTTGGATTCCTCTTTTGAAAACGAACATTTCTGACATTTTAGAATTTCTGATTTCTCCCTTATTTATTAATTAAACAACTTGGAAGGCCACTTGGCTACGAAAGTACTATTCATTAAGTATAGAAAAGTCCGGGGTGCTACATTCTCCCCCCTTACAAAAATTCCATCCTCGAAATTTGGACAATACATGCATGCACAAAAACATAACAATTACAAGGGAATGTCAAGGCCCTAAACAAATAACTGAGGATACTTTTCTCACACTTCGGCTTCTCGTTCCCATGTAGCTTCCTGCCTTGAATGGTGTTACCATCTTACCAAGCCAAGGGAATGGTCTTGTTGCGCAAGACTTGATCTCACCTGTCTAAGATCTGCACTGGTTGCTTAACTAGTGTAAGATCCTCTCAGATTTCCACCGGATCAAGCTCTATAACATAGGAAGGGTCTGAGATGTACTTCCTGAGCATGGAGATGTGAAACACGTTGTGGACCGTCGCCATATGAGTGGGTAAAGCAACACGGTAAGCCACCTCACCGACTCTAGTAATGATCTTGAATGGGCCCACATATCTTGGGCTAAGCTTGCCTCCTTTCCTGAATTGCATAACACCTTTGGTCGGTGAAATCTTGACAAAAACAAAGTTGCCAACTTGAAATCCAAGGTCTCTCCTTCGGTTGTCGGCATAGCTCTTCTGTCTATCCTGTGCGGTCTTCAACCTCTCCTGGATAAGCTTGACCCTACCCGTAGTTTGTTCAATTAATTCGGGGCCCAAAATTTTTCTTTCTCCAACTTCATCCCAATACAGAGGGGATCTACAACTCCTTCCGTACAAAGCTTCAAAAGGTGCCATTTGTATGCTTGCCTGATAACTATTGTTGTAGGAATTCCACCAAAGGTAGGTGATCTTCCCAACTTCCCTTGAAGTCTAGCATACATGCACGGAGCATGTCTTCAATAATCTGATTCACTCGCTCGGTTTGCCCATCCGTCTGTGGGTGGAAAGTCGTGCTAAAGTCCAACCGGGAACCCATTGCCCCTTGAAAACTTTTCCAAAACCTGGACGTGAATCTCGGGTCCCGATCTGACACAATACTCACTGGCACCCCGTGTAACCGGACTATCTCTTTGATATACAATGTGGCGAACTGATTTGAATTGAAAATAGTCTGGTATGGTAAGAAATGGGTGGACTTCGTCAGTCTATTGACAACAACCCATATAGCATCGGTCTTTCTAACTGTCTTTGGCAACCCCATAATGAAGTCCATAGAAATATGTTCCCATTTCCACTCAGGAATAGGGAGAGACTGTAAAAGTCCAGCCGGTCTCAAGTGCTCTGCTTTCACTTGTTGGCACACCAAACACCGTGCCACGTACTCCATAACATCCCTCTTCATGTTTCGCCACCAAAAGTGACTCTTGAGGTTCCGGTACATCTTTGTACCCCCGGGATGCACTGTATACTTGAACTGGTGAGCTTCATCCATAATCTCTCTCCGAAGATCTGCATTGGCTGGGACACAAAGTCTTCCCTTGAATGTAATAGCACCTCGGTAAGTGAGAGAGAAGTCCTTGCTACCCTTGGCAACTTCCTTGTCCCGGAATGCCAACAAGTCAGCATCCATGGCTTGATACTCTTGGATCAAATCTATGAAGTACGGCCGAACCGTGACATTGGCCAAGACAGGACTGCGGACAGAATCATTCACATTGATGTCCAGATTTTCCAAATCTTCCAACAGTTTCCATTCCCGCACCAACATGTGAGCCAATAAACCCGGAGGTCTTCTACTCAAAGCGTCAGCCACTACGTTCGCTTTTCCCGGGTGATATTGGATGGTGCACTCGTAATCTTTTAAGAATTCTATCCAACGTCATTGCCGTAAATTTATTTCCTTCTAGGAAAAGAGGTACTTGAGACTCTTGTGATCCTTGAACACATATAACTCTACCCCGTAAAGGTAATGGGGCCAAATCTTGAGTGCAAACATGACCACAGTAAGCTCCAAGTCGTGAGTGGGGTAATTCTTTTCATGCTCCTTCAATTGCCTTGATGCGTAGGCAATGACTTTCTTGTGCTGCATGAGGACACACCCAAGCCCGATGTGCGAACCATCGCTATACACCTCATAACCACCACGTCCGGATGGCACAGTAAGGACGGGGGCCGTGGTGAGGCATTTCTTCAACTCCTGGAAACTCACTTCACATCGGTCACTCCAACTGAACTTTGCATTCTTCCTTATCAAGTAAGTGAGAGGTTCAGCCAAACTGGAGAATCTCTCCACAAATCTCAGGTAGTAGCCCACTAATCCAAGGAAAACTCCGTATCTCAGTAACGCTCTTGCGCCTCTCCCAACTCATAACTACCTCTATCTTTGCCGGGTCAACAGAAATGCCCTCAGCAGACACCACGTGGCCTAGGAATGTCACCTTCTCTAACCAGAATTCACACTTGCTCAATTTGGCATATAGTCTATGCTCTCTCAACATCTCCAGAGCAAGGCGGAGGTCTCGTGCGTAATCTTCCCGTGTCTGGGAATACACCAAAATGTCGTCAATGAACACAATCACACATCGATCCAAGTACGATTGGAACACCCGATTCATCAGATCCATGAACACCGCCGGTGCATTAGTTAACCCAAAAGGCATGACAAGGAACTCGTAGTGCCCATACCGAGTCCTGAAAGCCGTCTTCGGAACATCTTCCGCCTTGATCTTTAACTGATGATACCCCAATCTAAGATCAATCTTGGAGAAGAATCTCGCTCCTTTCAGTTGGTCAAATAGGTCGTTTATCCGTGGCAAAGGATAACGATTCTTGATAGTGACCTTGTTCAACTGACGGTAGTCTATGCACATTCTCATCGACCTATCCTTCCTTACAAAGAGGACCGAAGCTCCCCATGGCGAGACACTTGGTTGGATGAAACCAAGTTATTTAACTCCTCAATTTGCTTTTTCAATTCTTCAAGCTCTATTGGGGTCATTCTATACGGTGTCCTTGAAATTGGAGCGGTGCCCGGAGCAAGCTCCATAGCAAACTCGATCTCTCGATTAGGAGGCAATCCGGGAAGTTCTTCCGGGAACACGTCTAAGAACTCACTCACAACCGGAATGGCCGAAGAGTTTGGTGCCTCTGGGTTTGCTATGCTCAAAGCTGCGAGGCGAGCAATGTCCCTTTCTCTCAATCCTCAAAAGTGAAATGGTTTTACTCTTTTCGGCTTGAAATTCACCATCTTTTCAAAACACGCAACATGTCTGTGGTAGTTCGACAACCAATCCATCCCTAGGATGACATCAAAATCCAAGTCTTGGAAATCTAGGACGATGAGATTGGCTAACAGTTCATTCTCTCCCACTTGAACCACACCATCTCTAAATATTTCATCGGTATCAACTGACTTACCGAGTGGAGTTGCTATGGTCAACTCCTGCTCTAACGGAGTAGCCTCAATCAAAAAACCCTTTGCAAAACTGGGTGAGACAAAGGAGTGAGTGGATCCTGTGTCGATCAACACTCGAGCGAGACACTCGTTCACTAATAAAGCGCCTGTGCGAGTAAGTAACTAATATCAGTAGATTTCAAACAATAACAAGCATCATACATAGGTAACCCTTAATAAAATTAACAACTCATCAACCATAGACATCATTTACAACTTAAACTCTAGAATTCTTGCGTACCTTGCACGACATCGTCGGATGTTCGTGCATCTCTCTGACAGAGCAAAAACTCAACCCTGGGTGGCGAGGAGGCCGTGTAGATTGTGAGGCCCTCGAAGCCTGGGAAGAGCTAGGCTGAGATGTCTGCCTCATCGGGGGCCTACTCCCTTGAGACTGAGCTAGCATATGACGTCGGGGACAATCTCTAACCAGGTGGCCTTGGTCACCACAATGGAAGCAACTTCCGGTAGCCCTCCGATATTCCCCCGCTGGATGCCTCCTTCTACAAAGGGTGCAGATATCATGCACATAGGTGGGAGGAGCATATCCCATAGCCTAAGTCACTGCGGGGCGAGGAGCCTGAGTGAAAGCCGGGCGAAAATCCGGTGGAGCAAAAGGGCGGGGAGCCTGTGGTGCCGAATACATCCTCTGTGACTGAGCCGGCCCTGCGAACTGATACGAGCTAGTCCTTGCTCTTTTCTCCCCTGAACTACTCAACTGTCCTTTCTCCATTCCTCTTCTTTTGAAGAACTCTTCAAAATTCGACTCGGCCAAAACTGCCTTATCCACAACTTCTTAATATAGTGTCTAAATATTGAGACTCGATCCTTGAGGTAGGCCTTTAGACCCCTCTCAAATTTTTGGGCTTTCATGGCCTCGGTAGCTATCATATGTGGAGCAAACTGAGATAGCTCCGAGAACTTGGCTTCATAAACCGCTATAGACGTATTACCTTGCTCCAAGGTAATGAATTCAACTTCTTTCTTTTCCTTCATCCCAACCGGGAAGTATTTCTTGTAAAAGACGTCCAAGAACTCGGCTCATGTCCACTCTTAACCTTACTGGGTTAAATCTCGGGTCCTGAGTGCGGACCTCCACTAATGATCGGCCTCACCTTCAAGCATAACCCTTTCAGCCTCAATCGGTGTCAACACTGAGAATATCTTCTCCAATTGCCGAACTCATCCCTCAGCAGTAAGTGGATCAATGCTTCCACAAAAAGTTGGAGGCCTCATCCTCTGAAAACCCTCTATTCTGGCTTGAGTTTGATTAGGAGAAGCGGGTATAAGTACCGCATTAGGTGGAGTAGCCGGTTGCCTTGCGGCTAACATAGCCAAAGTCTTGGCTATCAAGGCAAAAGTTTGGGCAAAGTCGGGTTGATCATCACCCGATGGAGCATCACTTCCATTGCCCCTTGTGTTGTATCCATGACCCCGAGTATTGCGTCTCATGATTTCTCCTGAGAACGACAATACAACATGAGTCTAACTTGGATACGCATTTAGTAAAAATTTCACCATTCATTCAAAGCATATTTTACCAAGCACATAATAATACACCCATGGTATACAACACAACATCATAACATACAATCCGTGTCCTTAGCGTAGGACTCTAAGTTTGGTTGAAGTTCAACCTGTTTTGACTAAGACTAACTTGTTAGTCCATACTTGGAATATAACTCTTTCATAACACCTAATGCCTTTTTCAATCATGGTATCGAACTCTAAACGACCCTAGAGACCCAACGCCTAAGCTCTGATGCCACCTCTGTCGTGCCCCAAAATACCCCCTAGGAGTTAAGGGATACTTTAGGTGTGACTATATGTACCTGTCAAACCATCCTGAAGTAAATGTGGCTAACACAATACAATAAGGATAATAATCAGAGCGCAGAAGCTAAACATATATGCGGAAGTGTAAACTAACTTTTTCTTTTCTTCTAAAGTTCCACAATAGTATTCCAAGTGAAACATATACACAATACATATCAAATTCTAAGGCGGACAAACCCACCTATCAAAATGTCAAAATACACCAAAGGACCCTCTCGTACTCTCCCCTCAACAGTATTCAAGGTACGGACACACGTCGAGGTCTCTATCTGCCTGAGACTGTAACGGGATAGAAGGGTCCCTCTCCTCTATGTACTCTTCCTCAGCCCAAGGCTAGGGGTCGAGGGCTTCCTCAGTACCTGCCGACATGAAAGTACGGCTGAGCATGGAATACTCAGCGAGTACAAACTACTAGCAAACCATAGCAATAATAGAAGCATAACAAGAATGAACAAAATACAAGGTATCGATTTAAAGCAATAGTAGTATCATAAGATAAATGGTATTGACAACAATAATATCATTATCATGACATGCGTGCTTGAATGCGAAAAAGCAGATAAGCTCATGCTTGAAAACTCGTTTCATGTCTCGGTCTTGCTTGTGAAATTCATGCATGCGTGTCCTTTCATCATCTTGTATACTTGTGAGCCAGAGGCTAGCACCCGAACACCCTGGGCTACCAACCTCCTTGACATGTAATATTTTCCTTTACTTGTGAGCCAGAGGCTAGCACTCGAACCTCCCTGGGCTGCCAACCTCCTTGACATATGGTTTTCTTGTGAGCCAGAGGATAGAACCCGAATATCCCTGGGCTACCAACCTCCTTGACATATAGTAGCTTTTAGTTTCCTTGTTTAGTTTTCTTGTGAGTCAAAGGCTAGTACCCGAATACCCCTGGGCTACCAACCTCCTTGACAGGTAGTATTTTCAGTTTTCTTGTGAGCCAGAGGCTAGTACCCGAATACCCCTGGGATACCAACCTCCTTGACATGCAATGTTTTCTTGTTGATTTATTAATGCATATGCTCTTGAAAACTCAGTTCATGCATGCATGCGTGCTCGCATGCGTGCCAATAGTGACAATCATGGAAACAAGTGTAACAAAAGGAATATCACACCACATTTCAATTCATAGTATAACATGTAAGCATTTAGGTGATCAACATAGCATTTGGTCAAGTCACCAGTAGTGCCTCTTGAGATTCTGGTACATCTTAGTACCTCCCGGATGTACCGTGTACTTGGATCGATGAGTCTCGTCCAAGATCTCACCCCTCAACACTGTGTTGGCGGGGACACACAACCTGCCTTTGAATGTGATAACACCATCACCATTCAAAGCAAACTCCTAACTGCCACTACTAACCGACTTGTCTCAGTAAGCAAGCAACTCAGCATCCGAGTCTTACAACTCCTTGATCCGATTCAAGATATGCAACCTAACTGAGATGTTTGACATCACCGGCCCGTAGGTAGCATGCCTGAGAGTAGTGTCAAGGTTACACATGTCATTCAAAAACTTCCACTCTTGCACCCTCAACTGAGCCATAACCTCGTAAGGTTTCTTGCTAAGTGCATCAGTGTCGCGACCCAAAATACCCCCTAGGAGTTAGGGATACATTGACTCATGACCGCCGTATCATACCTCCAGTATAATACATAAGGCACACGTGGAGACCTGTCAGAAACACAAACATATCTAGCGGAAGCGATAGAGAATGCACAGCAGAATAAAATACTAAACATAGCGGAAGCAAAGCGATACTCCTATAACTCAGTTCAAGTATAAACTAACAAAAGCATATACATGTGAGAAACCTAAAAGTGGAGTGGACAAACCCCACAATCACATAACAAAATAACCTCTTAAAGTTCTAAGTCTGCCGATCAACAAAAGTCGAAGTCTCGACACCTATCTATAGGACCATCGTCCTGATAATGATCCATGGAAGGCTCCGGGTCGAAGTACTCTTCCTCTACCCATGGTTCCCTGCCACATCGATCAAACGGAGGCCGAGCACCTGCTGATGATAACAAGTATCAGCTGAGCGTGGAATACTCAGCGTACACAAACTAATAACAATAAAGCAATATAGCATAAAGCATACGAAGCATGGAGATTGAATTCCTTAAAGCATATCAAAGCGTAGAAATCATGTATAGCATATGTGATGAAATCCGAAATCCAAAACCAAAACCATATCCGTGTGAGTCATGAGATAATCATAGCCTTGTGAGTTCTTGTGAGTTCATGGAGTTACTTAGAGTCATTTATGATCCGTAGAGACATAGAGATACCATAGAGCACAACATAGAGCCAATACCATAGAGATCTTAGAGCATTTCATTTATGATCTGTAGAGCTTGTGAGACGTTCTTAGACAAATCATAGAGTTACTTAGAATCGTTCCTTATTAGTCATTTAGGAAAAAAACACCTTTTCATACTTTGAGAAATCCAAGGAAAACATCGATTCATGCGAGACATGCGAGCATATGAGCATATGAGAGAAATCATCATATTTAAGCATAAAAATCCCTTAGAGGTATTTAATCAAACACTTAGAGTGCATCATAATAGTATCTTTCACCCAAGTATATAAACTACATACTTTCACACCACAAACATCCAAGATATATATACATAAGTAGTATAGATTTAGAAGAACATCATTTAGCAACTTAGTAGGATTGCAAGATTGGTAGTAAAGTGTATCTACCTTGGTGAAATGAACGTCTTTGATTCCCACAAGCTGGAACAAGTAAGAACCGTGAGTTCTTGGTTAAGAAACACCAAAGAAAGCTTGATCTTCCTCTAAGCTTGATCAAAAGTAGTTCCTCTCCTTCTCTCTCTCAAAATCTCTTAAGATAGGGCACAGAGGCTTCTGAAACCCTAAGGCACGAACCCAGCCTTTATATAGGCAAAGGGTGGTGGCTAAAGTCTTAAACACTCTTAATAAAAAAAATCTGCGTATAACCGATCGATCGGTGGTACAGACCGAGCGATCGGTGGCTTACCGGTCGATCGGTGGTTTCAGCCCAGCGATGGGTTGAAAACATCCTCTCTGGAAAATTTTCCCATACAAAAAATTTAACCACTCAATAGATACCGAGCGATCGGTAGAAGACCGGTCAATCGAAGGTTATCACCGAGCAATCGGTGATCCCCTGTTTTGCTGAAAAACCTTGTTTCCACTACTTAGATCTTCTCCAATCCACTTCTAACACTTTTTTATGCTTAATACATGATCCTTAGTAATATTTAGGCCCATTGAAACATGCACTCCATAAATCCAAGCTTGTATATTCAATTAAAGCTCGCTAGTGTACAAGTTCACACTAGAACCCTATTCACTCCATTCACCACTTAGTTAAATGAAAGTTTGGGGATCTACATCCCTCCCCCCTTACAAGAATTTCGTCCTCGAAATTAGAACGATACCAAAAGCATAAGAATGACAAAATATGTACAATACCCAACAAGAAATTCACTCAAACTAGTGAGGGTACTTCTCTTTCACATCGGCTTCTCGTTCCCATGTAGCCTCTTCCTTGGAATGATGCTACCATTTCACAAGCACAAGCAGGATAGTCTTGTTTCGCAACACTTGATCTCGATGATCCAAAATCTGAACTGGTTGCTCAACCAACGTGAGATCCTCTCTAATCTCCACAGGATCAAGAGCAATGATGTGAGACGGATCCGAAATGTATTTCCTAAGCATAGAGATGTGAAATACATTATGGATCGCTGCCATGTGAGGCGGTAATGCTACCTTGTAAGCAACCTCACCAACCCTCGTGATGATCTCAAATGGTCCTATGTACCTAGGACTGAGCTTTCCCTTCTTTTTGAATCGCATGATTCCCCAACTTGGCAAAATCTTCACAAAGACCCGATCTCCAACTCGGAATTCCAAATCTCTGCGATGAGTATCCGCATAGCTCTTCTGCCTATCCTGAGCAGTTTTCAATCGCTCTCGGATAACTTTGACCATTTCTGCTGTCCGCTCGATCAACTCAGGACCAAGAACTTTCCTCTCACCAACTTCATCCCAGTATAGTGGAGATCTGCAACTGCGACCGTACAGAGCTTCGAAAGGTGCCATCTGGATGCTTGCCTGATAACTATTGTTGTAGGCAAACTCAACCAACGGTAATTGTTCCTCCCAACTACCCTGAAATTCTAGCATACAAGCTCAGAGCCTATCTTCCACAACCTGATTTACCCGTTCAGTCTGCCCATCGGTTTGAGGATGAAAGGCGGTGCTGAATTCCAAATGAGAACCCATAGCATCCTGAAAAGTTTTCCAGAACCTGGAAGTAAACCTAGGATCTCGATCAGACACAATGGAAACTGGCAAACCGTGCAGACGAACCACCTCCTTGACATACAGGGCTACTAACTGATTCACATTGAAAGTAGTCCGGTACGGAATAAAGTGTGCAGACTTAGTCAATCTGTCTACAATCACCCAAATAGCATCAGAGCCCTTCGCCGTTCGCGGCAAACCCACGATGAAATCCATCAAGATATTCTCCCACTTCCATTCCGGAATAGGGAGGGACTGTAAAAGACCTGCCAGCCTCTGATGCTCGGCTTTCACCTGCTGGCACACCAAACATCTAGCAACATACTCGGCGACTTCCCTCTTCATGTTTCGCCACCAGTAGTGCTTCTTCAGATTCTGATACATCTTGGTACCTCCCGGATGTACCGTATACTTGGATTGGTGAGCCTCATCCAAAATCTCACCCATCAACACTGTGTCAGCTGGAACGCACAACCTGCCTTTGAATGTGATAGCACCATCACCATTCAAAGCAAACTCCTAATTGCCACTACTGACCAACTTGTCTCGGTAAGCAAGCAACTCAACATCCGAACTTTACAACTCCTTGATTCGACTCAAGATTTGCAACCTAACCACAATGTTGGATATCACCGACCCGTCGATGACATGCCTGAGAGTAGTGTCTAAGTTACACATATCATTCAACAACTTCCACTCTTGTACTCTTAAGTGAGCCATAACCTCATAGGGTTTCCTACTAAGAGCATCGGCTACTACATTAGCCTTACCCGGATGGTACTGAATGGAACAATCATAATCCTTCATGAACTCCATCCATCGTCGCTGCCTCATATTCAACTCCTTCTGGAGGAAAAGATACTTCAAGCTCTTGTGATCCGTGAACACCACGAATTCTTCCCCGTAGAGGTAGTGACACCAAATTTTCAATGCAAACACGACTGCTGCAAGCTCTAAGTCGTGAGTGGGGTAGTTTTGCTCGTGCTCCTTTAACTGACGAGATGCATAGGCAACCACCTGTTTATGCTGCATCAAAACACATCCAAGTCCAACTAGTGAAGCATCACTATAGACTTCAAAACCATCACTTCCAGATGGAACCATGAGAACAGGGGCTGTGGTAAGCCTCTTCTTCAACTCTTGGAAACTCACCTCGCACTTGTCACTCCAAGTGAACTTAGTGTTCTTCCGCGTGAGATAGGTAAGCGGAGCGGCTAAGCTTGAAAATCCCTCCACAAACCTCCTGTAGTATCCTACCAAGCCGAGAAAACTATGAATCTCAGTGACACTCTTCAGCCTTTCCCAATTCATCACTGCTTCAATCTTCGCAGGATTAACTGAGACACCCTCGGCTGACACCACATGGCTGAGAAAAGATACCCTGTTCAGCCAGAACTCACATTTGCTCAACTTAGCATACAAGCGATGCTCTCGATGAGTCTGTAATACAAGGAGGAGATCTCTCGTGTGATCATCCTGTGACTGTGAGTACACAAGGATATCATCTACGAACACAATCACACATTGATTGAGAGATGATCTGAACACCCGGTTCATCAGATCCATAAATGCTGCCGGCGCGTTAGTCAGCCCAAAAGACATGACTAAAAACTCGTAATGGCCGTATCGAGTCCTGAACGCTGTCTTCGGAATGTCTTCTTTCTTGATCTTCAACTGATGATAACCAGATCGAAGGTCAATCTTAGCAAAGAACTTCGCACCTTTCAGCTGATCAAACAAGTCATCTATCTGAGGCAATGGATAACGATTCTTGATCGTGACCTTGTTCAATTACCGGTAGTCAATTCACATACGCATAGACCCATCTTTCTTCTTTACAAAGAGCACCGGAGCTCCCCAGGGTGAGATACTTGGCTGAATGAAACCAAGACCTTACAATTCTTCCAACTGGACCTTTAACTCCTTTAGCTCAATAGGGACCATCCTGTACGAAGCCCTAGAAATCGACGCCGTGCCTGGAGCCAACTCAATCGCCAACTCGATTGCCCGATCAGGAGGCAATCCCGGTAAGATCTTTGAAAAAACATCCATATATTCACACACAACAATCATGGATGTGGAGTCTCGTACTTCCACCTTCTCGAGACTGAGAGCTGCAAAGCGAGCAATGTCTCTCCTCTGAAGTCCTCTGAAATGAAATGGCTTCAACCCAGCGGGTTTAAAATTCACCACCTTCTCAAAACACGCCACGTGCCCATGGTGAGCTGCGAGCCAATCCATACCTAGGATGACGTCGAAATCCCAATCCTGAAATCCCAAAATGATCAGGTCTACTGGCAACTTATGCTGCATAACTTGCACAATACTATCCCGATACACTTTATCTGTCTCTATAGACTTGCCCAATGAAGTCGAAATGGATAACTCCTGAGATATCTTACTCAGCTCGGATGTAAAGCCTTTTGCAAAGCTAGGTGAGACGAACGAATGAGTGGATCCCGTGTCGATCAACACTCTTGTTAAGCACTCATTCACTAGCAACGAACCTGAGAATTTTAACTACCCAAGTTATGGCATATAAGATAACATAGGGACAAGCATCACAAAACACCACATAGGATACATATATAGTACATCATATATTATAGTAACACTATAACTCTAACAAGATCAACTTGCACGTACCTTGCACAACATCATCAGATGCTTGTGCGTCTCTATCAGTCATGGCAAAGACCCTGCCCTGGTTAGCCTGACGAGGCTACTGGATGGGCGGCAAGGATCTGGAGGCCTGAGATGAAGACCCCTTTACTGAAGTCTGCCTGCCTGGAGGCCGAACTCCCTGTGATCCTAACTGTGACTGCTTACGCGGGTAATCTCGAATCATATGGCCCATCTCACCACAATGGAAGCATCCACCTGACATTCTTCGATAATCCCCTGTCTTGTGCCAACGACCACAGACGACGCATTCCTCAAAAGTCTGTGATGCGAAGGAAGCCGGAGGCATAACCCTCATAGCCTGTGATGTCGTAGGGCGTGGTGCCTAAGGCGCAAAAGAAGGTCTCTGAGCCGGCATCGACTGGGAGAACTGGTACGGTGCAGTCCTAGTCCTCTTCTCAGACGATGAACCACTAAACTGACCCTGAGACATGCTTTTTCCGAAGCCACTGTCTCTTCTTCTAATGAAATCTTCCGCATTCTTTTCGGTGATCTTCGCCTTCCCTACTAACTCTCTCCAAGACTCTACTTGGAGAATGGACACTCGATCTCGAATAAAGGCCTTCAAGCCCATTTCAAACTTCCTGACCCGTAGGTCCTTAGTAGCAACCAAGTGCGAAGAAACCTCAACAATTCGGTGAACTTAGCCTCATACTCGGCTACGCTCATCGACCCTTACTCCAAAAGCATAAACTCTCTCGATTTTTGTTCCCGAATAAACCTGGGAAAGTACTGCTCTCTGAAATTCTCTAAGAACTGTAGCACCCCGGACTTTTTCATCCTTAATGAATAGCACCTTCGTAGCTAATTGGCCGTTTTTGTAGTCTAATTAATAAATAAGGGAGAAATCGGAAATTCTGAAATGTCAGAAATGTTCATTTTCGAAATACGGATCCAACGCAAGTTGAATCGTCAAAATCCGACGAGCGAGTCAAAAGATATGGTCAAAACAGTCCAGACATACAGAGAACCGATCGCTCGGTCCAGTCAGCGATCGATCGGTCCATAACCGATCGATCGGTAGCTATCGTACGGTCAGAAATTTTGTATGGGGAAATTTTCCAGAGAGTGAGTTTTTGACCGGTCGATCGGTCATAAACACCAATCGCTCGGTAGGCAACTGATCGATCGGTCGTAACCACCGATCGCTCGGTCTTCGCGTTTTTGCAGAAATTTCAGTAAGGGCGTTTTCATCTTTTGGGTGTTAAACCCTTACCCATAAGGGTTTGCTCGACCCTTTGAGCCCTCATTCACAACCCTTAGACATTTTGAGAGCTAGAGAGTGAGAAGAAGAGGGTTTTGACCTAGGGTTTCCATTGAGGAAGAAATCAAAGGGGTGGACCTTCCTAGGTCGTCCTCAAACTTGGATTTGCTTCAAGTTCAAGGCTTGGATTCTCCAAATCCAACCTCAAGCTCGTGTGGAGTGCCTCTTCCAAGCTAGGGCAGCGTTTCTACATCATCCTCAAGGATTTTCTTTCCCTTTTCAAGGTTAGTACACTCTTCCTAGTTACTTTGGTAATAACCTAGGATTTTTCTAAGAAAATATGTGTTGGATCTTCCCCATTGCTCCCTTGTGTTGGTATATGTTAAATCCCTAAAACATAAACAAGATAATACAAACAAATGGTGGAATGTATGAATGGATGAGGAGTGGAGGCGATTGGATGCCATGTTGTGATGTGTTGAATGATGGGAAAAATGGTGGAAGGGCATATTATGCATAATGAACACACCCCAAGTGTTTGATGAAATGTTCGAATGAGAAAATATGAAATAACTAAAGGTAAAAAGGTTGAATACCACATGTTTGATAGAATGCATGAATAAACTAAGATTTGAAAGCATGAGTCACATAAATGTTCCCCATTTGGCAAGTTGTATGCATGTGTTTATTTCGCTTCTTAAATTCTCATGTGAGTTGGGAATTTTTAAAATGCTATATGTCATCATAATTTCACGATTGCTATGCACGAGCACATATGTAGATGGAGGATATTGTCAAGGAGGTTGGTAGCCCAAGATTATGCGGGTGCTAACCTCTGGCTCATAAGAAACGTATTGCATTGTCAAGGGGGTTGGTAGCCCAGGATTATGCGGGTACTAACCCCTGGCTCATAAGAAAGGACTCGGAAATGTTGCATTGTCAAGGAGGTTGGTAGCCCCGGTTAAGGGTGCTAACCTCTGGCTCATAAGAAAGGAAATGGTATTGTCAAGGAGGTTGGTAGCCCCGGTTAAGGGTGCTAACCTCTGGCTCATAAGAAAGGAAATGGTATTGTCAAGGAGGTTGGTAGCCCAGGATTATGCGGGTGCTAGCCTCTGGCTCATAAGTAAAGTATCGTACTGTCAAGGAGGCTGGTAGCCCAGGGATGTGCGGGTGCTAGCCTCTGGCTCATAAGAAGTGTATTATACTGTCAAGGGGGTTGGTAGCCCAGGGATGTGCAGGTGCTAACCCCTGGCTCATAAGAAAGGTATTGTACTGTCAAGGAGGTTGGTAGCCCAGGGATATGCGGGTGCTAACCTCTGGCTCATAAGAAATATAAAAAAGACAACTCAAAGAGGAATTGTATGATGCATAGATATGTTTTAGTTTCATAATAATTATGACTTGATAAAATGTTTATGTATGAGGTTGCTAGAAATGATTATGAACTATACTCCTCCCATTTCTTGTATATGATGTTGTTCGTTATTACCATTCTTAGTTAGGGCTTGTGTTCGCTGAGTATTCCATGCTCAGCCGTACTTTCATGTCGGCAGGTACCCAAGTCCCTCTCGACATTTGTGATCCGGGTCCTTGGATAGAGGAGGACTATGGCGAGGAGGAACCTTATGAGGATCTAGTAGTCGAGCCTCAGGCGGAGGCGAGAGACTTAGACCATTGGACCCACGGGGATGACTATTGAGCGAGACAGAGTTGTATTTTGTCTTTTGTATTTTGTTAGGTGGGCCTGTCCACCTTAGACTGAGACGTGTTTTGTATTTATGTTAACTTGGAATACTACATTTTGGATCATTATAAAGAAAAGAAAATTGTAGTTTTCGCTTCCGCAAATTATGTTTAGCTTCCGCGCTCTGATTATCATTGTTTAGTACCTTATTTATCTTGTTCATTACATGATGGTTTGGCAGGTTTGTATAGTCCACCTAAAGTATCCCTAAACTCCTAGGGGGTATTTTGGGGCGTGATAAGAACTCTGCCCAAGTCCAGGGCACTCCTGCCTTTGCAACATCTCTCTACCTTTGGGCAGCTCTCCACCAATGTTCGGCTTCACCTTCCATCACGAAGGAAGCCCATTCTACTCTTTGCTCCTCAGTACATCGGAGAGCCCAGAAAGTCTTCTCCAACTGCATAATCTAAGACTCCGCCACCATTGGGTCCAGAGTACCGTAAAATGTCGGAGGCCGTAGTATCCGGAAAGCTTCAAGCCCCGCAGTGTGATGCACCGATGTAGGCACAGGAGTAGTTGGTGGGGTAGGAGTAGGTCTCGCTACCAACAAAGCCAAAGTCTCGGCTATGGAATCCATAGCATTCGTGAAGTATAGCGGTTCCTTTTCTCTCGGAAGCTCACCCTTGGATCTCTGAGTATAGTAACCTCGACCCCGAATGCCGTGTCTCATGATATCAAATCCTGAGATCAATTGGCAAAACATGAGTCTAACTTGGATACTGTAGAGCCCAGGACCTTTTCACATTTAATGCATGGCACTTTCGTTGCCATTTTGCCTTTAAAGAGGTATAATTAATAAATAAGAAAGAAATTAGAAATTCTGAAACGTCAGAAATGTTCCTTTTCGAAGTACGAACCCAACGCAAGTTGAATCGTCAAAATCCGACGAACGAGTCAAAAGATATGGCCAAAACAGTCTGGACCTGCAGGCAACCGATAGCTCGGTCCATAGAGCGATCGATCGGTCCAAAACCGATCGATCGGTAGCTATCGACTGGTCAAGATTTTTGTATGGGGAAATTTTCCCGAGAGATGATTTTTGGTCGAGCGCTCGGTCAACACACCGATCGCTCGGTAGGCAACCGATCGATCGGTCATTAACACCGATCGCTCGGTACTCGGGTTTTTGCAGAAATTTCAGTAAGGGTATTGTGGTCTTTTGGTCGGTTTACTCTTACCTTAAGAGTCTTGCCCGAGCCCTTAGGGCATCATTCAACACTTAGAGAGTTTGAGAGAATAGGAGAAAGGGGAGAAGGCGATTCCAACCTAGGGCTTGTCTTTGGAAGAGAAATCAAAGGGTTTTGAGACCCTAGATCAACCCCAAGCCCGTTTTCTTCAAGATCAAGGCTCAAGCATTCGAGGAGCTCGTGATCCAAGCTAGGGCAGCAACTCACAGTCGTTTTTGGAGGGGGATTTCTTCCTCACTTGATCAAGGTCGGTACTTCTTACTACCCTCCTAGTTATAGTTCCTCTTTTCCCTTTATTTCTTTTGATTTTCCTTTATCTACACATGTGCTATGAGATGGATGGTTGTGAATGGTGAATGGAGATGGAATGGGCGATTGGATGCCAAGGGTTGTATTGTGATGATTAAAATGGGGAGGGCATTGTATCCATAATAAACACACATTTATGATGTGAGTAAACTCACCTAGAAAAGCATGATTTAGGTTTAAATGAATAATGAATAATGAGCACACCATGTTTGATGAAATGCCAAGGTGAATAAAGTGAGTTGTAAATTAGGAAATGCATGCCTAATAAATTATGGAAATTGCTAGGGCCTATGATAGTGTGTTTTTCTTGATTTCCCTAAATGATGTGAATATTACATTGCTCAATCATTGATGCTATATGTGTTGTGAATTATCCAAATGTCATATTTAAATTTAAATGCAAGTATGTACACGATTCCCACGAGCACGGTATGCATGACATGATTTATCGAGGTTTTCAAGAACATGGTTAGAGGTGGGACATATCCTACAATATGTTTTACCTCGCTTTTCACAAGAAAACAAGAACCAACATTCCACGAGGGGTCTCCCCTCATTCACAAGTGCATATCATGAAGAAGGGCCTCCCTTCCCTCGCAAGTACATGCATATCATGAAGAAGGGCCTCCCTTCCCTCGCAAGTACATACATATCATGAAGAAGGGTCTCCCTTCCCTCTCATGTGCATTGCATAAAGAAGGGTCTCCCTTCCCTCTCAAGGCATCTCTCAAGCGCATCTCACAAGGATATCTCACAAGTGTATCTCACAAGTTACATGATCACAAGCAAGCACGCATGACATGCATGACATGACACGTACAACATGCTCGACAAGATCAAGCAAGACAAACACGACAAGCTTTCAAGTACGAAAAGATATTTCAAGCCAAGTCAAGTGCACGATGTTTTCAAAAGGTTTTATCGGCTTTCTACGAAATACAAGCATGATTATACGAAATACAAGCATGATTATAAATTGCTTTACTTCCTTGTCTGATATGAATTGTTTCCGTCTAACATATATGAATTGCTCCTGATTTATGTATTGCCATTTTTATGCTATAACTGTTGGTTAGTATTTAGTACTCGCTGAGTATTCCATGCTCAGCCGTACTTCTTATGTGGGCAGGTTCTGAGGGAGCTGCTGCTCCATTTGATGTTTGTGCTCCTGGTCCATGGGTGGAAGAGGAGTACGTCGAGGAGCCTTTGGAGGAACCTCCCGGAGAGGGTTATCAGTAGGTAGTGTTAGATTCTGAGTGGATTAGCTGTGGGTGAGCATGAGTGATTATATCCATGTATTTTGGCGGGCATGTCCGCACTTTCTTTGTTTTGATTTCTTTGTATTAAACTTGGACCATGTGTATATACTTAGAGGTTGTTAGACTTCCGTTGTGTTTTATAGTTAGGTTTCCGCTGTCATCCTCTATTGTATATGCTCTGTGGGTTTTTACAGGTTGGTTTGTCAAGCAAGTCATGTGAGCCATGATTAGTCGTCCAAAGTTCACTCTAACTCCTAGGGTGGGTTTTGGGTCGCGACAGATACCAACCTCACACATCATATAGCAGTTCAATAAACATGAAATGCTAGTACCGCATTTAGTATACATCAAAATATACACATAGGAACACCATCACAACTTAGAGTACCCTAGCGTAGCTAAGACACTTGTATTGGGCATCTATCCTTTCCTTTCTATTAAGACTAAGGACATAGCCTAACCAGAATAGGATTGCATCGATCTAGGATCCTATACTGACCTACAGATTCACTTGATACCGGTTATATCGTGGTAACAAGCCTAACAAACCTAATGCCTAAGCTCTGATACCAAGTCTGTCACAACCCAAAATACCCCATAGGAGTTAGGGATACATTGACTCGTGACCGCCATATCATACCTCCAGTATAATACATAAGGCACATGTGGAGACCTGTCAGAAACACAAACATATCTAGCAGAAGCGATAAAGAATGCACAGCAGAATAAAATACTAAACATAGCGGAAGTAAAGCATTACTCCTATAACTCAGTTCAAGTATGAACCAACAAAAGTATATACATGTGAGAAACCCAAAAGTGGAGTGGACAAACCCCACACTCACATAACAAAATAACCTCTTAAAGTTCTAAGTCTGCCGATCAACAAAAGTCGAAGTCTCGACACCTATCTATAGGACCATCGTCCTGATAACGATCCATGGAAGGCTCCGGGTCGAAGTACTCTTCCTCTACCCATGGTTCCCTGCCACATCGATCAAACGGAGCCTGAGCACCTGCCAATGATAACAAGTATCGGCTGAGCGTGGAATACTCAGCGTATACAAACTAATAACAATAAAGCAATATAGCATAGAGCATACAAAGCATGGAGATTGAAATCCTTAAAGCATATCAAAGCGTAGAAATCATGTATAGCATATGTGATGAAATCCGAAATCCGAAACCAAAACCATATCTGTGTGAGTCATGCGATAATCATAGCCTTGTGAGTTCTTGTGAGTTCATGGAGTTACTTAGAGTCATTTATGATCTGTAGAGACATAGAGATACCATAGAGCACAACATAGAGCCAATACCATAGAGATCTTAGAGCATTTCATTTATGATCCATAGAGCTTGTGAGACGATCTTAGAGCTTATCATAGAGTTCCTTGTGAGCATAGTATGATCCATAGAGCTTGTGAGACGATCTTAGACAAATCATAGAGTTACTTAGAATTGTTCCTTATAAGTTATTTAGGAACAAAACACCATTTTGTACTTTGAGAAATCCAAGGAAAACATCGACTCATGTGAGACATGCGAGCATATGAGCATATGAGAGAAATCATCATATTTTAGCATAAAAATCCCTTAGAGGTATTTCATCAAACACTTAGAGTGCAACATAATAGTATCTTTCACCCAAGTATATAAACTACATACTTTCACACCACAAACATCCAAGATATATATACATAAGTAGTATAGATTTAGAAGAACATCATTTAGCAACTTAGTAGGATTGCAAGATTGGTAGTAGAGTGTATCTACCTTGGTGAAATGAACGTCTTTGATTCCCACAAGCTAGAACAAGCAAGAACCGTGAGTTCTTGGTTAAGAAACACCAAAGAAAGCTTGATCTTCCTCCAAGCTTGATCAAAAGTAGTTCCTCTCCTTCTCTCTCTCAAAATCTCTTAAGATAGGGCATAGAGGTTTCTGAAACCCTAAGGCACGAACCCAGCCTTTATATAGGCAAAGGATGGTGGCTAAAGTCTTATACACCCTTAATGAAAAATATCTGCATATAACCGATTGATTGGTGGTACAGACCGAGCGATCGGTGGCTTACCGGTCGATTGGTGGTTTCAACCGAGCGATCGGTTGAAAACACCCTCTCTAAAAAATTTTCCCATACAAAAAAGTTAACCGCTTGATAGATACCGAGCGATCGGTAGAACACCGGTCGATCGGAGGTTATCACCGAGCGATCGGTGATCCCCTGTTTTGCTGAAAAACCTTGTTTCCACTACTTGGATCTTCTCCAATCCACTTCTAACACTTTTTTATGCTTAATACATGCTCCTTAGTAATATTTAGGCCCATTGAAACATGCACTCCATAAATCCAAGCTTGTATATTCAATTAAAGCTCGCTAGTGTACAAGTTCACACTAGAACACTATTCACACCATTCACCACTTAGTGAAATGAAAGTTTGGGGCTCTACAATCAGCTACGACGTGCGCCTTACCCTAATGGTACTGAATGGAACAATCATAGTCTTTCATGAACTCCATCCAACAATGCTGCCTCATATTCAGTTCTTTCTGCAAGAAGAGATACTTCAAGCTCCTATGATCCGTGAACACCACGAACTCTACCCCATAGATGTAGTGACGCCAAATTTTCAGCGTAAAGATGACTGTTGCAAGCTTTAAGTCGTGCGTGGGGTAGTTCTACTCATGCTCCTTCAACTGACGGGAAGCATAGGTGGTACTGCTTATGCTGCATAAGAACACATCCAAGTCCGACTAGTGAAGCATCACTATAGACTTCGAAACCACTGCTTCTAGACGAAACTGTGAGAACAGGGGCTGTGGTAAGCCTCTTCTTCAACTCCAAAAACTTGTCTCGCACTTGTCACTCCAAGTGAACTTAGTGTTCTTTCATGTGAGGTAGGTAAGCGGAGCTGCCAAGCTAGAAAATCCTTCCACGAACCTCCTATAGTATCCTGTCAGGCCAAGAAAACTATGAATCTCGGTAACACTCTTTGGCCTCTCCCAATTCCTCACTGCCTCGATCTTTGTAGGATCAATTGAGATACCCTCGGCTGACACCACATGGCCAAGAAAAGATACCTTGTCTAGCCAGAACTCGCACTTACTCAACTTAGCATACAGACTATGCTCTCGAAGAGTCTACAACACAAGGCGAAGATCTCTCGTGTGATCATCCTGTGTCTGTGAATACACAAGGATATTATCTACAATCATGATCACACACTGATCGAGAGACGATCTGAACACCCGGTTCATCAAATCCATGAATACGGCTGGCACGTTAGTCAGACCAAAAGACATCACTAGAAACTCGTAGTGACCATATCGAGTTCTGAATTCTTCGAAATGTCTTCCTTCTTGATCTTCAACAGATGATAACCAGATCGAAGGTCAATCTTTGAGAAGAACTTTGCACCCTTCAACTGATCAAACAAGTGGTCTATCCGAGGTAATGGATAACGATTCTTGATAGTGACCTTGTTCAACTGCCTATAGTCAATGCACATCTGCATCAACCCATCTTTCTTCTTCATGAAGAGCACCGGAGCTCTCCAAGGTGAGACACTTGGTCGGATAAGGCCAAGGCCTTGCAATTCTGCCAACTGGTCCTTTAACTCTTTAAGCTCAATAGGGGCCATTCTATACAGATCCCTCGAAATCGGCGCCATGCCTGTCGTAAGCTCAATCGCAAACTCGATTGCCCGATCAAGAGGTAATCCCGGTAAGGTCTCCGGAAAAACATCCATATACTCACATACCAGCGGAATGGATGTCGAATCTCGTACCTCTACATTCTCGAGACTGAGAGCTGCAAAATGAGCAATGTCTCTCCTCTGAAGTCTTCTGAAATGAAATGGCTTTAACCCAGCAGGTTTAAAGTTCACCACCTTCTCGAAACACGCCACGTGCCCATGGTGAGCTGAGAGCCAATCCATACCTAGGATGACGTCGAAATCCCAATCCTGAAATCTCAGAATGATCAGGTCAACTGGCAACTCATGCTGCATGACTTGTACAACGCTGCCCAGATACACTTTATCTACCCAGATACACTTTATCTGCCTCTACAGCCTTACCCAGTGGAGTCGAAATGGACAACTCCCAGGGTAGCTTACTCGGCTCGGACATAAAGCGTTCGGCAAAACTAGGTGAGACGAACGAATGAGTGGATCTCATGTCGATCAACACCCGTGCCAAGCATTCATTTATTAGCAACGAACCAGAGAATTTTAACTACCCATGTTATAACATAAACTACATGCTAATACATATAGATACACGCATAGCAAAACACCACATAGGATATATACACATAATACATCATGATAGCAATAGAACTTTGACCATCTCAATTTGCGCATACCTTGCACAACATCATCAGATGCTTGTGAGTCTCTGTCAGTCATGGCAAAGACCCTGCCCTGGTTTGCCTGACTAGGTTGCTGAGTGGGCGGCATGGATCTAGAGGCCTGAGATGAAGACCCCTGAAGCAAATTCTGCCTGCCTGGAGGTCAAAGTCCTTGTGGCCTAGTCTGTGACTGCTTACGGGGGCAATCCCGTATCATGTGGCCAACCTCACCACAGTAGAAGCATCCACCTAACAACCTTCGGCACTCCCCAGTCTTGTGTCGATGGCCACATACAGCGCACTCCTTAAAAGCCAGCGACGTGGAGGAAGCCGGAGGCATAACCCTCGTAGCCTATGAAGTCGTAGGACGCTGTGCCTGAGGCACAAAAGAAGACCTCTGAGCCGACATCGGCTGAGAGAACTGGTAGGGTGCAGTCCTAGTCCTCTTCTTGGACTATGAAGAATCACTAGATTGACCCTGAGACACGCTTCTCCCGAAGCCACTCTCTCTTCTCCTGATGAACTCTTCTGCATTCTTCTCGGCGATCTTCGTCTTTCCCACTATCTCTCTCTAGGATTCCACTTGGAGAATGGACACCCTATCTCGGATGAAAGCCTTCAACACCATTTCAAACTTTCTGACCCTCAGAACTTCAGTCGCAACCAAATACGAAGCAAATCTCGACAACTCGGTGAACTTAGCCTCATACTCAGCTACGTTCATCGCTCCCTGCTCCAAAAGCATAAACTCTCTCGCCTTCTGTTCCCAAATGAATCTGGGAAAATATTGCTCACGGAATGTTTCTAGGAACTTCACCCATGTCCAGGGTTCCCCTGCCTTTGCAACATCTCTCTGCCTTTGGGCAGCTCTCCACCAATGCTCGGCTTCACCTTCCATCACGAAGGAAGCCCATTCAACCTGTTGTTCCTCAGTACATCAGAGAACCCGAAAGGTCTTCTCCAGCTGCATAATCCAAGCCTCTACCACCATCGGGTCCAGAGTACCATAAAAAGTAGAAGGCCATAGTCTCCGAAAAGCTTCAAGTCCTACGATGTGATGCACCGTAGGAGGCACAGGAGTAGTCGGTGGGGTAGGAGTAGGCCTAGCTACCAACAAAGCCAAGGTCTCTGCTATAGAATCCATAGCGTTCGTGAAGTAAAGCGGCTCCTCTTCTCTCGGAACCTCACCCTCGGATCTCTGAGTATGGTAACCACAACCCAGATTGTCGCGTCTCATGATGTGAAATCCTGAGATCAATGGCAAAACATGAGTCTAACTTGGATACCGATCCTCACACAACATATAGCAATTCAATAAACATGAAATGCTATTACCGCATATAGTATACATCGAAGTATACACATAATCATATAATTATAACTTAGAGTTTTCTAGCGTAGTCAAGATCCTTGTATTGGGCATCTAACTTTTCCTTTGGAATAAGACTAAAAAACATGGTCTAGACTAGCACCTAGACTAAGATCCTAGACCGACCTAAGGATTTGCTTGACACCGGTTATGTAGTGGTAACAAGCCTAACACAAACAAGTCCATCTGATTTCTAAGTTCAAGCTCAGAGAACTGACTTCCGCTTAGCCCGAGGGACACTAATCCCTAGAGTTGAATAACTCTAGTTCCAACTTAAAAGACACTAGCCTATGTGACCTAATGCTATTGCTCTGATACCAAGTCTATCGCAACCCAAAATACCCCCTAGGACTTAGAGATACTTTGACTCGTGACCGCCGTATCATACCTCCAATATGATACATAAGGCACGCATGGAAACTTGTCAGAGTACACAACATACATAGTGGAAACGATTTACGATGCACAGCGGAAGCAATACATAACTAAACATAGTGGAAGCCAAAATACGGAACTAAATACTCCTATTACTTGGTCCAAGTGTGAACCAACAAAATATACTGTCTAAGAATCCAAAAAGGGGGTGGAGTGGACAAGTCCCACTCTCACTTAACCACATATCAAGTCTTTCTAAGTCGATCAATAGAAGTCAAAATCATGACGCCTATCTAATGAGCCTTCATCCTGATAGTGATCCATAGAAGGCTCCGGGTCGAAGTACTCTTCATCTACCCAAGGCTTCGTACCGCATAAGTCGAATGGAACCCGAGCACCTGCCGATGATAACAAATATCAGCTGAGTGTGGAATACTTAGAGTATACAAGCTACTAACAATAAGGCAATAATAGCATAGAGCATGCGAATCATGGAGAATGAAATCCTTAAAACATGTCAAAGTGTGGAAACCGTAAAACAACACATATGATGAAATCCAAAACCAAAATGAAATTACCCTGATCAATGATCTCTATGACCTAGAGGGGGGGTGAATAGGCCTATCTAAGAACTTCTAACCAATTTTAATTTTTCAAATAATTATTTTAGAAATCAATAAACAATTCACACCAACAATCCACACAAATCAAACACAGCAGATTTTTACGTGGAAAACCCTTACGGGGAAAAACCACGGGACCACGTCCAGCAACAAACTTCACTATAAGAAGAATTCAAGTACAAGACAAGACCTTACGCAAACCGGACACGACGTTCCTAGGTACAGAATCTTACTCTTGATTTCCACGAACCAACAGGTTCAATCTCCGTCGTAGCAGCTTCGGTTCCTGACCGACCAAATCTTCTCAAGCTACTTCAATACCACGATCACACACGATCGATCTCCTTCCACGAAGGCTCCGAATCATACACCAGACACACACACAAGGTGTAGGGTTGTGAATCAATTTAGAAAGCTTCAAACCCTAGAGGGATCTCATAAAGATCTGAGATCACACAATGCAAGATCAAAGGTATAGATCTATACTTGCATTCTCTAGGATGATTGAAAAATGAGGGATCATTAAAGATCTATGAGGAAGAAGGAAAAAAAGCCCTAGAAGGGTTTCTCAGACCTCTACTCTTTCAAAAATAAACAAAGATACGAATTAGGTCTCCAAAAAGTTGTTTATATAGGGTTTAAAAAAGAGTCCAGAAAAATAGAAAGTATGTTTACGAGGACCGATCGATCGGTGCTTATAACCGATCGCTCGGTCCAAAACCGATCAATCGCTATTTCCACCAAGAGATCGGTTAAAAATTATCTCTCTGGAAAAATACCCCATACAAATTTTTTGACCAGTCGATAGCCACCGATCGCTCGATAGGCCACCAATCGATCGGTCTCAACACCGAGCGATCGGTTGAGACAGAATTTTAGCCAAAACATTTTTCTTTTATTTTTGTTTGATTCAAATAAGACCAAAAGACTTTGTTAGGCTTAAAACTATCCTCCTAGGTATGTTTAGAGTTATCTAAGTCAAATCCAACCTAGGTAGGGGTCTCTAAGTCCATTACCTGTCTAGATCTGGAGTAGAAGCTTTTTCTTCAATATCTTCACTCTTCTCGAAACTTTAACTCTTCTGACAAGTTGAACAAGACACAACACACATGACCTATCTAATGATCACGGAATTTGCCAACACCTACTTAGGGATTTACAATCTCCCCCTTTGGTAATTCCGGGACAAAACAAGACTAACTCACATACTAGGTTCAAATTTTCCCAAATGATTCAAAAATGGAAAATTAAACCTTTACATGACTCAATATCAAAAAAATTTCATGACACTTCAACTTGTCATGTTTCACCAAACTTAGAACCTGTTTGCCTGCACAAGCTCAACCAAAAACCTGTGAAGCATGGGAAATAAAAGATTTCATAATAGGTTCATCTATAACAAGTTCTATAACAAGTTCATCCATAACAAGTTCATCAGGTTCAACTCAACCATATATCATAGTTCAGTCCAAATAATACCATATCATATCCAATCCATCCAAATAATACCATATCATATCCAATCCATATTATACCATACCTACACATACTGGCAGACACTCTCCCCCTTTTTGGCTCGAAATGCCAAAGGCAGAATGGGAATAAATGAATTAAGGCAAAATTATCATATAAGATGAGATAACATAAAATCAGAGTAAAAGTTCAAACATCATCTCATATAGAATAATCAACATCCAAGACAATACCATTCATAAACATCCAAGTCAATATCATCCATATGTGGTGTGTACTGAGTACAACCAAGACAAAATACATCCAATGTCTCAAAATAAACTAGGACTACAGTAAACTCCTAAATATAAATACATGAAACATAAGGAGTAGCCTAGTACATCAAACTAAGTCTCACTCCTCTTCATCAGAAGTGAGATGGGACTCATAATAAGCTCTAAAATCACGAACATCCCGCTAAACACTCATCACTGCTGCATCAAGCGATCCAAGTCGGCCTCGGATCTCTGTAGTGAACTCCTGGTAAGATGAAACATGAGTCTGGAGATCCATCTGCATCTCTCTCATCATTCTGGCAAGATCATCAATCGAGGCCCGAGGTGGATGAGAGGACCCGGTACCAACTTCTGCTTCTTCCTCAGTATCTCGAACTGAAGCATGTGAGAAACTCTGAGCTATGGTCTTTTTGTTGATTGGACCCTTTGGAATACGAGTAGGAACACCAGGAGGAGCAATGACCCCTTGAAAACAAAGGAGTTTAGTGATCAGGGAACCAAATGGAAGGGCTCCAACTACAGTTTGAGTTTGATGGGCTTGAATCATCAAATCAATAATGTGTGCGGCAAGATCAATATCATGTCAACGAAGGAGACTGAACAAAAATCGTGCTCTATCTTCCCTAAGGTCCGCAGTATGAACCTTTGGGTGGATATTGGCACTCATTACTAGGTTTACAAGTCTTGCATCCCTAGTGAGTTTAGACACTTTAATGAAGGAGCCAACCCAAAGTGTAGTAGCACCACAAAGAAAGGTGACTACATTGTTCATAGATTCTTTATCCTCATCATTCTTATATTTATAAGGATAATAAGCATCTGGAACTCGAGGACAACCAAGAAATTTAGCAATTACATTAGGATTTATCAAAACAGATTTTTCTAAAGCTCGAGATTTGAAGACCAGGTTTTAGAGTTGATTTCAGAAAAATTTGAGTAAAATTCCTGGACCAACTGAATAGGAGCAGGACCGGATAAAGTGAGAATACCTTCCCATTGACGATCGGTAATGAGCTTAGGAAGGTGATAATCACCAAAATCGGAAATTCGAATACCCCTTTCAACCATAACAACCTTTTTGCTAAATACTCACTTTAAAGCCGAGCAGCAGTAGGGCTAATGAAGGGACCCAAAAGAACATTTGAGGACGAACAAGCTTTGCCTTTTTGTTTCCGGGTTTTATCTGCCAAAGACTTTTGGCGATTTTCAGAAGTAGAATCAACCATTCTACGGATTGGTCTATCTCCTATTGAAATCCCATGACCTACTGGAGTGAAAGAGTAGGGCTCATTGAGATCCTCTTTCTCGAGAGGGTCCTCTTGGTTGTTGAGGACCAATCTCCGGCGTTTAGAGACACCGGACATGAGGAATGCAAGAATAACTAAGGAGAATGAAAAAACCATCACGGATTTTTGATGCCCTAGATGTGAAAATTAATCCAAAATCAAGAAAAGGAACAAAGTTTACCTTTTTAGATGCTTGGAAACCCTTGGAGTAGAAAGAAATGACCGTATGAGGGATTTGGAGGAGAAGAAACCGAGAGATCGCTCTGGAGTTCGGAGAACAAGTGAATAAAAAAATGAGAAATGAGGGTTTTATAACCCTGTTCACGAAAGACTAATCGATCAGTCAATAACACCGAGCGATCGGTGGTCTGGGAAATTTTTAGAAAATTTTGACTTAAAACCATTTTTCTCCCCCTCAACCAAAGCAAGATTTAAACTCATTTTCACCTCAAAATCACCTAATAACCATACACTTATGTAAACATTTATTTCATCAATATCATAAAGAATATTCACCCAAGAATTTATATTACAGAATAGTTATGAACAAGGATTATGTAAATAACTTTTAGTTGCCATAAGTGATCAATTATGATTTTTGCATCAAATTCACATTTAGAGTCAAGAAACACTTAGAAGTAATGTGTGTGTAATATTAGAAATTCATAACATGACTCTGAGGATTGGTTTCATCCACAAAACAAGATTTTGACATCATAGCATAAAAGGTACTCTAGAATGTTCAAAAACTAGAATTAAAACCAAGAGACATCCATAGAATTATGATGAGCAATGTTTTCCCCAAATTTGACCAATAAAGTCACTTCATTTTATAGTCAAATTTTACTCATTATCAGTTCTTTGGACACTGGTGACTTTCACACAAGTGAGAAGGTAGCCCTCTCTAATGACAGTGGGGGGTTTCACACTAGCAACTCATATAGATACCTACTATTTGTCTAGGTAGCCATTACTCACTGTTTGCATTCACTAGAAGCTATCACACAAACTCACAGGTAGTCCTTTCCATGTCAATAATTTTTAAAACTAGGGGGCTCACTTTATGGAATTTTAATCACATTGGTTATACTAGATTTGATTAATCTAGGGAACCATATGATATAATATTAGAATCTATAAATAGGAACTAATATCATCTCAAGAATCAGTTAGAGTGCATGTGCAACACATAATAGCTTTGTTTCCTCAACTCTAACTGAGATTAGTGATCATGACCATTTTAAATCACTAGATAGAACTAATAGTTGAACTATCCTTATTTACTCAATCCTATGAAAAATTTAATCTTGGAATTAATATTCAATTATGATTTCAAGGAAATAAATTTATACATAAGGATAGGAAAGAAGGTCATACAAACACACTATTTTTTGCAACATTTTTCAAATTTTTTGAATGTTTTGGATTTTTATGAATTAAAGAAAAAAAATAGCTCTATGACTTAAATGAAACAAGAAGAACACATAGGCTATGAAGAAAGCACACCATCACTCAACTCCGCACAAACCAATGGATTTCCTAAGGAACTCAAGCCTAAGGGAATCTAAGGGTTTTGTGAGAATGTCTGCAAATTGTTTCTCTGTTTGGACATACTCAATACACACAACATTTTGCTCAACTAGATCACGAATGAAGTGATGCCTAATGTCAATGTGTTTTGTGCGAGAATGTTGAACGGGATTTTTGGAAATATTGATAGCACTTGAATTATCACAATACATAGTCATAGTGCCCTGTTCAATCTCGTAATCATGCAACATTTGCTTCATCCACAGAAGTTGAGTGCAACAACTGCCAACTGCTATGTACTCAGCTTCGGCAGTGGACAATGAAATTGAATTCTGCTTTTTGCTAAGCCAAGCAACTAAGCAGTTTCCAATATAGAAACACCCTCCGGAGGTGCTCTTCCTATCATCAGCATTTCCGGCCTAGTCGGCATCAAAATATCCAACTATTGTGGCATTGGTATCAAAAGAATACCAGAGGCCAAATGATAGAGTTCCACTCATATATCGAATGATACGCTTGACTGCAAGCAAGTGAGACTCTTTTAGGCTCGCTTGATAGCGGGCACATGCTCCAACACTAAAGGCAATGTCTGGTCTAGTGGGAGTTAGGTAGAGCAAACTACCAATCATACTTCTATAAGAAGTTTGATCAACATCCTTGCCTGACACATCTTTACTAAGTTTTGTAGTAGAACTCATAGGAGTCCTTGCATGGTTTGTAGAGCTCATACCAAATTTCTTCACCAGATTTTTAGCATATTTGATTTGAGATATTAAGATCCCAGAATCTAATTGCTTGATCTGAAGACCAAGGAAGAAACTCAGCTCACCAACCATGCTCATTTCAAATTCATTTTTCATTTGTTCAGCAAATGAAAGAGCATGTAAGTCTAATGTGGAACCAAACACAATGTCATCAACATATATCTGGGCGATGATAATATCACCTTTCACATTCTTTATGAAAAGGGCTCTGTCTACTCCCCCTCTCGAAAATCCCTTTCCCAAGAGATAAGTAGTCAACCTCTCATACCAAGCTCTATGAGCTTGCTTTAAACCATAGAGGACCCTTTTTAACCGATAGACTTGATCAAGGTGATGTGGATCTTCAAACCCTTTTGGTTGTTCCACATAGACTTCTTCCTGTAGAATGCCATTCAGAAAGGCACTCTTAACATCCATTTGAAAAAGCTTGAATTTCATATGGCAAGCCACAGCTAGAAGAATTCTGATTGATTCTAGCCTGGCAACAGGAGCAAAGGTCTCATCGAAGTCAATGCCTTCAATTTGGGTGTATCCTTGTGCAACTAACCTAGCCTTATTTCTTATGATAGTACCTTTTTCATCAGATTTGTTCTTGAAAATCCATTTGGTACCTATCACATTTGTATTGTTAGGCCTAGGTACTAAATACCAAACATCATTCCTAGTAAACTGAAGTAACTCTTCTTGCATTGCATTTATCCAATTATCATCTGCAAGGGCTTCAGCTACATTCTTGGGTTCAAAAGATGAAGTATAGCAAATGTAGCTAACTTCATTTTCAATTTGTTTCCTCGTTCTCACTCCACTTTCAAGATCACCAATAATATCTGTGGAGGTGTTAGGACTCATGACCCTAGGATGTGTAGGTTTTAATGGAGATGATTGCTTAGTAATAAGTGGAGTTGAAGTAGTTTCAACATTTTCATTTCCAGCACTTTCATCATCCTCAAGTTGCACATTTTCAACACCGCAGTCATCCACAACTACATTGATGGACTCCATAATTGTAGAGGTTCTCAAGTTATACACTCGATAAGCTCTACTGTTTGTGGAATACCCAAGAAATATCCCTTCATCACTCCGGGATTCAAATTTGCCCAGTTGCTCTTTATCCTTAAGGATATAGCATTTACTTCCGAATTCTTGAAAGTACTTGACACTGGGTATCTTGTTATTCCACAACTCATATGGGGTTTTCTTTGTTCTAGGCCTTAGAAAAACTCGATTAACAATATAGCAAGCAGTGTTAACTGCTTCAGCCAAGAAATGAGAAGCTAGATTGTTGCTATGAAGCATAACTCTAGCCATCTCTTGGAGAACCCTGTTCTTCCTCTCCACAACACCATTCTGCTGAGGTGTAATGGGTGCAGAAAATTCATGTTTGATACCCGACTCATCACAAAAGTCATTATACGTAGAGTTTTCAAACTCCTTTCCATAATCACTTCGAATTCGAGTGATTGGGCATCTTTTCTCATTTTGAATTTTCAAGCAAATACTTTTGAAATTTTCAAAAGCATCAAATTTCTCTCTTATAAATGCCACCCATGACATTCTGGAGAAATCATCAACCATGACTAGGATGTATCGCTTTCCACCTAGACTTTCAGTTCTTGTAGAACCCATAAGATCCATATGAATTAATTTCAGTGGATGTGAAGTAGCAATACTAGAAGTCTTCTTATGTGGGGTTCTAATTTGTTTACCAATCTGACATGGCCCACACATAGCAGTAGAAGGCTTTCCTAGTTTGGGCACACCTCTCACAAGCTCTTGCTTTGAGATTTTGCATAGGTCTTTGAAGTTCATGTGACCTAGCCTTCGGTGCCACAAATCAACTTCCTCAATTTTAGCCCTATTACAGACATTTTAGAAATTAGAACTAGGGATTAAGCCGTAGCAATTGTCAGTGGTTCTCAACCCTTCTAGAACACACTTACCTTTACCATTAATGACTAAGCATTTATTTTGGGTAAAGTGCACAGCATGGTTATCATCACATAGTTGACTTATGCTAATCAAATTAGCTTTCAATCCTTCAACAAACAAGGCATTTTTCAATTTTGGTATGCCTGGTGATTCGATGATACCCTTCCCTTGAACTAATGACTTGCTTCCATCACCAAAAGTAACAGTCTCATCTGGACAGTCCTCAAATTGAGTAAATAGGGACTTGTTACCTGTCATATGCCGAGAACACCCACTGTCGAAGTACCACATTTCTGTGTTTTGGGGTTTAAAGGCAGTATGAATGACAAGGCACTTAAGGTCATCATTTCTCACATAGATAATTTTTAAAATTTGTTTAGACATTTGAATATGTTCTGTGTAGTAGAGTCATTTTTCTTTTTCGACCTTCTAGACCTCTTTCTGTTCTGTTCTGTTCAGTTCTAGCATTATGATTTGTCACATTCTTTCCTCTTGAGTAATCATAAGGAGTGAATGGACCATTTTCATTGCTAGACATTTGAGCAATTCTATTGACATCTTCACTCAAAATTCTAGATTTTTCAGCCAGAACTTGAATCTGCATTTGAAGATTCCCTTGACTTTGATTTTGATTCCATGAACCATTTCGGGGGGCTCTCCTAAACGCATTACAGTTGGGTCGAATGTGACCTTTCACACCACAAAAGTGACAAGTGGGTATGAATCTAGGAAGAGGAGGATTTCTTCTAAATAGAATTTGATTCCTCAAAGCATTCACTCTAGGAGGTGCATTGCTAGGCTTTACAAAATTTGTATAAGCCTTAGTACTTGATGTAGAAGGTACATTTACTTTGGGATCAGAATATATTGGTTCAAACACAGCACTAGCCATTGTACCAACAGCTAAAGGACCAACTGGTGTGTTAGCATGTCCTATCCCAGATCTATTCGAATTTGAACCAGATTTTCTAATTAATTCATCTAGGCAACTAGTGTTTCCAAACATTCTTACTTCTTTCTCAAGAGTATAGACCTTCTGAATCAAGTTATTCTTGTCTTTAAGGGTATTATGATGTTCTTTTTCAAGAAATTTCACCTTATCAACAAAAGAATCTTTTAAAGATTCCAGCTCCACTAATAGAGTCTTTGACTCTTCAACTTCTCTCAAAGAAGTGTCTCTTTCAACTTCTAATTTTCTGACCAAATTAGTCAATAAGACATTTTCTTCCAAAAGACAGTGAACTTTTTCAACAAAAGCCTCTTTTTCATTTTCAAGCTGACTAACTAGAGCACTCTTCTCCTTTGCTTCTAGTTTATAAGTATCTCTTTCATTTTGAATGATTTTGAGTTTTTTGCTCAAAGAGATTTTTGCTTTAGTCAGCTTCAAACTTTCAGAATACAACTTATCATAAGTTGTTTTCAAATCTTCATCACTTTCAGAGTCAGTATGACTCTTCTCAGTGTCTCCACTAGACTCAGTATGAAAACTTTCATCACTTCTATCCTTTTCATCAACCACTGAGGAAGTCTCAAGAATCCCAGAAAGGGATACAGTGAAAGCAGTATGATTATCAGTTTCTTCACTTGAAGAGGAACTGTTCGATTCTTCATTCTCGGAATCACTGTCATCCCAACAGGCATTCATCACCTTGCCCTTACTCTTCTTCTTGTTAGGGCAGTTAGGTGAAATATGACCGAAGCCATGGCATTCATAACATTGAATACCTTGGGATTTCTTGTCGCAACTCTTAGAATTTTTCTTGTTTTTCCAGGGCTTAGACTTTGACTTTTCAAAAGATTTTCCTCCCTGTTTGGGATTGAACCTCTTTTTCGTTCTAAAAAATTTTTGAAATTTTTTAACGAAGAGAGCCATTTCTTCCTCATCCATCTCTCCATCACTGTTATCCTCATCCAAAGATTCCTTAATTGATTTCAAGGCTAAAGATTTGGTCTTCTTGGATGGTCGAAGATTGAGTTCATAAGTTTGGAGTGAACCAACTAATTCTTCAATCTTCAAAGAGTCAACATTTTACTCTCTTCAATAGCAGTGACCTTGGGTTGAAATCTCTCAGGTAGAGATCTAAGGACCTTTCTAACTATCTTGGACTCAGTTAATCTTTCACCTAAGTTGAAACTAGCATTGACAATGTCATTAAGTTTTGCATAAAATTCATCAAATGTGTCATCGTCTTCCATTTTCAAATATTTAAATTTGGTGGTTAACATTTGGAGTTTTGAGATTTTAACAGTGGTGGTACCTCATGGGTAATCTCAAGAATGTCCCATGCCTCCTTTTTTTTTTTTTTGGTTCAAATCCCATGCCTCCTTTGCTGTTTCACATGAAGAAATTCGTCTTAATTCCTCAGCTGTGACTGCAGTAAAGATAGCATTGAGTCCTTTAGTATTCCAACCACTTGTCTCAAGCTCTTCTCTGGTCCATTCATTAGAATATTTGACGACAGTCAAATCACCTATAGTTTTCACAGGCGTAGTCCACCCATTTTGAATAGACATCCAAATTCTCTCGTCAATTGATTTGAGAAAGGCTCTCATACGGGCTTTCCAATATGCGTAATTATTCTCATCGAACAGTGGGGGACAAGAGACTGAATTGCCCTCTCTTAGAGTACTCATGATCACAGAGTTAAATATACAGGATCACACTAAGGGGTTTAGTCTTAAAGCTGAACCCGCTCTGATACCAATTGAAATTACCCTGATCAATGATCTCTATGACCTAGAGGGGGGGCGAATAGGTCTATCTAAAAACTTCTAACCAATTTTAATTTTTCAAATAATTATTTTAGAAATCAATAAACAATTCACACCAACAATCCACACAAATCAAACACAGCAGATTTTTACGTGGAAAACCCTTACGGGGAAAAACCACGGAACTACGTCCAGCAACAAACTTCACTATGAGAAGAATTCAAGTACAAGACAAGACCTTACGCAAACCGGGCACGACGTTCCTAGGTACAGAATCTTAATCTTGATTTCCACGAACCATCAGGTTCAATCTCCACCGTAGCAGCTTCGGTTCCTGACCAACCAAATCTTCTCAAGCTACTTCAATACCACGATCACACACGATCGATCTCCTTCCACGAAGGCTCCGGATCATGCACCGGACACACACACAAGGTGTAGGATTCTGAATCAATTTAGAAAGCTTCAAACCCTAGAGGGATCTCATACAGATCTGAGATCACATAATGCAAGATCAAAGGTATAGATCTATACTTGCATTCTCTAGGATGATTGAAAAAGGAGGGATCACTAAAGATCTATGAGGAAGAAGGGAAAAAAGCCCTAGAAGGGTTTCTCAGACCTCTACTCTTTCAAAAATAAACAAAGATACGAATTAGGTCTCTAAAAATTTGTTTATATAGGGTTTAAAAAAGAGTCTAGAAAAATAGAAATTATGTTTACGAGGACCGATCGATCGGTGCTTATAACCGATCGCTCGGTCCAAAACCAATCAATCGCTATTTCCACTGAGAGATCGGTTAAAAATTACCTCTCTAGAAAAATACCTCATACAAATTTTTTGACCAGTCGATAGCCACCGATCAATCGGTCTCAACACTGAGCGATCGGTTGAGACAGAATTTTAGCCAAAACATTTTTCTTTTATTTTTGTTTGATTCAAATAAGACCAAAAGACTTTGTTAGGCTTAAAACTATCCTCCTAGGTATGTTTAGAATTATCTAAGTCAAATCCAACCTAGGTAGGGGTCTCTAAGTCCATTACCTCTCTAGATCCGGAGTAGAAGCTTTTTCTTCAACATCTTCACTCTTCTCAAAACTTTAACTCTTCTGACAAGTTGAACAAGACACAACATACATGACCTATCTAATGATCACGGAATTTGCCAACACCTACTTAGGGATTTACACAAAACCGTGTGAGTCAAGCAATAATCATAGCCTTGTGAGTTCATAGAGTTTATGGAGTTCCTTAGAGTCATTTATGATCCTTTTGAGACATAGAGCAATACCATGGAGCACAACCATAGTGCCAATACCATAGAGATCTTAGAGCAATTTCATTTATGATCCTTTTGAGCTTGTAAGATGATCTTAGACATTATCATAGAGTTCTTGTGAGTGTATCATGATCCTTTTGAGCTTGTGAACTGATCGTAGAGATATCATAGAGTTGCTTAGAATCATTCATATAAGTCATTCATTTGAAACCCTTTTTCGTACTTTGAGAAATCCATGGAAAACACCGGTTCATGCGAGACATGCAAACATGTGAACATATGAGAGTAATACCATGTTGAAACACCCAAAAATCCTTAGAGGCATTAAATCAAATACTTAGAGTGCATCATAGTGATAACTTACATCCAAGTATAAAATAACATCCCTTCACACCATAACAATCAAAAGATATATAGTATAGAACAAGAAGAACATGTGGTAAGTAGTAGTATCACAAGATTGGTAGTAGAGTGTATCTACCTTGGTGAAATCAGTGGTTTTGTTTCCAAAAGCTTGGAATGCGTGAAGAACTTCAAGTTCTTAGATGAGAAACACCAAAAGGAAGGAAGGATCTTGATCTTCCTTCAAGCTTGAGCAACAACCTAGCTTCTCTTTTCTTCTCCCTCTCAAAATCTCTCAAAATAGTGCACAAAGGGTTTCTGAAACACTAAGACACGAACCCAGCCTTATATAGGCAAAGGGGTAGTGGCAAAAGACTCAAAAACCCTTAATGAAGAAAATCTGCGTATGACCGATCGATCGGTGGTACAAACCGAGCGATCGATGGTTTCAACTGAGCGATCGGTTGAAAACACCCTCTCTGGATTTTTTCCCCATACAAATTAGTTAACCGATTGATAGCTACCAGGCGATCGGTATAAGACCGGTCGATCGGAGGTTATCACCAAGCGATCGGTGATCCCCTGTTTTGCTGTTTCACTACTTTAGACCTTTCCAATCCCATTTTCAACACCTTTAGTGCTTAAAACACACTCCTTAAGGATATGTAGACTTATTAGAACATGCACGCCATAAATCCAAACATGTATATTAACATAAGGCCCATTAGTGTACAAAACCACCCTTGAGCACTATTCACTACTTAGTGAAACGAAGATTCGGGGTTCTACAGTTTGACACCCTTGCTTAGGGAAATGATATTTCGTATTTCTTCATGTGGGTTTCTTATCAAAAACCATCCTTTTATAGGTTTGAGAGATTCATTTTTTATCTCTCTCTTTAACTCCCTTATTTTAGGGAAGTTAAATCGGGCTCTCCTCTTACAGGATGTCAGCTCACGGGTCTCCCTTATCTGGGAGAATCCTCTTCTTTTATGTACTCTCGTACCAGATCTCTCTTTTTGGGGGAAATCCTAATACCTATCGAAAAGGAGGATGTTTAATCACATCGTTTCCTAGGATATAGGATATAGGATATAGTCCTAATCCTATCATAATGATGAGGTGCCATGTGGCATTCCATGGGATTTTAAAAGAGGGGATCCTTATCTTGGGATCCCCCCACAACTTGACAGAGAATCCTTTTTATTAAGGAATCTCTGCCCTATGATAGTCGTATACTGACTATCAGTTGGGACAGACTAACCTAGGTCCAAGGCCCATTTGGGCCATGGACTAGATCTCTGAAAGGGGACTAACCTTGGTCAATCCACGGACCTAAAGGATGAGACCATGGGTCTTGCCCACGGACCAAAGGATGAGATCATGGGTCTTGCCCATGGACCAGAGGGTGAGTTCATAGGTCTTGCCCACGGACCAGAGGGTGAGATCATAAGTCTTACCCATGGACCAAAGGAGTGAGACCATAGGTCTTGCCCACGGACCAGCGGGAGAGACCATAGGTCTTGCCCACGAACCAGTGGGTGAGACCATAAGTCTTGCCCATGGTCTGGGTTAAGTTCAGGACCAAATATAATGATGGTTGATCCGTAAGGATTTTATCCTCACGGATTGAACACGTGTCAGCCTTTTGGAGATTGGCACCCAAAGGTCATCCATGAGAAGATATCAAGAAAGGTTCATCTGATGAAAACCCAAGACTCAAGAAAGTTATACAAGTTAAATTGTAGTCAGTGAAGGTATTTAGTATTTTTGTAAAAGAGTCTTCAATGGTTGGTTGTGGAAAAAGCTTATTTACCTAGAAAGACCTTAAAATAAGTTAACAAGCTTTAAAAAGTCGTAGCACAAAACTTGGAATTCAATCTCATCTTAAAAGAATTGAAAATTCTTTTCGGTGCAGATTTTGCACCATCCAGTCAACTTGATGGTCCCATCCAGACGACTGGATAGGCCAAAAAAATCAATTCTAGCCTCTATGCGTTAATTCTCTTTTTTCCCTCTTTGATTAATTTAAAGGTCAATGGAAATCACTCTTATATCTTTTAAACGATCTTAAAAACATGTTTATCACATTAATGATCAAAGGAAAAATGTTTTTGAATCAAATCAAAGTGCCAAAAGTTGAGAAAATCGAATGCGTGCAAAAATTGCACCATCCAGACGACTGGATAGACCAAAAACATGTTTTTGGTTCTAAACGTGTTTTTCCGATTTTGAATCCGATCTTGATCATTTGTCACTTAATCTAAATTGTTTTAATGATCATAAAAATTTGACTTTAATCTCTTAAAATATTTTTAAAAGTATTTGGAAACCAATCAAATCTTTAAAAGTTGAAAAAACACAAGTTTGGATGATAAGCATCATCCAAACGACTAGATGCTTGCATCCAGTCGACTAGATGACCTGTCCACATTGATGAAAAAGCCAACGGCTATATTAATAATGATAAAATCACATTAAATGCATCCCCAACGGTAATAAATTTCAGAAATCTATAAGTAGAAATGAAATATGAATGATTAATCATGAATGCTCAAATCCAAATCCCCTGAAATTCATTCATTATCGTTCTAAGTGAAAAATCCCCAAATTTTCCATACTATGTTTTCTGAGCTTTTCTACTTCCTCTATTGAGCGATCCTTCTAGAAATTAGAGAGTGCTTTTAAATCATATCTAGATCTTGTTAGGAGCTTTATTTCGGATTAGTATATCTACAAATTCTTCATTGTAAAAGAAAGTGAAGAATAATTGATTCTTACATTTGAAGTTGCTGCTTCAGTTTCAGTAAGAGAGGGAAAGTGCTCTTACAGTGCGAACGTTATCTCCCGGCCTAAAGGAGGGAGTGTAAGGTTCCGTCTCAACCAGAAGAAAGGTTGTAATGGTTTTAGGCTTCACCTGTGAAGAAGTCTAAGCGATTTAAAGAATCGTGGTGAATCCTCTAGCTGGAACATCTTGAGGCGGGGAGTAGGCTGGGTTTGCCAAACCTCGTGAACAAATTCTTGTGTTTGACTTTAACTTTTCTCCTTTACTTTCTACATTGCATTGATTAAATTTTTGTTGCAATAAAATTTATTTCCGCATAATAGACTTAGAGTCTGAAAAACTTAAATCTGTCATAGACCCTATACACCCCCCCTTTAGGGTCATTACCTAGTCAACAATTGATATCAGAGCTTGATACTCTTGATAGATCTAAAACATCTTAGAGTAAACGATATTAATGGCAAACAACATTTTTGCAACCAGTTTAGGAGAAGGTCAGTCAACCACCAAACCTCCATTATTTAATGGAGAAAATTACAACTACTAGAAAACCAATATTATGTATTACATCCAAGCTCTGGATTATGAGTGTTGGAGGGTAATAGTCAAGGGCCCCTATCTTCCTGTAAAAACTCATGAAGGGGTACAAACACCTAAAACTAAGGAAGAATGGACTAAGGTGGATATTAAACTCATCAAAATCAATGCTAAAGCAATAAGCAATCTTTATTGCGCTTTAAGCCCTCAGGAATTTAACAGTGTATCTGGATGTGACTCTGCAAAAGAGATTTGGGACAAACTCCAAGTTACATATGAAAGAACTAACCAAGTTAAAGAAGAGAAAATGAGCATGCTTGTTCACAAGTATGAACTATTTAGAATGGAAAAAATGAATCAATAGGTGACATGTTTACCTGCTTTACCGATATTATTAATGGACTAAAATCTTTGGGTAAAGTGTATACTAATGTAGAGAACGTGAGGAAGGTTCTTCGTTCACTGCTAAAGGAATGAACTCCAAAAGTTATAGCCATCCAAGAAGCAAATGACCTCACCAAGCTGCCTATGGATGAACTGTTGGGATCTCTCATAACCCACTAGGTCATAATAAAGGACCAAACTACTATGGAACCAAGAGCCAAGAAGGGGCTGACTCTAAAGTCCTATTATGTGGAAGAGAGTGATGAGGAGTCAAGTGGGGATGAAGAAGACATTGCCCCAATGGCAAGAAGGTTCAAGAGGTTCCTAAAGCACAAGAAAAACTTCAAGAAGAGACCATTCAAGAAGGAGTTCTCCAAAGAGGTTTCTAAAATGGAGTCAAACAAGAAAGAGCCTCTCACATACTATGAGTGGAAGAAACCTGACCACATCCAAACCGATTGCCCTCAACTCAAAAAGAGCAAATTCAAGAAAAAGGACATGAAGGAAGCGGGTCGGAAGACTCAAGCAAAGAGGAAGTGGCAAACTTGTGCCTCATGGCAAATGATGTAGAGGTAACTTCTACTCCTAATGAATCTCTTTTATATGATGAAATTAGGGATGCCTTTGATGAGTTATATATTAAATTTACAAGAATAGATTCAATGAACAAATCTTTCAAAAAGGTCATCCTTACTCTTACAAACTCTTGTGAAATCTTGCAAAATGAAAAGAATATCCTACCAAATGAGAATGAAGCATTGAATGAAAAAATAAAGAAATTCAAAGTCTACCTCATGACTCATCAAGTGAATGTAATGAACTTAGAGCTAAAGTCAATGACTTAACAAGCACAATTCTCACATTCATTGATGGCCAAAATAACTTAAAAAGATTATTAGGTCAACAAAGATATGTGTTTAGTAAAGCCGGACTTGACTATAATCCTTCAACAAAACAAAAGGATTACTAAAACTTCTTTACTAAATCAAGTAGTAACTTAACTCCACCCTCTATTGCCTTTTACTATGGAAAAAATATAGTTAAGAAAATTTGGGTTCCAAAAGGAACATCCTCTTCTAAAACTAATTACAAAGGACCAAAGATGGTTTAGATTCCAAAAGGAATTTATCCTCCCAAGACCAACCATAAATCGGTTTGGGTACAAGGAAGATTATATCTTGGAGTCACTTGACCTTATCTTGTAGGTATGCCTCAAGTCAAACTCTTCCAAGACAACTTGGTTCTTGGATAGTGGATGTTCAAGGCACATGACTGGGAACAAGAAGCTTTTCATATCATTCACTCCCAAGGATGGAGGGCATGTGACCTTTGGTGACAATGCAAAGGGAAAGATCATCGAAATAGGTAAAATTGGTAAGAATAACTTTATTTTTATTGAAAATGTTTTACTAGTAGATGATCTTAATCATGACCTTATTAGCATAAGTCAATTATGTGATAAGGGATTAAATTTTCTTTTAAATCCAACCTTTACATGATTAAGGACAAAGAAAACTTCAACACCATGTTTATAGCTCATAGAAATGAAAATTTTTATACTTTAGAATTTGATGAGCTTCTATCACAAAATATGATTTGCTTTTTTGCTTTAGATGAAGCTAGTTGGTTATGGCATAGGAGATTAGGTCATGCTAGTATGGATCTCTTGCCTAAATTATCTAAGAATGATCTAGTTAAAGGTTTACCTAGAACTAAATTTGTAAAAGAAAAAATTTGTGATGCTTGCCAACTAGGAAAACAAATAAAATCGTCCTTCAAAAATAAGAAAGAAATATCTACATCTAGGCCTCTAGAACTCTTGCATATGGACCTTTTTGGACCAAATGAAATAGCTAGCCTAGGAGGTAAAACATATGTCTTTGTAATAGTTGATGACCATTTAAGGTACTCTTGGGTGTTATTCTTATCTCACAAAAGTGAGACACCCTCTTTGTTTAAAAAATTCTACACAAGAGTTCAAAATGAAAAAGGCTATGCCATAAATAATATAAGAAGTGATAGAGAAAAAGAGTTCAAAAATAGAGAGCTAGAGATATTTTGTGATAAAAATGGTTTTAACCATAATTTTTCAGCTCCTAGAACTACTCAACAAAATGGAGTTGTGGAAAGGAAAAATAAATCACTCCAAGAAATGGATAGGACTATGCTAAATGAAAATAAACTATCTAACTATTTTTGGGCTAGAGTCCTGAACACTTCTTGTTATGTAATAAATAGGGTTGTAATTAAAAACAAATTAAATAAAACTCTCTATGAGTTTTGGAAAGAAAGAACCCCTAATATAGGATATTTCAAAGTGTTTTGTTGTAAATGCTTTATACTAAAGGACAAACATCATCTAAAGAAGTTTGATCCTAAGTCAGTGGAAGGAATCTTCCTAGGATATTCTACAAATAGCAAAGCTTATAAAATCTTTAATAAGAAATCCTTAATTGTTGAAGAATCAATTCATGTGGTATTTGATGAATCAAACTCATTTACCAAAACTCCATCTAATGATGTTAAAATTGATGATGAAATAGAAAATCTTCTAACTTGAAAATTAATGAAGTTGATAAAGATAACCAAGTGGAAGAAGAATCTAATGATAAAATCATTGAAGAAGAAAATATTGAGTATGAAGAATCAAATCAACTTCCCAAAGTTTGGAAATTAATAAAAGATCATCCTAAATAATTTATTCTTTGAAATATGGAACAAGAGGTTAGAACAAGAAGAAATTTAATTAATTTTGCTTTCTTAAGTCAAATTAAACCAAAAATGCCTTGAAAGTCATTGAAAATAAATCTTGGGGCATTGTTATGCAAGAAGAGTTAAATCAATTTAATAGAAATCAAGTATGGGATCTAGTACCTAGACCATCTAATAAATCAATAATTGGTACCAAATGAATCTTTAGAAATAAAAATGATGAAAATTAAAATATAATTAAAAACAAAACAAGATTAGTAGCCCAAGGTTACAACCAAGAAGAGAGCATAGACTATGAGGAAACATTTGCCCGGTTGCTAGATTAGAAGCAATAAAAATATTACTTGCATTTACTAGTCACAAAGAATTTAAATTATTTCAAATGGATGTAAAAAGTGTATTCTTAAATGGATTTATAGTTGAAGAAGTATATGTAAATCAACCCTCTTGCTTTGAAGACCATAGATTTGCAAATCATGTCTTTAAACTAACCAAAGCCTTATATGGATTAAAGCAAGCTCCTAGAGCTTGGTATGATAGACCAAGTAGTTTTTTAATAGAAAATGGATTCATCAAAAGAAAAATTGATGCTACCTTATTTGTAATCACCATAGATGATGATATGCTAATAATTCAAATTTATGTAGATGACATCATATTTGGATCAACAAATGAATCCCTTTGTAAAATGTTCGCTACAACTATGCAAGAAAATTTTGAAATGAGTATGATGGGAGAATTAACATTTTTTTCTAGGACTCCAAATTAAGCAAACAAAATAAGGAACCTTTGTTAATAAAGCCAAGTACACTAGAGAATTGCTTAAAAAGTTTGGAATGGAAAATACTAAAGTAATGGATACTCCTATGAGTCCATCAACCAAACTTGATAAAGATGAAAAATACAAAAATGTTCATGAAAATAAAAATAGAGGCATGATAGAAAGTTTACTGTATCTCACAGCAAGTAGGCCTGACATCATGTTCAGTGCATGTATATATGCAAGATTCCAAGCTTGTCCAGAAGAATCACATATGATTGCTGTAAGAATCTTTAGATACTTTCTAGGCATTACAGAATTAAGTTTATGGTTCATAAAGACACAACACTAGACCTAATAAGCTATTTAGATGCTGACTTTACTAAATACAAAGTTGATAGAAAAAGCACTGTAAGCACATAAATTTACCGTCTTTTCTCCCCTCTCAACTCTAAGTGTCAAAATAAGGTCCGAGAGTAGAGGAATAACGCTAAATTCATTCTAAGAGTCGTCACCTACTTAGGAGAAGTAGGATCCCGAGGTAATCTAAGATAAGGGGCCTACGGTTCAGAGTAGTCTAGGTAAAAGATCCATTTAAGTCATGAGGAAGGAATTAGGCACCCAGGACCCCCATCCAATGATGGTTACCTACTCATTAGGTTTAAGCCAAACATTTAAAATCACTTAAAATTTCCTAAACAATTATTAATTTTGCTAATCAAGCACAAACAATCATAAATGGGGTGTAAAATTTCTATTCTAGGTTGGGGTCAAACCCTGACTCGAGCTACCTACTTATCCGGTTAGTCGGAATCAAACCCTAATAGTAGTTCGGGGAGGTGACTATTTTTATACTCGTTTCAGAGTGTGGTCACTTCTAACTCGTGCTTGAGTTGGGGGATGCAGAATTGAGATTTATGAATCTCATTCCGAGAGTTGGTTACTTAGCTAGGTGCTCATGGGGGAGCACTAAGGGGCGTTCAATTATTTAGGGTATGTCCTTTTTCATTTTAAATTTTTTGAATGTTTTTGTTATTTTTGTATTTTTTGATTTTTTTTTTTGTATTTTTTAATTTTGGAAAATTTAACTAGTCAAGAACTAACCTAAGTGTCTAATGTAAGCAAAAAGAAAATAAAACCTACGTGATTAATTAATTTAAAGGCAAAGAGTAGGGCGGGACAACCGGCCTTAAACCAAAAGAGGATATGATTTAAATACGGACCCTGCTCTAAGTCCCAAGGGGGATAGACCAATGTCTTTAATTTATTTTGATTTTTTTTTATATTTTTTGAATTTTTTTGTAAGATTAAACTAACCTAGGTGCCCAATGCAGCCAAAAAAGAAAATAAAGCCTAAGTGATTAATTAACTTAAAGGCAAAGAGCGGGGCGGGACAACCGGCCTTAAACCAAAAAAGGGTATGGTTTAAATGCGGACCCTGCTCTAGGTCCCAAGGGGGATAGACCAGTGCCTTTAATTTATTTTGATTTTTTATATTTTTTTGATTTTTTTGAAAGACTAACTAACCAGGTAGGCCAATTATTTAGGGTTAAAAATTTACCTAAATGCCCAATGTAGGCAAAATAGGAAAAGAAAACTGCTGCCTAGACCTATTGCACATACACACGTGGATAATTCACAATAAACTAATTAGTGCCATAAATAAAACAATAAAATAAGGGCTACAATAAAGCTAATGGGCCAAGGCCCCTTGACCATTATTGGTCAATTGGCTTTAGCTCAATAGCTCCCTTGGGCAAGTCTGACCCACAAGAGATCTCAAAACTTAACCAAACTAAACAACTATCATGCAACCAGAATATTTTAAAAAGGAAAAAGGAGGGAAACAGTATACCTGCGCAGTGACTATGAAGGGAAGGATGCCGATATCACCGCTGCTCCGGTGGGAAGAAACTGGCGATGACAAATCACTCTGTCTCACCGTCACTCAACCCACAGAACAATGGGTGTACTATAATAATAATAAAAACAAAAAAAAACAAAATCCAATGAAGCTACTGGTCTGGCCGGAAACTTCTCTTGAGGATGAGGGGTGGCCAAGATTATGCCTTCCGCTACAAATCAAAAACGAGATGGTGAGCCACTGACCGGAATGAGGTAATGACCGTATGAAAGAGATGAATCCAATCTATTGAAATATTTAGGGCGGTGAACAAACACTCCCATTAATTAAAAAAAATTAGATAGAGAATTCTAAAACAAGAAAAACAAAGATCTGAACCCGGGAAGGGGGATTACCGGACTTGCCGTGAACTCGCCCCGGTGAAGATGATACGCTTTGGCCAGAGTTGGAAGTGGATGAACTAGATGGAGGTACGAACTGAGATCTCCTTCAGATCAAGAGATGGTGGCTGGTTCGTCGACAAGGATGGAAGTCGCCGGGGAAGATTGTTGATTTTGATTTTAAATTGTTTTAAATTAATAAAAACCGGATCATTAGGATCCGGGGTTTTGATTTTAATCATGGACTAAAACCCCCATTAATTTAATCTTTGTTTAGGTTGGGTGTTTAATCTCTTCAAAGAGAGAAAACACACTTTTAGTGCATTTCTCTTAGTTCTTTAGTCCCACATCGGAAAAGTAAAGAAAATCTAAAGAGTTTATTTACCCCCTTAGTTGCTTAGTTGTCAACAACTAATAGTGAGGTGTAGACTTTGACCCACCAATTCCTTTAGACGGTAACTAGGGTGCGCGAGCTGCGCTCGCAGCGAGCGCACACTCACACGCATACGCACGGGCTCGGGCTCGGGTGCGGGTGCGGTGCGGGCATAGGGCTTTGGGCGCTATGAGGCGCACTTTGCACTTCGCACGTGCGCATCGTCGCGAGTCGCTTGGGTCGCTATTTCTTTTGAGTAAATCTGAGCCGTTGATCTAATCTCAACCGTAGATCTAGGTTGACCTTGATGGGATGATCGGTGTGGTTGATCAGAGCCGTCTGATCAAGTCTCAGGCTAGGTCTGATCTGGACCGTTGGATCTGGGTGTGTGAGATCCGAGGACACACATGGGTGTGTCAGGTGTGAAATTTATCCAGATCAATGATCTCTAAGACCTAGAGGGGGGGTGAATAGGTCTATCTAATAATTTCTAACCAATTTTAATTTTTCAATTAATATGTTTAGAAATCAATGAACAAGTCAATCAGACAATCCACACAAATCAAACACAGAAGAGTTTTACGTGGAAAACCCTAACGGGAAAAAACCACGGGACCTTGTCCAGCAATAAACTTCACTATGAAAAGATATCAAGTACAAGACAAGACCTTACCAATACAGAAACGACATTCCTAGGTATAGACTCTTACTCTTGATTTCCACGAACCAGCAGGTTCGATCTCCGCCGTAGCAGCTTCGGTTCCACACCGACCAAATCTTTTCAAGCTACTTCAAAACCACGATCACACACGATCGATCTCCTTCCACGAAGGCTCCGGATCAAACACCGGACACACACACACAAGGTGTAGGGTTGCGAATCAATTTAGGAAATTTCAAACCCTAGAGAGATCTCAAACAGATCTGAGATCACACAATGCAAGATCAAAGGTTTAGATCTATACTTGCATTCTCTAGGATCAAAGAAAGAGGAGGGATCAACAAAGATCTAATAAAAGCAATAAGAAAAACCCTAGAAGAGTTTCTCAGACCTCTATTCTTTCAAAAATATCAAAGACAGGAATTAGGTCTCCAAAAAGTTGTTTATATAGGTTTTTTTTTAAAAAAAAGAATCCAGAAAAAGAAAAATTCTTTTTACGGGGACCGATCGATCGGTGCTCACTACCGATTGCTCGGTCCAAAACGGATCGCTCGGTTATAAATCATCTCTCTGGAAAAATTTCCCATACAAACTTTTTGTCCAGTCAATAGCCACCGATCGCTCGGTAGGCCACCGATCGATCGGTCCCAATACCGAGCAATCGGTTGAGACAGAATTTTAGCCAAAACAATTTTCTTTTATTTTTGATTGATTCAAACAAGACCAAAAGACTTTGGTAGGCTTAAAACTATCCTCCTAAGTATGTTTAGATTTATCTAAGTCAAATTCAACCTAGGTAGGGGTCTCTAAGTCCATTACCTGTCTAGATCCAGAGTAGGAGCTTTTTCTTCTCTTTCTTCAATCTTCTTTAATCTTTAGCTCTTCTCTTCTGACAAGTTGAACATGACTCGACGACTCGACTCACATGACCTATCTAATGATCACGGAATTTGCCAATACCTATTTAGGGATTTACAATCTCCCCCTTTGGCAATTCCGGGGCAAAACAAGACTAACTCATATACTAGGTTCAAATTTTTCCAATTGATTCAAAAATGGAAAATTGACCTTTACATTACTCAAAAATATAATTACAGGACTTTTGACATGTTAGCTTGTCATGATTCACCAAACTTAGAACCTGTTTGCCTGCACATGCTAAATCAAAAACCTGTGAAGCATGGGAAATAAAATATGGGATAAAATATTGGAAGAATGAAAATATGTATAACATAACATCCACAAGTCCACAATACTATATCCATAACAGGTTAAGCATTCCATAACATCATTCAAAACATTTATAACCTCATCCAACACATTAACACATCAATTTAACACATCAATCATAACTCTCCCCCTTTTTGGCTCGAAATGCCAAAGGTGGACTAGAAAATTAATGCATAACCATCCAAATGAGATGAGATAGAAGATAATGAGCATAAACCATTCAAATGTATACATCCATAACAAGTCAATAATATCCAAGTAGGTTTGTACTAAGTACAACCAAGACAAAATACATCAAAATGTCAAACAAAAACTATCACTCGACTAAGATAAACTTCAATCACGAACTATCACTCCTGCTCATCATCAGAAGTGAGCTGGGACTCATAGTAAGCTCAAAAATCTCGAACATCTCTCTGTACGCCCAGCACCGCTGCATCGAGAGATCCAAGTCTACCATGAACCTCTGTAGTAAACTCCTCGTATGATGAAACATGAGTCCGGAGATCCATCTGCATCTCTCGCATCATCCTCCCAAGATCATCCATAGTGGTCGGAGGAGGACGAGATGACCCAGCACCAACTTCTGCTCCCTCCTCTGTATCTCGAACTGAGGCATGTGAAAAACTCTGAGCTAGGGTCTTTTTGTTGATTGGACCCTTAGAAACTCGAGTAGGAACACCAGGAGGAGCGATAAGTCCTTGAGACCCAAGAAGTTTAGTGATGAGTGAACCAAATGGTAGGGCTCCAACTGCTGTACTAGTTTGATGGGCTTGGATCATCAAGTCAATGATGTGAGCGGCAAGATCAATATCACGCCCACGTAGAAGACTAAACAGAAATCTAGCTCTATCTTCCCTAAGGTCCGCAGTATGAACCTTTGGATGTATATTTGCACTCATAACTAGGTTTACTAGTCTAGCATCCTTAGTGAGTTTCGCCACTTCAATAAGAGACCCAACCCAAAACGTAGGAGTACCACTAAGAAAGGTAACAACATGTTCCATGGAGTCTTTATCCTCATCAGTCTTATAAATATAAGGATAATATGCATTTGGAACTCGAGGACAGCCAAGGAATTTAGAAATCAAATCAGCATTTATGACAACAGATTGTTCTAATGCTCGAGATTTGAATGACCATTTTTTCTGGTTGATTTCAGAAAAATTAGAGTAAAATTCTCTAACTAACTGGACAGAAGCAGGACCGGATAAGGTAAGTATACCTTCCCATTGACGATCTGAAATGAGTGAGGAAGATAATAATCACCAAAATCAGAAATATGTATGTCCCTTTCAACCATAACACCTTTCTTGCTAAAATACTCACTATAGAGTTGAGCAGCAGTAGGACTTATAAACTGGGATAACTTACTGGACTGGGAAGATGAAGCTTTACCTTTATTTTTCCGAGTTTTATCAGCCAAAGATTTTTGACGATTCTCAATTGTAGAATCTATCATTCTACGAATTGGCCTGTCCCCAATGGAAATACCATGCCCTATTGGAGTGAAAGTAAAAGGCTCTAGGTTTTCCTCATCTTGAGGAGGGTCCTCTTGGTTGTTGAGGACCAACCTCCGACGTTTGGGAATGCCAGACATGAGATAGGCAAGAAGGATTAACGACAAAAATGAAAGCCATGGAAGAAAACGCAAGAAAAACGATGCCCTAGATGAGAAAATCAATCTAAATCCAAGAAAATGCACAAATCTTACCTTTTAGATGCTTGGGAAACTTTAGAATAGAATGGAATGACCGTAGGAAAGATTTGGAGGAGAGGTAACCGAGAGATCGCTCTGGAGATCGGAGAACAAGTGAACAAAAAAAATAGAAATGAGGGTTTTATAACTCTGTTCACGAAAGACCGATCGATCGGTCTTTAGCACCGAGCGATCGGTGGTCTGAAAAATTTTCAAAAATTTTACAATTTTAACCTTTTCTCCCCCTCAACCTATGGTTTGGTTAAACTCATTGTTTACCTCAAAATGACCAATTGACCAAAAAAATATGCAACAATTGATTTCGTTAAAATCATAAATAATAATCACCCAAGAATTGATATATCAAGAATAGTCATAAACAAGGATTATGTAAACATTAATTGATTTTCACCGGTGATTAAATATGGTATTTGCATCAAATTCACAATCAGAGTCAAGAAACAATTAGAAGTAATGTGAGTATGAAATCAAAATTCATTACTTGACTCTTTGAATTGGTTTCCTTCCTTAATCTAGATTTTGACATTATAATTCAAATGAGACTCTAAAATTTTCAAAAACTAGTTTTAAAACCAATAATCATCCATATTTATATGATGAGCAATTTTTACCCCAAATTTGACTAAACATATTTATTTCATTTCTTTTTCAGTCAAATTGTACTCATTGTGAAAATTCTTTTTGGAGTACACATATATAGTTTTTAGTACACTGGTGACTTTCACTCAAGTGAGAAGGTAGCTCTTTCTAATGATAGTAGGGGCTTTCACACTAGCAATCCATATAGATACCTACTGTTTGTCTAGGTAGCCATTACTCACTGTTTGCATTCACTAGTAGCTATCACACAAACTCACAGGTAGTCCTCTCCATGTCAATAATTTTTTTTTTTTTATAACTAGGGGGCTCACCTTATGGAATTTTTTATGACATTGGTTATACTAGATTTGATTAATCTAGGGAACCATATGGTATAATATCAGAACCTTTAATTAGGAACTAATACCATCTAAAGAATCAGTCAGAGTACATGTGCAAAATAGAACATCTTTGTATGCTCAACTCTAACTGAGATTAGTTAGCATGACCAAATTCAATCACAAGATCGAACCAACAATTGAACTATCCTATCTTACTCAATCCTATGAAATATTTATCCTTGGATTATATGTTTAAATATGATTTCAAGGAAATAACATTAAGCAAAAAGATAGGACAAATAAGGTCATACAAACACATTATTTTTTGCAATATTTTTTCAATTTTTTGAATGTTTTTGGATTTTTATTATAAAAAAAATAACAATAAAAAAAATATAGCTCTATGACATAAATAGAACATGAAGAACACATAGGCTATGAAACAAGTACATCTTTACTCAACTCCGCACAAACCTATGGATTTCCTAAGGAGTTCACACCTAAGGGAATCTAAGGGTTTTGTTAGAATGTCCGTAAATTGATTCTCTGTTTGGACATACTCTATAGACACAATCTTTTGCTCAACAAGATCACGGATGAAGTGATGTCTTATGTCTATGTGTTTTGTGCGAGAATGTTGAACGGGATTTTTGGAAATATTGATAGCACTAGAATTATCACAATACACAGTCATAGTGCTCTGTTCAATCCCGTAATCATTCAACATTTGCTTCATCCACAGAAGTTGAGTGCAACAACTGTCAGCTGCTATGTACTCAGCTTCTGCAGTGGACAACGAAATTGAATTCTGCTTTTTGCGAAGCCAAGCAACTAAGCAATTTCCAATATAGAAACATCCTCCTGAGGTGCTTTTCCTATCATCAGCATTTCCGGCCCAATCGGCATCGGAATATCCAACTATCGTGGCATTTGTATCAAAAGAATACAAGAGGCCAAATGATAGAGTTCCACTCACATATCGAATGATACGCTTAACTGCAAGCAAGTGAGACTCTTTTGGGCTCGCTTGATAGCGGGCACATGCACCAACACTAAAGGCTATGTCAGGTCTAGTAGCAGTTAGGTAGAGTAAACTACCAATCATGCTTCTATAAGAAGTTTGATCAACATCTTTGCCTGTAGCATCTTTACTAAGTTTTGTAGTAGAACTCATAGGAGTTCTTACATGCTTAGCAGTGCTCATGCCAAATTTCTTCACTAGATTTTTAGCATATTTGATTTGAGATACTGAGATCCCAGAATCCAATTGCTTGATCTGAAGACCAAGGAAGAAACTTAGCTCACCAACCATGCTCATTTCAAATTCATTTTTCATTTGTTCAGCAAATGAACGAGCATGTAACTCTAATGTGGAACCAAACACTATGTCATCAACATATATCTGGGCGATGACAATATCACCTTTCACATTCTTCATGAAAAGGGTTCTGTCTACTCCCCCTCTCGAAAATCCATTTTCCAAGAGATAAGGAGTCAGCCTCTCATACCAAGCTCTTGGAGCTTGCTTTAAACCTTAGAGGGCCCTTTTTAGCCGATAGACTTGATCAAGGTGATGTGGATCTTCAAACCCTTTTGGTTGTTCCACATAGACTTCCTCATGTAGAATGCCATTTAGAAAGGCACTCTTAACATCCATTTGAAAAAGTTTGAATTTCATATGGCAAGCCACAGCTAGAAGAATTCTTATTGATTCTAGCCTGGCTACAGGAGCAAACGTTTCATCGAAGTCAATACCTTCAATTTGGGTGTATCCTTGTGCAACTAACCTAGCCTTATTTCTTATGATAGTACCTTTTTCATCAGATTTGTTCTTGAAAATCCATTTGGTACCTATCACATTTGTATTGTTAGGCCTAGGTACTAAATACCAAACATCATTCCTAGTAAACTGAAGTAAACTCTTCTTGCATTGCATTTATCCAATTATCATCTGCAAGAGCTTCAGTTACATTCTTGGGTTCAAAAGATGAAGTATAGCAAATGTAGCTAACTTCATTTTCAATTTGTTTTCTCGTTCTCACTCCACTTTCAACATCACCAATTATATCAGTGGGGGTGTGAGGACTCATGGCCCTAGAATGTGTAGGTTTTGATGGAGATGATTGCTTATTTATAGGTGGAGTTGAAACAGTTTCAACATTTTCATTTTCAGCACTTTCATCATCCTCAAGTTGCACAGTTTCTACACCGGAGTCATCCACAACTACATTTATGGACTCCATAATTGTAGAGGTTCTCAAGTTATACACTCGATAAGCTCTACTGTTGGTGGAACATCCAAGAAATATCCCTTCATCACTCCGGGATTCAAATTTGCCCAGTTGCTCTCTATTCTTAAGGATATAGCATTTACTTCCGAATTCTCGAAAGTACTTCACACTAGGTTTCTTGTTATTCCACAACTCATATGGGGTTTTCCTTGTTCCAGGTCTTACAAAAACTCTATTAACTATATAGCAAGCAGTGTTAACTGCCTCAGCCCAGAAATGAGAAGCTAGATTGTTGCTATGAAGCATAACTCTAGCCATCTCTTGGAGAACCCTGTTCTTCCTCTCTACTACACCATTCTACTGAGGTGTAATAGGTGCAGAAAATTCTTGTTTGATACCCGACTCATCACAAAAGTCGTTGTACTTAGAGTTTTCAAGCTCCTTTCCATGATCACTTCGAATTCGAGTGATTGGGCATCTTTTCTCATTTTGAATTTTCAAGCAAATACTTTTGAAATTGTCAAAAGCATCGGATTTCTCTCTTATAAATGCCACCCATGACATTCTTGAGAAATCATCAACCATAACTAGGATGTATCGCTTTCCACCTAGACTTTCAGTTCTTGTAGGACCCATAAGATCCATATGAATTAATTCCAGTGGATATGAAGTAGCAATACTTGAAGTCTTCTTATGTGGGGTTCTAATTTGTTTACCAATTTGGCATGGCCCACACACAGCAGTAGAAGGCTTTCCTAGTTTGGGAACACCTCTCACAAGCTCTTGCTTAGAGATTTTGCATAGGTCTTTGAAGTTCATGTGACCTAGTCTTCGGTGCCATAAATCAACTTCCTCAATTTTAGTCTTATAACAGACATTTGAGGGATTAGGACTGGGAGTTAAGCCGTAGCAATTGTCAGTGGTTCTCAATCCTTCTAGAACACACTTACCTTTACCATTAATGACTAAGCATTTATTTTGGGTAAAGTGTACAGCATGGTTATCATCACATAGTTGACTTATGCTAATTAAATTAGCTTTCAGTCCTTCAACAAACAAGGCATCTTTCAATTTAGGTATGCCTGGTGAATCGATGATACCCTTTCCTTTGACTAAAGACTTGCTTCCATCACCAAAAGTAACAGTCCCATCTGGACAGTCCTCAAATTGAATAAATAAGGACTTGTTACCTGTCATATGCCGAGAACACCCACTGTCAAAGTACCACATTTCTGTGTTTTGGGCTTTCAAGGCAGTATGAATAACAAAGCACTTAAGGTCATCCTTTCTTACATACACAGTCTTTAAACTTTGTTTAAATCTTTGATCATTAATCTGTGTAGTAGAGACCTTTTTCCTTTTTGTCCTCCTTGACCTTTTTCTGTTTTGTTCAGTTCTAGCTTTTTGATAAGTCAAATTGTTTCCTCTTGAATAATCATTTGGAATAAATTGACCAGTTCTTGTCCTAGAGATTTGAGCAATTCTATTAACATCATCGCTCAACATTCTAGACTTTTCAGCTAGAACCTGAATCTGCCTTTGAAGAGTCTCTTGACTTTGATTTTGGTTCCATGAACCATTTCGGGGAGCTCTCCAAAAAGCATTACAATTAGGTCGAATATGTCCTCTCACACCACAAAAGTGACATGTGGGTATGAATCTTGGAAGAGGAGGAGAATTTCTTCTAACAGGAATTTGATTCCTCAAAGCATTCACTCTAGGAGCTGTATTTCTAAGCTTTACAAAATTTGTATAAGCCTTAGTACTTGATGTAGAAGGTAAATTTTCTTTAGGATCAGAATGTATTGGCTGAAACACTGCACTAGCCATTGTACCAACAGCTAAAGGACCAGTTGGTGTGTCAGCATGTCCTATCCCAGATCTACTCGAATTTGATCCATACTTTCTAACTAATTCATCTAGGCAGCTAGTGTTACCAAACATTCTTACTTCTTTTTCAAGAGTATAGACCTTCTGAATCAAGTCAGTCTTGTCTTTAAGGGTAATTTGATGTTCTTTTTCAAGTAATTTCACCTTATCAACAAGAGAGTCTTTAAAAGTTTCCAGCTCCAATTGCAGAGTTCTTAACTCTTCAATTTCTTTCATGGAAGTGTCTCTTTCAAATTCTAATTTTTTGACCACATTAGTCAATGAGACATTTTCTTCCTAAAGACATTGGACTTTTATAACAAATGCTTCTTTTTCATTTTCCAACTGACTAACTAGAGTACTCTTCTCTTCTGCTACTAGTTTACAAATATCTTTTTCATTTTGAATGATTTTGAGTTTTTTGCTCAAGGAGATTTTTGTTTTAGTCAGCTTCAAACTTTCAGCATACAACTTATCATAAGTTGTTTTCAAATCTTCATCACTTTCAGAGTCAGTTTGACTCTTCTGTATGTCATCACTAGACTCAGTATGAACACTCTCATCACTTCTATCCTTTTCATCAACCGCAGAGGTAGTCTCAAGAATCCCAGAAAGGGAAACAGTGAAAGCTGTATGATTTCCAGTATCTTCACTTGAAGAGGAACTGTCCGATTCTTCATTCTCGGAATCACTGTCATCCCAACAGGCATTCATCACCTTGCCCTTACTCTTCTTCTTGTTAAGACAATTAGGTGAAATATGACCGAAGCCATGGCATTCATAACATTGAACACCTTGGGATTTCTTGTCGCCACTCTTGGAATTTCTCTTGTTTTCCCAGGGCTTAGACTTTGACTTCTCAAAAGATTTTCCTCCCTGTTTGGGATTAAACCTCTTTTTCGTTCTAAAAAATTTTCAAAATTTCTTAATGAAGAGAGCCATTTCTTCCTCATTCATATCTCCATCACTGTCATCCTCATCCAAAGTTTCCTTGATGGATCTCAAGGCTAAAGATTTGTTCTTCTTGGATGGACGGAGATTGAGTTCATAGGTTTGGAGTGAACCAACCAATTCCTCAATCTTCAGAGAGTCAACATTTTTACTCTCTTCGATTGCAGTGACTTTGGGTTGAAATCTCTCTGGGAGAGATCTAAGGACTTTTCTAACTATTTTGGACTCAGATATTTTCTCACCTAAATTGAAACTAGCGTTGACAATGTCACTAAGTTTTGCATAGAATTCATCAAAAGTATCATTGTCTTCCATGTTTAAATGTTCAAATTTCGTGGTTAACATTTGGAGTTTTGAGATTTTAACAGTGGTAGTACCCTCATGGGTAATTTCAAGAATGTCCCAAGCCTCCTTTGCTGTTTCACATGAAGAAATTCGTCTGAATTCCTCAGCAGTGACTGCAGTAAAGATAGCATTGAGACCTTTAGTGTTCCATCCACTTGACTCAAGTTCTTCTCTGGTCCATTCATCAGAATATTTGACGACAGTCAAATCACCTACAGTTTTTATGGGCGTAGTCCACCCATTCTGTATAGACATCCAAATTCTCTCGTCAATAGATTTGAGAAAGGCTCTCATTCTAGCTTTCCAATAAGCATAATTATTCCCATCAAAAAGTGGGGACGAGAGACGGATCCACCTTCTCTTAGAGTACTCATGATCACGGATAATACAGGATCACACTTAAGGGATTAGCCTTATCAGTGAACTCGCTCTGATACCAATTGAAATTTATCCAGATCAATGATCTCTAAGACCTAGAGGGGGGGTGAATAGGTCTATCTAATAATTTCTAACCAATTTTAATTTTTCAATTAATATGTTTAGAAATCAATGAACAAGTCAATCAGACAATCCACACAAATCAAACACAGAAGATTTTTACGTGGAAAACCCTAACGGGAAAAAACCACGGGACCTTGTCCAGCAATAAACTTCACTATGAAAAGATATCAAGTACAAGACAAGACCTTACCAATACAGAAACGACATTCCTAGGTATAGACTCTTACTCTTGATTTCCACGAACCAGCAGGTTCGATCTCCGCCGTAGCAGCTTCGGTTCCACACCGACCAAATCTTTTCAAGCTACTTCAAAACCACGATCACACACGATCGATCTCCTTCCACGAAGGCTCCGGATCAAACACCGGACACACACACACAAGGTGTAGCCGCCGTAGCAGCTTCGGTTCCACACCGACCAAATCTTTTCAAGGTACTTCAAAACCACGATCACACACGATCGATCTCCTTCCACGAAGGCTCCGGATCAAACACCGGACACACACACACAAGGTGTAGGGTTGGGAATCAATTTAGAAAATTTCAAACCCTAGAGAGATCTCATACAAATCTGAGATCACACAATGCAAGATCAAAGGTTTAGATCTATACTTGCATTCTCTAGGATCAAAGAAAGAGGAGGGATCAACAAAGATCTAATAAAAGCAATAAGAAAAACCCTAGAAGAGTTTCTCAGACCTCTACTCTTTCAAAAATATCAAAGACACGAATTAGGTCTCCAAAAAGTTGTTTATATAGGTTTTTTTTTTAAAAAAAGAATCCAGAAAAAGAAAACTTCTTTTTACGGGGGCCGATCGATCGGTGCTCACTACAGATCGCTCGGTCCAAAACGGATCGCTCGGTCCAAATGACCGATCGCTCGGTTATAGATCATCTCTCTGGAAAAATTCCCCATACAAACTTTTTGTCCAGTCGATAGCCACCGATCGCTCGGTAGGCCACCGATCGATCGGTCCCAATACCGAGCGATCGGTTGAGACAGAATTTTAACCAAAAAATTTTCTTTTATTTTTTATTGATTCAAACAAGACCAAAAGACTTTGGTAGGCTTAAAACTATCCTCCTAAGTATGTTTAGATTTATCTAAGTCAAATTCAACCTAGGTAGGGGTCTCTAAGTCCATTACCTGTCTAGATCCAGAGTAGGAGCTTTTTCTTCTCTTTCTTCAATCTTCTTTAATCTTTAGCTCTTCTCTTCTGACAAGTTGAACTTGACTCGACGACTCGACTCACATGACCTATCTAATGATCACGAAATTTGCCAACACCTATTTAGGGATTTACAAGGTGGATCAGATCCATCAGATCTAATGAGTGCCTGGGCTAGTGGGCGCAGGCCCATGCGTGCAGGCCCATGATGGGTTGCTCTGACCAAGGCCTGACCTTGTGTGCCATGTGGCCTGCCTGGTGCAGGAGGGCCTAGCCAGGTGGCTGAGCCCATGCGCATGCAAGGGGACCTGGGTCCTCTATATATAGAGAGGCTTGGGGAGGGTCTGAGAGTTGTTGGAACTCAGACCAGTGAGCCGACTAGTGCTTGATCCGTGGAGATTAGCCTGATCCGTGGCCCAGACCTCGGACCACAGAGACCAGTGAGCCTGATCCGTGGCCCAGACCACGGAGCACAGAGACCAGTGAGCCTGATCCGTGAGCCCAGACCACGGAGCCTACAGTCCAGTGAGCCACCACACCAGAGTAGGTGCACCCTAGTCCAGTCTACTCCGAGTAGCCATGGTCCATCAGGATGACTCCGTACCAGGGACCTCTTAGGAGGACCCTAACCTGGAGCTCTCCATTAATGGTGGTCCTTGAGCTCGATGGAGAAGATGGTGACCCTGACCCATCATCCAGAGGCCCAGAACCTAGAACCAGACCCAGCAGGTTGTCCGGATCGATCCAGATCCATGGATACCAGGAAATGGACAGTGTGTCCAGCTCCTGATGAGGTTGCAGAATGCCTTCGGGCTTCTCAACCGTCCATACTGTTCAGATACCCGATCTGGGATTCCAGATCGAGTAGAACAGTGGATCAGTCTGCCATGGACTGAACCATCTTGGTGACCATCCGATTTCGGGTGATCCTACCATATCCACATGATGGACCCAATCAGGGGTATCTTGTGGAATGGGTTAATCTGGACAAGCCTGTTCTTGTACCCAAACATTACCCGAACTAATAAAATTAGATTAAGTGTAATCTTGTCACCAAACAGACTTGGATTAAGTTAAAATGGATTAACTTAAAATCTGTAAACAAACGGGACTTAAGACAGAATTGATTCTGGCCAAACCAGAAACAGTTTCTGTGCAGAATTGATTCTGGACAGAACTAGATTCTGTAACCAAACAGAATAGGTGCATACCTAAACTGGAATAGGTTAAAACAGGATTAGACCAAATCAGAGTGGACCTAACCCTGTAACCAAACAGACCCTTAAACCTTAAGGGGTAGAATGGTAATTTTGAATTTTATCCAATTAATTAGATTATCTTTTACTGTAAATCCGATGGGACTTTAGGACATTTGGATAATTAGGCAAACCCTAATTAAATGGATATGCATATATTTATATATTTATTTTGAAGGGCATCCTAAAGGAAGATCAGTACTCCGTCTTCTACCGAGTAGTGCAAACTCGTTGGGAAGACCAGAGAGAATCCGAGCTGAGTTGTATCCCGGAGATAGAGCTGTCATATCCCTTGCACATGGGAGGCTTCGACTATCTTCAAGAAAGACTCTCTTGTAGCGCCTCTCAACGAAGCGATTCTCTACCATAATTAATTGTTTATTTAACTACATTTATTATCTGTCTGTATTTGCTAAGTGGCTATGTGTGCAGGAATTTAGCCCAATTACACCAACAATTTGAAGATATTGTCTATCTCCATGGCTGCTTTACAAATGCGAGGACTGAACTAGACGGAGCCGATGCCCCGATTTGATGGAAAGAACTTCTACCGCTGGGAGCAGAGGATGAAGTTTTTCTTAAAGCAATCAAAGGTTGATCATGTCCTCACAGAGGAGTGTCCAAAAATTCCAGAAGATCCTGACATCGCTGAAATAGATTTGGATTACACTACTGCACAAGTGCAAAGGTGGATTGATGATGATGATACGGCTTGGAATCTCATCCTCAACTCACTGTCGGACCAGCTGTATGAACAACACTCAAGAAAGACCAAGCAAGCTAGAGACTTGTGGGAGGTGTTGAGGCTAGTCTACCTAGCAGAGGAGTCTGGAACAAAGAAATTCCACGTTGCCAACTACTTGGAATTTAAGATGGTTGATGGAAAGACCATAATGGAACAGATACAAGAGCTACAGAAGATAGCAGATGCGGTGACCTCGGCTGGAATGGTTTTGGATGAAACCTTCCATGTCAACGCTATCATTGCCAAGCTTCCCTCATCCTGGAAGGAGTATCGATCGAAGCTGATGCACAAGAAGGAAGACTGGAATCTTGAAACCCTATTGCACCATGTCAGGGTAGAAGAAGAAAGCAGAAAGCGTGACAAGAAGGAGGAGCCGACTGCTAAGGCTCATATGGTTGATTCACATCAATCAAAGAAGTTTCAACCGAGAAAGAAAGAGTTTAAAAGGACAGGGAAGTTTGAGAAGAAGAAGGGTTCGTACAACAACAGCAACAGCAACAACAACAACAATAGCAACAATAATAACACCGGAAATTTCAAGAAGGATGTAGAGTGTTACTCTTGTGGTAAGATAGGGCACTATGCCAAGAACTGCAAGATTAACAAGAGAGGGAATTTTCAAAAGAAGAGGAAGTTTGTGAAAAAGGAAGAGAAGAGAAACAATGTCAACATGGTGGCAGTGGTGACTGAGGCCAATATGATTGGTGAAGAGTCTGAGTGGTCGATTGACACTGGAGCCACCCGTCACGTCTGCAGTGACAAGAATATGTTCAATTCCTACGAACTAGTGGGGGAAGGAATGAACATGTTTATGGGTAACTCTTCGTCATCAAAGGTCGCAGGAAAGGGAGTGGTGAAGCTGAAGTTTACCTCCGGGAACGTTATTGAACTGAAGGACATTCTGCACGTGCCTGATATCCGTAAGAACCTTGTCTCGGCAGCCCTGATCGGCAAGCTCAGGTACAAGCTGGTTTTTGAGTCTGACAAGGTAGTTGTAACCAAAAATGGGATATTTATCGGGAAGGGATACCTTGTAGCGGGAATGTTCAAGTTCAACACTATGAATGAAACTCCAGTTATTTCTGCTTATATCACTGAGTCCTTTGATCTATGGCATGGTAGGCTAGGTCACATTAATTTCAAGAAAATAAAATCTATGACCAATCAAGGACTGATAGCTAACGCATCCAGTGATAAGCATGAAAAATGTATTGCCTGCAGTAAGTGCAAAATTGTGAGACCTCCATTCAAGGGTGTAGAGAGAGAATCAAAGCTACTCGAGCTTATTCACAGTGATATAAGTGAAATGACTGGTGTACAGTCAAGAGGAGGGAAAAGATATTTTATAACCTTTATCGACTATGCCTCTCGATACACGCATGTTTTCCTCATCCGAACTAAAGACGAAGCATTTGAGAAATTCAAGATTTTCAAGTCAGAAGTTGAGAATTTTCAGGAAGCTAGAATCAAGATACTTAGAACTGACAGAGGTGGCGAATATCTTGATTCAGAGTTCGTTAAATTTTGTGAAGATAACGGGATCCGTCATGAGACAACTGCACCGTACACACCACAGTAGAATGGCGTTGCAGAAAGAAAGAACAAAACTCTGACAGAAATGGTTAATACCATACTAACTAGCTCTGGTGCTCCACCAAATCTTTGGGGTAAAGCACTTTTATCAGCCTGTCACATTCTCAACAGAGTTCCTCAACGGAAAGCAGAATCAATTCCATATGAATTGTGGAAGGGAAGAAAACCCAACTTACAGTACCTTAGGGTTTGGGGTTGTCTAACCCAAGTAAGATTGCCTAACTTGAATAACCCCAAGGTAGGAACCAGAGGTACTGACTGTGTCTTCATTGGCTACTCAATGTCAAGCAAAGCGTATAGATTTCTAAATCTGGAAACTCCAGCACCACACTCGGTTGTGGAAGCTATTAGTGCTGAATTCTTTGAAGCTGTATTCCCATATAAGAGAAGTCAAGAAGTAGTGGGGGGCCAACCGGAATCCAGTTCCAAGCGGAAAGAGCCTGAAGACCCAGTTCCTTCTGAACCAAGAAGAAGTACTCGACCAAGAATTCCAAAGGATTTTGGCCCTGAATATATTTGTTTGATCGAGAAGGATCCAACAAGTTACACTGAAGCAATGATGTCTAAAGACGCAGATCTTTGGAAAGAGGCAATGGATGATGAAATGCACTCTATCAACTCTAACAACACTTGGATCTTGGTGGACCTACCTCCTGGAAACAAGACAGTAGGGTGCAAGTGGATCTTCAAGAAGAAATTGAAACAAGATGGATCCATAGAAAAGTTCAAGGCTAGACTGGTTGTGAAGGGCTTCAGACAGCGAATGGGTTTTGATTACTTTGACACCTATGCCCCTGTGGCTAGGTTGACCACCATTAGCATGTTGATTGCGTTGGCCTCAATCAAGGATTTGATCATTCATCAGATGGACGTCAAAACTGCATTCCTGAATGGCAATCTAGAAGAAGAAATATACATGGATCAGCCTGAAGGATATGTTTCGCCAAAGAACGAGAAGAAAGTCTGCAAACTTCTGAAATCATTATATGGATTGAAGCAAGCTCCAAAACAGTGGCATGATAAATTCAGAAGTGTCCTTCTAGCTGATGGGTATCAAGTCAACAGTGGTGATATCTGTGTATATAGCAAATTCAGAGACAACTCTGGGGTGATAATTTGCTTATATGTTGACGACATGCTTATATTCGGAACGGATGATCAAAGTGTTGTTAACACAAAGGAGTTCCTATCGTCTAACTTTGATATGAAAGATATGGGCGAAGCAGACGTTATACTTGGAATCAAGATTATTAGGAGCAACGAAGGAATTGCGCTTTCTCAGTCAAGCTACATTGAAAAGATTCTCAGGAGGTTCGATCAGTTTGATTGTACTCCAGCTCCTATGCCAGTTGATTCAAGTATTAAACTAACAAAGAATAAAGGCAGAGGTGTTTCTCAACTGGAGTACTCGCAGATAATCGGCAGTCTAATGTATGCGATGCATTGCACAAAGCCGGATATAGCTCAAGTAGTGGGAATGTTATGCAGATATACCAGTAACCCTGGTCGATTGCACTGGGTAGCATTGATCAGAATTCTGAGGTACCTGAAGGGTACATTGTCCTATGCTCTGCACTACGGAAGATCACCCGCCGTGCTTGAAGGTTTTAGTGACGCGACATGGAATTCATGCCCAGACGAATCAAAGTCGGTCACTGCATGGATCTTCTCGATGGGAGGAGGAGCCATCTCCTGGAAGTCCAAGAAGCAGACTTGCATAACTCATTCCACCATAGAATCAGAGTTCATTACACTATCGTCAGCTGGAGAAGAAGCTGAATGGATCAAGAGTATTCTAGTTGACGTGCCAATCTGGGAGACACCAATGCCAGCAGTCACAATCTATTGTGATAACCAGGCGGCTATGCTCAAAGCACACAGTGAGAACTACAATGGCAAGTCCAGACAGATCCGCCCGAAGCACAACCATGTTAGGGGTCTGATTGCTGATGGGAAAATTACAATCCAGTATGTGAAGTCCAAAGAGAATTTGGCTGACCCCTTGTCCAAGGGCCTTGGCACGGACCTTGTGATGAAGACATCAAGAGGATTGGGACTGAAGCCAGTTGAGCAATTGAACTAGGTGCAAACCCAACCTGATGAGTCTCTCAGGTTCAATGGGAATAATGAACCTTGTAAGAAACTGCAAATGCACTATAAAATGAAATGTCATTTCAAGTTGTGTCCCTTCCTAAGGATAATGTCAATAGTGCAAGTCTATAGACAAGTAGATCTATAGATAATTCTGCGATGAGGTTGAGAATTTAAATGGATTCTCTTAATGAGTAACTATAGGCCTGTAAAAGGCTGGAGTGTGTAGAAGCACTCTTGATAGACTCACCTTTCTGAGTGTCGAAGGCTCGTCACCTTCAATGAGATTCTGGCTAAATCTCTAGAGCTCTCAGTAAGACCGGGGTTAAGGCATGGACGTTAAAGTGCTAAGCTGAATGAGTACACATATCTTCTAAAAGGAATGTGTGTGCGACGAATCCGATTGGTCAATACGAGTTCTGCAGTTCAAGGCTAGTCCACTGGGTTCTCTAGCATTTCTTGATTTGTTTGCACTAAGTGTAGGTTCAAGTCGAAAGACACCTACATCTATGCACAGGATATTCTTGGATGCTCGAATTTGTTTTACTTAATTCTTAATTACTTTACTAATTTTAAATCAAGTGGGGGATTGTTGATCTTGATTTTAAATTGTTTTAAATTAATAAAAACCGGATCATTAGGATCCGGGGTTTTGATTTTAATCATGGACTAAAACCCCCATTAATTTAATATTTGTTTAGGTTGGGTGTTTAATCTCTTGAAAGAGAGAAAACACACTTTTAGTGCATTTCTCTTAGTTCTTTAGTCCCACATCGGAAAAGTAAAGAAAATCTAAAGAGTTTATTTACCCCCTTAGTTGCTTAGTTGTCAACAACTAATAGTGAGGTGTAGACTCTGACCCACCAATTCCTTTAGACGGTAACTAGGGTGCGCGAGCTGCGCTCGTAGCGAGCGCAAGCGCACACGCACACGCATGGGCACGGGCTCGGGCTCGGGCTCGGATGCGGGTGTGGGTGCGGTGCAGGCATAGGGCTTTGGGCGCTATGAGGCGTACTTTGCACTTCGCATATGCGCATCGTCGTGAGTCGCTTGGGTCGCTATTTCTTTTGAGTAAATCTGAGCCGTTGATCTAATCTCAACCGTAGATCTAGGTTGACCTTGATTGGATGATCGGTGTGGTTGATCAGAGCCGTCTGATCAAGTTTCAGGCTAGGTCTGATCTGGACCGTTGGATCTGGGTGTGTGAGATCCGAGGACACACATGGGTGTGTTAGGTGGATCAAATCCATCAGATCTAATGAGTGCCTGGGCCAGTGGGCGCAGGCCCATGCGTGCAGGCCCATGATGGGTTGCTCTGACCAAGGCCTGACCTTGTGTGCCATGTGGCCTGCCTGGTGCAGGAGGGCCTAGCCAGGTGGCTGAGCCCATGCGCATGCAAGGGGACCTGGGTCCTCTATATATAGAGAGGCTTGGGGAGGGTCTGAGAGTTGTTGGAACTCAGACCAATGAGCCAGACTAGAGCTTGATCCGTGGAGATTAACCTGATCCGTGGCCCAGACCTCGGACCATAGAGACCAGTGAGCCTGATCCGTGGCCCAGACCACGGAGCACAGAGACCAGTGAGCCTGATCCGTGAGCCCAGACCACGGAGCCTACAGTCCAGTGAGCCACCAGACCAGAGTAGGTGCACCCTGGTCCAGTCTACTCCGAGTAGCCATGGTCCATCAGGATGACTCCGTACCAGGGACCTCTTAGGAGGACCCTAACCTGGAGCTCTCCATTAATGGTGGTCCTTGAGCTCGATGAAGAAGATGGTGACCCTGACCCATCATCCAGAATCTAGAACCAGACCCAGCAGGTTGTCCGGATCGATCCAGATCCATGGATACCAGGAAATGGACAATGTCCAGCTCCTGATGAGGTTGCAGAATGCCTTCGGGCTTCTTAACCATCCATACTGTTCAGATGCCCGATCTGGGATTCCAGATCGAGTAGAACAGTGGATCAGTCTGTAGAGCCCCAAACTTTTTCATGCTTAATACATGGCACTTTCATTGTCATTTTGCCTTTAAAGAGGTATAATTAATAAATAAGGAAGAAATTGGAAATTTTGAAATGGCAAAAATCTTCCTTTTCGAAGTACGAACCCAACGCAAGTTGAATCGTCAAAATTGGACAAACGAGTCAAAAGATATGGCCAAAACAGTCTGGGCCTGTAGGTAAACGTAGCTCGGTTAGGCGCTAAGGACGTAGCTCGGTTATGCGCTAAGGACGTAGCTCGGCTATGCGCTAAGGACGTAGCTCGGTTATGCGCTAAGGACGTAGCTCGGCTATGCGCTAAGGACGTAGCTCGAAGGGCGCTAGGTCGTGCTCTAATGAGGCACAGACAACGCATAGACAACGTACTCTGAGAACGTAGCTCGAGCTCTGATAACGTATACATTGTGCATCCGTTGTGCAACAACAACGGGTACGTTGTGCAACAACAACGGGTACGTTGTACAGTTACAACGGGTACGTTGTGCAACACGTCGGGCACGTTGTACATAACACAACGGACAACGTGTTCAGCACTTTCACAGCACAACGTGTTTGGCACTGTTCACAACACAACGTGTTCAGCACTGTTCACAGCACAACGTGTTCAGCACTGTTCACAGCATAACGTGTTTGACACTGTTCACAACACAACGTGTTCAGCACTGTTCACAGCACAACGTGTTCAGCACTGTTCACAGCACAACGTGTTCAGCACTGTTCACAGCACAACGTGTTTGGCACTATTCACAGCACAACGTGTTCAGCACTGTTCACAGCACAACGTGTTCAGCACTGTTCACAGCACAACGTGTTCAGCACTGTTCACAGCACAACGAGTTCGACACTCGTGCATTTGTAGAAACTTCAGTAAGGGTATTATAGTCTTTTGGTCGGTTCACTCTTACCTTAAGAGTTTAACCCGAGCCTTTAGGGCTTCATTTCAACACTTAGAGAGATTGGGAGATAAGAAGAGAAGATAGGGCGATTCCTAAACCTACGGTTTCCATTTTTGGAGAGAAATCAAAGGGTTTGAGACCCTAGATCACTTCCAGTCCGGGTTTTCTCCAAGATCTCGGCTCAAACACTCGTGGAGAGCGTTCTCCAAGCTAGGGCAGAAGCTACACAGTCGTTTTGGAAAGGGGTTTCTTCCTCATTTCTTCAGGTCGGTACTTCTTGCTACCCTCCTAGTTATAGTTTCTCTTCTTCCCCTTCATTTCTCTTTATTTCCTTTATTTACACCTGTGCTATGAGATGGATGGTTATGAATGGTGAATGGAGGAGGATGTTGGTGAATGGATGCCGTGTGGATGATGTGATGAATGAATGGGAAAGGGCATTGTACTAATAATGAACATACAAGTGTGATGTGAGTAAACTCACCTAGAAAAGCATGAGTTAGGTTTTTGAAGGAATAATGAATAATGAACACACCATGTTTGATGAAATGCCAAGGTGAATAAAATGAGTTGTAAATTAGGAAATGCATGCCTAATAAATTCTGAATATTGCTAGGGCCTATGATAGTGTGTTTTCTTGCCTTCCCTAAATGACATGAATATTACATTGCTCAAATCATTGATGTTATATGTGTTGTGAAATTACCCAAATGTCATGTTTAAATTTAAATGCAAGTATGTACACGGTTTCCACAAGCACGGCATGCATGACATGATTTATCGAGGTTTTCAAGAACATGGTTAGAGGTGGGACATATCCTACGATATGTTTTACCTCGCTTTTCACAAGAAAACAAGAACCAACATTTCACGAGGGGTCTCCCCTCACTCACAAGTGCATATCATGAAGAAGGGCCTCCCTTCCCTCACAAGTACATACATATCATGAAGAAGGGTCTCCCTTCCCTCGCAAGTGCATTGCATAAAGAAGGGTCTCCCTTCCCTCTCAAGGCATCTCTCAAGCGCATCTCACAAGGACATCTCACAAGAGAATCTCACAAGTTACATGATCACAAGCAAGCACGCATGACATGACACGACATACAAAAATCAAGCAAGATAGACAAGACAAGCTTTCAAGTACGAAAAGATATTTCAAGCCAAGTCAAGTGCACGATGTTTTCAAGAGGTTTTATCGGCTTTCTAGGAAATACAAGCATGATTATAAATTGCTTTACTTCCTTGTATGATATGAATTGTTTCTGTCTGACATATATGAATTGCTCCTAATTATGTATTGCCATTGTTATGCTATAATTGTTGGTTAGTATTTAGTACCCGCTGAGTATTCCATGCTCAGCCGTACTTCTTATGTCGGCAGGTTCAGAGGGAGCTGCTGCTCCATTTGATGTTTGTGCTCCTGGTCCATGGGTGGAAGAGGAGTACGTCGAGGAGCCTTTGGAGGATCCTCCGGTAGAGGGTTACCATTAGGTGGTTGTAGATTCTGAGTGGATTAGCTGTGGGTGAGATGAGAGATATACCTTCATGTATTTTGGCGGGTCTGTCCGCACTTTCTTTTGGTTACTTTTTGTATAAACTTGGATTTGCGTATGTATATACATAGAGGTTTGGTAGACTTCCGCTGTGCTTTATGGTTATGTTTCCGCTATAATGTCCTCTATTGTATATGCTCTGTGGGTTTTGCAGGTTGGTGGTCAAGCAAATCATGATTAGTCATCCAAAGTTCACTCTAACTCCTAGGGTGGGTTTTGGGTCGCAACAGAAGTGGTATCAGAGCTTAGGCTTTAGGTCTCTAAGGTCACTTAGAATCTTATACCACGGCTTGACAAGAGCATATGTCAGGAAACAAGTTAGGAAGAAAGTAAGTCGGAAGAGAGTCTTGATCCAAGTGTAAGACTAAAACTTTAGTCTTAGTCTAAAATGGTTGCTTTAACCAAGTACGGGTCCTAGGTATGCTAGAACACTAAAGTATAAGTATAATGTGATGAATACTCTGATGACTTGATGTGATGTATATTAGTATTATACAACTAATACAAATTGAATTATTGTGAAATGACATTGAAATAAACTGTGGTTTCAAGTGAGACTCATGTGGTGCTATTGTTCTCAGGACTTTAGTCATGAGGCGGGGCACACGGGGTCGTGGACCACACACCAGAGCTTCATCTTCTTCCAGAGATGAGGATGAGCAGCCGGACCTCTCTCAGGTCTTAGGCTCTATTGCTGGGACACTCGCCATACTGGCGGCTCGGCAGGCAATACCATCATCGGTGGCACCTACTCCACCGCCCGCAACTCCAGTACATCATACCGCTGGAGTTGAGGCATTCAGGAGATTGAGGCCTCCACCCTTCCATGGGAGTGTGGACCCTCTTGCTGCGGAGGCATGGATCCTCCAGATGGAGAAGATATTTACGGTGCTCTCTCCTACGGTGGAAGAGAAAGTAGCATGGGCAGTCTTCATGCTAGAAGGTGAAGCCCACCATTGGTGGTTGTCCGCGTTGAGGATGCGAGATTTGACCATGCAGGGTCAACCTTGGACTTGGGAGGAGTTCAAGGACACTTTTTACAAGAAGTATTTTCCGATTGGAGCACGAGGAAAAGAAAGAGAGAGAATTCATCAACCTCGAGCAAGGTTTGATGTCGGTGGCACAATACGAGGCCAAGTTCTTGGACTTATCACGCTTCGCGACTCACATGGTTGCCACCGAGGCAATGAAGGCAAGGAGATTTGAGCAAGGGCTCAAAGATGTTATCATGGAGAAGGTTTCGTTCTTCAGACATACTACCTACCCTGAGGTAGTAGACAAGGCCTTATTGGTCGAGGCCAATTCAGAGACAGTGTCCAAGAAGAGGGAGTTGGCCAGAGGCCAAGCTAGTAGTTCAGCACCTTTAGAGAGGCAGACTCGTACCGGCCCTTATCAGTATACATGGCCAACACCACCGATGAGGCCAACTTATGCGCCTCCAGCTCCACGGTAGTATGTGCCTCAGGCACCACGACCTCAGGCTCTTCCGACCCCACGGCCTGTTGCACCTCAGATGATGAGGTATGCTCCACCTCCGGCCCCTCCGACTTATACACACGAGGTCTGCACTTTATACGGCCGAAGGCACCCGGCAGGAGATTGCCGAAGGGCATCGGGTGGATGCTTTCATTGTGGTCGCCAGGGCCATATGATCATGGATTGCCCCAGTCGGCATTTACCAGGCCAGTCTCAGGGGATTAGGCCCCCAGCACACCCAGCAGGATCATATCAGGCGTCATCTCAGACTACCCGGTCTACACCTCAGTCTCGCCAGGCGAACCAGGGGCGATTTTTTGCCTTGATAGAGGGTGATGCACTTGCATCTGACGATGTGGTGCAAGGTACGCGTTTGGAGTTATTTTCTTTATTCGTGATTGTTATGTTATGTTTTATTCCTTGTGTACATACTTGGTATGCTATATATATATATACCTATGTGTATACACTGTTGATGCTTGAATTGACGTAACTAGCTAAAATTTCAGGAACCCTACTAGTCAATGAGTGTTTGGCTCGAGTGTTGATTGATACCGGGTCTACTCATTCATTTGTCTCACCGGGTTTTTCAGAAGGCTTTTCTGTGGAGCCTACTCAGCTAGAATCAGAGTTAGCCATTTCGACTCCTCTCGGCAAAACCGTATTGGCAGATAAAGTGTATAGAAATAGCGTGGTCCAAGTTGGAAGCCACGAGTTGGCAGTTGATCTCATCGTCCTTGGATTCCAAGACTTTGATGTTATATTGGGAATGGATTGGTTAGCGGCACATCACGGGCATGTAGCTTGCTTTGAGAAAATGGTACTCTTCAAGCCAGTAGAAGGGAAACCATTCCACTTTCGTGGGTTGAGAAGTAGAGATATTGCTCGCTTTACGGCATTGAGCTTAGTGAACCCCGAGGCAAAGGACTCATCGACTATTCCGGTTGTGAGTGAGTTCCTGGATGTATTTCCAGAGGAGTTGCCAGGATTGCCTCCAGACAGGGAGATTGAGTTTGTGATCGAGCTTGCACCAGGCACAGCTCCTGTTTTCAGAGCTCCATATAAAATGGCCCCTATTGAACTCAAGGAGTTGAAGACTCAGTTGGAGGAATTGCAAGGCCTTGGCTTCATTCGACCAAGTGTCTCACCGTGGGGTGCCCCGATGTTGTTTGTTAAGAAGAAAGATGGCTCGATGCGGATGTGTGTCGATTACCGGCAATTGAACAAAGTCACTATAAAGAATAGGTATCCCTTGCCTAGGATTGATGACTTGTTCGATCAGTTGAAGGGAGCGAGATTTTTCTCAAAGATAGATCTTCGATCGGGCTATCACCAGTTGAAGATTAAGGCGGAAGATATTCCCAAAACGGCTTTCCGGACTCGATACGGACACTACGAGTTCTTGGTAATGCCTTTTGGTCTCACAAACGCACCGGCAACCTTTATGGATTTGATGAACCGGGTGTTCCGGCCATATCTTGATAGGTGTGTGATTGTATTTGTTGATGACATTTTGGTCTATTCCCAGACACGGGAAGATCACACACGCGACCTATGCCTTGCTTTGGAAATGCTAAGAGAGCACAAGCTATACGCCAAACTTAGCAAGTGTGAGTTTTGGTTGGAAGAGGTGGCATTCCTAGGCCACCTTGTTTCTGTGGAAGGCATCTCGGTTGATCCAAAGAAGATAGATGCAGTCATGAGTTGGGCGAGGCCCAAGAGTGTCACAGAGATACGTAGTTTCCTTGGATTGGCAGGCTACTACAGGAGATTTGTAGAGGGTTTCTCTAGCCTTGCGGCACCGCTCACTTACCTGACAAGGAAGAACGCTAAGTTTGTATGGAGTGATAAGTGCGAGACCAGTTTCACGGAACTGAAGAAGAGGCTTACTACCGCCCCTGTTCTTACTGTGCCATCCGGACCTTATGGGTATGAGGTGTATAGTGATGCCTCACACGTTGGACTTGGGTGCGTACTCATGCAGCACAAGAAGGTCATTGCCTATGCATCAAGGCAGTTGAAGGAGCATGAGAAGAATTATCCCATCCACGACTTGGAGCTTGCGGCGGTCGTGTTTGCACTTAAGATTTGGCGTCATGACCTTTATGGGGTGGAGTTCTATGTGTTCACTGATCACAAGAGTGTCAAGTATCTCTTTTCCCAAAAGGAGCTAAATCTAAGGCAACGGCGTTGGATGGAATTTTTGAAGGACTATGATTGTACCATTCAATACCACCCGAGTAAAGCAAATGTAGTGGCTGATGCTTTGAGTAGAAGACCTCAAGGGTTGTTAGCACACATGTTGGTTCAAGAATGGAAGCTACTAGAAGATTTGGAAAATCTGGACATTAGTGTGAATGACTCTGTCCGTAGTCCTATCTTGGCAAATGTCACGGTTCTGCCATACATTATAGATTTGATCCAAGAATACCAAGCCACGGATGCTGAATTGTTGGCTTATCGGGACAAGGAAGTTGCTAAGGGTAGTGAGGACTTCTCTCTCACTAGCCGAGGTGCTATCACATTCAAGGGAAGGCTGTGTGTTCCAGCCAATGCAAATCTTCGGAGGGAGATTTTGGATGAAGCACACCGTTCGAAGTACACAGTGTATCCAGGGGGTACAAAGATGTACCGGAACCTCAAGAGTCACTTTTGGTGGCGGAATATGAAGAGGGATGTGGCTGAGTATGTGGCACGGTGCTTAGTGTGCCAACAGGTGAAAGCAGAACACATGCGACCCGCCGGTCTATTGCAGTCTCTTCCGATTCCCGAGTGGAAATGGGAGAACATATCCATGGATTTCATAGTTGGCTTGCCAAAGACGGCAAGGGGCTCAGATGCGATATGGGTAGTAGTGGATCGTTTGACAAAGTCCGCTCATTTCTTATCCTACCGTACTACCTTCAACTCTAGTCAGTTGGCTGCACTATACATCAAGGAAGTGGTGAGGTTGCACGGAGTGCCCGTTAGTATTGTGTCAGATCGGGATCCAAGATTCACATCACGATTCTGGAAAAGCTTCCAAGAGGCTATGGGTTCCCAACTGGATTTCAGCACCGCTTTTCATCCACAGACGGATGGACAAACAGAGAGAGTGAACCAAGTCATTGAAGACATGCTTCGGGCTTGTATATTGGATTTCAGAGGCAGTTGGGAAGAGCACTTGCCTTTGGTTGAATTCGCCCATAATAACAGCTATCAGGCAAGTATCCAAATGGCACCATTTGAGGCCTTGTATGGGTGAAGCTGTAGGTCTCCTCTCTATTGGGATGAGGTAGGAGAAAGGAAATTACTTGGTCCAGAATTGATTGAGCAAACTGCAAACACAGTTAAGATCATTCGGGATCGATTAAAAGCCGCTCAAGATCGCCAGAAAAGTTATGCGGACACGCGCCGTAGGGACTTGGAATTTCAAGTAGGGGATCAAGTTTTTGTGAAAGTATCTCCTAGCAAAGGGATCATGAGATTTGGAAGGCGAGGCAAGCTCAGTCCTCGGTATGTTGGGCCTTTTGAGATTATCACACGAATTGGTGAGGTTGCTTACAGGGTAACTCTCCCACCTCACATGGCCGCAGTTCACAACGTCTTCCATGTGTCTATGCTTCGGAAGTACATTGCGGATCCTTCGCATGTCATAGACTTGGAACAGTTGGAGGTTCGAGAGGACCTCACCTTGATTAAAAAGCCGGTTCAGATTTTGGATCGAAGAGATCAGGTGCTTCGCAACAAGACAATCCCTTTGGTTCTTGTGCAATGGCAACACCATGCTCGGGAAGAAGCTACATGGGAGCGTGAAGCCGAAGTCAAAGCAAGGTACCCAAAATTAATTGAATGAGTTTTTGTATAAGTCTGTATATGACTTGTAATGTTCTTTTTGGTTTGTAATGCAAGTAGTGTCTGAATTTCGAGGATGAAATTTTTGTAAGGGGGGAGGATGTAGAGCCCCAGACTTTTTCATGCTTAATACATGGCACTTTCGTTGTCATTTTGCCTTTAAAGAGGTATAATTAATAAATAATGAAGAAATTGGAAATTTTGAAACGGCAGAAATCTAACTTTTCGAAGTACGAACCCAACGCAAGTTGAATCGTCAAAATTGGACAAACGAGTCAAAAGATATGGCCAAAACAGTCTGGGCCTGTAGGCAAACGTAGCTCGGTTATGCGCTAAGGACGTAGCTCGGTTATGCGCTAAGGACGTAGCTCGGCTATGCGCTAAGGACGTAGCTCGATTATGTGCTAAGGACGTAGCTCGGCTATGCGCTAAGGACGTAGCTCGAAGGGCGCTAGGTCGTGCTCTAATGAGGCACAGACAACGCATAGACAACGTACTCTGAGAACGTAGCTCGAGCTCTGATAACGTATACATTGTGCATCCGTTGTGCAACCACAACGGGTACGTTGTGCAACAACAACGGCTACGTTGTCCAACAACAACGGGTACGTTGTACAGTTACAACGGGTACGTTGTGCAACACGTCGGGCACGTTGTACATAACACAACGGACAACGTGTTCAGCACTTTCACAACACAACGTGTTTGGCACTGTTCACAGCACAACGTGTTCAGCACTGTTTACAGCACAACGTGTTCAGCACTGTTCATAGCACAACGTGTTCAGCACTGTTCACAGCACAACGTGTCTGGCACTGTTCACAGCACAACGTGTTCAGCACTGTTCACAGCACAACGTGTTTGGCACTGTTCACAGCACAACGTGTTCAGCACTATTCACAGCACAACGTGTTCAGCACTGTTCACAGCACAACGAGTTCGACACTCGTGCGTTTGTAGAAACTTCAGTAAGGGTATTATAGTCTTTTGGTCGGTTCACTCTTACCTTAAAAGTTTAACCCGAGCCTTTAGGGCTTCATTTCGACACTTAGAGAGATTAGGAGATAAGAAGAGAAGATAGGGCGATTCCTAAACCTACGGTTTCTATTTTTGGAGAGAAATCAAAGGGTTTGAGACCCTAGATCACTTCCAGTCCGGGTTTTCTCCAAGATCTCGGCTCAAACACTCGTGGAGAGCGTTCTCCAAGCTAGGGCAGAAGCTACACAGTCGTTTTGGAAAGGGGTTTCTTCCTCATTTCTTCAGGTCGGTACTTCTTGCTACCCTCCTAGTTATAGTTCCTCTTCTTCCCTTTCATTCTCTTTATTTCCTTTATTTACACCTGTGCTATGAGATGGATGGTTATGAATGGTGAATGGAGGAGGATGTTGGCGAATGGATGCCGTGTGGATGATGTGATGAATGAATGGGAAAGGGCATTGTACTAATAATGAACATACAAGTGTGATGTGAGTAAACTCACCTAGAAAAGCATGAGTTAGGTTTAAAGGAATAATGAATAATGAACACACCATGTTTGATGAAATGCCAAGGTGAATAAAATGAGTTGTAAATTAGGAAATGCATGCCTAATAAATTCTGAATATTGCTAGGGCCTATGATAGTGTGTTTTCTTGCCTTCCCTAAATGACATGAATATTACATTGCTCAAATCATTGATGTTATATGTGTTGTGAAATTACCCAAATGTCATGTTTAAATTTAAATGCAAGTATGTACACGGTTTCCACAAGCACGGCATGCATGACATGATTTATCGAGGTTTTCAAGAACATGGTTAGAGGTGGGACATATCCTACGATATGTTTTACCTCGCTTTTCACAAGAAAACAAGAACCAACATTTCACGAGGGGTCTCCCCTCACTCACAAGTGCATATCATGAAGAAGGGCCTCCCTTCCCTCACAAGTACATACATATCATGAAGAAGGGTCTCCCTTCCCTCGCAAGTGCATTGCATAAAGAAGGGTCTCCATTCCCTCTCAAGGCATCTCTCAAGCGCATCTCACAAGGACATCTCACAAGAGAATCTCACAAGTTACATGATCACAAGCAAGCACGCATGACATGACACGACATACAAAAATCAAGCAAGATAGACAAGACAAGCTTTCAAGTACGAAAAGATATTTCAAGCCAAGTCAAGTGGACGATGTTTTCAAGAGGTTTTATCGACTTTCTACGAAATACAAGCATGATTATAAATTGCTTTACTTCCTTGTATGATATGAATTGTTTCTGTCTGACATATTTGAATTGCTCCTGATTATGTATTGCCATTGTTATGCTATAATTGTTGGTTAGTATTTAGTACCCGCTGAGTATTCCATGCTCAGCCGTACTTCTTATGTCGGCAGGTTCAGAGGGAGCTGCTGCTCCATTTGATGTTTGTGCTCCTGGTCCATGGGTGGAAGAGGAGTACGTCGAGGAGCCTTTGGAGGATCCTCCGGTAGAGGGTTACCATTAGGTGGTTGTAGATTCTGAGTAGATTAGCTGTGGGTGAGATGAGAGATATACCTTCATGTATTTTGGCGGGTCTGTCCGCACTTTCTTTTGGTTACTTTTTGTATAAACTTGGATTTGCGTATGTATATACATAGAGGTTTGGTAGACTTCCGCTGTGCTTTATGGTTATGTTTCCGCTATAATGTCCTCTATTGTATATGCTCTGTGGGTTTTGCAGGTTGGTTGTCAAGCAAGTCATGATTAGTCGTCCAAAGTTCACTCTAACTCCTAGGGTGGGTTTTGGGTCGCGACACAGTCTGTCATGGACTGAACCATCTTTGTGACCATCCGATTTCGGGTGATCCTACCATATCCACATGATGGACCCAATCAGGGGTATCTTGTGGAATGGGTTAATCTGGACAAGCCTGTTCTTGTACCCAAACATAACCCGAACTAATAAAATTAGATTAAGTGTAATCTTGTCACCAAACAGACTTGGATTAAGTTAAAATGGATTAACTTAAAATCTGTAAACAAACGGGACTTAAGACAGAATTGATTCTGACCAAACCAGAAACAGTTTCTGTGCAGAATTGATTCTGGACAGAACTAGATTCTGTAACCAAACAGAATAGGTGCATACCTAAACTGGAATAGGTTAAAACAGGATTAGACCAAATCAGAGTGGACCTAACCCTGTAACCAAACAGACCCTTAAACCCTAAAGGGTAGAATGGTAATTTTGAATTTTGTCCGATTAATTAGATTATCTTTTACTGTAAATCCGATGGGACTTTAGGACATTTGGATAACTAGGCAAACCCTAATTAAATGGATATGCATATATTTATATATTTATTTTGAAGGGCATCCTAAAGGAAGATCAGTACTCCGTCTTCTACCGAGTAGTGCAAACTCGTTGGGAAGACCGGAGAGAATCCGAGCTGAGTTGTATCCTGGAGATAGAGCTGTCATATCCCTTGCACATGGGAGGCTTCGACTATCTTCAAGAAAGACTCTCTTGTAGCGCCTCTCAGCGAAGCGATTCTCTACCATAATTAATTGTTTATTTAACTGCATTTATTATCTGTCTGTATTTGCTAAGTGGCTATGTGTGCAGGAATTTAGCCCAATTACACCAACAATGATGACCGGAGCTCAGACCGAATTGAGATCTTTACAGATCTAGGATATTTGAAGAATAAAAATAAAACAATCAAGATTAAAGATCCAAATGAAAGAAAATAAAAGAGGAGAGAGGGTGATCGGTTACCCGAACAAAGGATGAAGTGAGCAGCAGGCAGGAGCTATAAGCTCACCAGAATTAGTGATCTAGCTGGATGTGAAGCTGGAGAAGAGCTCGTCGGAGATCGGAGTTGTTGGTGGTCTCTCCTCTGCAGATTGGATCTAAGTGATAGGAAGAGATCAAAGATTAAATAAAAAATAGACGAACATAATAAAAATCAGAATCGAGATATAAGGAATTATCTACAACAGAGAGCTCAGAAGAAATTGAAATGACCTGAGAAACGAAATAAGAGCATAGAGAAATTACCAGAGTTAGGACTTTCTACTGCAACTCAGATCAGATCTAAAAAGGTGAGCTGCTGGCCGGCGCTGAGAAGCGGAGCTTTCTTCGAAGGTTGAAGACAATGTAAACTTCAGAGAGCTATTGGAACTGGTGGAGTTACAGCTACTGGCGATGAGAGGATATGGAAGAGAAGACTCTGCCGAGGTGAATCGGATGAGAGGAGATCGAGGACTTGGCTGGCCAAATTTTAGGCATTGCTGGCCTCGCCGAAGATGAAGGGAGATGGCGATGGAGAAGGAGCTCAAGCGAGAGCTACTGCTGCGATGGGGTCGCCAGCTTGGTGAAGCTTGCTGGAAAGTGATCTGAAGGAGATGGAGACTTGCGACTGATTTCCAAGAGAAGAAATTCAATTTTCTTTTAGGTTTAAACACCTTAAGGTGTTTATATACGGATGAAACTCTTGGTTTGGGCTTGTGAGAGCATTGGGTTTGGAAGAAAGTGGATTTGGGTCATGAGTTTTTGAACATGGTTAATGAGCTTTATGGTATAGGCCTGGGTTGGTGGGTTTGGTCTATGGATTTTAAAGTATGGATTTTAAGGTTAAAACAAAGGGAGATGGGCTTGAGCTTGGGGGTTTAGGAGTGGGCTCATAGGTAATGGGTCTCTCTCTCTCTCTCTCTCTCTCAGATCTAAAACCTTGACACTCAAATAAAATAATAAAAAATAAAAATAAAATAAAGTAACACTTAAATTAAAATTACAAATTTAATTTAATTTAATTTAATTTAAAAAATGGGATTAAGGGGTGTAAAAATGGGGTGTTCGCAAGCACTAGTGGGACTTGTCACTTTCTAGGACATTCTCTTGTTTCATGGTTTAGCAAGAAACAAAATTCAGTACCGCTATCTACAGCCGAGGCTGAGTATATGGCAGCAGAGAGTTGTTGTGCTCAAACTCTATACATGAAACAACAGTTGGAAGAATTCAAACTTTTATATTCTAAAATTCCAATTAAGAGTGATAATACTAGTGTCATCTGTATGACTAAAAATCTCATTCAACACTCAAGAACTAAATATATTGAAATAAGATATCACTTCATAAGAGATCATGTGTAAAATGGGGATGTAGTGTTAGAATTTGTGGATAGAAATAACCAACTTACTGATATATTTACCAAATCCCTGCAATTTGACAGATTTAGTTCATTGAGAAAAGATCTTGGATTAGGAAGGCTTAATGACTATTTATGAATTCATAAGATGCAAAATAATCCTTCATGGTAAATAAAAATGTAATTAATGCTTCAAAAAAAATATTTAATTATTTAAATAAAGGTAATTAAAAGTTTTATCAAAAACATGAGTTAAATTGCTTAAGCTTCAATCGAAGAGTTGAAAACCTTTATTCAAGGATCCTTATATACGAAACTTGCGCTAGCAGTCGGTATTTTAGATGAAAGACATATGTTAATCAGATTTGAATCTGAATCTGATTTCCTTTCCGTCTGGTTGAAAGAATACTGCTATATGGAGGGGCAACTAGTGAGATTTTTAAAATGGACGCCTTCCTTCCAAGCGGGTGCTGAACCAACGGTGGTTCCGATTTGGATAGCTTTACCTGGTTTACCAATCAATTTTTTCAACCCAAAAGACCTCAAAGCTATAGGCAGCATCGTTGGAAAAGTTTTAAAGGTTGACGGGCCTACTAGAACTCTATCGAGACCAAGTATGGCTCGGATCTGTGTAGAGATTGATGTTAGTAGATCAAAAATCGAGAGATTTTGGTTGGGACTAAGTACTTCTGGTAGATGGCAACAGATTGTTTATGAAAAAGAACCAGTGCTGTGTGGAAGATGCAATAAAATTGGCCACATTCGAGAGGCCTGTAGAGGGAAAAGGAATTATTCTATTAAGGGTGTTGTAAAAGATAGAAACTTGCTGAAGAAGAAAGGAGAGATCATCCCTGAAGCAAAAACTAAGGAATCTAAAGCAAAATGGGTTGAAAAAGTTTTTGGCAAGTTTGATAATAAGGAAAAGGACGATCAAAGGTTGAGGATGGAAACTAATCCAGCGGGAGAAGAAGAGGGCGTAGATGGCAAAGTTCCGGATGGGATTAATAAGACTGATACAGCAAATTTATTATTGAAAACTCCATCATCAGATCATAGCCGTAGAGAAGAAGATAAGACAAAAGATTCAGATGCAAGAGATGCTAGAGGTGAAGAGCGAGAAGTTTCGAACATGGCAGAAAAAAAACAAGCAAACCATGTGATTCAGAGTGCTGGAGATAAGCTATCATTAATACAAGATCCCAATATTACAGATATCAGGGTCTTAGATAACAGAAGGGCAGTTCACAATAGCTTTATAGAAATTTCAGATACAGATATTGAATGCCAACAACATCACGGTAAAGAGATGCTGGTTATTGAAGACACTTGTCAAAAAAATTTCATAGAAGGGAAAGAAGATAATTCAGAAAAAAATTCAACTCAGGATATGGTGCCTCTTTTTGAGAATAATTTGGGGACAGAACAGTTGGATAGAGAAGAAAATAACTCTATGAGGCAAGAGATGCTGGACAAAGATTTGGACAACACTTTCGAGGGCTGCAATTCTGAAGGTGTTATGGAAGAATTTGAATTACAGCAGATGGACAAGTTGGATAAATGCGAGATGTTGCCCAGCAACGATGAGTTAGATGACTTGGATCAGAATGTGTTGATGGAAGCTCTTCAACTAGATCAACCTCGGGTCAAATTTAGAGATAAGGAGGAAGATAGCATGAGAAGGGATGGAAACCATTCAGAGGTTAAAAGGAGCAGAACAAAACCGATTCTGAATAGGGAAGACTTCACTCTAAGCTGCAAACTTTTCTCTAATAGAATAGCGGGATCAAGTTGGCTGAAAAACTATCCAGGTATCAAGATGGGAAATTCATTAGAAGAAATTCCATTACATACATCCATTAGAATGACAAGGTCGAAGACTCGAGCAGGAGTTCACACTGATTTACAAAAGTTTTCTAATGTTTAATTCTATTATTTGGAATATCAGAGGGGCGGGCAACTCAAATTCTGTAGGAGATTAAATTCGGTTATTATTGAAAGGAAGGTTTCTCTAGTGGCTATTCTGGACCCTAAGCAAAATTTGAAATTCTTAGATAAAGTGAAGAAAGAGATTGGCTTTAGTCATCATGCAATTAATAATGGTGAGATTAGTAGAATTTGGGTGCTCTGGAAGGGGGATATCTCAGTACTGGCTATTCAGAACTCTTTTCAGTGTTTGTCTCTTTTATTAACAATCCGAGGTGGTTCTCCAGTCAGGTACTCATTTATTTATGCAATGTGCAGCAAAATCGAGAGAAGAGAGTTATGGGAAGAATTAAGGCTGATCAGTCTTGATGTGGACACTCCTTGGATTATTGGCGGGGATTTTAATGTAATCAGGCATGCAGGAGAGAAAAAAAGGGGTAGAAATCCAGATTTATATGCTATGGATGATTTTAATGATATAATTTCTCAGTGCGGGTTGATAGATGGAAATTTTCAAGGGAATCGATTTACGTGGTGTAATGATCGCATTAAAGCTCATTGTATTTGGGCTAGATTGGATAGAGTGCTCTATAATTCTGCATGGCAAGCGTCTACATCCAGCACTTCTATTACCCATCTTCCTCGAAGTCCCTCAGATCATGCTCCTCTCTTGGTTTTGGTGGAGAATAAGAGGCGGGAAAGCTCTTCGTCTTTCAAATTCCAGAATATGTGGACTAAAGATGAAGGTTTTATTGAGATTGTTAAGGAGGATTGGAAGTCGGCTAAACCAGGTAACCCCCTTCTTTCTTTTTTCTTAAAACTTAAATCTCTTAAAATTGCTTTATCTGCTTGGAACAAGAACAGGTTTGGAAACATTTTTACTAATCTTCGAGATTGTGATAAGCTAGTGGAGGAATTAGAAAATCAGATTCAATTAAATTGGACTGAAGAGGGTGATAGAAAACTATGTGAAGCTAAGTTGAGACTGAAATATTACTTAGATAATGAAGAAATCTTCTGGAAACAGAAATCCAGAGAGCATTGGCTGAAAGAGGGCGACAAGAATACGAAGTATTTTCATGCTGTTTATCAAAATAATCGAAAGAGAAATATGGTGCATGAGATTCAAGATAGCAATGGTAATGTTCTTACGAAAGAGGAGGATATGGGGAGAGAAGCAGTCAAGTTTTTCCAGAAAATGTTACTTTCAGAGACAGTCAACATGGGGGATATCATTGAAAATAACATTCCTTCACTAGTGTCGGATGATGATAATGAGGAGTTATGCAAATTGCCTGATATGTCTGAAATTAAGAAGGTGGTGTTCGATATGCCGGCTTATGGAGCTCCAGGTCCAGATGGGTTTTCAGGGATGTTCTACCAATTTTGCTGAGAGATTATCAAAGAGGATTTGGTAAATGCAATTCAGTTTTTCTTTGTGAATGGTTTTATCCCTAGAGCCATTAACGCTACCATGATCTGCCTTATAGCCAAAGTGGAGAATCCTGTGAATTTTTCTGATTTTCGACCTATCAATTTATGTAATGTCTTTTACAAAATCATTGCGAAGGTGATAGCTGTTCGGTTGGGCTGTATTTTGCCTAAGTTAATTTCTGAAGAGCAATCTGCTTTCGTGAAAGGTAGGAGCATCATTGACAACATTTCTTTGGCTCAGGATTTAACTTCGAATATTAATCGTAAAGTGAGAGGTGGGAATGTTATCTTCCAATTAGATATGGCGAAAGCTTATGATAGAATGGAATGGGAATTTCTCATTATAGTTCTGAAGAAATTTGGTTTCAGTGCAAGGTTTCTGAAAATTATAATAGGCTGCATCTCCTTTCCGTTTTTCTCGGTTATTCTGAATGGCAGATTGCATGGCTTTTTCCAGTCATCTAGGGGTCTGAGGCAAGGAGACCCATTATCTCCTGCTCTATTCATTATGGCAGAGGAGGTCCTCAATAGAGGTTTGAAGAATATATTTGCTACTGGGAAAGTGGATTTTTATAGGTCTTCAAAAAATGCTATTACTATTTCCCACTTACTATTTGCTTATGATACTCTTAAATTCTGTAATGGGCATAAAAGATCTCTTCATCAGCTATTTAAATTCTTATCTGATTATGAAGCAGCTTCTGGGCAGAAGATTAATAACCATAAAAGTGCAATGTATGTGGCGGACTCTAAATTAGAGTCGAAGAGGAGTCGATTGGTCAATGTTAGTGGGATCTCAATTGATAAGTTCCCATTTCGTTATTTGGGGATCCCCATTTTCCATGGTCGGATGAAAAATGTTTATTTCGACTATGTTATTGACAAGGTCAGGAAAAAGATGGATGGGTGGAAAGGGAAGTTATTATCGAATGGAGGGAAACTCGTTATGTTGAAGCACGTTTTATCTTCATTACCGATATATAGTTTGATGAGTTGCAACATTCCCCTAGGTGTTATTCGAAGAATTGAAAGTTATTTTTCTTCTTTTTTCTAGAATAATAGTGATGGCAGCAAGAGATATCATTGGGTATCTTGGAATAGAATCACTAAACCTTGTAGAGAAGGAGGATTGGGTCTTCGCAAATTAGATGATGTAGCCAAGGCATTTAGAATGAAGATGGCTTGGAAGTTGATATCCAATAAGGGGTTGTGGTCCAATTATTTCAAAAGAAAATACCTGAATAATAACCACCTGTGGATGATTGATAATTTTTTAAAGGGCCCGAAATCTTGGTTGGATATTGGAAGATGGGTTAAGAGTACGATGGTTAACTGTAAATGGCTGATAGGAAATGGGGAAACTACGAATTTCTGGTTTGATATTTGGTGGGAAGATTCTCCTTTGATTGAAGAGGCTAGTGATTGTCCTGAAAGTTTTCCAATTGTTAAAGATAGTTTAGGAAGAGGCCGTTGGAAGGAAGAGGTGTTAAGGCTTCTTCCTACCGAATTGCAACAAGATTTGTCTCTTAATACCATTGTTTTATCTACCCTAGAAGATCGCCTTATTTGGAAAAAAGAGAGTTCGGGAAGGTTCACTTTCAAATCTTGCTGGGAGTGTGTTCGTGAAGCCTCTCAAACAGTTCTATGGGGTCATGTGATATGGAAAGAGGGCATTCCTTCTAAAATTTCAGTACTAATTTGGAAGATTTTTCACAATGCCATTCCGGTGGATAGTAATGTCCAAGCTAAAGGTAATTCTTTGCCAAGTAAATGTGAGTGTTGTTCTTCTCCGAACAGTGAATCTTTGACCCACCTTTTTTGTAAAGGAGAGATGGCTACAAAGATTTGGAGAAGAGAACATGTGCTCCATATCCAGTATTTTGAAGAAGATACCATTCAGACTAGAATCATGAGATTTTTTCAGAAGAGTCACTGTGGTGCGGTTAGAGGTGTTCTTTGTATAGTAGTGCCTATGTTTGTGTGTTGGGAGCTGTGGAATTTTCGCAATAAAGCCAGATATGACAATTTTAAAAGGCCTTTCTTCGGCATGCTGAAAAGAATTAAAGATTGGGTGAAAGGTTCAGCTGAGTTATGGAAATTCACAAAAACCTTCAGTTCGGTGGATAGAGAACTAAGTGCTCATTTCGATATTCAAGCTTCTAATTCAAGCATGAAAAGGCCAATCATCACTAAATGGCTATGCCCTTCCCCGGGCTGGTTCAAACTCAATACTGATGGGGCGGCTAGGAACAACCCGGGAGAGAGTGGAGGAGGAGGAATTATTCGCGACGAAACTGGTCAAATGGTATTAGCTTTTTATGCTTACTATGAGTTGGGAACTAATACGATGGCTGAATTTAGGGCAGTATATGATGGGTGTATGCTCTGTGATCAACATGGTTTATATAATGTGGTGGTGGAAAGTGATTCTAAAATTGTTATTGATGTTATTAATGGTATTCTTGACCCCCCTTGGAAAGTTTGGTATTGGTGGAAAGAGATTATTCGATTGAAGAATGGTTGTAATTTGATTTTCCAGCATACTTTTAGAGAAAACAACCAGGTACCGGATTTTCTTTCTAAAGAAGCGTATCAAAAGAAAGAAAGAAAAGTATTCAAAGATGCTAAGGAATGCCCTGTACAAATGAAAGAGTTGATTCGTATGGACAGATCGGAGCTAGTAAATATCAGATGTTAAATATTGGTTTGTTTAGTTGGGTTTTGGGGTTTGTCTTCCCATCGTTGGTTAGGTGGGTTTGGTGGGTTTTGTATGTAGGGGTAAGGATTATGTTCCCCCCTAGTTTTTATTTTATTTTTTAGGTTGGTTTGCCAGGCTTGGAATGCCATCCTGGAGTTTACTTGTCTAGGGAGGGGTTAGGTTTTATGTCCCCCCTCTCGGTGGTTGGTCTGTATGGGGTAAGGTTTATGTCCCCCCCAATTTTTCCTATTTTAATAAATCGGGTAGGGGTCTGCCAAACCCCCCCACTCCTTCTGAGTGGCTTTTCTAAAAAAAATAAAAAATAAAAAAAATAAAATTGCTTAAGTATGATGTCTGATTTTTGAAAAGTTGTTTTGGAATGATTTATAAAAGAAAATTTTAAAAGAGATTGGTTTTGGAAGAAAACAGAAAGTTTCAAGTTTTTCTTCTGTCGAGTCGACTGGGTGAAGCAATCCAAACGACTAGATAAGAGGAAAAGGCCTCAAAATCGATTGTTAAACAAAACCGAGAAAAATTCTAGTTTTTCTTCTATCCAGTCAGCTGCATGAGGTCATCCAGACAACTAGATAAGAGAAAAATCCTCAAAAACGGATTTTAGGCTAAATCGAGAAAATTTCCAAGATTTTCTTCTATCCAGTTGACTAGATGGACCAATCAAATCAACTAGATAGTTGAAAAATATGAATTTTTAAGCAAAATTGGATTTTGGGTCACTTAAGTGAAATAAGTCATCCAGACGACTAGATCAACCCATCCAGACGTCTAAATGACTTAAAATATAATAAGTTTCCAAAATCCCCAAATCACATTTCATTTCAAAACTTTTCCCTCTCTCAAACTCCTGTTCATCTTCTTGGGATCTATCCAATCCTCATCAAATCTCTCAGATTTTCCCTCAAATCTCTGATTCACCTCTGTCAAATCATAAATCATTCAAAATGGTGAGAACTAAGAATGGGAGTGAGGAACCAAGCCCTATAAGACGAAGAACATCAAAAGGAAAAACGGCAGCATCATCTTCAGTTCCAGTCCAAGCCTTAAGCTTCCTCACAGTCAAATCAGAGAAGAGATACTGTGAAATATTCAACAAACATACTGTGGTGTACGATAAGTTCCTTGACCCAGCATTCTTCACTCTCTGGGGTCTAAAACATATCACAAAGCTCTTCAAAGCTCTGGATTGGCTCAATTTTCTTACCTCTAGTGAGCCAATGTACTCTGAGCTTCTGAAGCTCTTCTATACTCATTTCGAGTATGAAGCCACCACCCACAGAATTTCTTCATTCCTCTATAGTCAAGAAATTATTCTGTCCCTTGGAGAATTTATCAATCTCCTTGGACTTCCTGATGGGGATTTCCAATCTTATACTCTAAAAGAAATGACAACCCATGAAGGGTTCAATCCTTTGGATGCTCTCAAGCTTATATGCACAAATCAGGACATCACTGAACCTTTTCAACCCCAGTCCAAAGACCTCACTCTTGAGGCAAGAATAATTCATCACATTATCACCTACAATCTGATTCCTAGGTCAGGTAGTAGAAATTACATTTCCTATCTAGATGTTTCTTATGTGGTGCATCCTCACTTACAAAAACTTTGATCTTACATATATCATAATTCAGTCAATGGTAGACAATGTCAAGAAGAAGAGTACTTGTCTCCCTTATGGACAAGCACTTACCCTATTGTTCAAATATTTCAAACTACCACTTGACTCTATCTCAGACAAAGTTGCCTCCACTGTAACTAATTTTTGCAGTGTACCCACTCTGTTAATAATGGGGTACCAGTGGGATAATGTCATGAAAGCTTGGGTTCCCAAGCCTCCATCCACTCAATCATCCACCTCTGCTCCTGATACTCAACCCTCAACAGCTAAAACTTCATCTATTTTTGCTCCATCAAGTGAGTCATCCATCCCTGCTCAAAATGAACTAGAATCCTCTGCTCCAGAACTTTCTACTGTTCCTGATCCTTCATCTTCTCCTCTGCATTTTGAAACTCCAGCAGTTGCTACAACAAAGATTGAAACTCTTGTTCAATCTTCTCTTCCTCCTTAGGCTTCTTCACCTCCTAGACCTTCCCTTGAACCTAATATTTATTCATTAATTATGGAAAAGCTGGAATCTATGAGTTCAAGCATAGCAGATTTTCAGCAAGAGGTGAGAAATAGACTAGCTTCATTAGAGTCAAAGTTAGCAGACCTTCAAGCTGAGAACAAGACCAAGCATGAAGCCAATGAAGGAAGGTTAGAAGAACTGAGCATTGAAGTGGACATCATCAAGAACAGGGTGGATTCTACAATATCCCTAATAGAAAGAAAAGCCACTGATGCAACAGTGAATTTTGACCAAATAGAGCTTGGAGTCTCAAAAATCAAAGGAAAAGCTGAAGCAATGGATAAGCAAATCAAAAATCAAAGACCAATGGTTACCCAAATGGCCTCCTTGATTGGAAATCAAGCTCCAATCATTCACTCTATGGCCACTCAAGTAAATCAGATTGCCATTGAAGTCTCCAATATGAAAAAGCAGACATTTCAAGTTGTTAAAGGAGCAATCTCTTCCTCCCAAACTCCAAAATCTTCCAAGAAGTCTCCCAAGATTCACACCATTCCCTGTGACTCCTCTGATGATTCTAGTGATACTGATGCCACTGATGATGAGAAGGTGGACGCAGTGAAAGATCTTTTGAATGAGCTCAAGAAGAAGCAAGCCGAGGAAGGGTTGTAATAAATATTTTTTTCTCTTTTTGATGCTAACAGGAGGGAGTTTAATGTAATGAATAGATTGTTTTTAATATAATGACTGAACTTGAAAAGAAATTTTCTGTTTTAATATGTAATAAATGGATGTAATGATGATATGATGTAAGTGAATGTCTTTTTGATATATATATCATGAATGTTTCCTTTGCTCATATTCCTCATATATCATATTTTGAATTATTTCTTGAACATAATGCATAAAGTTTGGTCAAAATGATTTATAATTTAGAATGCATATGTTTAGGGGGAGCTTAATCTCAGTTCATTCCACTATTTGTGTCATCATCAACAAGGGCGAGATTGTTAGCCAAATGGTTACAACCCACGGACCCTAATTGATTTTGATGATAACTTAAATAATGAAATGAATTTTAAGGTACTAATGTCAGTTTAAGTTATCGTGAATATTAGTGATCTAAAGGCATTAGCTACAATTCAATTCAAATCATGGATATGTCATCAAAAATGAAGAAGTGTAAAGAAGCCAAAGTTTCAAGAAGCTTCAAGCAACCAAAAAGACCTCAAGGAAGTTCATGCCAAACTCTACAAAAAGAAAGAGTCATATGGGAAGATATCAAGAAAGGTTCATCTGATGAAAACCCAAGACTCAAGAAAGTTATATAAGTTAAATTGTATTCAGTGAAGGTATTTAGGACTTTTGTAAAAGAGTCCTCAATTGTTGGTTGTAGAAAAAGTTCATTTACCTAAAAAGACCTTAGGGTCCTTATAAACCAAATCAAAATATGTTTAAGGACCTTAAAATAAGTTAACAAGCTCATAGTACAAATCCTTGGAATTCAAAATCATCTTAAAAGAATTGAAAATTCGGTTTGGTGCAGATTTTGCACCATCCAGATGACTGGATAGGCTAGAAAAATCAATTCTAACCCCTGTGTGTTAATTCTCTTTTTTCTCTCTTTGATTAATTTAAAGATCTATAGAAATCACCCATATCTCTTAAATGATCTTAAAAACAAGTTTATCACATTAATGATCAAAGGAAAAATATTTTGAATCAAATCAAAGTGCCAAAAGTTGAGAAAATCGGATGCGTGCAAAAATTGCACCATCCAGTCGACTGGATGGTTCCATCCAGACGACTAGATAAACCAAAAACATGTTTTTGGTTCTGAACGTGTTTTTTCAATTTTGAATCCGATCTTGATCATTTGTTACTTCATCTAAATTAAATTGTTTTAATGATCATAAAACTTTGATTTTAATCTTCTAAAATGTTTTAAAAGTATTTGGAAACCAATCAAATCTTTAAAAGTTAGAAAAACTCAAGTTTGGATGATAAGCATCATTCAGACAACTAGAAGCTTGCATCCAGTCGACCGGATGACCTGTACACGTTGACAAAAACGCCAACGGCTATATTAATAACAGGCAAATCACATTAAATGCATCCCCAATGGTAATAAATTTCTGGAATCTATAAATAGAGATGAAATATGAATGATTAATCATGAATGCTCAAATCCAAATCACCTAAAAATCATTCATCATCGTTCTAAGTGAAAAATTCCCAAAATTTTCATACTCTGTTTTCTCAGCTTTTCTACTTCCTCTGTAGAGTGATCCTTCTAGAAATCAGAGAGTGTATTTAAATCATATCCAGCTCTTGTTAGGAGCTTTATTTCGGATTAGTATATCCACAAATCCTTCATTGTAAAAGAAAGTCAAGAATAGTCGATTCTTACATTTGAAGCTGCTACTTCAATTTCAGCAAGAGAGGGAAAGTGCTCTTGCAGTGAGAAAGTTATCTCTCGGCCTAAAGGAGGGAGTGTAAGGTTCCATCTCTTCCAGAAGAGAGGTTGTAGCGGTTTTAGGCTTCACCTATGAAGAAGTCTGAGTGGTTTAAAGAATCGTGGTGAATGCTCTAGCTGGAACAGCTTGAGGCGGGGAGTAGGCTGGGTTTGTCGAACCTCATGAACAAATCCTTGTATTTGACTCTCTAACTTTTCTCCTTTACTTTCTGCATTGCATTGATTAAATTTTTGTTGCCATAAAATTTATTTCCGCATAATAGACTTAGAGTCTGAAAAACTTAAATCTGCCATAGACCTTATTCACCCCCCCTTTAAGGTCATTACCTGGCCAACAATCCTAACGAGCATCGGTAATCTTGTGGACCCACTTATATCCACAAGGGGGCACATTCTTTATCGACGCCTTCATTACCCGTATTAATGCGTACACAGAACCCATAGTCGGCCACTTAGCTACATCTATCACCCTTAAGACACGGTAAATAGGCTCTAGTATGACAGTCATATCATCCACTTTGTCCCAAAATTTGTTGTTAAGGATAATGTTCTCAACTTTCTTTGCCAAACAGTGCACCTGTATCCATACTCTGCTCAATCAGTCCCAATGAACAATGTCTTTAGTCCAAGACAATGAAATTGGTGGTGAAGTGCGTCGCCCTTGGCAATATTATTTCACCACCACACAAGGCCCTCATCTTCGCTAGAACCCAACTGTGGTTGTATATGAAGTTGGTTACCATTCTTACCTCATCAATAACCTCCTTCACATATTTCCTTTCACTTATCGCCTGTAACATCAGGTTTATGCATTGGGCTGCTCAAATGGTCCAGTATAGGTGATACTTTTTCATAGGCATCTTTCCAACCTTCACAAAGGAACTCTCATTATCTGTAACGCCCCAAAATACCCCATAGGAGTTAGGCGATAATTGGGCTCGTTACTGGTCACAACAACTATCCTGCAGAAGAATATAAGGCATGACAAATAGTGAACCTGAAAATTTCTTATAACATCAATGGTATTCCAAGTACAAAAGTTAACTAAAACTGAATTATAAAATTTCATGTTTACATATAATGATAACTCATGTTACCTAAACCAAGTTTAACCAAAAACCCCACATGAGATCCCAAAATACATGTCACTCTCTCTCTCTAAATCAACAATAAGGCCACATGTCGAGGCCCCTATCATCTGTGTGCTAATCCCCATCAAGCTCCTGCTATCCTTAGTTTTGTAGCACGATCATCCCACTTGGAACCTACCGACATAACAGTTCGGCTGAATATTGAATACTTAGCGTATACATACTACTAACTAACCATGTTACAATACATTAACATGTCATATTGGATACAGTTCATCAAAATATACATGATCAGAGTGCGGAAGTTAAACCAAGATAACATTTGCATAATCTTAAAATCATACTTTATATCATACATTCAGTTCATGCTTTAGCAATGCCTATTTCATATATCTTGTGAGTTCCTTATGCATCTTATGAAGTTCTTAGCTTATGAGGTCATTCTTTTCACTTATCTTGTACTTGCTTTGAGACAGATGCTAGTACTCATACCTAGTCATAGTTGTTAGCCTCAAGGTTACAATCCTTAGTACCCTAAATTGTTTTGATGATAATACAATAATAAAATGACTCTTGATATACTAATATTTTCTTTAAGTGTGTAAAATTTCAGTGAAGTAGTCCATAAAGATCAAATTTCAAGATATGAAGAATTGAAGAGCTTAAGTCATCAAGGTCAAAGTTCAAATGCTAGTTCTTCTAAGAAGCACCAAAAACTCAAAGTCAATGCATGAAGATCATCAAAAGTAGAGCTTCTCAAATCAAGATTGAAGATCATCTTCCATGAAGACTAGTGTCTAAGTTAAAGTGTCTAGGACCTTGTAAAAGTCCTCAAGACATTGGAAAAGAATTGCTCAAAGATTACCTAGATAGACCCTAGGTGACCTAGTATAATTTGGACATCATTCTAAGGCGCTAAAAAATGATTAAAATATTGATAATTTAATTGTCAAATGGTCCTAGCATGTTTCCCATCATTTTTGTCTCACTACGATGAGTTTACTAAAAAAAATTCAGTGAACTCGTCGACGAGTACAAGGGACTCGTCGACGAGTGGGTGACAGGAATTTGAAGCAATAGCTTCTGTCTCCACTCGTCGATGACTCAAGCCTAATTTTCATTCACTCGTCGACGAGTGCCTGCGGGAAAAATCTTCAACAGCTAGTTTGCATTCAATGCTACTCCTAACGGCCATATTGATTGCCCAACTATAAATAGAATTGATTTATGAAAAAAAAAATATAACATTCTAAGGATTCCAATCACTGTTCCATTGCTCATTCATCACTCACTAACTTCCAGCAATCAATACTCTATTTTTTCATTGAATACTTAGAATCTCAATCCCTCTCTCCTTGAGCAACAATTCCAATCAGTCTTGAGAGATTGTAAGCTATGCATCCAATTCTTATCTAGCTCAAAATTAGGAGCTTTCAATTCGGATTTCAAATCCACAAATTTCTGTATTTATTGAAAGTCAAGAATCAGGGATTCTTGCACCCTGTTAAGAAGAGTGTCTTCTTTGTATCCAAGAGAGAGTCTCTCTTGAAGAGGTTATTCCTTAGCCTGTAAAAGGATTACTAGAGGTTATTCCTTAGCTTGTAAAAGGATTGCTAGAGGTTCTTCCTGAGCCTGGAAAAGGATTGTAAGGCTTGCTCTCTGTCGGAAAAGAAGAGTACGATTAGTGAATCATGTGAAAATCCTTGAAGCGGGAAAGCTTAAAAGCGGGGACTTAGGCAAGTTGTTGAACCCCGATAACATATCTGGTGTCTGGTATCTTTACCCCTTTCTTTCTTTTATTATCTCTGATTCTTTTTGGTAATTTTTGTGATAAATTTTAATTTCCACAAATATCACTTCGAGTAAAAATTTTATTTTGCCATAAACCCTATTCACCCCCCCTCTAGGGTCCATTATCTGGGCATCAATAGTATACTAGCATCCTCTCATATTCTTGTTAACTTGCTTGTGAGTTTCTTTTGATCTTGTTTGCATGGAAACAGATGATAGTGCCCATACCTGGTCATAGTACACTACACATCATTTCATACTTATCTTGGAAACAGATACTAGTGCCCATACCTAGTCATAGTACACTAGGATCCTTTCATATTCTTTCATTTTACTTGGAGACAAATACTAATACCCGTACCTAGTCATAGTATACTAGTATCCTCTCAAATTCTTGAAAACAGATGTTAATGCCCGTACCTGATCATAGTATATTAACATCATTTCATGCTTTTTACTTTTTCTTGGAGACAGATGCTAGTACCCATACCTGGTCATAGTAAACTAGCATCCTCTCATACTTACTTGGGAACAGATGTTAGTGTCTGTACCTGGTCATAGTGCACTACATCCTTCCATACTTTACATGTCTTAATTCTTTTCTTGTCTTGTTCTTGTCTCGTGGAAACCCCTCTTGTCTTGTTCTTATTCATGTTTAGAGTCACACTTGTCTGGTTCTTATCTTGTGGAAATCACTCTTGTCTTGGCTTAGTTTCATGTGACTGTACTTAGAAAACTAGGTTCATGCATGCATACGTGCTTGTGTATAGTGCCTCTGAGCATCTTTGTTTTCATAGAAGGCATTTAAGACATTGAATACAAAGTATAGCATATTTGTGAGCATCACAAGGTACGGTGAGCATCATATAGGTATGAAAACACTTAGGAGAACATTACATAGCATTACAAGCATTTCTATAGGTATGTGAGATTTTGACTAAACATATAGGACGTGTTAGCAAATTTACCAAATTGGGGAAAATCCCTAAATCATAATTTCATAGCCCTAAATAAACTCTCTTACATGCATTTTATTGAACATGTAACATTCAACATACTTATATACATTTCATTCATTTTTCTCATAGTCAAGCATTTCATCAAACATTTTGAGTGCGTATTTTATTTGTAAATTTCCCTTTCCCATTTTTCATCATACATCAATCATCTCATTCATAACTATTTAAATTAACATAAACCTATTAAGCTACACTTCTTAACATCATCTCAATATGGTTTACATTTGATTTTTACAAGAGTATCACAAAAATAGAGATGCACATCAATGGATTGTAGCGAGGAGGTTAGTAGAATGTATCTACCTTTTAAGACAAAGCCCACTTTGGTTGAAGCTTGAGAATTGCCTTGGATGCATGATCTAAGCTTGAGAAGGCTTGAGGAAGGAGATCTAACCCTTGAGGAAGCTTGTAGAAGCTAACTCCAAGCTTCCATGGTGCAATAGAAGGAAGATCCGAGCTTGGAGAGAAAGATCCAAGCTTCTAGGGCAAGAAATTGAGCTCCTCCTTGATCTTAAGACCCAACAAGCAAAAATCCTAGAAGAACTTTGTTCTTCCCTCTTCTTATCTCTAAAATCCCTCTAATTGTGTCTTAGAGGGTTTATGAAGCTCTAACCCATGAAATTTGGGTATATATGGGCAATGGGGTGGTCAAAGACCAACATACCCTTAATGAAATGGCTTAAAAATGACCAAAAATGGCCAAAAGTGTGAGGTTCGGTCGACCGGTGGTGCCCATCGGTCAACCGGTCAAAATCAGCTCTTGGGCCTCAAAAGCACTGTTTACAGCACTATTCACTTAACTCACCATACTACCAAAAACAAAATAAAATGCCTTAAGCCTTTACACACACCACCCAAGGGTACTATTCACTGACACTTTTCATAACACAATGAACTTGGATTCCAGGGTTCTACATTATCCGTCACCATCGGTACTACATTTTTCTTTCCCACTTCCTCAACAACACCCTTCATCAAGCCATATATATTCTTTGCATCCTTTATATTGTCATATGCATCCACGGACTTTAAAAGTATTGTCCTTCCCTAACTGTATATCATAAAGTTGATGATCAAAAGCCTAGTGGACCCTATCTAACCATCGCACATAATAGTGACACCAAAATTTTCCCATGTTGGCTTTAGGATGTCAATATAGTCTCTCATCTCCTTCTCCTCTGCTTCTAAATATTCACCTGTAATCTTATATGGAGAAGAAAGCTCTACTCCCGATCCAACCCGTTCTGCCTCATTAATCATGTTCTTAAATTGTAGGGTTGAGGTGGCATTAGCAGACACATGACTATGTATAAAAAACTTGGATATAGCTGTTCCAAGCGCCTCCACCAGACTTCCCTCACTCCACATGTAGAACCCCGAATTTATTGCTCTTGACGTTCGTGACGTTTATTAAATTCTATAGAAACCTATGTTTAATTTTAATATGTTTAAGCCTGCAAATTTAGTGTGAAAAGTATCGATTTTAAAACCCAAATAAAACACTCAATTTAAGTTGTTTTTGAGGTTTAATTTCATGAAAAGGAAGATAGGCAAAAAGTAGCAAAAGACTTTTAAAAAAAAGATCGGCACTCCAGCCGATCGATCGCCCCTGACGGCGATCGGTCGCCCAAAACGCCGTTTTGGTGATGGTTTACGCGATTTTTTGATTTTTTAGATTCCCTAGGGCTCCCAACACTATAAATACTCCTTATAACCGTGGGTTGAGGGTTTCTAAGGGTTTCTAAAGCTTTCTAAACCTAAAAGAGAGTGAGAGAAAAGGGTTTTAAGAGATTCAAGAGGAGAGATTAAAGGTTTTGCAAGGAAAAATAGTGAAAAGGCTTAGATCCATCCCATTCGCAAGCGCTTGATCGTAGGGAAGCGATCGTGAGAGGTAAATATAACTCCTTCCTATGATTGAGTTTTGCACTAACCGAGTACCCACAAGCCTATGATCAAGGCAAGAGAGCCCGTATACACTGGTTAATGTGTAGACAAGTCGTATACACCGGATAATGTGTAGACAAGCCGTATACACCGGATAATATGTAGACAAACTGTATGCATCGGATAATGTGTAAACCGTGTGGTACCTCGGAAAGTAGGGTATATGTTAATCTCTACCCAATATATGGGGTAGATTTATTTTAAGTTATTACACCATGTATGTTGTTGGATACATTCACGAACAAGAAAGATAAGTAAGATAAACAAGTACAAGTGATCACGTATAAGAATTGAAATTGAATTATGCTTCCGCACTCTGAATTGGTTATATGTTTACATGTCATGTTAAATTCCAAATTAAGTTTTATATTAAATATTGTTATATTGTTAGCTAGGAGTTTATATATACACGGGATAACTTGTTACTCAGCCGATGACTGTTGTTGTCGGCAGGTTCTAGGTTTGATATTTGTGCTCCAGGACCTTAGGAAGAGGAAGAGTGAGAGGAAGAAGAGGAAGAGCCAGCAGATGAATACCCTGATGGTGAATAGAATTTGGACCGTTGGTCATAAACTGAAAATTAGATTACTAGTATTTTAATTTCGAGTTTTAAATGTTGTAATAGAACAAATTTTAGATTTATGGTTGGATTAAATTGATGATTGGGAATCATGGAGGATGATTCAAATTATTTATGATATTTTTAGTATTTAATTCCAGACATTAGACTTGATTATGATTTATTTAAAGAAAAATTTTTAGGTTCATATTTTAGAATTGTCTTAAATGTTTTATGACTGGAAGATATGAAAGTGATGGTTAGTTCACATGCCAAAGTCTCACATTACCCTAGGTGGGATTTTAGGGCGCGACAGAGTTGGTATTAGAGCCAAGGCATTAGGTCACATAGGGCTAAGTGTCTTCTAAGTTAGAATAGGGTTATTTTACTCTGGGTCTGATACCAGAGTTGGTATCAGAGCTCAGGCATTAGGATCATAGGGATTGAGGTGTTTTTCTTATTTGAATCCATGATTGATTTAATAAATGTCTGATACCGTGACAAAGTTGGAATCAAAGCAAAGGCATTAGGTTAGCTAGGGCATAAGTTTTAGGGATACAGCATGCCAGGATTCATTGCCATGTTAGTGTAAGGCTTGATTGTTAGAGTAAATTAATTCCAGGTTAGACTAATTGTTGTCGTTTGCTCTCAGGAATATTACAATGATGCGTGGTGGCAGAGCTCGTGGATATAACATTAGGGGAAGTTTTGGAAGGGGTATTAGAGAAGGACATCCAATTGGTAATGACCAGCCCGACTTGACGGAAGTTTTATGATCAATTGCCCAGAACATGGCACTCCTTATAGCCAGGCAACCCGCTGCAACTGCTACTGGACCGACAGAGGCACATGCACCTCCTCCACCTAGGGCCCATGTAGGGATTGAGGCATTCCGGAGATCGAGGCTTCCGTCATTCTATGGGACCACAGATCCAATAGCTGAAGAGGCATGGATCTTACAGCTAGAGAAGATATTTTTAGTTCTGTCTCCAACAGATACTGAAAGAGTGACATGGGCAGTCTTTGTAATGGAAAGCAAAGCAGAGCATTGGTGGCGAGTAGCCTCCAGGACTAGGGATTTGACTAGAGCGGGCCAACCATGGACATGGGGAGAATTTTTGGATGTGTTTTATAAGAAATACTTTCCAGTGGTTGTTCGGGAAAAGAAAGAAGTTGAATTCCTCACTCTTGAGTAAGGGAAGATGTCAGTGGCCGAGTCATGAGGCCAAGTTCTCCCGAGCTTTCAAGGTTTGACACTCAATGAGCACCACAGCAGGCAATAAACAGCAAGAAAATTTGCGAAGGGGTTAAGCATCCCATTCTTGTTTGTGGAGGAGAGTACGTCGAGGAGCCTTTTGAGGAACCTCTATAGGGGTTACCATTAGGTGGTTGTGATTCTGATTGGATTAGCTGTGGTGAATGAGAGATTTATCCATGTATTTTGGCGGTCGTCCGCACTTTCTTCTGGTTACTTTTGGTATAAACTTGGACCATATGTATATACTTAAGGTTGTTAGACTTCCGCTGTGTTTTATAGTTATTTTTTCCGCTATAATGTCCTCTATTTTATCTGCTCTGTTGGTTTTTGCAGGTTGGTTTTCAGCATTCATGTAAGTCAATGATGAGTTCGTCCAAGATTCCTCTACTCCTAGGGTGGTTTTTGGGTCGCGACCGAAGTGGTATCAGAGCTATAGCTCTTTGTCAAGGTCTCTAGGGTCCACTTAGAATCGTATGCCACTGCTTGACAAGATCATATGTCAGAAACAAGTATAGAAGGAAGTAAGTCGGAGCGAGCTGGTGTCCAGTGTAAGACTAAAATTAGTCTTAGTCTAAAATGGTTGCTTTAACCAAGTACGGTTCCTATTTACGCTAGAACACTAAAGTAGAATATATGTGATGAATACTCTGATTACTTATGGGAGATATTATGTTTATACAACTAATACAGATTGAATTCTTGTGAAACGCATGAAATAAACTGTGTTTCAAAGTGAGACTCCTGGTGTGCTATTGTTCTCAATGGACTCCTTTATTCATAGCGGGCACACGGGTCGTGCCCACACCAGATCTTCCATCGTCTCTCTAGAGATGATGTGACACGCCGACCTCCTCTCATGTCTTGGGCTCTATGCTGAAAACTCGCCATACTGGCGGCTCGGCAAGCTATACCATCATCGGCGGCACCTACTCCACCGCCCGCAGCTCCAGTACATCGTACAGCTGGAGTTGAGGCATTCAGGAGATTGAGGGCCTCCAGTCCTTCCATGGGAGTGTGGACCCCTCTCGTAGCAGAGGCGTGGATCCTCCAGATGGAGAAGAGTTTTGCGGTCCTCCTCGCCTACAGAGGAGTATATGGTATCATGGGCAGTTTTCATGCTAGAATGTGAAGCCCACCATTGGTGTTGTCCCGCATAGACACGATACTTGACCTGCAGGGTCACCCTTGTAATTGGGAGGAGTTTAAGGACACGTTCTATATGAAGTATTTCCCGGTTGGAGCTCGGGAAAAGAAAGAGAGAGAATTCATCAACCTTGAGCAAGGTTCGATGTCTGTGGCCGCTTATGAGGCCAAGTTCTCGGAGCTATCACGCTTCGCGACACATATGATTGCCACCGAGGCAATGAATCGGAGTTTAAAAGCAAGGGCTCAAGGATGTCATCATGGAGAAAGTGTCGGTTTTCAGGCACGCCACTTACGCCGAAGTAGTGGATAAGGCCTTATTGGTTGAGGCCAATTCTGAAGCAGTGTCTAAGAAGAGAGAGTTGGCGAGAGGCCAAGCCAGTAGTTCAGCACCTCCAGAGAGGCGGAATCGTACCGGCCCTTATCAGTATACATGGCCAGCACCACCGATGAGGCCGACTTATACGGCCCCAGCACCACGGCAGTACGTGCCACAGGCACCTCGACCTCAGGCTCTTCCGGTCCCACGGCCAGTTACCCCTCAGGCAGCGAGGTATACACCACCTCCGGTCCCTCCAGCCTACACATATGAGGCCTGCCCTTCATGCGGCCGACGGCACCCAGCTGGGGATTGCCTAAGAGCATCGGGTGGATGTTTTCACTGTGGTCGCCAGGGCCACGTGATCAGGGATTGCCCTACCCGGCATTTACCAGGCCAGTCTCAGGGGATTAGGCCACCAGCACGCCCAGCAGGATCATATCAGGCGTCATCTCAGACTACCCGGTCTACACCTCAGTCTCGCCAGGCGAACCAGGGGCGAGTTTTTGCCTTGACAGAGGGTGATGCACTTGCATCTGACGATGTGGTGCAAGGTACGCGTTAGGAATTATTTTCCTTATTCGTGATTGTTGTGTTATGTTTTATTCCTTGTGTACGTAGTTGGTATGCTATATATATATTTACTTACGTGTATACACTGTTGAGGCTTGAATTGACGTAACTAGCTAAAATTTCAGGAACCCTACTAGTCAATGAGTATTTGGCTCGAGTGTTGATTGATACCGGGTCTACTCATTCGTTTGTCTCGCCGAGTTTTGTCAGAAGGCTTTTCTGGGGAGCCAAGTCAGCTAGAACCGGAGTTATCCATTTCGACTCCTCTTGGCAAACAGTATTGGCAGATAAAGTGTATAGAAATGGTGTGGTCCAAGTTGGAAGCCACGAGTTGGCGGTTGATCTCATCGTCCTTGGATTCCAAGACTTTGATGTTATATTGGGAATGGATTGGTTAGCAGCACATCATGGGCATGTAGCTTGCTTTGAGAAAATGGTACTCTTCAAGCCAGTAGAAGGAAAACCATTCCACTTTCGCGGGTTGAAAAGCAGATCTATTGCTCGTTTTGCGGCGTTGGGCGTAGCTAACCCCGAGGCAAAGGACTCATCAACTATTCCGGTTGTGAGTGAGTTCCTGGATGTATTTCCAGAGGAGTGCCAGGATTGCCTCCAGACAGGGAGATTGAGTTTATGATCGAGCTTGCACCAGGCACCGCTCCTGTTTGCAGAGCTCCATATAGGAATGGCCCCTATTGAACTCAAGGAGTTAAAGACTCAGTTGGAGGAATTGCAAGGCCTTGGCTTCATTCGACCAAGTGTCTCACCATGGGGTGCCCCGGGGTTGTTTGTTAAGAAGAAAGATGGCTCGATGCGGATGTGTGTCGATTACAGGCAATTGAACAAAGTCACTATAAAGAATAGGTATCCCTTGCCTAGGATTGATGACTTGTTCGATCAGTTGAAGGGAGCGAGATTTTTCTCAAAGATAGATCTTCGATCGGGTTATCACCAGTTGAAGATTAAGGCGGAAGATGTTCCCAAAACTGCTTTCAGGACTCGATATGGACATTACGAGTTCTTGGTGATGCCTTTTGGACTCACGAACGCGCCGGCAGCCTTTATGGATTTGATGAACCGGGTGTTCCGGCCATATCTTGATAGGTGCGTGATTGTATTGTTGATGACATTTTGGTTTATTCCCAGACACGGGAAGATCACACACGCGACCTGCGCCTTGCTTTGGAAATGCTAAGAGAGCATAAGCTATACGCCAAACTTAGCAAGTGTGAGTTTTGGTTGGAAGAGGTGGCATTCCTAGGCCACGTTGTATCGGCGGAAGGCATTTCGGTGGATCCAAAGAAGATAGAGGCAGTCATGAATTGGGCGAGGCCCAAGAGTGTCACGGAGATACGCAGTTTTCTTGGGTTGGCAGGCTACTACAGGAGATTCGTAGAGGGTTTCTCCAGCCTTGCAGCACCGCTCACTTACCTGACAAGGAAGAACGCTAAGTTTGTATGGAGCGACAAGTGTGAGATCAGTTTCACGGAACTGAAGAAGAGGCTTACCACAGCTCCTGTCCTTACGGTGCCATCCGGACCTTATGGGTATGAGGTGTATAGTGATGCCTCACACGTTGGACTTGGGTGTGTACTCATGCAGCACAAAAAAGTCATTGCCTATGCATCAAGGCAGTTGAAGGAGCATGAGAAGAACTATCCCACGCACGACTTGGAGCTTGCGGCGGTCGTGTTTGCACTTAAGATTTGACGTCATTACCTTTATGGGGTGGAGTTCTATGTGTTCACTGATCACAAGAGTCTCAAGTACCTCTTTTCCCAAAAGGAGCTGAATCTAAGGCAACGGCGTTGGATGGAATTTTTGAAGGATTATGATTGTACCATTCAATACCACCCGGGTAAAGCAAATGTAGTGGCTGATGCTTTGAGTAGAAGACCTCCGGGGTTGTTAGCATGCATGTTAGTGCAGGAATGGAAGCTACTTGAAGACTTGGCAAATCTGGACATTAGTGTGAATGACTCTGTCCGTAGTCCTATCTTGGCAAATGTCACGGTTCGGCCATACATTATAGATTTGATCCAAGAATACCAAGCTACGGATGCTGAATTGTTGGCTTATCGGGACAAGGAAGTTGCTAAGGGTAGTGAGGACTTCTCTCTCACTAGCCGAGGTGCTATCACATTCAAGGGAAGGCTGTGTGTTCCAGCCAATGCAAATCTTCGGAGGGAGATTATGGATGAAGCCCACCGGGCAAAGTACACTGTGCATCCAGGGGGTACGAAGATGTACCGGAACCTCAAGAGTCACTTTTGGTGGCGGAATATGAAGAGGGAGGTTGCGGAATATGTAGCACGGTGCTTGGTGTGCCAACAGGTGAAAGCAGAACACATGCGGCCCGCAGGTCTATTACAGTCCCTTCCGATTCCCGAGTGGAAATGGGAGAACATATCCATGGATTTCATAGTTGGCTTGCCAAAGACGGCAAGGGGTTCAGATGCGATATGGGTAGTGGTGGATCGTTTGACGAAGTCCGCTCACTTCTTGCCTTACCGAACTACTTTCAACTCTAGTCAGTTAGCTGCTTTGTACATCAAGGAAGTGGTGAGGTTGCACGGAGTGCCTGTCAGTATTGTGTCGGATCGGGATCCAAGATTCACATCACGATTCTGGAAAAGCTTTCAGGAAGCTATGGGTTCCCGACTTGATTTCAGCACTGCTTTTCATCCACAAACGGATGGACAAACCGAGAGGGTGAACCAAGTAATAGAAGATATACTTCGGGCTTGTATGCTGGATTTCAAAGGCAGTTGGGAAGAGCACTTGCCTTTGGTGGAGTTCGCCTACAACTATAGCTATCAGGCGAGTATCCAAATGGCCCCGTTCGAGGCTTTGTATGGGCGAAGCTGCAGGTCTCCTCTCTACTGGGATGAGGTAGGAGAAAGAAAAGTACTTGGTCCGGAGTTGATTGAGCAAACTGCTAGTATAGTCAAGATCATCCGGGATCGGTTGAAAGCCGCTCAAGATCGCCAAAAGAGCTATGCAGACACGCGCCGCAGGGACTTGGAATTTCAAGTAGGGGATCGAGTCTTTGTGAAAGTATCTCCTAGCAAAGGGATTATGAGATTCGGCAAAAGAGGCAAGCTTAGTCCTCGCTATGTTGGACCGTTTGAGATTATCACGCGGGTTGGTGAAGTTGCTTATCGAGTAGCTCTTCCACCTCACATGGCCGCGGTTCACAACGTTTTCCACGTGTCTATGCTTCGGAAGTACATTGCGGACCCTTCGCATGTACTAGAATTGGAACCGTTGGAAATTCGAGAAGATCTCACGTTGGTTGAGAAGCCGATTCACATATTGGATCGGAGAGATCAAGTGCTTCGCAACAAGACAATCCCTTTGGTTCTTGTGCAATGGCAACACCATGCTCGGGAAGAAGCTACATGGGAGCGTGAAGCCGAAGTCAAAGCGAAGTACCCGGAATTGTTTGAATGAATTCTGTATAGGTTTTGTATATGTAACTTGTAATATTGTTTGATTCTGTAATGCATGTCTCGTCTAAATTTCGAGGACGAAATTTTTGTAAGGGGGGGAGGATGTAGAGCCCCGGACCTTTTCACATTTAATGCATGACACTTTCGTTGCCATTTTGCCTTTAAAGAGGTATAATTAATAAATAAGGAAGAAATTGGAAATTCCGAAATGTCAGAAATGTTCGTTTTCGAAGTACGAACCCAACGCAAGTTGAATTGTCGAAATCGGACGAACGAGTCAAAAGTTATGGCCAAAACAGTTTGGACCTGCAGACCACCGATCGCTCGGTCCATGGAGCGATCGATCGGTCCAAAACCGATCGCTCGGAGGCTATCGACTGGTCGAGATTTTTGTATGGGGAAATTTTCCAGAGAGTGAAATTTTAACCGATCGCTCGGTTATGAAACCGATCGATCGGTAGGCAACCGATCGATCGGTCATTAACACCGATCGCTCGGTACTCGCGTTTTTGCAGAAAACTTAGTAAGGGTGTTTTAGTCTTTTGGGCAGTTTACTCTTACCTTAAGAGTCTTGCCCGAGCCTTTAGGGCTTATTTTACAATACTTAGAAGATTGAGAGCTAAGGAGAGGAGAAGAAGGCGATCTCTAACCTAGGGTTTGATTTTTGGAGGAGAAATCAAAGGGTTGTGAACCCACACTCACCTCAAGTCCATTTTCTTCGAGATCTCGGCTCAAACTCGTGTGGGGCACTCTCCTCAAGCTAGGGCAGCAACTCACGGTCGTTTTGAAAGGGGGATTTCTTCCTCATTGTTCAAGGTCGGTACTTCTTACTACCCTCCTAGTTATAGCTTCCCTTTTCCTTTATTTCTTCTTGTTTTCCTTCATTTATATATGTGTTATGAGATTGGTGGTATGAATGGTGAATGAAGATGGATGTTGGCGAATGAATGCCGTGTGGATGATGTGATGAATGAATGGGAAAGGGCATTGTATTAATAATGAACATACAAGTGTGATGTGAGCATAACCCACCTAGGAAAGCATGATCTAAGTTTAAGTGAATAATGAACACACCTCATGTTTGATGAAATGCCAAGGTGAACAAAATAAATGATAAATTAAGGGAACTCATGCTTAATTGCTCTTGAAATTTGTTAGGGTTCATGATAGTGTGTTTCTTACATTTCTTAAAATGCGTAGATTATTACTCACTTAAATTGTTATATGCTATGCTTTGTGAATTACCCCAAATTGCCATATTTAATTCCAAATGCAAGTATGCACACGATCTCACGAGCACGCATGAAATGACGTGATTTACCGATGTTTTAAGTATGGGACGTAGAGGTGGGGCACATCCTAAGATATGTTTCACTTCGCTTTTGACAAGGGCAAGACAATCATGCATTTCATAGGGAAAGGTCTCCCATCCCCTCGCATGACATGCATAGCATCGCATGAGACGCATAGCATAGCATGGCATGACACGCATAGCATAGCATCACACATCACGCATGGATGCTAGTTGCGACGGGCTATGAACGGCAACTAGGCATTCACATTCCGTATGGATGCTAGTTGCGACGGGCTATGAACGGCAACTAGGCATTCACATTCTGCATGGATGCTAGTTGCGACGGGCTATGAACGGCAACTAGGCATACCCATCTGCATATAGGGTACTAGTTGTGACGGACTATGAACGGCAACTAGGCATGTGAACATGTTTAAATTATGAACAAGCAAGCATGATACTCGCATGACACGCATGACATGACATGACACGCATGATATGACAAGATAAGACAACATAACAAGTTTCAAGCACGGAAATGGTATTTTCAAGTCAAGTCAAGTGCACGATGTTTTCAAGAGGTTTCATCGGCTTTCTACGAAATACAAGCATGATTATAAATTGTTTTGCTTCCTTGTATGATATAAATTGTTCATGTTCTATATATGCAACTTGCTTCCTCCTTTATGTATGCTATCTGTATGCTATGACTACTGGTTAGTGCTTAGTACCCGCTGAGTATTCCATGCTCAGCCGTACTTCTTATGTCGGCAGGTGACGGCGGAGCAGCTGCTCCATTTGATATCTGTGCTCCGAGTCCATGGGTGGAGGAGGAGTACGTCGAGGAGCCTTTTGAGGAACCTCTAGTAGAGGGTTACCATTAGGTGGTTGTAGATTCTGAGTGGATTAGCTGTGGGTGAGATGAGAGATTATATCCATGTATTTTGGCGGGTCTGTCCGCACTTTCTTCTGGTTACTTTTTGTATAAACTTGGACCATATGTATATACTTAGAGGTTTGTTAGACTTCCGCTGTGTTTTATAGTTATGTTTCCGCTATAATGTCCCCTATTGTATATGCTCTGTGGGTTTTTGCAGGTTGGTTTGTCAAGCAAGTCATGTAAGTCATGATTGAGTCGTCCAAGATTCACTCTAACTCCTAGGGTGGGTTTTGGGTCGCGACAATTCGGGTACTAGCTTTTGGCTCACAAGAAAACTAAACAAGGAAACTAAAAGCTACTATATGTGAAGGAGGTTGGTAGCCCAGGGATATTCAGGTACTAGCCTCTGGCTCACAAGAAAACCATATGTCAAGGAGGTTAGCAGCCCAGGGAGGTTCGAGTGCTAGCCTCTGGCTCACAAGTAAAGGAAAATATTACATGTGAAGGAGGTTGGCAGCCCAGGGATGTTCGGGTGCTAGCCTCTGGCTCACAAGTATACAAGATGATGAAAGGACACGCATGCATGATTTTCTCAAGCAAGACCGAGACATGAAACGAGTTTTCAAGCATGAGCTTTATCTGCGTTTTCGCATTCAAGCACGCATGTCATGATAATGATATTGTTCTTGTCAATACCATTTATCTTATGATGCTACTATTGCTTTAAATCGATACCTTGTATTTTTTTCATTTTTGTTATGCTTCTATTATTGCTATGGTTTGCTAGTAGTTTGTACTTGCTGAGTATTCCATGCTCAGTAGTACTTTCATGTCGGTAGGTACTGAGGAAGCCCTCAACCCCGAGCCTTGGGTCAAGGAAGAGTACGTAGAGGAGAGGGAGCCTTCTATCCCGTTACAGTCTCAGGCAGATAGAGACCTCGACGTGTGGCCGTACCTCGAATACTGTTGAGGGGAGAGTACGAGAGCGTCCTTTTGGTGTATTTTGACATTTTGATAGGTGGGTTTGTCCACCTTAGAATTTGATATGTATTGTGTATATGTTTCACCTGGAATACTATTGTGGAACTTTAGAAGAAAAGAAAAAGTAAGTTTACACTTCCGCATATATGTTTAGCTTCTGCACTCTGATTATTATCCTTATTGTATTGTGTTAGCCACATTTACTTCAGGATGGTTTGACAGGTACGTATAGTCACACCTAAAGTATCCCTTAACTCATAGGGGGTATTTTGGGGCGCGACAGAAGTGGTATCAGAGCATAGGCGTTGGGTCTCTAGGGTCGTTTAGAGTTCGATACCATGATTGAAAAAGGCATTAGGTGTTAGGAAAGAGTTGTATTCCAAGTATAGACTAACAAGTTAGTCTTATTCAAAATAGGTTGAACTTCAACCAAACTTAGAGTCCTACGCTAGGGACACGGATTGTATGTTATGATGTTGTGTTGTATACCATGTGTGTATTATTATGTGCTTGGTAAAATATGCTTTGAATGAATGGTGAAATTGTTACTAAATACGTATCCAAGTTAGACTAATGTTGTATTGTCGTTCTCAGGAGAAATCATGAGACGCAATACCCGGGGTCACGGATACAACACAAGGGGCAATGGAAGTGATGCTCCATCGGGTGATGATCAACCCGACTTTGCCCAAGCTTTTGCCTTGATAGCCAAGACTTTGGCTATGTTAGCTACAAGGCAACTGGTTACTCCACCTAATGCGGTACTTATACCCGCTTCTCCTAATCGAGCTCAAGCTGGAATAGAGGGTTTTCGGAGGATGAGGCCTCCAATTTTTTATGGAAGCATTGATCCACTTATTGCTGAGGGATGAGTTCGGTAATTGGAGAAGATATTCTCAGTGTTGACTCTGTCTAAGGCTGAAAGGGTCACTTGGGTCGCCTTTATGCTTGAAGGTGAGGCCGATCATTAGTGGAGGTCCGCACTCAGGACCTGAGATTTGACCCGGCAAGGTCAAGAGTGGACATGGGCCGAGTTCTTGGACGTCTTTTACAAGAAATACTTCCCGGTTGGGATGAAGGAAAAGAAAGAAGTTGAATTCATTACCTTGGAGCAAGGTAATACGTCTATAGCGGTTTATGAAGCCAAGTTCTCGGAGCTATCTCAGTTTGCTCCACATATGATAGCTACCGAGGCCATGAAAGCCCAAAAATTTGAGAGGGGTCTAAAGGCCTACCTCAAGGATCGAGTCTCAATATTTAGACACTATATTCAGAAGTTGTGGATAAGGCACTTTTGGCCGAGTCGAATTCTGAAGAGTTCTTCAAGAGAAGAGGAATGGAGAAAGGACAGTTGAGTAGTTCAGGGGAGAAAAGAGCAAGGATTAGCTTGTATCAGTCCGCAGGGCCGGCTCAGTCACAGAGGATGTATTCGGCACCACAGGCTCCCCGCCCTTTTGCTCCACCGGATTTTTGCCCAGCTTTCACTCAGGTTCCTCGCTCCGCAGTGACTTAGCCTACGGGATATGCTCCTCCCACCTATGCGCATGATATCTGCACCCTTTGTGGAAGGAGGCATCCAGCGGGGGAATATCGGAGGGCTACCCGAAGTTGCTTCCATTGTGGTGACCAAGGCCACCTGGTTAGAGATTGTCCCCGACGTCATATGCTAGCTCAGTCTCAAGGGAGCAGGCCCCCGATGAGGCAGACATCTCAGCCTAGCTCTTCCCAGGCTTCGAGGGCCTCACAGTGTACACGGCCTCCTCGCCCAGCCACCCAGGATCGATTTTTTGCTCTATCAGAGAGATGCACGTACATCCGATGATGTCGCGTAAGGTACGCAAGAATTCTAGAGTTTAAGTTGTAAATGATTTCTATGGTTGATGAGTTGTTAATTTTACTAAGGGTTACCTATGTATGATGCTTGTTATTGTTTGAAATCTACTGATATTAGTTACTTACTCGCACATGCGCTTTATTAGTGAACGAGTGTCTCGCTCGAGTGTTGATCGACATAGGATCCACTCACTCCTTTGTCTCACCCAGTTTTGCAAAGGGCTTTTTGATTGAGGCTACTCCGTTAGAGCGGGAGTTGACCATAGCAACTCCACTCGGTAAGTCAGTTGATACCGATAAAATATTTAGAGATGGTGTGGTTCAAGTGGGAGAGAATGAACTATTAGCCAATCTCATCATCCTAGATTTCCAAGACTTGGATTTTGATGTCATCCTAGGGATGGATTGGTTGTCGAACCACCACGGACATGTTGCGTGTTTTGAAAAGATGGTGAATTTCAAGCCGAAAAGAGTAAAACCATTTCACTTTTGAGGATTGAGAGAAATGGACATTGCTCGCCTCACAGCTTTGAGCATAGCAAACCCAGAGGCACCAAACTCTTCGGCCATTCCGGTTGTGAGTGAGTTCTTAAACGTGTTCCCGGAAGAACTTCCAGGATTGCCTCCTAATCGAGAGATCGAGTTCGCTATGGAGCTTGCTCCGGGCACTGCTCCAATTTCAAGGACACCGTATAGAATGACCCCAATAGAGCTTGAAGAATTGAAAAAGAAAATTGAGGAGTTAAACAACTTGGTTTCATCCAACCAAGTGTCTCACCATGGGGAGCTCCGGTCCTCTTTGTAAAGAAGGATAGGTCGATGAGAATGTGCATAGACTACCGTCAGTTAAACAAGGTCACTATCAAGAATCGTTATCCTTTGCCATGGATAAACGACCTATTTGACCAATTGAAAGGAGCGAGATTCTTCTCCAAGATCGATCTTAGATCGGGGTATCATCAGTTAAAGATCAAGGCGGAAGATGTTCCGAATACGGCTTTCAGGACTCGGTATGGGCACTACGAGTTCCTTGTCATGCCTTTTGGGTTAACGAATGCACCGGCGGTGTTCATGGATCTGATGAATCGGGTGTTCCGATCGTACTTGAATCGATGTGTGATTGTGTTCATTGACGACATTTTGGTGTATTCCCAGACACGGGAAGATCACTCACGAGACCTCCGCCTTGCTCTGGAGATGTTGAGAGAGCATAGGCTATATGCCAAATTGAGCAAGTGTGAATTCTGGTTAGAGAAGGTGACATTCCTAGGCCACGTGGTGTCTGCTGAGGGCATTTCTGTTGACCCGGCAAGGATAGACGTAGTTATGAGTTAGGAGAGGCCCAAGAGCGTTACTGAGATACGGAGTTTCCTTGGATTAACGGGCTACTACCTGAGATTTGTGGAGGGATTCTCCGGTTTGGCTGAACCTCTCACTTACTTGATAAGGAAGAATGCAAAGTTTAGTTGGAGTGACCGATGTGAAGTGAGTTTCTAGGAGTTGAAGTGTAGCACCCCGGATTTTTTTCATCCTTAATGAATAGCACCTTCATAGCTAATTGGCCGTTTTCATAGTTTTTGTAGTCTAATTAATAAATAAGGGAGAAATCGGAAATTTCAAAACGTCAGAAATGTTCGTTTTCGAAAGACGGATCCAACGCAAGTTGAATCGTCGAAATCCGACGAGCGAGTAAAAAGATATGGTCAAAACAGTCCAGACATAACAGAGCACCGATCGCTCGGTCATTACCTGCGATCGATCGGTCCACTACCGATCGCTCGATGGCTATCGCACGGTTAACTTTTTTGTATGGGGAAAAATTCCAGAGAGTGTGTTTTTGACCGATCTCTCGGTCATAACACCGATCGATCGGTAAGCCTCCGATCGCTCGGTCCATAGCACCGATCGATCGGTCATACGCAGTTTTTCTTCATTAAGGGTGTTTAAGACTTTAAACACCACCCCTTGCCTATAAATAGGCTGAGTTCGTGCCTTAGGGTTTCAGAAACCCTCTGTGCCCTATCTTAGGAGATTTTGAGAGAGAGAAGAAGGAGAGGAGCTACTTGTTGATCAAGCTTGTGGAAGATCAAGGTTCTTCCACTTCCCTTGGTGATTTCCAACCAAGAACTCACTGTTCTTGCTTGTTCCAGCCATTGGGAGTCAAACCCATTGATTCCTCTAAGGTAGATACACTCTACTACAATCTTGCAATCCTACTAGTTAATAAATATGATTCTTCTTATCTATGCCCTATCTATATGTATTGATTTTATGTATGAAAAAGGTGTGATTATATACTTGGATGAAGGTTACTATTATGATGCACTCTAAGTGTTTGATGAAATACCTCTAAGGGATTCTATGCTTAAATATGATGATTTCTCTTATTAAGTGCATATGCTCGCATGTCTCGCATAAACCGATGTTTTCCATGGATTTCTCAAAAGTACAAACAAGGGTTTTTTCACGAAAAGACGAATAATGAATGATTCTAAGTAACTCTATGATTTCTCTAAGATCGTTTCACAAGCTCTAAGGATCATACCATGCTCACAAGAAAACTCTATGATAATGCTCTAAGATCGTCTCACAAGCTCCACGGATCACAATGAAATGCTCTAAGATCTCTAAGGTTATGCTCTATGGAAATGCTCTACGGTATTGCTCTATGCTCTATGTCTCTACGGATCATAATGACTCTAAGTAACTCCATGAACTCACAAGAACTCATAAGGCTATGATTATCGATTGACTCACACGGTTACAGTTTTGGTTTCGAATATTATCTCACATATGTTTTCACGGTTTCCATGCTTTAAGGATTGTTCGGATTTCATTCTCCATGTCTTGTATGCTCCATGCCTAACCGCTTTATTGTTCTTAGTTTGTATACACTGAGTATTCCATGCTCAGTCGATATTGTTATGATCGGCAGGTGCTCGGGTTCCATTCGATTTGTGTGGCGACGAACCTTGGGTCGAGGAAGAGTACCGTGACCCGGAGCCTTCCATGGATCACTATCATGACGATGGTGCTCTAGATAGGAGTCGTGACTTCGATTTCTGTTGATCGACCGACTTAGAACTTGTGTCATTTTGTTATGTGAGTGTGGGGTTTGTCCACTCCACTTTTGGGTTTCTCACACATGTATACTTGTTGGTTCTTACTTGAGCCAAGCTATAGGAGTATTCATTTTGCTTCCGCTATGTTTAGTATTTTATTTTCCGCTGTGCATTGTATTTCGTTTCCGTTATGTATATTCAGGTACTCTGACAGGTTTCCACGTGTGCCTTATGTATCATACTGGAGGTATGGTACGGCGGTCACGAGTCAACTTACCCTTAACTCCTAGGGGGTATTTTGGGTCGCGACAGACTTGGTATCAGAGCTAGTTATGTCTAACGACAGACTTAGTTAGGTCACTCAGGCTTGGCCTAAGCGGAAGTAATTCCTATGAGTTGAACTTAGAACTCAGGAGGACTCAGTTGTCTTAGGCTTGTTACCACGACATAACCGGTATCAAGTGAATCTTTAGGTCAGGATAGGATCCGAGATTGATGTGGTCCTATGCGAGGTGCTAGTATAGGCTCTAAAAATAATTATATGATGATGTATATATACCTCGATGTATACTATGTGCGGTATAGCATTTCATGATTATTGAATTGCTATATGATATGTGAGGTTTGGTATCCAGTTAGACTCATGTTTTGCCAAATTGATCTCAGGATTCGATATCATGAGACGTGGCAATCGGGGTCGAGGTTACCATACTCGGAGGGCCGAGAGTGAAGTTCCGAGAGAAGAGGAACCGTTGTACTTCACGAATGCGATGGATTCCATAGCCGAGACTTTTGCATTGTTGGCAGCAAGGCCTATGCCTACCCCACCGTCCACGCCTGTGCCTACACCGGTGCATCACACCGCGGGGCTCGAAGCTTTTAGGAGACTGCGGCCTCCTACGTTCTATGGCACTCTGGACCCCATGGTGGCCGAGTCTTGGATTATGCAACTGGAGAAGACCTTCCGGGCTCTCCGTTGTACCGATGAGCAAAGGGTAGAATGGGCTTCCTTCGTGATGGAAGGTGAAGCCGAACACTGGTGGAGAGCTGCCCAAAGGCAGAGAGATGTTGCTAAGGCAGGTGTGCCCTGGACTTGGGCGGAGTTCCTAGAGACCTTCAGGGAACAGTACTTTCCCAGGTTTATTCGGGAACAAAAGGCGAGAGAGTTTATGCTTTTGGAGCAAGGGTCGATGAGCGTAGCCGAGTATGAGGCTAAGTTCACCGAGTTGTCTAGGTTTGCTCCGCACTTGGTGGCTACTGAAGACCTACAGGTCAGGAAGTTTGAGATGGGCTTGAAGCCTTTCATCCGAGATCGGGTGTCCATTCTCCAGGTAGAGTCTTGGAGAGAGATAGTAGGGAAGGCAAAGATCGCCGAAAAGAATGCGGAAGACTTCGTGAGAAGAAGAGACAGTGGCTTCGGGAAGAACATGTCTCGGGGTCAGACGAGTAGTTCTTCAGAGAAGAGGACTAGGACTGCACCGTACCAGTTCTCCCAGCCGATTTCGGCTCAGAGACCTTCTTTTGCGCCTCAGGCACCGCGTCCTACGGCATCGCAAGCTACGAGGGTTATGCCTCCGGCTTCCTCCGCATCGCAGACATTTGAGGAGTGCGCCGTATGTGGTCGTCGGCATAAGACTGGAGATTGCCGAAGAATGTCAGGTGGATGCTTCCACTGTGGCGAGGTGGGCCATATGATTCGAGATTGCCCGCGCAAGCAGTCACAGTCTGGATCACAGGGAGTTCGGCCTCCAGGCAGGCAGAATTCACTTCAGGGGTCTTCATCTCAGGCCTCTAGATCCTTGCAGCCTACCCAGCAGCCTCGTCAGGCAAACCAGGGCAGAGTCTTTGCCATGACTGATAGAGACGCACAGGCATCTGATGATGTTGTGCAAGGTACGCGCGAACTAGTCTTTGTCAAAGTTCTAATATTGCCATGATATATTCGTATCCATATATGTCCTATGTGGTGTTTTGCGATGTTTGTATCTATATGTACAGTTGTGTTATAACTGGGATGATTCAAATTCTCAGGTTCGTTGCTCGTAAATGAATGTTTGGCAAGAGTGTTGATAGACACAGGATCCACTCACTCGTTCGTTTCACCAAGCTTTGCCAAAGGCTTTACGTCCGAGCCAAGCAAGCTACCTAGGGAGTTGTCCATTTCAACTCCATTGGGAAAATCTATTGAGACAGATAAAGTGTATCCGGATAGTGTTGTACAAGTCATGCAGCACGAGTTGCCAGTCGACTTGATCCTTCTGGGAATTCAGGATTGGGATTTCGATGTCATCCTAGGTATGGATTGGCTCTCAACTCACCATGGACACGTGGCGTGTTTCGAGAAGGTGGTGCATTTTAAACCCGTGGGGTTAAAGCCGTTTCATTTCAGGGGACTTCAGAGAAGAGACATTGCCCGCTTTGCAACTCTTAGTCTCGAGGGTGTAGAAGTGCGAGACTCCACACCCATTCCAGTGGTATGTGAGTATATGGATGTTTTTCCGGAAACCTTGCCGGGATTGCCTCCCGATCGTGCAATCGAGTTTGCGATTGAGCTAGCTCCAGGCACAGTTCCGATTTCGAGAGCTCCGTATAGGATGGCCCCTATTGAGCTTAAGGAGTTAAAAGAGCAGTTAGAAGAATTGCAAGGCCTTGGTTTTATCCGGCCAAGTGTTTCACCTTGGGGAGCTCCGGTTCTCTTCGTGAAGAAGAAAGATGGATCAATGCGTCTGTGCATTGATTACAGGCAATTGAACAAGGTCACGATCAAGAATCGTTATCCATTGCCTCGGATAGACGACTTGTTTGACCAATTGAAGGGTGCGCAGTTTTTCTCCAAGATTGACCTTCGATCTGGTTATCATCAGTTGAAGATCAAGAAAGAGGACATTCCGAAGACAGCATTCCGAACTCGATACGGTCATTACGAGTTTTTGGTCATGTCTTTTGGACTGACTAACGCACCGGCAGCATTCATGGGTTTGATGAATCGGGTGTTCAGATCGTCTCTCGATCAATGTGTGATCGTGTTCGTAGATGATATCCTTGTGTATTCACAGTCACAGGAGGATCACACGAGAGATCTCCGTCTGGTCTTGCAGACACTTCGAGAGCATAGTCTGTATGCTAAGTTGAGCAAGTGCGAGTTCTGGCTGAACAAGGTGTCTTTTCTTGGACACGTGGTATCTGCTGAAGGTATTTCAGTTGATCCTGCAAAGATTGAAGCGGTGATGAATTGGGAAAGGCCGAAGAGTGTCACCGAGATTCGTAGTTTCCTCGGGTTGGCAGGGTATTACAGAAGGTTTGTGGAAGGATTTTCAAGTTTAGCAGCTCCGCTTACCTATCTCACACGGAAGAACACGAGGTTCACTTGGAGTGATAAGTGCGAGGCTAGTTTCTTGGAGTTGAAAAAGAAGCTTACTTCGGCTCCTGTTCTTACAGTTCCATCTGGGAGCGGTGGTTTCGAAGTCTATAGTGATGCTTCACTAGTGGGACTTGGATGTGTTTTGATGCAGCATAAACAGGTGGTCGCCTATGCTTCTCGTCAGCTGAAGGAGCATGAGCAAAACTACCCCACACATGACTTAGAGCTCGCTGCAGTCATCTTTGCACTGAAACTTTGGCGTCACTACCTCTACGGAGAAGAGTTCGTGGTGTTCACAGACCACAAGAGCTTGAAGTATCTTTTCCTCCAGAAGGAGTTGAATATGAGGCAGCGTCGTTGGATGGAGTTCATGAAGGACTACGACTGTTCCATCCAGTACCACCCGGGTAAGGCTAACGTGGTAGCCGATGCTCTTAGCAGAAAACCTTACGGAGTTATGGCTCAATTGAGAGTGCAAGAGTGGAAGTTATTACATGATATGTGTCATTTGGACACTACTCTCAGGCATGTCACCTATGGGCCGATAATGTCCAACGTGGTGGTTAGGCCACAGATCCTGAGCCAGATCAAGGAGTTACAGAGTTCCGATGTTGAGTTGCTTGCTTACCGAGACAAGTCGGTGAGTAACGGCAATCAGGAGTTCGCTTTAAATGATGATGGTGCTATCACATTTAAAGGCAGGTTGTGTGTCCCCGCCGACACAGTTTTGAGGGATGAAATTTTGAATGAAGCTCACCGATCAAAGTACACGGTACATCCGGGAGGTACCAAGATGTACCAGAATCTCAAGAAGCACTACTGGTGGCGAAACATGAAGAGGGAAGTCGCTGAGTACGTCGCCAGATGTTTGATTTGCCAGCAGGTAAAAGCCGAACATCAAAGGCCGGCAGGTCTTTTGCAGTCCCTTCCTATTCCGGAGTGGAAATGGGAGAACATCTCGATGGATTTCATTGTGGGTTTGCCGCGAACGGTGAAGGGCTCCGATGCTATTTGGGTGATTGTGGACAGGTTGACTAAGTCTGCACATTTCATTCCGTACCGAACTACTTTCAATGCAAATCAGTTGGTAGCCCTATATGTTAAGGAGGTGGTTCGACTGCACGGTGTGCCAGTTTCTATCGTGTCTGATCGAGATCCTCGGTTTACTTCCAGGTTTTGGAAAACCTTCCAGGATGCTATGGGTTCTCGTTTAGAATTCAGTACCGCCTTCCATCCTCAGACCGATGGACAAACGGAGAGGGTGAATCAAGTAGTGGAGGATATGCTCCGAGCTTGTATGCTGGATTTTCAGGGTAGTTGGGAGGAACAGTTGCCGTTGGTTGAGTTTGCCTACAACAATAGCTATCAGGCAAGCATCCAGATGGCACCTTTTGAAGCTCTGTATGGTCGGAGTTGTCGATCACCGCTATACTGGGATGAAGTTGGTGAGAGGAAGATTCTTGGTCCTGAGTTGATAGAGCGGACCGCAGAAAGGGTCAAAATTATCCGAGAACGATTGAAAAGTGCTCAGGATAGGCAGAAGAGCTATGCGGATATACGCCGTAGAGATTTAGAGTTCCGAGTTGGAGATCGGGTCTTTGTGAAGATTTCGCCGAGTCGGGGAATCATGCGATTCGGGAAGAAGGGGAAGCTCAGTCCAAGGTATGTGGGACCATTTGAGATCGTCACAAGGGTTGGTGAGGTTGCTTACAGGGTAGCACTACCGCCTCACATGGCAGCGGTCCATAATGTATTTCACGTCTCTATGCTTAGAAAATACATTTCGGATCCGTCTCACGTCATCGCTCTTGATCCTGTTGAGATTCGAGAGGATCTTACGTTGGTTGAGCAACCAGTTCAGATTCTGGATCGTCGAGATCAAGTGTTGCGAACCAAGACTATCCCTTTAGTCCTAGTGAAGTGGCAGCATCATTCCAAGGAAGAGGCTACATGGGAGCGAGAAGCCGAAGTACGAGAAAAGTACCCCCATTTATTTGTTTAAGGCCATGGCATTCCCTTGTATTTTGCTATAGTTTTACACATGTATGTATCGTCCAAATTTCGGGGACGAAATTTTTGTAAGGGGGGGGAGAATGTAGCACCCCGGACTTTTTCATCCTTAATGAATAGCACCTTCATAGCTAATTGGCCGTTTTCATAGTTTTCGTAGTCTAATTAATAAATAAGGGAGAAATCGGAAATTCCGAAACGTCAGAAATGTTCGTTTTCGAAAGACGGATCCAACGCAAGTTGAATCGTCGAAATCCGACGAGCGAGTAAAAAGATATGGTCAAAACAGTCCAGACATAACAGAGCACCGATCGCTCGGTCATTACCTGCGATCGATCGGTCCACTACCGATCGCTCGATGGCTATCGCACGGTTAACTTTTTTGTATGGGGAAAAATTCCAGAGAGTGTGTTTTTGACCGATCTCTCGGTCATAACACCGATCGATCGGTAAGCCTCCGATCGCTCGGTCCATAGCACCGATCGATCGGTCATACGCAGTTTTTCTTCATTAAGGGTGTTTAAGACTTTAAACACCACCCCTTGCCTATAAATAGGCTGAGTTCGTGCCTTAGGGTTTCAGAAACCCTCTGTGCCCTATCTTAGGAGATTTTGAGAGAGAGAAGAAGGAGAGGAGCTACTTGTTGATCAAGCTTGTGGAAGATCAAGGTTCTTCCACTTCCCTTGGTGATTTCCAACCAAGAACTCACTGTTCTTGCTTGTTCCAGCCATTGGGAGTCAAACCCATTGATTCCTCTAAGGTAGATACACTCTACTACAATCTTGCAATCCTACTAGTTAATAAATATGATTCTTCTTATCTATGCCCTATCTATATGTATTGATTTATGTATGAAAAAGGTGTGATTATATACTTGGATGAAGGTTACTATTATGATGCACTCTAAGTGTTTGATGAAATACCTCTAAGGGATTCTATGCTTAAATATGATGATTTCTCTTATTAAGTGCATATGCTCGCATGTCTCGCATAAACCGATGTTTTCCATGGATTTCTCAAAAGTACAAACAAGGGTTTTTTCACGAAAAGACGAATAATGAATGATTCTAAGTAACTCTATGATTTCTCTAAGATCGTTTCACAAGCTCTAAGGATCATACCATGCTCACAAGAAAACTCTATGATAATGCTCTAAGATCGTCTCACAAGCTCCACGGATCACAATGAAATGCTCTAAGATCTCTAAGGTTATGCTCTATGGAAATGCTCTACGGTATTGCTCTATGCTCTATGTCTCTACGGATCATAATGACTCTAAGTAACTCCATGAACTCACAAGAACTCATAAGGCTATGATTATCGATTGACTCACACGGTTACAGTTTTGGTTTCGAATATTATCTCACATATGTTTTCACGGTTTCCATGCTTTAAGGATTGTTCGGATTTCATTCTCCATGTCTTGTATGCTCCATGCCTAACCGCTTTATTGTTCTTAGTTTGTATACACTGAGTATTCCATGCTCAGTCGATATTGTTATGATCGGCAGGTGCTCGGGTTCCATTCGATTTGTGTGGCGACGAACCTTGGGTCGAGGAAGAGTACCGTGACCCGGAGCCTTCCATGGATCACTATCATGACGATGGTGCTCTAGATAGGAGTCGTGACTTCGATTTCTGTTGATCGACCGACTTAGAACTTGTGTCATTTTGTTATGTGAGTGTGGGGTTTGTCCACTCCACTTTTGGGTTTCTCACACATGTATACTTGTTGGTTCTTACTTGAGCCAAGCTATAGGAGTATTCATTTTGCTTCCGCTATGTTTAGTATTTTATTTTCCGCTGTGCATTGTATTTCGTTTCCGTTATGTATATTCAGGTACTCTGACAGGTTTCCACGTGTGCCTTATGTATCATACTGGAGGTATGGTACGGCGGTCACGAGTCAACTTACCCTTAACTCCTAGGGGGTATTTTGGGTCGCGACAGACTTGGTATCAGAGCTAGTTATGTCTAATGACAGACTTAGTTAGGTCACTCAGGCTTGGTCTAAGCGGAAGTAATTCCTATGAGTTGAACTTAGAACTCAGAAGGACTCAGTTGTCTTAGGCTTGTTACCACGACATAACCGGTATCAAGTGAATCCTTAGGTCAGTATAGGATCCGAGATTGATGTGGTCCTATGCGAGGTGCTAGTATAGGCTCTAAAGTATAATTATATGATGATGTATATATACCTCGATGTATACTATGTGCGGTATAGCATTTCATGATTATTGAATTGCTATATGATATGTGAGGTTTGGTATCCAGTTAGACTCATGTTTTGCCAAATTGATCTCAGGATTCGATATCATGAGACGTGGCAATCGGGGTCGAGGTTACCATACTCGGAGGGCCGAGAGTGAAGTTCCGAGAGAAGAGGAACCGTTGTACTTCACGAATGCGATGGACTCCATAGCCGAGACTTTAGCATTGTTGGCAGCAAGGCCTATGCCTACCCCACCGTCCACGCCTGTGCCTACACCGGTGCATCACACCGCGGGGCTCGAAGCTTTTAGGAGACTGCGGCCTCCTACATTCTATGGCACTCTGGACCCCATGGTGGCCGAGTCTTGGATTATGCAGCTGGAGAAGACCTTCCGGGCTCTCCGTTGTACCGATGAGCAAAGGGTAGAATGGGCTTCCTTCGTGATGGAAGGTGAAGCCGAACACTGGTGGAGAGCTGCCCAAAGGCAGAGAGATGTTGCTAAGGCAGGTGTGCCCTGGACTTGGGCGGAGTTCTTAGAGACCTTCAGGGAACAGTACTTTCCCAGGTTTATTCGGGAACAAAAGGCGAGAGAGTTTATGCTTTTGGAGCAAGGGTCGATGAGCGTAGCCGAGTATGAGGCTAAGTTCACCGAGTTGTCTAGGTTTGCTCCGCACTTGGTGGCTACTGAAGACCTACAGGTCAGGAAGTTTGAGATGGGCTTGAAGCCTTTCATCCGAGATCGGGTGTCCATTCTCCAGGTAGAGTCTTGGAGAGAGATAGTAGGGAAGGCAAAGATCGCCGAAAAGAATGCGGAAGACTTCGTGAGAAGAAGAGACAGTGGCTTCGGGAAGAACATGTCTCGGGGTCAGACGAGTAGTTCTTCAGAGAAGAGGACTAGGACTGCACCGTACCAGTTCTCCCAGCCGATTTCGGCTCAGAGACCTTCTTTTGCGCCTCAGGCACCGCGTCCTACGGCATCGCAAGCTACGAGGGTTATGCCTCCGGCTTCCTCCGCATCGCAGACATTTGAGGAGTGCGCCGTATGTGGTCGTCGGCATAAGACTGGAGATTGCCGAAGAATGTCAGGTGGATGCTTCCACTGTGGCGAGGTGGGCCATATGATTCGAGATTGCCCGCGCAAGCAGTCACAGTCTGGATCACAGGGAGTTCGGCCTCCAGGCAGGCAGAATTCACTTCAGGGGTCTTCATCTCAGGCCTCTAGATCCTTGCAGCCTACCCAGCAGCCTCGTCAGGCAAACCAGGGCAGAGTCTTTGCCATGACTGATAGAGACGCACAGGCATCTGATGATGTTGTGCAAGGTACGCGCGAACTAGTCTTTGTCAAAGTTCTAATATTGCCATGATATATTCGTATCCATATATGTCCTATGTGGTGTTTTGCGATGTTTGTATCTATATGTACAGTTGTGTTATAACTGGGATGATTCAAATTCTCAGGTTCGTTGCTCGTAAATGAATGTTTGGCAAGAGTGTTGATAGACACAGGATCCACTCACTCGTTCGTTTCACCAAGCTTTGCCAAAGGCTTTACGTCCGAGCCAAGCAAGCTACCTAGGGAGTTGTCCATTTCAACTCCATTGGGAAAATCTATTGAGACAGATAAAGTGTATCCGGATAGTGTTGTACAAGTCATGCAGCACGAGTTGCCAGTCGACTTGATCCTTCTGGGAATTCAGGATTGGGATTTCGATGTCATCCTAGGTATGGATTGGCTCTCAACTCACCATGGACACGTGGCGTGTTTCGAGAAGGTGGTGCATTTTAAACCCGTGGGGTTAAAGCCGTTTCATTTCAGGGGACTTCAGAGAAGAGACATTGCCCGCTTTGCAACTCTTAGTCTCGAGGGTGTAGAAGTGCGAGACTCCACACCCATTCCAGTGGTATGTGAGTATATGGATGTTTTTCCGGAAACCTTGCCGGGATTGCCTCCCGATCGTGCAATCGAGTTTGCGATTGAGCTAGCTCCAGGCACAGTTCCGATTTCGAGAGCTCCGTATAGGATGGCCCCTATTGAGCTTAAGGAGTTAAAAGAGCAGTTAGAAGAATTGCAAGGCCTTGGTTTTATCCGGCCAAGTGTTTCACCTTGGGGAGCTCCGGTTCTCTTCGTGAAGAAGAAAGATGGATCAATGCGTCTGTGCATTGATTACAGGCAATTGAACAAGGTCACGATCAAGAATCGTTATCCATTGCCTCGGATAGACGACTTGTTTGACCAATTGAAGGGTGCGCAGTTTTTCTCCAAGATTGACCTTCGATCTGGTTATCATCAGTTGAAGATCAAGAAAGAGGACATTCCGAAGACAGCATTCCGAACTCGATACGGTCATTACGAGTTTTTGGTCATGTCTTTTGGACTGACTAACGCACCGGCAGCATTCATGGGTTTGATGAATCGGGTGTTCAGATCGTCTCTCGATCAATGTGTGATCGTGTTCGTAGATGATATCCTTGTGTATTCACAGTCACAGGAGGATCACACGAGAGATCTCCGTCTGGTCTTGCAGACACTTCGAGAGCATAGTCTGTATGCTAAGTTGAGCAAGTGCGAGTTCTGGCTGAACAAGGTGTCTTTTCTTGGACACGTGGTATCTGCTGAAGGTATTTCAGTTGATCCTGCAAAGATTGAAGCGGTGATGAATTGGGAAAGGCCGAAGAGTGTCACCGAGATTCGTAGTTTCCTCGGGTTGGCAGGGTATTACAGAAGGTTTGTGGAAGGATTTTCAAGTTTAGCAGCTCCGCTTACCTATCTCACACGGAAGAACACGAGGTTCACTTGGAGTGATAAGTGCGAGGCTAGTTTCTTGGAGTTGAAAAAGAAGCTTACTTCGGCTCCTGTTCTTACAGTTCCATCTGGGAGCGGTGGTTTCGAAGTCTATAGTGATGCTTCACTAGTGGGACTTGGATGTGTTTTGATGCAGCATAAACAGGTGGTCGCCTATGCTTCTCGTCAGCTGAAGGAGCATGAGCAAAACTACCCCACACATGACTTAGAGCTCGCTGCAGTCATCTTTGCACTGAAACTTTGGCGTCACTACCTCTACGGAGAAGAGTTCGTGGTGTTCACAGACCACAAGAGCTTGAAGTATCTTTTCCTCCAGAAGGAGTTGAATATGAGGCAGCGTCGTTGGATGGAGTTCATGAAGGACTACGACTGTTCCATCCAGTACCACCCGGGTAAGGCTAACGTGGTAGCCGATGCTCTTAGCAGAAAACCTTACGGAGTTATGGCTCAATTGAGAGTGCAAGAGTGGAAGTTATTACATGATATGTGTCATTTGGACACTACTCTCAGGCATGTCACCTATGGGTCGATAATGTCCAACGTGGTGGTTAGGCCACAGATCCTGAGCCAGATCAAGGAGTTACAGAGTTCCGATGTTGAGTTGCTTGCTTACCGAGACAAGTCGGTGAGTAACGGCAATCAGGAGTTCGCTTTAAATGATGATGGTGCTATCACATTTAAAGGCAGGTTGTGTGTCCCCGCCGACACAGTTTTGAGGGATGAAATTTTGAATGAAGCTCACCGATCAAAGTACACGGTACATCCGGGAGGTACCAAGATGTACCAGAATCTCAAGAAGCACTACTGGTGGCGAAACATGAAGAGGGAAGTCGCTGAGTACGTCGCCAGATGTTTGATTTGCCAGCAGGTAAAAGCCGAACATCAAAGGCCGGCAGGTCTTTTGCAGTCCCTTCCTATTCCGGAGTGGAAATGGGAGAACATCTCGATGGATTTCATTGTGGGTTTGCCGCGAACGGTGAAGGGCTCCGATGCTATTTGGGTGATTGTGGACAGGTTGACTAAGTCTGCACATTTCATTCCGTACCGAACTACTTTCAATGCAAATCAGTTGGTAGCCCTATATGTTAAGGAGGTGGTTCGACTGCACGGTGTGCCAGTTTCTATCGTGTCTGATCGAGATCCTCGGTTTACTTCCAGGTTTTGGAAAACCTTCCAGGATGCTATGGGTTCTCGTTTAGAATTCAGTACCGCCTTCCATCCTCAGACCGATGGACAAACGGAGAGGGTGAATCAAGTAGTGGAGGATATGCTCCGAGCTTGTATGCTGGATTTTCAGGGTAGTTGGGAGGAACAGTTGCCGTTGGTTGAGTTTGCCTACAACAATAGCTATCAGGCAAGCATCCAGATGGCACCTTTTGAAGCTCTGTATGGTCGGAGTTGTCGATCACCGCTATACTGGGATGAAGTTGGTGAGAGGAAGATTCTTGGTCCTGAGTTGATAGAGCGGACCGCAGAAAGGGTCAAAATTATCCGAGAACGATTGAAAAGTGCTCAGGATAGGCAGAAGAGCTATGCGGATATACGCCGTAGAGATTTAGAGTTCCGAGTTGGAGATCGGGTCTTTGTGAAGATTTCGCCGAGTCGGGGAATCATGCGATTCGGGAAGAAGGGGAAGCTCAGTCCAAGGTATGTGGGACCATTTGAGATCGTCACAAGGGTTGGTGAGGTTGCTTACAGGGTAGCACTACCGCCTCACATGGCAGCGGTCCATAATGTATTTCACGTCTCTATGCTTAGAAAATACATTTCGGATCCGTCTCACGTCATCGCTCTTGATCCTGTTGAGATTCGAGAGGATCTTACGTTGGTTGAGCAACCAGTTCAGATTCTGGATCGTCGAGATCAAGTGTTGCGAACCAAGACTATCCCTTTAGTCCTAGTGAAGTGGCAGCATCATTCCAAGGAAGAGGCTACATGGGAGCGAGAAGCCGAAGTACGAGAAAAGTACCCCCATTTATTTGTTTAAGGCCATGGCATTCCCTTGTATTTTGCTATAGTTTTACACATGTATGTATCGTCCAAATTTCGGGGACGAAATTTTTGTAAGGGGGGGAGAATGTAGCACCCCGGATTTTTTCATCCTTAATGAATAGCACCTTCATAGCTAATTGGCCGTTTTCATAGTTTTCGTAGTCTAATTAATAAATAAGGGAGAAATCGGAAATTCCGAAACGTCAGAAATGTTCGTTTTCGAAAGACGGATCCAACGCAAGTTGAATCGTCGAAATCCGACGAGCGAGTAAAAAGATATGGTCAAAACAGTCCAGACATAACAGAGCACCGATCGCTCGGTCATTACCTGCGATCGATCGGTCCACTACCGATCGCTCGATGGCTATCGCACGGTTAACTTTTTTGTATGGGGAAAAATTCCAGAGAGTGTGTTTTTGACCGATCTCTCGGTCATAACACCGATCGATCGGTAAGCCTCCGATCGCTCGGTCCATAGCACCGATCGATCGGTCATACGCAGTTTTTCTTCATTAAGGGTGTTTAAGACTTTAAACACCACCCCTTGCCTATAAATAGGCTGAGTTCGTGCCTTAGGGTTTCAGAAACCCTCTGTGCCCTATCTTAGGAGATTTTGAGAGAGAGAAGAAGGAGAGGAGCTACTTGTTGATCAAGCTTGTGGAAGATCAAGGTTCTTCCACTTCCCTTGGTGATTTCCAACCAAGAACTCACTGTTCTTGCTTGTTCCAGCCATTGGGAGTCAAACCCATTGATTCCTCTAAGGTAGATACACTCTACTACAATCTTGCAATCCTACTAGTTAATAAATATGATTCTTCTTATCTATGCCCTATCTATATGTATTGATTTTATGTATGAAAAAGGTGTGATTATATACTTGGATGAAGGTTACTATTATGATGCACTCTAAGTGTTTGATGAAATACCTCTAAGGGATTCTATGCTTAAATATGATGATTTCTCTTATTAAGTGCATATGCTCGCACGTCTCGCATAAACCGATGTTTTCCATGGATTTCTCAAAAGTACAAACAAGGGTTTTTTCACGAAAAGACGAATAATGAATGATTCTAAGTAACTCTATGATTTCTCTAAGATCGTTTCACAAGCTCTAAGGATCATACCATGCTCACAAGAAAACTCTATGATAATGCTCTAAGATCGTCTCACAAGCTCCACGGATCACAATGAAATGCTCTAAGATCTCTAAGGTTATGCTCTATGGAAATGCTCTACGGTATTGCTCTATGCTCTATGTCTCTACGGATCATAATGACTCTAAGTAACTCCATGAACTCACAAGAACTCATAAGGCTATGATTATCGATTGACTCACACGGTTACAGTTTTGGTTTCGAATATTATCTCACATATGTTTTCACGGTTTCCATGCTTTAAGGATTGTTCGGATTTCATTCTCCATGTCTTGTATGCTCCATGCCTAACCGCTTTATTGTTCTTAGTTTGTATACACTGAGTATTCCATGCTCAGTCGATATTGTTATGATCGGCAGGTGCTCGGGTTCCATTCGATTTGTGTGGCGACGAACCTTGGGTCGAGGAAGAGTACCGTGACCCGGAGCCTTCCATGGATCACTATCATGACGATGGTGCTCTAAATAGGAGTCGTGACTTCGATTTCTGTTGATCGACCGACTTAGAACTTGTGTCATTTTGTTATGTGAGTGTGGGGTTTGTCCACTCCACTTTTGGGTTTCTCACACATGTATACTTGTTGGTTCTTACTTGAGCCAAGCTATAGGAGTATTCATTTTGCTTCCGCTATGTTTAGTATTTTATTTTCCGCTGTGCATTGTATTTCGTTTCCGTTATGTATATTCAGGTACTCTGACAGGTTTCCACGTGTGCCTTATGTATCATACTGGAGGTATGGTACGGCGGTCACGAGTCAACTTACCCTTAACTCCTAGGGGGTATTTTGGGTCGCGACATGAAGAAACGCCTCACCACGGCCCCCGTCCTTACTGTGCCATCCGAACATGGTGGTTATGAGGTGTATAGCGATGCTTCGCACATCGGGCTTGGGTGTGTCCTCATGCAACACAAGAAAGTCATTGCCTACGCATCAAGGCAATTGAAGGAGCATGAAAAGAATTACCCCACTCACGACTTGGAGCTTGCTGCGGTCGTGTTTGCACTCAAGATTTGGCCCCATTACCTTTACGGGGTAGAGTTATATGTGTTCACGGATCACAAGAGTCTCAAGTACCTCTTTTCCCAGAAGGAACTAAATTTACGGCAACGACGTTGGATAGAATTCTTAAAAGATTACGAGTGCACCATCCAATATCACCCGGGAAAAGCGAACGTAGTGGCTGACGCTTTGAGTAGAAGACCTCCGGGTTTATTGGCTAACATGTTGGTGCGGGAATGAAAACTGTTGGAAGATTTGGCAAATCTGGACATCAATGTGAATGATTCTGTCCGCAGTCCTGTCTTGGCCAATGTCACGGTTTGGCCGTACTTCATAGATTTGATCCAAGAGTATCAAGCCACGGATGCTGACTTGTTGGCATTCCGGGACAAGGAAGTTGCCAAGGGTAGCAAGGACTTCTCTCTCACTAGCCGGGGTGCTATTACATTCAAGGGAAGACTTTGTGTCCCAGCCAATGCAGATCTTCAGAGAGAGATTATGGATGAAGCTCACCGTTCCAAGTATACAGTGCATCCCGGGGGTACAAAGATGTACCGGAACCTCAAGAGTCACTTTTGGTGGCGAAACATGAAGAAGGATGTTGTGGAGTACGTGGCACGGTGTTGGTGTGCCAACAGGTGAAAGCAGAGCACTTGAGACAGGCTGGACTTTTACAGTCTCTCCTTATTCCTGAGTGGAAATGGGAACATATTTCTATGGACTTCATTATGGGGTTGCCAAAGACAGTTAGAAAGACCGATATTATATGGGTTGTTGTCGACAGACTGACGAAGTCCACCCATTTCTTATCGTACCGGACTACTTTCAATTCAAATCAGTTGGCCACATTGTATATCAAAGAGATAGTCCAGTTACACGGGGTGCCAGTGAGTATTGTGTCGGATCGGGACCGGAGATTCACATCCAGGTTTTGGAAAAGTTTTCAAGGGGCAATGGGTTCCCGGTTGGACTTTAGCACGGCTTTCCACCCACAGACGGATGGGTAAACCGAGTGAGTGAATCAGATTATCGAAGACATGCTCCGTGCATGTATGCTAGACTTCAAGGGAAGTTGGGAAGATCACCTAACTTTGGTGGAATTCGCCTACAACAATAGTTATCAGGCAAGCATACAAATGACACCTTTTGAAGCTTTGTACGGAAGGAATTGTAGATCCCCTCTGTATTGGGATGAAGTTGGAGAAAGAAAAATTTTGGGACCCAAATTAATTGAACGAACCGCGGGTAGGGTCAAGCTTATTCGGGAGAGGTTGAAGACCGCACAGGATAGACAGAAGAGCTACGCCGACAACCGAAGGAGAGACCTTGGATTTCGAGTTGGCGACTTTGTTTTTGTCAAGATTTCACCGACCAAAGGTGTTATGCGATTCGGGAAAGGAGGCAAGCTTAGCCCAAGATATGTGGGCTCATTCAAGATCATTACTAGAGTCGGTGAGGTGGCTTACCGTGTTGCTTTACCCACTCATATGGCGGCGGTCCACAACGTGTTTCACATCTCCATGCTCCGGAAGTACATCTCAGACCCTTCCCATGTCATAGAGCTTGATCCGGTGGAAATCTGAGAGGATCTTACACTAGTTGAGCAACCAGTGCAAATCTTAGAAAGGTGAGATCAAGTCTTGCGCAACAAGACCATTCCCTTGGCTTGGTAAGATGGCAACACCATTCAAGGGAGGAAGCTACATGGGAACGAGAAGCCGAAGTGCGAGAAAAGTATCCTCAGTTATTTGTTTAGGGCCTTGACATTCCCTTGTAATTGATGTGTTTTTGTGCATGCATGTATTGTCCAAATTTCGAGGATGAAATTTTTGTAAGGGGGGAGAATGTAGCACCCCGGACTTTTCTATACTTAATGAATAACACTTTCGTAGTCAAGTGGCCTTCCAGGTTTTTTAATTAATAAATAAGGGAGAAATCAGAAATTCTAAAACGTCAGAACTGTTTGTTTTCAAAAGAGAAATCCAACGCAAGTTGAATTGTCGAAATCTGACAAGCGAGTCAAAAGATATGGCCAAAACAGTGGGGACTTGCATAGCACCGATCGCTTGGTCCAATGTAGAGATCGATCGATTCATAACCGATCGCTCGGTCATTTTTAGCGATCGATCGGTCCAAAACCTATCGATCGAAGGCTATTGACTGGTTAACTTTTTTGTATGGGAAAATTTTTCAGAGAGCTTGTTTTTGACCGATCGCTCGGTCAAGAACACCGATCGCTCGGTAGGCAACCGATCGATTGGTCATAACCACCGATCGCTCGGTCTATCGCGTTTGCAGAAATTTTATTAAGGGCTTTTTCATCTTTTGGGTGTTAAACCCTTGCCTCTTAAGGCTTGCCCGAGCCTTTAGGGCTTCATTCACCATACTTAGAGGGTTTTGAGAGATAGGGAGAGAGGAGAAGGGGATTCCTAACCTAGGTTTTCCTCTTGAGAAGAAATCAAGAGTTTGGGCTACCCAAGATTTATTCCAAGGCTTGAATTCTTCAAATCCAAGGTTTAAGCTCATGGGGGGAGTCTCTCTCAAGCTAGGCAGCATTCTACAAGGTGTTCCTCAAGGGGGTTTCTTCCCCAATCAAACATAGTTCAAGCAAGGGTTCTCTTCTTTCAAGTTGAAGCTTCAATCAAGGTTTCCAACCAAGATCAAGCCTTGATTCAAGGTTAGTACACTCTACTGACTTCCCTAGCAATAACCTAGGTTTTCACTCTTGATATTATGCTTTCTTTCCTTATAAAATGTATCACCTTCATTAAATATAAACAAGATAAGAAAAAGGTTCGAATGTGTGGATGGGATGTGGATTGTGGCGATTGGATGCCGTTGGATGTGGATGTGATGTGTGAAATGGAAAATGGTGAATGGACATTCTATAAATAATGAACATACCATGATGATTGATGGAAAATATGCGCTAAAAAGGGTAAAGAAAAACTACTAAAAATGTTGCACACCAGATGTTTGATAATATGCCTAAACCAAGAATAAATGTATTTAATAAAGGAAATAGATGTAAGCCCTATGTAATTGTTCTTGTAAATGATGACTTGACCAAATGCTATGTTGATCACCAAAATGCTTATATGTTATACTATGAATTGAAATGTGATGCGATATTCCTCTTGTTACACGTGTTCCCATGATTGTCACTATTGGCACGCACGCGAGCATGCATGCATGCATGAATCGAGTTTTCAAGAGCATATGCATTAATAAATCAACAAGAAAACATTGCATGTGAAGTAGGTTGGTAGCCCAGGGGTATTCGGGTACTAGCCTCTGGCTCACAAGAAAACTGAAAATACTACCTGTCAAGGAGGTTAGTAGCCCAGGGGTATTCGGGTACTAGCCTCTGGCTCACTGATCGGTGCTTAATGTTGCACATTATGGCACCCGAAAGTACACTTGTTAGCTCTTTAGGACTTAATTCTTCTAGTTTTTAATTATAATTTATTGTTTTCATTATTTTCAGGACTAAGGGGAGAAAATATCATAATTCTCAAAGGATGAGAGCTTTCAAGAATTTAGAAGAGCCCAGATGATGAAAGAACTGAAGAAAACAGGAAAATAAATGAGCTCTTAGGGGTGTCTTGACACCTAGTGCCCTAAAGCCTTCTGGTTTGGGAGTCATTGGCCTAAAACTCGCTACGCGGGTTGTCTAGAAAGCTTAATGGACTTAATCATTGCACAGTACACACACAAAAAAAAAAAAAAAAGTTTAAATCTCATGATTGATAAGTTAAATGCCTTGAGTTTTTCAAATTGATAGCAATTCTGATAATGTGTGGGATAACATAATATGTGTTTTGAAGCAAAATTGAGGCCACATATTCTAATGTTAGTTCATTACACACCAAAGAAACTAATGACAATTCTGTGAATGAGCATAAGGGTTCGAACTTTGATTGAAATTGAATGAAAGTATGATTATGTAGATTTGAATTTTTAAACTTGTTAATAATTTGAGAATTATGGATTTTGTGTTACAATTATCTTATTACTACATGTTCCAGAAATTGTTTAAGTTTAGAAGTCTTGATTGAGCATGTTTGCAGGATTGGATGTTAGTAATGATGTTTGTGGGTATCATTTCTGGTAAACCCTCACGAGACTATAACTCGTCCTTTAGGGACACCTAGAGGTTTAAAGGCTTATTGCATATGCTAAATGCAATCGTGAATCCCACGAAAGTGGATGTAGATTAGTTTTATTTATTTCTTTGCATTGCTAGAGGACTAGCAACGTGTAAGTTTGGGGGTGTGATCGGTGCTTAATGTTGCACATTATGGCACCCGAAAGTACACTTGTTAGCTCTTTAGGACTTAATTCTTCTAGTTTTTAATTATAATTTATTGTTTTCATTATTTTCAGGACTAAGGGGAGAAAATATCATAATTCTCAAAGGATGAGAGCTTTCAAGAATTTAGAAGAGCCCAGGTGATGAAAGAACTGAAGAAAATAGGAAAATAAATGAAGAAAAAGTATACTGGTCCAAACCGCCCGAGCGCTGGATAGCTCCGCCCGAGCGGAAGTCCGCAGATTTATTTTCCGGATTTTGCCTTTTTGAAACCCTACTTGCTACCTTATAAAAGGAAACGAGTTCAGTAGTTCCAAGAAGGATTTTTATGAAGAAAAGGAGGCTGGAGAAGGGTTTTGAAAGGTCTTGGAGCATGGAATCTTCACCATCAATGGCGGCTACTCTCTCTCCCATGATCAACTAAATCTCTCATCTAGGGTTTCGATGAAACCCTAGCCAAGTAACTATGGTTTAGTTGTTTTGTTTTAGGGTTTTATTATTTGTAAACGATGATTGCATGACTTGAGGATTGCTTTGACAATCGATTTTAATGTTTATATTCAATCTTAATAAAGTTATTCCTTGTCTTAGGAACTCTTCTTTTTGATTGAAATTCAATTCATATTTAATTTCTGTGATTTTATATATGAATGGTTATGCAATGGAATTTATCGTACAAGTAGTTAAATGTTAAGATGATCTATGCCTAGGGAAGACGAATAGTGCTACAACCTTAGGTTAATTAATTTAGTGTGGACGATTCGTGCTAACCAAAGATAGGTCATGCCTAAGATTTAAATACTTGACCTTCTTGATGATTTGAATTGAGACTTGTAGTCTCAATTAATCGTAATCGAATGCAAATAATTATACCCTGATTAAATACAATATACCATGGTTAGGAGGCTAGTGGTAGATTCGATGCCCTAGATCTCTTTCTCTTGACTTTCACATTACTTTTATTTGTTTTCAGTATTTAGAGTAATTTTAGGATTTTTAAATACAAACCAAAAACCTTTATTCACCATTAAATCAAAATCCATCTTTACTATTAAGCAATATAACCAGCGCAGTCTTCGTGGTTCGACACCCTCAATACTTGTCACTATTCTCCGGAATTAGTGCTTTTACGAGGTAACGATCTTAACCGATCAACTTTTTGGCGCCGTTACCGGGGACTGCTGGAACGGTTACATTGCTTAACTTGGAAGATAAAAAAAAAAAAATTTGTTTTATTTTTTAATAAGCAAAGTGTAAATCAACTTACCTTTGAATAATCTTTGTTTTACAGGTATCAGTTCAATAAAAGAAGTGAGGATGTTGTGGCTGGAAACTACTTGAAGTGCTTCAGAAATAGCGAAAATTTGGCTACACAACCTTACAACAATCAAGCACTGTAAGTTTTTACTTGATAAAAGTAGAATTTTCTTACAGTAAAGAGTTGGTGTCTGTCCAAACTTAGAAGTTTTCCTAGAGAATTGGAGTCTGTCAAACTTAGAAGTTTTCTTGTTAGGGTGTATGCACGGTCGTCGCTCTTGTGATCCTGAGTTAATTCCCATTGACTTAGAGTTAGAAAAAACTCTTAGATCCATTAGAGCATCCTTTCGAAATTTTTCTGATCTTGACAACTTTCATTATTACATAATGGAGGGAGAAGCAGATCATGCTTTGCCCATGCTTTGCCCAAAACTCTTAAGGAGTATTTTACTCCAACCACATACACCTCTCCATCATGTATTCGGTTGCCTGACATAGCGGCAACTCATTACAAGATTAAGTCCAGCATTATACAGATGCTTCCATCCTATTTTGGACTTAATAATGAGGATCCATACAAACATTTAGATGAGTTCTTAGAGATCTGCACTACTGTTAAGTTGCAGAACTTTACAGATGATGCCCTTAGGTTGCGCCTCTTTCCTTTTTCTCTTAAGGATAAAGCCAAGAATTGGCTAAATGCTTTAGAAGCCAACACTATAACAACTTGGGTCCAAATGCAACAAGAGTTTCTGAAAAAGTACTTTCCAATCGGAAAGACTAATCAGATTAGGCGAACCATCACAAGTTTTTCTCAACTAGATGGTGAGCAATTCTTTGAGACCTGGGAAAGGTTGAAGGACCTTATTCGTAAGTGTCTGCATCATCAAGTGCCGAAATGGCAACTCATTCAATGTTTCTATGATGGTTTGACTGACCACAATCGTCAAATGGTGGATGCCTCTTGTGGTGGCACCTTTATGCTTAAGAATGAGAATGAAGCTTGGGAGCTCTTTGAGAACCTGAGTGAAAACTCAATGCAACATGCCACCTCAAGTCGTTCCGAGAGACAAACATCTACAACTTCGCAAAAGAGGGGCATTTATGAGGTGAATAACCATGTAGACGTCTCTAATAAAGTAGATGCATTGTCTCGAAAGTTAGATCAGCTCTTGTCTGCCGGACAAATTCGAACACAACCACCTCAAGCTTCATCATCTAATGAGGTGTGTGCATTGTGTTCGAGTCCAGCCCATCTTGTTCATGACTGCCCTTCGGCAACCCAATTTCCTGAATTTTTTCAGGAGCATGTTAATGCCATGTATTCAAAACCGGGTAATGATCCATTTTCCAACACATATAACCCTGGTTGGAGATATCATCCAAATTTCTCTTGGCAACAACAAGCTCCAAACAATTCCTTTCCTCAACCACCGAGACAGAATGTCCGACCATTTCCAAATCAGTTCAACTACCATCCTGCCCAACAACAACAATTCCAACACTCCACTCTTCCTCCTCCTCCTACACGGAATCCATCTTTCGAGGAGAAAGTGTTGACTGCTCTCCAAGTTTTGGAGACCCATACCCAGTTGCTACAGGAAAATACTCAGATGTTGCACTCTCACACCCAATCAATTCAGAAGCTTGAGTCCCAAATGGGACAACTAGCTAATACTGTAAACAGAATAGAGGAAGGGAAACTCTCGAGTCAACCGGTGAGTAACCCAAGAGGTGTGCACATTGTTGATGATGCTCAACAAAATGGTCATCCCCGTGAGCATGTGCAAGCGGTCACCACTTTGCGGAGTGGGAAGGTATTAGAGAATAGAGTTGAAGAGAAGAATGATAGGGAAGAAGAAGAGCCCAAAGTGGGCTCAACAAATTCTAATGGACCCGGAGTGAAAGTTTTTGAGAAGGACACAATTCCTTCTGCAACTTCATCCCATTTCATTCCTGAGGCGCCTTATGTGCCCAGAGCTCCATTCCCTCAGTGCTTAGATGCACCATCTCCCTTTGGTAAAAAGGCAGCGAAAATGGATGAAATGATGGAGGTCTTCAAACAGGTCAAAGTAAATCTCCCTTTGCTTGATGCAATCAAGCAAGTTCCGGCCTATGCTAAATTTTTAAAGGACTTGTGCACTCAGAAGCGCAAATCTAGGACACATGTGTCCAAGAAAGTCCTTCTTACTGAGCAGGTGAGTTCTATTTTGCAACATTCTACTCCTCCTAAGTTCAAAGATCCGGGTGCCCCTACAATTTCTTGTGTCATTGGAGATCACTCCATTGACCGGGCACTCCTTGATTTAGGAGCGAGTGTCAATTTGTTCCCCTTCTCAGTATATGAGCAGCTCGGTTTAGGAGAGCTTAGCCCCACTTCAGTCATTTTGCAATTAGCAGACAGATCTGTTAAAATGCCTCGTGGGGTGATTGAAGATGTCCTAATCAAGGTCGATAAATTCTATTTTCCTGTTGACTTCCTCGTCCTTGATATGGAACCGGTTCATAATCCTAAAAGACAAATCCCTGTCATTTTAGGTCGCCCATTCTTGGCTACTGCCAATGCATGTATCAATTGCAGAATTGGGGTGATGGATGTGTCTTTCGGAAACATGAATGTCCGGCTAAACATTTTCAATGCATCCAATCAACCACCAGAAAAAGAAGAGTGTTTCTTGGTTGATATAATTGATGAGCTAGTAGAAGACGCCCTTCCTGATATCTTGACTGAAAATCCATTAGAGGCATGCTTAGCTCATTTTGGTTTTGAAGACTTTGACATTGAGAAGTCCATAGAAGAGGTAAATTCATTGCTTAATTCTGCGCCTCTTATGGATTTCTCACCATGGAATATTAGAGAGGAACCTTTGTTGGCCACCTCTAACATATCAGTCATTTCCCCCCTTGAGACCCCTCCAAAACTTGAGTTGAAGCCACTCCCGGTGACACTCAAGCATGCTCTCGTAGGCCTTGAAGACACTCTTCCGGTCATAATTACCTATGATCTAGCTACTGAGCAGGAGAGTAAATCGATGAATGTGCTGAAAAATTATGAGGAAACTATAGGGGAGACATTAGTGGATTTGAAGGGAATCAACCACTCCATTGACATACATCGCATTCATCTCGAAGAGAATGCAATACCTTTGCGAGAAATGCAACGGAGGTTGAAATTAAAGATTCTAGGGACAGGCATCTACTCAAGGTTAATGCCCAATGATTAAATCCCTATGTTCAGGGTATTGTGAGTGGGGTGCTAATCGAGTCCATTGAGTTGGTGGACCCCGTCTATTAGGATGAGTGAGATTGTATCACGTCTGGCTGAAGACGGAAAACTTAGCGCTTGTTGGGAGGCAACCCAACCTCTTTTTCTTAGTATTTTAGATTTTTTTTTTTTTTTTTTTTTGAAGTTCGAGTTTGGGGTAGAGTAAGATACACCCCGCCATCGTGGTCACTGTACGTTTGTGGATGCGTGAGACTTCATTGTGCTTGCCTGTCTAGTATGCATCGTCACTCATCCAGCTTGATGTCGTTTGGGACCTCTCAGAATCTGTTTAGGGTAGGCGGGAGGGAAAGCGTTCCCCGGATTGTGAGTCCGCGTCTATAAAATCCCGATAGGAGGATGATGTTCCTGGTGAACTGATTGTGGAGGTGTTGTTGAACCTCCGAAGGAATTGCATATAATGGCGTGAATCCATGAACCTCTGGAATGAGCGATGCTTCCTTAAGATAGTTTAGGATTCTTCTTAAAACAAAAAAAAAAAAAAAAAAAAAAAAAAAAAACAACATACTGTAGTAAACCGCCCGGGCGGCCCAGATGGGCGCCCGAGCGGTTTTGCCCAGAATTTTTTTTAAAAAAAAAAAAAAAAAAAACCCTGTAAACTCGTTTTACACTCACTCCTTATTCTCTCCTCCATTCTTTCCATGCTCCACTCATTCTCTTCTCCAAATCCACCGAATTTTCTCATTTTCTCTATTCTTATCTATCCTTTTTCCATTTTCTCTTGTGAATCTAAGATTGATTTCAAAATTTGGGATTGTCTAAATACCTTTTCAAGGAAAGGTGTTTGTGAAGTTGCTTGGTAGATCGGTGTATTATGGAGAAGATTGATGGATTGGTTTAGTAACTACTGGTAGGAGGATTGAGATATAAATAAAATTGCTTTGGATTGGGATTCTTGTGATGAAAACTTCAAGGCTTGGGTTATGAATGTGAGGCTTGGGTTGTGAACGTGAATGTGGGTTGCGACATTTTCTTTTAGGAGTTCTAGGATTTTCCGTTTGTAAAATTTTAGTACTTTTCTTTTCTTACTAGGTATTTTATGCTTTTTTTCTTACTAGGTGTTTTATGCTTCTTTTCTTTGCTCTATTTATGTCGAACTCAATGTTATTAAGGATTATGCTTATGCTTTTGGTTTACACATTTTTTTAGCATTCTCCTTTATCTCATTTACTTAGTGGTTACTAACATCTTTTAAAGGTCCTGTTTCAACGAAGTTTGGGGGCGTGCTTATGTGTTATTTTTTTAATTCCCCATTTTCATTTATTGATCTTTTATTTCTGGCATTCACCAACTGAGGTAATATTGTTCTTGTTCTCATCTATGTTTCTTGCATATATTTTACATTGAGGACAAAGTATTATTCAAGTTTGGGGGTGAAATAAATTGAATTACAATGGTGACTTTGTAAAAATGCAAGGATATCAGGTCTATTAGGATACTTTTTGCAAGTGATGAGCAGTTAGTAACTATAGAATTTGTGACATGTAAATCATAATTCAATTTTTATTGATGAGTATAAATTTGAAAATACATGATCACACAATCAGAAAATATAATTATTGTTCGAACCATTTATACTTGAGTAATAAATGAATCATTAGTACACTTTGACCAATGCACGAGCACTCTAACATTTGTTTTGTGGGGCTTGAAACTTAGTCATCTTAATCTATATTCTTGTTATCTCATGCGGAATTAGATGACCTAAAAATTGAAAAACCTTGGCATAACTTATCTGTTATAAAAAAAAAAAAAAAGGCCATCTAACCAAGCTTTATACCAAGTAACCGGGCCTCTTGCCTCAGTAAGCAATGAGTGTTCGCGTCAAACAGTGAAAGCTTTAGAATGGATAAAAGGCCTGTGTGTGACTAGTTTAAGTCCGGAGCCTATTTAACTCGAGTTAATAAGCCCTTAGGGGTGTCTTGACACCTAGTGCCCTAAAGCCTTCTGGTTTGGGAGTCATTGGCCTAAAACTCGCTACGCGGGTTGTCTAGAAAGCTTAATGGACTTAATCATTGCACAGTACACACACATAAAAAAAAAAAAAAAAGTTTAAATCTCATGATTGATAAGTTAAATGCCTTGAGTTTTTCAAATTGATAGCAATTCTGATAATGTGTGGGATAACATAATATGTGTTTTGAAGCAAAATTGAAGCCACATATTCTAATGTTAGTTCATTACACACCAAAGAAACTAATGACAATTCTGTGAATGAGCATAAGGGTTCGAACTTTGATTGAAATTGAATGAAAGTATGATTATGTAGATTTGAATTTTTAAACTTGTTAATAATTTGAGAATTATGGATTTTGTGTTACAATTATCTTATTACTACATGTTCCAGAAATTGTTTAAGTTTAGAAGTCCTGATTGAGCATGTTTGCAGGATTGGATGTTAGTAATGATGTTTGTGGGTATCATTTCTGGTAAACCCTCACGAGACTATAACTCGTCCTTTAGGAACACCTAGAGGTTTAAAGGCTTATTGCATATGCTAAATGCAATCGTGAATCCCACGAAAGTGGATGTAGATTAGTTTTATTTATTTCTTTGCAGTGCTAGAGGACTAGCAACGTGTAAGTTTGGGGGTGTGATCGGTGCTTAATGTTGCACATTATGGCACCCGAAAGTACACTTGTTAGCTCTTTAGGACTTAATTCTTCTAGTTTTTAATTATAATTTATTGTTTTCATTATTTTCAGGACTAAGGGGAGAAAATATCATAATTCTCAAAGGATGAGAGCTTTCAAGAATTTAGAAGAGCCCAGGTGATGAAAGAACTGAAGAAAACAGGAAAATAAATGAAGAAAAAGTATACTGGTCCAAACCGCCCGAGCGCTGGATAGCTCCGCCCGAGCGGAAGTCCGCAGATTTATTTTCCGGATTTTGCCTTTTTGAAACCCTACTTGCTACCTTATAAAAGGAAACGAGTTCAGTAGTTCCAAGAAGGATTTTTATGAAGAAAAGGAAGCTGGAGAAGGGTTTTGAAAGGTCTTGGAGCATGGAATCTTCACCATCAATGGCGGCTACTCTCTCTCCCATGATCAACTAAATCTCTCATCTAGGGTTTCGATGAAACCCTAGCCAAGTAACTATGGTTTAGTTGTTTTGTTTTAGGGTTTTATTATTTGTAAACGATGATTGCATGACTTGAGGATTGCTTTGACAATCGATTTTAATGTTTATATTTAATCTTAATAAAGTTATTCCTTGTCTTAGGAACTCTTCTTTTTGATTGAAATTCAATTCATATTTAATTTCTGTGATTTTATATATGAATGGTTATGCAATGGAATTTATCGTACAAGTAGTTAAATGTTAAGATGATCTATGCCTAGGGAAGACGAATCGTGCTACAACCTTAGGTTAATTAATTTAGTGTGGACGATTCGTGCTAACCAAAGATAGGTCATGCCTAAGATTTAAATACTTGACCTTCTTGATGATTTGAATTGAGACTTGTAGTCTCAATTAATCGTAATCGAATGCAAATAATTATACCCTGATTAAATACAATATACCATGGTTAGGAGGCTAGTGGTAGATTCGATGCCCTAGATCTCTTTCTCTTGACTTTCACATTACTTTTATTTGTTTTCAGTATTTAGAATAATTTTAGGATTTTTAAATACAAACCAAAAACCTTTATTCACCATTAAATCAAAATCCCTCTTTACTATTAAGCAATATAACCAGCGCAGTCTTCGTGGTTCGACACCCTCAATACTTGTCACTATTCTCCGGAATTAGTGCTTTTATGAGGTAACGATCTTAACCGATCACTCACAAGAAAACTAAACAAGAAAACTAAAAGCTACTATATGTCAAGGAGGTTGGTAGCCCAGGGATATTCGGGTACTAGCCTCTGGCTCACAAGAAAACCATATGTCAAGGAGGTTGGCAGCCCAGAGAGGTTCGGGTGCTAGCCTCTGGCTCACAAGTAAAGGAAAATATTACATGTCAAGGAGGTTGGCAGCCCAGGGATGTTCGTGTGCTAGCCTCTGGCTCACAAGTATACAAGATGATGAAAGGACACACATGCATGATGTTCACAAGCAAGACCGAGACATGAAACGAGTTTTCAAGCATGAGCTTTATCTGCGTTTTCGCATTCGAGCACGCATGTCATGATAATGATATTGTTCTTGTCAATACCATTTATCTTATGATGCCACTATTGTTTTAAATCGATACCTTGTATTTTGTTCATTCTTGTTATGCTTCTATTATTGCTATGGTTTGCTAGTAGTTTGTACTCGCTGAGTATTCCATGCTCAGCCGTACTTTCATGTCGGCAGGTACTGAGAAAGCCCTCGACCCCGAGCCCTGGATCGAGGAAGAGTACGTAGAGGAGAGGGACCCTTCTATCCCGTTACAGTCTCAGGCAGATAGTGACCTCGACGTGTGGTCGTACCTCGACTACTGTTGAGGGGAGAGTACGAGAGGGTCCTTTGGTGTATTTTGACATTTTGATAGGTGGGTCTGTCCGCCTTAGAATTTGATATGTATTGTGTATATGTTTCACCTAGAATACTATTGTGGAACTTTAGAAGAAAAGAAAAAGTTAGTTTACACTTCCGCATATATGTTTAGCTTCCGCACTCTGATTATTATCCTTATTGTATTGTGTTAGCCACATTTACTTTAGGATGGTTTGACAGGTACGTATAGTCACACCTAAAGTATTCCTTAACTCCTAGGGGTATTTTGGGGCACGACAAAAAGTGCCCCTTTAAGTTTTTATAAATTTTGGTACCTCCAGGGTGCACAGTATATTTGGAACGTTGGGCTTCATCCAAAATCTCTCTCCGGAGATCTGCGTCGGTCGGGACACAAAGTCTACCCCTGCCCGTGATTGCCCCATCACCGTTTGTGGTGAATTCATCACTTCCTTTGCTAACCATCTTATCACGGAAAGCAACCAACTCGGCATCCGCTACTTGCAACTCCCAGATCCGATCTAAGATACACGGCTTCACCGCGATATTTGCCATCAATGGCCCATGAGTAGGAGGACTGAAACTAATGTCGAGGTTGGAGGCATCCTCCAATAATTTCCACTCTTGAACCATCATATATGCAACATGCCCATGTGACTTCCTACTCAATGCATCTGCCACCACGTTTGCTTTACCCAGGTGGTATTGGATGGAACACTTATAATCTTTCAAAAATTCTACCCATCTTCTTTGTCTCAGATTCAGCTTTTTCTGGGAAAACAGATACTTCAGACTTTTGTGGTCCGTGAACACTTCAAACTGCTCCCCATAGAGATAGTGCCGCCAAATCTTCAAAGCAAAAACAACTGTGGCAAGTTCTAAATCATGAGTGGGATAATTCTTCTCATGTTCCTTCAATTGTCTTGAGGCATAGGCAATGACTTTACCGTGCTGCATGAGCACACATTCCAATCCCACGTGGGAGGCATCACTGTACACTACAAATCCACGACACCTTGATGGCACTGTAAGGACGGGGGCTGTAGTGAGTCACTTCTTCAATTCCGTAAAGCTTGCTTCACACTTATCGCTTCACACAAACTTGACATTCTTCCTGGTCAAATATGTGAGTGGTGCCGCTAGACTGGAGAACCCCTCTACGAATCTCCGGTAATAGCCTGCCAACCCTAGGAAGCTACAGATCTCTGTGACACTCTTGGACCTCGCCCAACTTATGATTGCCTCAATCTTCAAAGGGTCAACTGAGATGCCCTCTGCAGATACAACGTGGCCAAGGAATGCCACCTCCTCTAGCTAGAATTCACACTTGCTTAATTTGGCATATAGCCAATGCTCTCTCAATGTCTCTAGAGCAAGGCAGAGGTCTCGTGCGTGATCTTCTCGTGTCTGGGAATACACCAAGATATCATCAACGAACACAGTCACGCATCGATCTAGGTATGGTCGGAACACCCGGTTCATTAGATCCATAAAGGCTGCCGGCGCGTTCGTGAGGCCGAAAGGCATCACTAAGTACTCGTAATGCCCATATCGAGTCCTAAATGCAGTTTTGGGAACATCTTCCACCTTGATTCTCAACTGGTGGTAACTGGATCGAAGGTCGATCTTAGAGAAATACTTTGCTCCCTTTAGCTGGTCGAACAAGTCATCAATCCTGGGCAACGGATAACGGTTCTTCACAGTGACTTTGTTCAATTGCCTGTAATCAATGCACATACGCATTGAGCCATCTTTCTTCTTCACAAATAGCACTGGGGCACCCCATGGTGAGACACTCGGTCTTATGAATCCCAGGCTTTGTAATTCTTCCAACTAAGCCTTTAACTCTTTGAGTTCAATCAGGGCCATCCTATAGGGAGCCCTAGAGATCAGGGTAGTGTCGGGCACAAGCTCTATCATGAATTTGATCTCTCTAACTGGAGGTAACCCAGGAAACTCCTCTGGAAATACATCTAGAAATTTACTCACCACAGGAATGGTAGATGAGTCTTTTACCTCCGAGTTTGGTAGACTTAACGCCGCGAAACGAGCGATGTCTTTACTCCTCAATCCTCTAAAATGGAATGGCTTCCCTTCCACTGAAGTTAATCCATGAAACTAACTAAAGTATATATATATATATATATATTTACAACTAACTAAAGTTAATCCATGCAACAAGTATATATATATATTTATATATAGCATGTGATACACAATATGCAAGTAAAACATAACCACAATCATCGCTACTTAATTAAAACCTTAAACTCGTACCTTGCATGACATCATCTGATGCCCATGCATCTCCTTCCGTAAGAGCGAAGGCTTGCCCCTGCCTCGTTTAGCGAGGTGGCGGTGCAGACCTCACAGAATGGGAGGACCCCTGGTAGGATGCTGCTGGTCGAGCTGGGGGCCTACTTCCCTGAGACTGGCCTGGCAAGTGCCTGCTTGGGCAATCCTTGATCATGTGGCCCTGGTGACCATAATAAAAGCATCCTCCAGACGCCTTCCAGAAATCTCCAGCCTGATGCCTTCTACCACAAAGAGAGCAGATCTCATATGTGAATGATGGGGCCGTTGGAGGAGCAGGTCGTACAGTTTGAGTAAATGCTGGGCGCGGAGCCTGGACTACCTGCGGTCTAGGTGCCTGGGGCATATAAGGCCATGGAGCAGGTGGTGCAAATGATGGCCTCTGAGGTGGCACTGGCCAAGAATACTGATATGGGGCAGTCCTTTCCCTCTTCTCCGGCGGTGCCATACTACTATATTGGCCTCTTGCCATATCCCTCTTCTTCACAAAAGCCTCCGAGTTGGTCTCAACCAACAAAGCCTTAACCACCACCTCTGCATAGGTGGCATGCCTGAATACCGAGACCCTATCCATGATAAAGTCCTTGAGGCCTTGCTCAAACCTCCTTGCCTTCATTGCCTCCATAGAAATCATATGAGGCGCAAAGCGAGAAAGCTTTACGAATTGGCCTCATACTCGGCCACCGACATCGATCCCTGCTCAAGGGTGATGAATTCCCTTTCCTTCTTCTCCCGAGCTCCAACCAGAAAATACTTCTTGTAGAACACATCCGTGAACTCTCCCCAAGTCCATGGTTGACCCTATTTGGTCATATCTCTAGTCCTCTCCACAGATACCATGATCTGCTTCTCCTTCTAAAATGAAAGCGGCCCATGCCACTCTCTCCTCCTCAGTAGGAGATAATACTAAAAAGATCTTCTCTAACTATCGAATCCATGACTCAGCTGTCAGTGGATCAACACTCCCATGAAATGCAGGAGGCCTCATCCTCCTAAATGCCTCTACTCCTACTGAGCGAGGTGCTGGATTAGGCACATGTGGAGTCTCAGGAGGAGGTGTAGGTGCCGTAGATGATGGAGTAGCCTGCCTAGCTTCCAGCATGGCCAGTGTCTCAATAATAGAGCCTAAGACCTGTGTGAGGTCAGGCTGCTCATCCCTAGATGGAGACAGAGAAGATCCGCGAGTTCGGTATCCGCGACCCCGTGAGCTACGTCTCATGACTAGTGTCCTAAGAACAATAGCACACATGAGTCTAATTTGGAACCAATATTTATCAGATTCAAAATTTCAAAATAGTCCAAGCATTACTTAGTATGGTATAGTAATATCATATACATCCAATTAAGCCATTAAAGTATTTATAATATACTTAGTGTTCTAGCGTTTCTAGACACATACTTGGTTGGGCTCAACCATTTTGGATCAAGACTAAGAGTTAGTCCATACTTGGGATACGACTCTCTTCCTGACCCTAATGCTAGGATCAAGTCATGGTATCATTTTGTAAGTGACCCTAATGATCTAAAGCCTAAGCTCTAATACCAAACCTGTCGCACAACAAAACCCACCATAGGAGTTAGAGTGAATCTTAGACGAGACTTGACATGACTTGATAAACCATCCTGCAAAAGAGAGTCAGAGTATGCAATAGTGGAAGCGAAACATGACACAATGGAAGCAAAATATCTATCTCATCTATATACAAAAAGGTATCCCAAGTTATGTACAATATCCAAAAGATAGGCTGGACATGCCTACCGCAAAATACACAAGTATCTCTCTCTTGCCACTCTCAATGTTCACTAGACATAATTTGGATAGGGCCATTTCTCCCATCCTCACCATGAGGTTCCTCCTGAGATACCTCCTCGATGTACTCTTCTTCCTCCCATGGACCGGGAGCACATATGTCAAAAGGAGCAGTTGCTCCACTAGTACTTGCCGACATCAAAAGTACGGTGGAATACCCAGTGGGTACCTACTGCTCACCAACAAGTCATAGAACAGTGCATAGTAATAATGATAACAATAAGCAGCGCAATAACGTTAAACAGAACAACCAACAATTGATATTCATGCATGCTTGAAATCATGATTGGTGAAACCTCGGTAAATTCTCGTGTACTTGTCTTGCCTTATTACTTACATTTTAAATCATGTTTTCATGCTTGGAAAAACTTGTCTTGTTATGTCTTGTACTTGTGAAACTTGCTTGCATGAACATGAATGCAAATGCATGTATTCTTGTCATGACATGATATGCACATGCTTGCTTGCTTGCTTGAATTTAAACGTGCTTGCTTGTCATGCATACTTGGGATGTTAGTGCCTTGAACAACTTGAAGTCGGGAGTGTAAATGAAAGTATGCCTCTTTTTAATTTTAGAAAAACAAATCTTGGGGGGCATACATCGAATCCCAAGATCTGACTAAGATTCTAATTGATTTTATTCAATGAAGGTTAGAATAACATTCACCTTTGCGACTTTGAAATTGTTAAGTCAAATCCACGTTAGATTAGTACTCGCAAAACTTCACAAGTGTCAAGTCTCCTGTCGATTCATACGAACCTTCTCTTTCCTTTAAAGCTTTCTCTAATGGAAGCTAATGGCCCTTCCAAATTTCATGCTTTTTTATCTTTTATTCTTTTCTTTGATCCAAGAACCTTTCTTGATCAAACAAGATCCAATCTTGATCTTCAAAGAACTTGCTCTTGATCATCAAGATCAAAAACCAAACAAAAAGGAAGAAGGGGAAGGGTGACCGTACACCTTTAAAGGGGTAGAGGGCTGGGCGTAAACTTGAGGAGAGGGAGAGGAGAAAAAATTCTGGAGAATTATGTATCTTAAAGAGCTGGGCATCCAATCCTTTATATAAGTTCCCTTTTGGTTGCTTGAATTGTAATCCAATTATAATTCATTAACCTTATCCTAATCCAATTAGGATTCCTCAATAGTTTCCTTTATTGATTATTCTCCTAATCCAATTAGGATTAATCTTAAAAGAAACCAACCTTATCCATTAGTAACTAATCTTATCCTTATCCAATAAGGAATCTTGAATTAGTAACTAACTAATGGAATCCCTAACAATTAGGGAATCTTTAATTAGTAACTAACTAACTAACTAACCTTATCTAATAAGGATATTAGTTATTAGAAACTAATTAAAATAATAACAATTATTATTCCTCCTTGAAGTGGGCGTCCCACCCTAGGTGGGTCCCACCCCCCACGCCTAAAGGGTTTCCAAAACCCTCTTGGTCACTTGAATTATTCTTTTATAATAATTCCCAATGGGTCCTACCCATTTGGTTTTTCACATCCAATGTGATTCCACTTTTTAGAGCTTCACTATACCATATAGTGATTACTTAGAGAAATTAATTAATTTAATTATAAATTAAATTAAATACTTTAAGAAGGTCCTTGTGTGTGGGATCTAAAGGGATCTCCTATTTCCGGTTGTGGGACCAAGTATTTTTGGTTAAAGCATTGTTACTAGGAAACACCTTTTCTATAGTCCATTAGGATTATAGAATTTTATCTATATCCCTGGACTTCCACCAATCACAATTAATGTCCATTAACACAATGTGATTAACCTCCAGAAATTAGAGAATTGCTTGTAAGTACCATCTCACAATATATTTACAAATAAATCCTTCCACATTCCGATATCACTTGTAAGCTTCCGGGATTGGAACAATTCCACTGTCTTAGTCCCTAGCTTATGAATAGAACCCTTTCTCATGATTACTTTTTCAATGAATTGAACCTCCAAAACACTTTTGAAGAAACATTAGAAAAGAACTGACATATATATATTTATATCTACATTTCCATATTGAAAATATCAACTTCGATAAAGACAATTTTACCGAAAAGCACCAGTACTGGATTTAACAGTTCAGTTCAACAAGTATCACCTTGATATCATTATCTCTAATTAAGGAGTTGTGGATTCCTTATTGAGTGTTTACACACTTCTCCAAACATAGTGTACATGACCCAACGTACCCGGAGTTAGTCCTGTGTATTGGACATTGCCGATTGGCACATCAAAGCCATATAGACAAATGTCTGAGAAGATGTTAACCTCTCAGGTCTAACGAAAATTTGTCAAATAGATAACCCTAATACAATCTGACAGTGTATTCCATAGGGTATCCACTAGTGACCCCGTTCAGTATTATGTACTTGCTACATATACTCACATGTTAGTCAAGAGTCACCACTCTCTGTGAATGAGATTCATCACACTATCTCATAGAACTACACATGTGCAAGCCATGATGAAGTACGACGCCCAACCAGTACTCTAGAGGCTTCGAACAATATTAGGTTTACAAGGAACCGAAAAATCATATCTCCTCGCAACCTTTGCATGATTTTCCTACAATGTTACCTATGGAACTTTATGTCTTCATCATATGAGACAGTAATTAATATAAATACCCTTTATAGTTGGTTGTGTGAATATGATGCTTATCTAATCAACATAGAAAAGTCTCTTATTGGCTTTCGAGGGCATATATGTCCAACAGTAAACTCCCTTCAGCAAAACATGTCAAATTACTTGAAGTCGGGAGTGTAAACTCCCTTCAGCAAAACATGTCAAACTACTTGAAGTCGGGGGTGTAAACTCCCTTTAGCGAAATGCAATAGAAGCAACTTGAAGTCAGGTGCAAGCACCCTTCATGGAAACATGCATGCTTGAAAGGCGCACTAACATCTTGCTTGTCCTTGTGAAAAACAAGATAGGACATACCCGAGGATATGCCCTACCTTTTTACCAACCCTTACATTTGGCCTTGTCATGGTGTTCGTGAATCGAGTCATTTTATTCTTGTCTTTTGTGAAATCAAAACCCGATGTTCATGCTTGAAAATCCTAGTTCATGATCTACATGTCGTGATCATGGTTCATGTACAATTAAAGCATAAGGAATGTCGCATAATATCACTACATTAGATGAATAATCTAAGTAATTAATAAAGAAATTAAATCTACAACATGCCATTCTAGGGATTTAAGAAAGTTCATACATGCATTTTCTAGAAATAATCATCATTTTCCTCATTGTGGCATTTCATCAAACACTTGGTGTGTGCATTATTTCCTTAAATATTTTATTCTTTTTTTCATCCAACAAATCATGTGTGTTCATTATTTGGTGAAATAATCTTCCCATTTAGTTCATCACATCACATATACGTGGCATCCATCGCCCAACATCCATTTTCATTCAAGCATCCCATGTCATAACGTGTTCATAATTTAGGAAAAACAAAGAATAAGAAAAGAAAAAGAGAAAACATGATTAGGAGGCTAGCATAAGGTACCGACCTTCAAATAGGAGAGAAGTCCCATGAAAATGGTCGTAGAAGCTGTTGTTCGTGCTTGGAGGAGGTGCTCCTTGCTTGCCTTTCCTTGGATTTGAAGAATCCAAGGATTTGAGGATGATCTAACACGAGCTTGGGCTTGGAGATGGAGATCCACACCCTAGGAAGAAGATTCAAGCTTGTGGAAGCTTAGAGAAGGGAGGATTTCGAGCTCCTCCTTGGTCTCCCACAAAATCCCTCTTTGGAAACCTAGGTTTCCTTCTTTTTCTCTCAAAAAGTCACTTTCTAAATGTTAGAGACCTTGGAACCCTGAAAATTGGGTATATATATCGTTTGGGTTGTGAAAAACCCTAAAAAAACATTTCTGGGCAATTTCGCTCGAGCGGGCTTGGGTCTCACTCGAGCGAGTTACTCCCGGGACTCAAAAACTCATTTTTGGTTAATCTCGCTCGAGAGGGGTTTGGATCGAGTTTTTCTGCAAAAATGCGCTTTGGTATTTTCGCGATAACTTTTGACTTCCTTATTTGATTTTGACGATTCAACTTGCGTTGGATTCTTCTTTCGAAGGAGAAAAAATTTCATGCATTTCAATTTTCTAATTCTTCTGTATTCTTGGACCATTTTGCCCCTAAAGCTGACTGACATGCGAATGAGTTTCATTAACCCCTTTTTGCAGCAGATCCGATTCCGGAAATTGGATGTTTGACTCTACCTCGACTCAAAATATGGAAAAGTTATCAACATGAACCTCGAAGAGGGTTTCAATACTTTTCCAAAAATTTAAGAATCACTCTATTCTGATCAGATATGAGCGAGCTAGAGCTTTTCAAAGTTGAGGGTAGTGTTAAGACATTTTCCTTTTAACACTTAAAACCCTTTCCATTCTTGTTTTAACACCCATGAATATTCCTAGGGCCTTTTTAATACCATAATACATCCTCTTAATAACTTATTAAAACTATAAAAGATTTCTAATTTCTCATTTCATAAAGAAAAAGAAGATTACAAAGGCTTAAAGCCTTGGTACAAGTTCCAATACATGGACAAAAGTTTCGGGGCTGTACAAGTCCATTTTCTCCAGGTTCCTCAAAGGCAAGAAGAGTAAGAATAAGAAAGCTACTGAGAAGAAATACAAGGAAAAGAATCAAAATGTCTGCTTCTATTGCAAGAAACCAGGTCACTGGAAGAGGAATTGCAAAGTTTACTTAGCATCCCTCAAGGACAAGCCTTTGGAAGGTATGTCAGAATCTTTCATCATTGAATCCAATATCAATATTGGTTCCTCAAACTCTTGGTGTATAGATAGTGGATCTACCTCACAAATTTGTAATATGTTACAGGGGTTTCAGGAGAGCAGAAAACTTAGTGATGGGGAAATCAAGATAAGGATGGGAATGGAAGCAAGTGTTGTTACGATCACCATCGGAACTTATGTTTTAGAATTTTCTTTAGATAGGATTTTGGTTTTAAAAGACTGTTTATATGTGCCAGACATACGCAGAAATTTGATATATGTTTCTAGTTTAATCTTTAATGGTTATTCAGTGAATTTTGATACTAATGTAGTTATCAAATACAATAATAGTTTCATGTTTCCGGCACATTGTTTAATGGTCTTTATTATCTTGATCCTATAAGAAATTCTATAAATAACATTTAGGATAAAGAGTCCACCAGTGTGACCCCTCAGAAAAGAGGTAGAGAGTCTATGAATCCAACATACTTATGTCATCTCAGATTAGGCCATATCAATTTGGATAGACTCAATAGATTGGTAAAGGATGGTCCTTTAAACCATTTACATGTTGAACCTTATCTAACTTGTGAACATTGTTTGCAAGGTATAATGACCAAAAGACCATTTATAGGCAAACCTATGAGAGCCACAAGTATATTGGAATTAATTCACACTAATGTATGTGGACCCATGAATCATTTAGCTAGAGGTGGCTTTGTCTACTTCATTACATTCACAGATAATTTTTCAAGATATGGTTATATATGTCTAATGAAACACAAGTCGGAATCTTTTGAAAAATTCAAAGAAGTCTAGAATGAAGTAGAAAAGCAATCTGGTAAATGTATTAAAACTCTCAGATCCGACCGAGGAGGAGAGTACCTCTCGAATGAGTTCATGGATTATCTTAGAGATAATGAAATTTTATCCCAATGGACTCCCCTAGGAACACCCCAGCTTAATGGTGTTTTAGAAAGAAGAAATGGAACCCTATTGGATATGGTTCGTTCACTGATGAATAATACTGATTTACCAATATATTTTTGGGGATGCATTATAGACTGTAATCTATCTATTGAATAGGGTACCTTCTAAGTCTGTTTCCAAAACTCCAATTGAGCTATGGATGGGACTAAAGCCTAGTCTAAAGCATGTCAGAGTATGGGGTTGTCCAGTTCATCTGCGAAAGCAAAACTTTGACAAGTTGGAAAGTAGGACTGAGAAGTGCCTATTCATAAGATACCCAAAAGAAACTCATGGATATTATTTCTATAATCCTAGCGAACAAAAGGTGTTTGTAAGCAGGAATGTCATTTTTTTAGAAGAGGATATGATCCTCAATAGAGAAGATGGACTTAGAATTGATCTTGAGGAGCAAAGTCAGGATAAAGTGACCATGGTTAATCCCATCTTAACTGACCTTTAAATACACAATAGCCTAGGAGAAGTACAAGGATCAGTCGACCTCTAGATAGATTGTCTTATCAGCATGAGGTATATTCTATGGAATCGGATTCCTTAGATGATGATCCTTGCACTTATCAAGAAGCAAAATGTGATATTGATTCTGATAATTGGAATAAGGCCATGGAATCTGAAATGGACTCCATGTACTCGAATGGTGTCTGGACCCTGGTTGAAAAGCCTGAGGGAATTAGACCCATTGGGTGCAAATGGATCTACAAGAGGAAACGTAGATCCAATGGAAAGGTAGAGACCTTTAAAGCAAGGCTTGTGGTGAAAGGGTATAGCCAAAGAGCTGGTATCGACTATGAGGAAACCTTTTCACCAGTAGCAATGCTAAAGTCCATCAGAATTCTGTTATCAATTACAGCTTTCTATGATTATGAAATATGGTAGATGGATGTCAAAACCGTTTTCTTGAATGGAAACATTCAAGAGGATATTTATATGGACCAACCCGAAGGTTTTAAACTCCATGGCCAAAATAATAAAGTCTGCAAATTGATAAAATCCATTTATGGCCTTAAGCAAGCTTCTCGGAGTTGGAATATCCGTTTTGATGAATCAATCAAGTCATTTGGTTTTCAACAAAACATGGATGAGGCATGTGTGTGTAAGAAGGTCAGTGGGAGTGCAATAACTTTCCTAGTTCTTTATGTAGATGATATTCTACTCATTGGGAATGATGTAGGAATGTTATCAACGGTTAAAATCTGGTTGTCATGTAACTTTGCAATGAAAGACCTCGGAGAGGCATCCTATATTCTTGGTCTTAAATTGTTTAGAGATCGAAAGAAAAAGATGCTGGGATTGTCCCAAGTCAATTATATTGACAAGAACTTACGCAAATATAGCATGAAAAATTCCAAGAAAGGGTTTTTACCCTGTAGGCATGGAATTAGTCTCTCCAAATCAAAGTCTCCAAAGACTAATGATGAAAGAGAGCAGATGAGTCATATCTCATATGCATCTGCAGTGGGAAGTCTCATGTATGCTATGTTGTGCACAAGACCTGATATTTGTCACGCAGTGAGCATCGTGAGTAGATATCAATCAAATCCGGGTCTTGAGCATTGGACAACAGTTAAGCACATTTTCAAGTATTTGAGGAGGACAATGCACCATTGTTTGGTTTACAGTGGACAAGATTTGACTATTGTAGGGTACACAGATTCAGATTTTCAGGCAGATGTTGATGATAGAAAGTCCACCTCAAGATTTGTCTTTACTATTGGGAAAGGAGAATTTAGTTGAAGGAGTTACAAGTGATGCTGCAAAGGAAACAGTGTGGATAAAGAAGTTCATTCTTGAACTTGATGTTGTCTCCTCGATTGAATCTCCTATCACACTTTATTGTGATAATAGTGGTGCTGTAGCTCAAGCCATAGAGCCAAGAGCACATCAAAAGACTAAGCACATTGAAAGGAGATTCCATCTGATTCGAGACATTGTCAAGAGACGAGACATTTAGTTATCCAAGATTACGTCAGCGGATAACGTGGCGGACCCATTTACTAAAGCACTACCTCAGAAGGTGTTTGAGAAACATCTAGAGTCGATGGGTATTAGATACATAGGAGATTGACTTTGAGTACAAGTGGGAGATTGTTAAACATATATGCCCACGAAAGCCATTCCGGAATTGTATTTATCTATTTAATCAATAAATGCATATTTTACATTCACACATTGTCTTCTACCTTGGGTAACATATCAAAAGTATCTCATTAGATGAGACTACTTTGTCCCTTAGGTAACATTGTATGAAAACCATCCAATTAGTTGATAATTGATTGCTAAGGAGATATGGTTTTTCCGGTTCCTTGTAGGCCTAAAATTGTCCTTAACCTAAGAGGTCGACATCATCTCTAGTATTTGCTTATATAACTTTGATATAGTCAATCGTCAATGTCCAACACACCGAACTAAATACAGGCTCATTGGGTTATGTACGCTATATTAGAAGAAGTGTGTGTACGCTCAATAAGGATTCCACTACTCTTACAGAGTAATTAATATTGAGTTGATACTTGTCAAAATCGGACTTGAAAAACCCAGCACTTGTAGAACCCCGGATCTCACTTTCATAGCTTGTGAATAATGCTGTGAATGGTGACCATGTAAAGGAATTTTATGAATTTAAAGATAAAAAGTCCCGGTAATGGTTGTTTATAGGTTAACTAAGCTTAGTTGATTTTCTGAGATTTTATTCATATGATTAGAGTGGTTTCCGGACAATGGAAAAGTTTACAACAAACCGGATTTATCGGGTTTTGCCTAGAACTGGAAAATCAGATTTTGAATTATGAGGAATTAGATTTTCTAAGTATTTTTATTGGATTCAAATAGGGGGTAATTCCTTATTTTAATTTAAACTTAAAGTTAAAGCATTTAACTTAAATGTTTTAAATTACAATAAGTATAGGAGTAAGTAGAAGAAGGGAAAAGAACAAAGCATAGGCCAAAAAAAAGAAGAACAGGGAAAAAAAAAGGCAAAACCGGTCGACTGATTTTGCTACCGGTCAACCAAATAGCCATCGGTCGACCGAACCTCATTACCAGTCGACCGAAGGCATGAAATTTTGTATGAGATTTTTTAACAAAGAGATGATTCTTGACCGGTCGACCGATCCTCCTTACCGGTCAACTGATCATGCTGTTTTTGCTTGAACTGACCATCTGTGAGATATTTTAAAGGTGTTTGAGTCTTTGGCTATACCCTTTGGCCTATAAATAAGCCATTTTCGTGGCTAGGGTTACAAGAACCCTTAGAAGAAGTTTTTGGGAGAAAAGAAGGAGAGGAGCTAGGGTTTTCAAGGTTGGCGCTAGTGATCAAGTGGAATCCAAGTTGCAATTTTAGGAGTTCTTCCTAAGCTAGGATCTTCTCTTTCACAAGCTTTCAAAACCTCTTGGGTGAAGGAAGTCAATCCTTCACAAAGTAGATACACTCTACTACCTATCATGTGCTATTCTTCTTAAAGAAAACCATGATTAAAGTATGTTATTGGGTTGATTGGATGATGATTTTGAAAGTATACCTCTTTTTAATTTTAGAAACACAGTTCTTGGGGGGCATACATCGAATCCCAAGATCTGACTAAGATTTTAATTAATTTTATTCAATGAAGGTAGGAATAACATCCACCTTTGCGACTTTGAAATTGTAAAGTCAAATCCACGTTAGAATAGTACTTGGAAAACTTCATAAGTGTTAAGTCTCCTATCGATTCACACGAACCTTCTTTTTCCTTTAAAGCTTTCTCTAATGGAAGCTAATGGCCCTTCCAAATTTCCAGCTATAGGATCTTGAAATAAAGATCCAATCTTTATTATCAAGAACCTTTCTTGATGATCAAGATCCTTGATCTTCTTCTTCTAGATTATTCAAAACATAGAACACACAAGAGAAGAAAGGGGAGAGGGGTGACCGTACAACTCTAGAGAGAGGGAGGCTTGGGCGTGAGGTTTGAGGAGAGAGAGAGATCCAAAAATCTGGAAATTTTCTTATATCACAAGCCTTGGACGTCCACCTCTATATATAGGAGAGTTTGGGTTGCTTGCAACTCAAGACTCCTAATCCTCATCCAATAAGGATTCCTCAATTCTTTCTATTTTTGATTTCTCCTAATTAATTAGGATTAATCATTAATAAAAACTAACCTTATCCATTAGTGTCCCACTAATCTTATCCTTATCCTAATCCAATTAGGATTCCTTGATTAACAAGAAACTAATAGAATCCTTGTCCAACAAGGAATCTTTAATTAGTAACTAACTCTAACTAACTAACTAACTAACTAACCTTATCCAATAAGGATATTAGTTATTAGAAACTAATTAAAATAATAACAATTATTATTCCTCCTTGAAGTGGGCGTCCCATAATAGGTGGGTCCCACCCCACACGCCCCTAAGGGTTCTAAACCCCTATTGGTCACTTGAATTATTCTTTTATAATAATTCCCAATTGGGTCCTACCAATTTGGTTTTTCACATCTAATGTGATTCCACCATATTAGAGCTTCACTATATCATATGGTGATTACTTAGAGAAATTAATTAATTTAATTAATAATTAAATAAAATACTTTAAGAAGGTCCTTGTGTCTAGGATCTAAAGAGATCTCCTATTTCCGGTTGTGGGACCAAGTACTCAACCTTTTGGTTAAAGCATTATTACTAGGAAACACCTTTCCTACACTCCATTAGGATTATAGAATTTTATCTATATCCCTAGACTTCCACCAATCACATTAATGTCCATTAACACAATGTAACTAACCTCCAGAAATTAGAGAATTGCTTGTAAGTACCATCTCACAATATATTTACAAATAAATCCTTCCACATTCCGATATCAATTGTAAGCTTCCAGGATTGGAATAATTCCACTGTCTTAGTCCTTAGCTTATGAATGGAACCCTTTCTCATGATTACTTTTTCATTGAACTAAACCTCCGAAACACTTGTGAAGAAACATTAGAAAAGAACTGACATATATATTTATATATACTTTTCCATATTAAAAATATCAACTTCGATAAAAACCATTTTACCGAAAAGCACCAGTACTGGATTTAACAATTCAGTTCAACAAGTATCACCTTGATATCATTATCTCCAATTAAGGAGTTGTGGATTCCTTATTGAGTGTTTACACACTTCTCCAAACATTGTGTACATGACCCAACGTACCCGGAGTTAGTCCTGTGTATTGGACATTGCCGATTGACACATCAAAGCCATATAGACAAATATTTGAGAAAATGTTAACCTCTCAGGTCTAAGGATAATTTGTCAAATGGATAACCTTAATACAATCTGACAGTGTATTCCATAGGGTATCCACTAGTGACCCCATTCAATATTATGTACTTGCTACATATACTCACATGTTAGTCAAGAGTCACCACTCTCTGTGAATGAGATTCATCACACTATCTCATAGAACTACACATGTGCAAGCCATGATGAAGTACGTCGCCCAACCAGTACTCTAGAGGCTTCGAACAATATTCGGTTTACAAGGAACTGGAAAATCATATGTCCTAGTAACCTTTGCATGATTTTCCTACAATGTTACCTAAGGAACTTTATGTCATCATCATATGAGACAGTAATTAATATAAATACCCTTTATAGTTGGTTGTGTGAATATGATGCTTGTCTAATCAACATAGAAAAGTCTCTTATTGGCTTTCGAGGGCATATATGTCCAACAATCTCCCACTTGCACTCTAAGCCAATTAGATGTAATGCCCATCTTCTCAATGATGTTTCTCAAACACCAGCTGAAGCATAAATTAATATATATGGGTCTGTCATGTCTGCTTTACTACAACTATTGTAGTGATGTAATATCACTTGCAACTCTTACAAATTTATCATCAATAACCACAGTCTTAAAAGACTAAACAAAAATAATACTGTCCAATAGTCATTTTTAGAAGTTAACATGCTTGTGCTTTACCATTATGCAATGCTCCAGACTAATCTGATCAATATCTTATCACATCAACATGTGATGAATATTCGGTCTAGTACAAGTATATTGTTTCATGATATCACATATCTAAGAGAAACAGATTCCATTCCATAAAGGTAGAAACTCTTTTCTTGGAATCTTACTTGCACAAAAACATGATTGTTATTGGGAGAATAACAATATCATTTTCCTTTTGTCTCTAAACCCTTTAGGACTAAGAAAACATGTTGTCAAAGTTTTTGTCCTTCATTGCAAAATTGCTAGATCAAATCTAAGAGAAGAATAATAGTCATACTTCATTCACAATGAAAAGAATATTATCTTTGCATAAAGCCTGGAAAGTAATTATTCTCCCAGTAACCAATTTGCACACAAAGGATACTTTCATTCTTAGATGAAAATCAAACAGTTTGATTACTTCATCAGAATAAAAGTTAGTCCAACGACAGATTCTGTGACCTGTGGGTTCTAGTGTACTATTTAGGTATAGTGAGAGTAGAGAGTTGATCTCTATCAATTCTCATAATTATTAGTCTACTGGGCTTCCGCTTCTAGAACAATTCTAGATTCAGTTTCTCTATTAGGAAACTTGTATTCCTGTTTACAAATATCTTTTGTTAACCATGAATAGAGACTAAATGTCTCTAATGTGAATCCCAAGCTCATCTTCCGTCAAATCATATCCAATATAATTCGATTTAACAACACCATCATGCTATGATTTGTATTAGGAATTATCTGAGACAAGATGTAATGAGAGTAAATCATGAAATTTCTATTAAGAGGTATTCTTCTCAATCATGGAAGACTTACCTAGCTGTTTTTTTATTTCAATGCGGAATTCCTTGAACTTTTCAAAGAAAGTGAAATAAAGTTAGCTACCTCTTAATGGAATATTCATATGATTACGATCATCCAACTTTTGTCCCATTCTCAAGTAGAAGCTTTATCTAGTCAGATTTCTCCTTCTCCTTAACAAACATACAACTATTGCACTTATGTTAGATCATACCAAGCATTAGGAGCTGGAGGTTCCAACAATTAAGTTGGCCTTGATGAGTATATAAGCTGGACAATCCTTCCAAAGGTTTGTCCTGTATCCAATGACCAATTGCTTTACTATGAAGCACAATCCTTATACTTTCATTTCTTCTCAGAAGAGCCTTTGTCCATACTACTAGAATACCTTTCCAATGAAAAATCTTAGATTTCTTTCCTTTGCATAAATGTTCGGGATTTAGAAAATCCAATTCTTTTGAACATCTTTGCAAATAGCATTGAACTCTTCAAAGGTTCTTAGCCATATGCAACATGTGGGATTTCAGACAATCTGATTTCCTACTTATTCAACATAACCATATTAAAGGACTCCGGGAGTTTTTCGAGAATCATATCCTCTAATCCTATAAATTTATCTCTATTTATCTCAGCACCAAGAATTGGGATTTATGAATCCAATGATCTCTATCATATTCTTTGTGATTGGGTTTCCCTAGTCAACTTGGTGTCCACTTGTCCTTTTATATAGTAAGCTGCCTAGCAACCCTATTGTATTTAGTAAACATCTCAAATGAGATTTACCATTAGTAGTGAGAAATTGGACAATTCTTTTAGATAGTAAGCACAAACTTGAGATTCCTTTTCCATTCCAAACACTTTGAATTGGTCAAGAGATTCTCATTAAAGTCTTGGTAAGGTGGTTATAGAATGACAATAAAACATACATCATAATATTTCACACATAATAATATCATTAGATCAGGGCTTTCGATCTTTGATGATATTGCTCATCATTCAATCAAATTTCATAGACTCCTCAATCTATAAAATTAGGTGAAATTTATCCAGATCAATGATCTCTAAGACCTAGAGGGGGGGTGAATAGGTCTATCTAATAATTTCTAACCAATTTCAATTTTTCAATTAATATGTTTAGAAATCAATGAACAATTCACTCAGACAATCCACACAAATCAAACACAGAAGATTTTTACGTGGAAAACCCTAACGGGAAAAAACCACGGGACCTTGTCCAGCAATAAACTTTACTATGAAAAGATATCATGTAGCACCCCGGACTTTTTCATCCTAAATGAATAGCACCTTCGTAGCTAATTGGCCGTGTTTGTAGTCTAATTAATAAATAAAGGAGAAATCGGAAATTCCGAAAAATCAGAAATGTTCGTTTTCGAAAGACGGATCCAACGCAAGTTGAATCGTCGAAATCCGACGAGTGAGTCAAAAGATATGGTCAAAACAGTCCAGACATATAGAGAACCGATCGTTCGGTCCAGTCAGCGATCGATCGGTCCATAACCGATCGATCGGTAGCTATCGCACGGTCAGAAATTTTGTATGGGGAAATTTTCCAGAGAGTGAGTTTTTGACCGGTCGATCGGTCATAACAACCGATCGCTCGGTCTTCGCGTTTTTGCAGAAATTTCAGTAAGGGCGTTTTCGTCTTTTGGGTGTTAAACCCTTACCCATAAGGGTTTGCTCGACCCCTTGAGCCCTCATTCACAACCCTTAGACATTTTGAGAGCTAGAGAGTGAGAAGAAGAGGGTTTTGACCTAGGGTTTCTATTGAGGAAGAAATCAAAGGGGTGGACCATCCTAGGTCGTCCTCAAACTTGGATTTGCTTTAAGTTCAAGGCTTGGATTCTCCAAATCCGACCTCGAGCTCGTGTGGAGTACCTCTTCCAAGCTAGGGCAGCGTTTCTACATCATCCTCAAGGATTTTCTTTCCCTTTTCAAGGTTAGTACACTCTTCCTAGTTACTTTGGTAATAACCTAGGATTTTTCTAAGTAAATATGTGTTGGATCTTCCCCATTGCTCCCTTGTGTTGGTATATGCTAAATCCCTAAAACATAAACAAGATAATACAAACAAATGGTGGAATGTATGAATGGATGAGGAGTGGAGGCGATTGGATGCCATGTTGTGATGTGTTGAATGATGGGAAAAATGATAGAAGGGCATATTACGCATAATGAACACACCCCAAGTGTTTGATGAAATGTTCGAATGAGAAAATATGAAATAACTAAAGGTAAAAATGTTGAATACCACATATTTGATAGAATGCATGAATAAACTAAGATTTGAAAGCATGAGTCACATAAATGTTCCCCATTTGGCAAGTTGTATGCATGTGTTTATTTCGCTTCTTAAATTCTCATGTGAGTTGGGAAATTTTAAAATGCTATATGTCATCATAATTTCACGATTGCTATGCACGAGCACATATGTAGATGGAGGATATTGTCAAGGAGGTTGGTAGCCCAGGATTATGCGGTGCTAACCTCTGGCTCATAAGAAACGTATTGCATTGTCAAGGGGGTTGGTAGCCCAGGGATCATGCGGGTGCTAACCCCTGGCTCATAAGAAAGGACTCGGAAATGTTGCACTGTCAAGGAGGTTGGTAGCCCCGGTTAAGGGTGCTAACCTCTGGCTCATAAGAAAGGAAATGGTATTGTCAAGGAGGTTAGTAGCCCAGGATTATGCGGGTGCTAACCTCTGGCTCATAAGTAAGGTATCGTACTGTCAAGGAGGCTGGTAGCCCAGGGAGGTGCGGGTGCTAGCCTCTGGCTCATAAGAAGTGTATTGTACTGTCAAGGGGGTTGGTAGCCCAGGGATGTGCGGGTGCTAACCCCTGGCTCATAAGAAAGGTATTGTACTGTCAAGGAGGTTGGTAGCCCAGGGATATGCGGGTGCTAACCTCTGGCTCATAAGTAAGGTATCGTACTGTCAAGGAGGCTGGTAGCCCAGGGAGGTGCGGGTGCTAGCCTCTGGCTCATAAGAAGTGTATTATACTGTCAAGGGGGTTGGTAGCCCAGGGATGTGCGGGTGCTAACCCCTGGCTCATAAGAAAGGTATTGTACTGTCAAGGAGGTTGGTAGCCCAGGGATATGCGGGTGCTAACCTCTGGCTCATAAGAAATATTAAAAGGACAACTCAAAGAGGAATTGTATGATGCATAGATATGTTTTAGTTTCATAATAATTATGACTTGATAAAATGTTTATGTATGAGGTTGCTAGAAATGACTATGAACTATAGTCCTCCCATTACTTGTATATGATGTTGTTCGTTATTACCATTGTTAGTTAGGGGCTTGTACTCGCTGAGTATTCCATGCTCAGCCGTACTTTCATGTCGGCAGGTACCCGAGTCCCTCTCGAAAATTTGTGATCCGGGTCCTTGGATAGAGGACTATGGCAAGGAGGAACCTTATGAGGATCTAGTAGTCGAGCCTCAGGCGGAGGCGAGAGACTTAGACCATTGGCCCCACGGGGATGACTATTGAGCGAGACAGAGTTGTATTTTGTCTTTTGTATTTTGTTAGGTGGGCCTGTCCACCTTAGACTTAGACGTGTTTTGTATTATGTTAACTTGGACTACTACTGTTATAATCATTATAAAGAAAAGAAAATTTAAGTTTTCGCTTCCGCAAATTATGTTTAGCTTCCGCGCTCTGATTATCATTATTTAGTACCTTATTTATCTTGTTCATTACAGGATGGTTTGGCAGGTTTGTATAGTCCACCTAAAGTATCCTTAAACTCCTAGGGGGTATTTTGGGGCGTGACATATCAAGTACAAGACAAGACCTTACCAAAACAGAAACGACGTTCCTAGGTATAGACTCTTACTCTTGATTTCCACGAACCAGCAGGTTCGATCTCCGCCGTAGCAGCTTCGGTTCCACACCGACCAAATCTTCTCAAGCTACTTCAAAACCACGATCACACACGATCGATCTCCTTCCACGAAGGGTCCGGATCAAACACCGGACACACACAGAAGGTGTAGGGTTGTGAATCAATTTAGGAAGTTTCAAACCCTAGAGGGATCTCATACAGATCTGAGATCACACAATGCAAGATCAAAGGTTTAGATCTATACTTGCATTCTCTAGGATCAAAGAAAGAGGAGGGATCAACAAAGATCTAATAGAACAATAGGAAAAACCCTAGAGGAGTTTCTCAGACCTCTACTCTTTCAAAAAAAATCAAAGACACGAATTAGGTCTCCAAAAAGTTGTTTATATATAGTTTAGAAAAAGAATCCAGAAAAATAAAAATTCTTTTTACGGGGACCGATCGATCGGTGCTCATTACCGATCGCTCGGTCCAAAACGGATCGCTCGGTTCTCATGACCGATCGCTCGGTTAAAAATCATCTCTCTGGAAAAATACCCCATACAAAATTTTTGTCCAGTCGATAGCCACCGATCGCTCGGTAGGCCACCGATCGATCGGTCTCAATACCGAGCGATCGGTTGAGACAGAATTTTTTCAAACCATATGTCTTTTCATGTTTATTTGATTCAACTAAGATCAAACAACTTTGTTAGGTTTAAAACTATCCTCCTAGGTATGTTTAGAGTTATCTAAGCCAAATCCAACCTGGGTAGGGGTCTCTAAGTCCATTACCTTTCTAGATCCAGAGTAGGAGCTTTTTCTTCACTTTCTTCAATCTTCTTTAAGCTTTAGCTCTTCTCTTCTGACAAGTTGAACATGACTCGACGACTCGACTCACATGACCTATCTAATGATCACGGAATTTGCCAACACCTATTTAGGGATTTACAATCTCCCCCTTTGGCAATTCCGGGACAAAACAAGACTAACTCATATACTAGGTTCAAATTTCCCAAATGATTCAAAAATGGAAAATTGACCTTTACATGACTCAAAAATAATTACATGACTTTTGACATGTTAGCTTGTCATGATTCACCAAACTTAGAACCTGTTTGCCTACACATGCTAAATCAAAAACCTGTGAAGCATGGGAAATAAAATATGGGAAATATCCAGAACATGTTAAGTATGTTTCCATAACATCATCCACACAATTATCATCCACGTCCACAAAATCATCATATCCATGTGTTATCATGCACTCTCCCCCTTTTTGGCTCGAAATGCCAAAGGCGGACTATTAACAATAAAATTAACGCATAAACACAAATGAGATGAGATATAAGAAATCATCCAAATGCAGAAATCCATAACAAGTTAAAACATCCAAATAGGTTTGTACTAAGTACAACCAAGACAAAATACATCGAAATGTCAAACAAAAACTAGAACTAAGATAACTCCAAAATATGCACATGAACCAGAATGAGTTTCTATCCTAGTACATCAATCTAACTATCACTCCTGCTCATCATCAGAAGTGAGCTGGGACTCATAGTAAGCTCGAAAATCCCGAACATCTCTCTGTACGCCCAGCACTGCTGCATCGAGAGATCCAAGTCTACCACGAACTTCTGTAGTAAACTCCTCGTATGACGAAACATGAGTCCTGAGATCCATTTGCATCTCTCGTATCATCCTGGCAAGATCATCCATAGTGGCCCGAGAGTACGAGATGACCCAGCACCAACTTCTGCTCCCTCCTCTGTATCTCGAACTGAGGCATGTGAAAAACTCTGAGCTAGGTCTTTTTGTTGATTGGACCCTTAGGAACTCGAGTAGGAACACTAGGAGGAGCGATAACTCCTTGAGAACCAAGAAGTTTAGTGATGAGTGAACCAATGGTAGGGCTCCAACTGCTGTAACAGTTTGATGGGCTTGGATCTCAAGTCAATGATGTGAGCGGCAAGATCAATATCACGCCCACGTAGAAGACTAAATAGAAACCTAGCTCTATCTTCCCTAAGGTCCGCAGTATGAACATTGGATGGATATTTGCACTCATAACTAGGTTTACTAGTCTAGCATCCTTAGTGAGTTTCGCCACTTCAATAAGAGACCCAACCCAAAACGTAGGAGTACTACAAAGAAAGGTAACAACATGTTCCATGGTGTCTTATCCTCATCACTCTTATAAGGATAATATGCATTTGGAACTCGAGGACAGCCAAGGAATTTAGAAATCAAATCAGCATTTATGACAACAGATTGTTCTAATGCTCGAGATTCGAATGACCATTTTTTATGGTTGATTTCAGAAAAATTAGAGTAAAATTCCCTAACTAACTGGACAGAAGCAGGACCGGATAAGGTAAGTATACCTTCCCATTTACGATCTGAAATGAGTTTAGGAAGATAATAATCACCAAAATCGGCAATTTGAATGTCCTTTTCAAACCATTGCACATTTCTTGCTAAAATACTCACTATAGAGTTGAGCAGCAGTAGGACTTATGAACTGGGATAACTGACTGGACTGGGAAGATGAAGCTTATCAGCCAAAGATTTTTGTCGATTCTCAGTTGTAGAATCTATCATTCTACGAATTGGCCTGTCCCCAATTGAAATACCATGCCCTATTGGAAGTGAAAGTAAAAGGCTCTTGGTTTTGCTCATCTTCAGGAGGGTACTCTTGGTTGTTAAGGACCAACCTCCGGCGTTTGGGAATGCCAGACATGAGATAGGCTAGAAGGATTAAGGACAAAAGGAAGCCATGGATGAACAGTCGAAGCCCTAGATGAGAAATTCAACCTATATGCAAGAAAACATACAAGGCTTACCTTTTTGATGCTTGGGAAACCCTTAGAGTTGAATGGAATGACCGTAGGAAGGAGTTGGAGGAGAGGTAACCGAGAGATCGCTCTAGAGTTCGGAGAAGAAGTGAACAGAAAAAATAGAAATGAGGGTTTTATAACTTTGTTCACGAAAAGACCGATCGATCGGTCTTTAACACCGAGCGATCGTGGTCTGAAAAATTTTCAAATATTTTACTTTTAAAACCATTTCTCCCCCTCAACCAACGATACATTAAAAACTCATTTTCACCTCAAAATAACCAATTCACCAAAAAATTTGCAATAATTGATTTCATTAAAATCATAAAGAATAATCACCCAAGAATTGATATATCAAGTACAGTCATAAACAAGGATTATGTAAACAATAATTGATTTTCACCGGTGATTAAATATGGTATTTGCATCAAATTCACAATCAGAGTCAAGAAACAATTAGAAGTAATGTGAGTGTGAAATCAAAATTCATTACTTGACTCTTTGAATTGGTTTCCTTCCTTAAGCTAGATTTTGACATTATAGCTCAAATGGGACTTTAAAATTTTCAAAAACTAGTTTTAAAACCAATAAACATCCTACTTATATGATGAGCAATTTTTACCCCAAATTTGACTAACAAATTTATTTCATTTCTTTTTCAGTCAATTGTACTCATTGTGAAAATTCTTTTGGAGTCACCTATATAGTTTTTAGCATATTGGTGACTTTCACTCAAGTGAGAAGGTAGCTCTTTCTAATGACAGTGGGGGCTTTCACACTAGCAATCCATATAGATACCTACTGTTTGTCTAGGTAGCCATTACTCATTGTTTGCATTCACTAGTAGCTATCACACAAACTCACAGGTAGTCCTCTCCATGTCAATAATTTTTATAACTAGGGGGCTCACCTTATGGAATTTTTTATGACATTGGTTATACTAGATTTGATAATCTAGGGAACCATATGGTATAATATCAGAACCTTTAAATAGGAACTAATACCATCTAAAGAATCAGTCAGAGTGCATGTGCAATAGATACATCTTTGTTTACTCAACTCTAACTGAGATTAGTTAGCATGACCAAATTCAATCACAAGATCAAACCAACAGTTGACCTATCCTAATTTATCCAATCCTATGAAATATTTATCCTGCATATATTGTTCAAATATGATTTCAAAGAAATAACTTTAAGCAAAATGATTGGAAGAAGGTCATACATACACATTATTTTTTTTTTGCAATATTTTTTTTTCAATTTTTGAATGTTTTTGAATTTTATTAATTAAAGAAAAAAAATAGCTCTATGACATAAATAGAACATGAAGAACACATAGGCTATGAAACAAGTACATCTTTAACTCAACTCCGCACAAACCTATGGATTTCCCAAGGAGTTCAAACCTAAGGGAATCTAAGGTTTTGTTAGAATGTCCGCAAATTGATTCTCTGTTTGGACATCACTCTATAGACACAATCTTTTGCTCAACAAGATCATGGATGAAGTGATGTCTTATGTCTATGTGTTTTGATGCGAGAATGTTGAACGGATTTTGGAAATATTGATAGCACTTGAATTATCACAATACACGTCATAGTTCTCTGTTCAATCCCGTAATCATTCAAATCTGGCTCATCCACGAAGTTTGATGCAACAACTGCCAGCTGCATGTATTCGAAGTCTTCTGCATTGGACAATGAATTGAATTCGGCTTGTTTGCTAAGCCCAGCAACTAACAGTTTCGCACTATAGAAACTCCTCCAGAGGTGCTTTTCCTATCATCAGTATTTCTGCCCCATCGGCATCGGACCTATCCACTATCGGGCATTTGTTATCCAAAGAATACAAAGGCCATGATAGACTTGATCAAGGTGATGTGGATCTTCAAACCCTTTGTCGGTTGTTCCACATGGAATTCCTCATGTAGAAGGCCATTCAGAAAGGCACTCTTAACATCCATTTGAAAAAGTTTGAATTTCATATGGCAGCCAAAGCTAGAGAAGTATTATTGATCTAGCCGGCCAGAGCAATACGTTTCAATCGAAGTCATCCTTCATTTGGGTGATCCTTGTGCAACTAACCTAGCTTATTTCTTTGATAGTACCTTTTTCATCAGATTTTTCT